>JARQOD010000002.1:16803675-16821514 GCA_033576555.1 Oophaga sylvatica
TTTTTTGACATGGCGGCTACGCCCGGGTTGGGACATCGCCAGCAAACTTTTTTTCCCCAAAAACTGTTCAAAAGGCATTTCAATGGGAGGGGACCCCCCCCATGGTGGCTCTAGCCCCTTTCCCGTGGTAAACCCCCCCCCCCTTTTGGGGTATCCAGTAGGGAAAATGACTGCATCCGGTTTCCCAAGAGATCTTCAACTCCCGGTCCCTCTACCGGGGCCGAAAAGTCTTCTGGTTTGGGGATCCCCCGGGGAAACCCCAAGGTCTGTACTGATTGGGGAGGGATGCTGAACTATCAATCACCACCCCCAAACCATTGGGCGGAGTGGGGAGCCCGGTTGTGCCCTTTAAACAAGTGAGTGGTCAATCATCTGCGAACGGGGGGGGTTTTTTGCTAGCATACCCCCAGTGATGAACCGCTGGGTTTTTTACGCCATTTTACCCCCAGAAGTGCTAGATCTCTGTCTTTAGTTTGGAATATTTTAGCATCTTGCGGCCAAGTCAAAATAGCTTTTTTGAGGTTCCCCGAAAAAATTGGCGCCAAAACCCTTCCCCACTGTGCGGTGGAAGTCTCTCCCGATCAGCCACCCTCTCAAAAACAGTCAGAAATGCTTCTACATCATCCCCAGGGGTCATCTTCTGCATGGCCCGCCTTACTGCCTTCCTGACGTGAGAATCATCAGTCGGCCCTGGGGCTGGGGTGGCCGCCCTGCTCTGGATGGCGTCCGTCAAAAGCTGTATCTGCTGTTGCGCCTCCTGCTGGTGCTGCTGCTGCGACTTTTGCTGCAACTGGATCTGCTGAAGCAACAGTTTGGTCGTCTCCTGGTGCTGCTGCTGTATGCTCTGCTGGGCCTGCTGTATGCTCTGCTGGCTCTGTAGGTGTTGCTGCTGCATGCTCTGCTGGGCCTGGACCAGGTGCTTAACGAGCTCCTCCATGCTGCCGGACTCTGGCTGGCTGGCAGCCTTCACCCAGGACATCCACCGGTCTTTGTAGCAGGTACACGTGTTCCTGGAATCCTGCCCGCATTCTCCACCAACTGTGGTAAGACGACTCACTCGGCTCTCCAGGAGGTAGACTCAGGACACACGTTCTCAGGTTTTCCTTCTGCTGGTTTATTATCAGCCATAAACTCATGCAGGTTTCGCAGGAAAAGTAAACAGGACCCCCCTGGGTTAAACGGGAAAAACATAAAAAAAAAAAAACAATAACTCAGTCCATAGATGAGTGGGTTCCACCCGCTCTCGGTAGCATAAACGGCACGGCTAAAGTCCTTGTGGAAAGCTCTGCAGCTTCCACTATACTGTCTGGAGAATTTCCTCTCCAGACCACACTCCAGAGAAAAAAAAACCAGGACTGAGCTTTTATCCATTGCTCAGCCACACCTGAGGGGAGGTAGGGGGAATGCCTCCCGCCCTCTTTGACATTCCCATAAAACCGCACCTCCTTTAACAGAGTAAACCTACCAGCATATAACATGCTGACAGATAAATAAAGTAGGTTTTAGTTCACACAGGAGAGCATTCTGTGTGACACATACCTCCCCTCACATATATTATCTATCTTATCTATTAACTATCTATCTATCTGTTATCTACAGTATCTATCTATCTATCTATCTATCTATCTATCTATCTATCTATCTATCTATCATTTATCTATCTATCTATCTATCTATCTATCTATCTATCTATCTATCTATCTATCTATCTATCACTTATGTATCTATCTATCTATCTATCTATCTATCTATCTATCTATCTATCTATCTATCTATCTATCTATCTATCTATCTATCTATCTATCTATCTATCTATCTATCTATCTATCTATGATCCAAAAAATGAAGGCAGCGCTCCAAGATATAAGATATGGGTAGTTTATTAGCCCATGTCTTACATCTTGGAGTGCTGCCTACATTTTTTGGATCATATTATGAGGTTTGGTATATACCTGGAAGGATTTTTTGCACCCTCATCATCATTTTGATGCTGCTTTTCAATATTTTTTTGCTATCTATCTATCTATCTATCTATATCTATCTATTACTATCTATCTATCTATCTATCTATCTATCTATCTATCTATCTATCTATCTATCCATCCATCCATCCTACTTTTTATGTCATGTATTCTTGTGTTTTTTTCTCTTTTAGGTCTAAAAATGTTGGATTTTCTGCAGGACTCCAAGAGAATCGGCTTTCAGACGCTCCCGAAACTCACAGAGGACGGTAAGGACAAATAAACAGACAAAAAAATCTAATATATAAAGCTGAATGTATGTATGTGTGTATGTATGTGGGTATGTTTGTCCGGGATTGGAATCCGCACCGTCGCACTTACGGGCATGAAATTTTGCACGCCCGCACGTCTCGACCCCGAAAGAGTCCTAGGCTATGTTTTGAATCGAAATTTTAACCCCGCGCGTTCCAAATCGCCAAACAATTTTGGCCCTATCTACATAATGGGGAGAAAGCTGAATGCTTGTGTGTATGTCCGGCATAGGAATCTGCATTTACGGGCATGAAATTTTGCACACCCGCACGTCTCGACCCCGGGAGCGTCATAGGCTAGGTTTTGAGTCAAAATTTTAACCCCGCGCATTCCAAATCGGCAAATAATTTTGGCCCGGGATAGGAATCTGCACCGTTGTACTTACGGGCATGAAATTTTGCATGCCCGCACATCTCAACCCCAGGAGCATCATAGGCTATGTGTTGAATGGAAATTTTAACCCCCGCACGTTCCAAATCGCCAAACTATTTTGGCCCTATCTACATAATGGGGAGAAAGCTGAATGCTTGTGTGTATGTCCGGCATAGGAATCTGCATTTACGGGCATGAAATTTTGCACACCCCACGTCTCGACCCCGGGAGCGTCATAGGCTAGGTTTTGAGTCGAAATTTTAACCCCGCGCATTCCAAATCGGCAAATAATTTTGGCCCGGGATAGGAATCTGCACCGTTGTACTTACGGGCATGAAATTTTGCATGCCCGCACATCTCAACCCCAGGAGCATCATAGGCTATGTGTTGAATCGAAATTTTAACCCCCGCACGTTCCAAATCGCCAAACAATTTTGGCCCTATCTACATAATGGGGAGAAAGCTGAATGCTTGTGTGTATGTCCGGCATAGGAATCTGCATTTACGGGCATGAAATTTTGCACACCCGCACGTTTCGACCCCGGGAGCGTCATAGGCTAGGTTTTGAGTCGAAATTTTAACCCCGCGCATTCCAAATCGGCAAATAATTTTGGCCCGGGATAGGAATCTGCACCGTTGTACTTACGGGCATGAAATTTTGCATGCCCGCACATCTCAACCCCAGGAGCATCATAGGCTATGTGTTGAATGGAAATTTTAACCCCCGCACGTTTTGGTGTGTGATTTTTATGTGCAGAATAAATTTTTGTTAACATAGTCTATTTTGTTACAGCTAACAGCAGTTATTAATTAACCCGGGCGAAGCCGGGTACTACAGCTAGTATATATATAAAACTGCACAGAAGCCACTCCATAAACCGGGAATTGGCAGAAATAACAACTCTGACACGTTCTCAGCCTGCAGATCTGTTAGTGCCATAAAGAAATAAAAATAAAGAAATATTTTTAAAAAAAGCACATTTAGTATCACCATGTCCGTAAAAAGTCTGATATCTGAAAATATCATGCTGTCATTGAAAACTACAAGTCGTCCTGCAAATTACCAGGACATAAAAGGACATTTTATGCTAAAAAGTCGCCTAAAATAATCTTTCAATATGCGCCAAGTTGATCTAACATCACGATGACTATGGTGCAAAAACATGAAGACAAGAAAAATAACGTAAAAGAAAGAGATAAATAAAAACAAAACTGATGAGTTGGAGCCTGGGGGTCTCTGTATTGTGATCTGTTATTCATTTTACATGTGACCCCTGGAGCATTGCTGCATCTTCTGATGATTAGCGACGCTCTTCTGTAGGAAAGTGTTACACTAAATGTTTCGCCGGGTCCATTGTTTCGCAGATGGCCGCATTGTGTTACCAGGTAATAAATCCGCTGCTCTTATGTAAAGCACTGAATGGAGAGAAATGTAATAGCTGCTGATTAACTCCGCTGCTGCTCTCGTGATGATGATCCCTGCGCTCCTTCTCTGGTACGGCTCCGTAGTATCACCTAGGCCTTATACCTCGATTACAACTTCTTCAGGGGTTATCAGCTTCTTCAGGGGTTTTCTGTATTTTCAACAAATATGATGTGACTTTTACGTTTTTTTTTACACCAACTTTTTGCAAAAAAAAAAAAGTGAAAATTTCAATGTTTGATAAATTTGTTTCAAACTAAAAGAAACTTTATTTTCCATTTACGCTTTTTTTTGTACCTTTTAAGAGTAAAATGACGCACAATCCTTTCAATACATTTCCAAAAATATTGGACAGATTTTGTTCTCCTTTAGAAGTAAACAAGAGCTCGAGTCATCATTTGCAACTTTTTTTTTAAGTCACCTTTCTTTTTTTTTTGCACAATCGTGCAGTTCATGAATTTCGTGCAGCATCATTAATACTGTTTTTTTTTTCTTTTGTCCTTGATCCGTTTTGGGACATCTTCACGCAAACGGTCAAACGTTCCGCTAAATAAAAAGTCGCGTTTAATGAATTAGCCGAAAATGCCTGGAAACCACACAATGGCGAACACACAAAAAAAAAAAGGTGGACGCATATAAAATAGCCAAAAAGCTCCTATTAAAAGAGAATGAGATGCAAACTAAAAACAGCAAAAATAGTAAAAAAAAAAAGAAGGTGCAAATGCAATAATGAATCAGGCCAATACTTGTGCAAACATTTAAAAAAATCGCAGTTGGCGAATTAGCAGAAAACATCCAGATAATAAAAACCTCGCTTATACTGTAAAGGCATAAAAATGACGAGAACTGAAAAAAAAACAAGTGTAAAAAAATGGCGCAAAAGTCATAAAGGATTCAGCACAAAAATAAAAATGCCGAAAATCAAATCCTGTCCGCTCCGGGAACTTATCACTATGTGTTTCTTGCAGATGTTTGTGCCATTTGGGCTTCCGTCTCGGACTTCGTGGAGCATCAGATGTCTCTGCAGAAGGTGATGTGACTCCATAACGCCATCACTGTTAGTATGTGGCATTTCTGCCATTTTTGCACAGGAGTCCAGGATCTCCACGCGACCTCCCGACAACTCCACATTTCTTTAGGTTGTTCTATTCTTGTATTTAGACAACTAAGGAAACCTGTAGGGGCCATAAAGCTCTGGTGATAGATGTAATGTTAGCAGGTCAAAGTGTGCACCATGTCTGTAAGCAGTTCTTATACCTATCTGTGTGTTTAGGGGGTCCACATTCCAGGACTGGGGTCATTTACTCTCTCCAGACAGAAACTGGATGTCGGCAACAACAAGTTCATCGTCATACAACGGCCGGTCTTCCTGCTGTCAGAGAAACTCATCCAACTCCATGGATTAAAGTTCAACAAGGTATTCACAACAGGTGAGTGTCATCCATTCTGGAATTACCTTACTGTTACATAAAGCAAAAGGGAAGATCAGCTCACCACCAGCTAATGTCCAGCACGGGTCCAATAGGAGCAAACATAACGAACTGCATAAAGGAGGATCCAGCGGAGTAGAAGGCAGCAAAAATTAAATATTTATTCCAGTAAAAAATAAAAATATACCAAGGCACAAGAAGTCGGGTGTGAAGCTTCACACCCAACTTCTTGTGCCTTGGTATATTTTTATTTTTTACTGGAATAAAATTTTAATTTTAGCTGCCTTCTACTCCGCTGGATCCTCCTTTCTGCAGTTTGTTACTGTTACATACAGTCATGGCCAAAAGTTTTGAGAATGACACAAATATTATATTTTCACATGATCTGCTGCCCTCTGGTTTTTACGTGTGTTTGACAGATGTTTTTATCACAGACAGAAATAATTGCAAACATATGAGTAACAAAAGCTTATATTGACAGTTAGGGTATGTGCACACGTTGCGGATTCTGCTGCGGATCCGCAGCAGAATTGCAAGTGACATACAGTAGCATTAGAATCAATGAAAATAAAAAACCGCAGTGCACATGCTGCGGATTTGGTGCGGATTTAAATCCGCAGCATGTCACTTCTTTTGTGCAGTTCCGCAGTGGTGTCAGACCTGCTCTAAATAGAAATCCGCAGGTCTGAAACCGCTGGGGAAATCCGCACAAAAACCGCGGCAAATCCGCATCAAATCCGCAGTAAATCCGCAGGTAAAAATCAGGTCATTTTACCTGCGGATTTCACAAAATCTGCGCGGAAAATTCCTCAGCCCATTCCGCACCGTCTGCACATAGCCTTAGAATGAGTTAATGCAGCAAGTCAATATTTGCAGTGTTGACCCTTCTTCTTCAGGACCTCTGCAATTCTCCCTGGCAATCAACTTCTGGACCAAATCCTGACTGATAGCAGTCCATTCTTGCACAATCAATGCTTTCATTTTGTCAGAATTTTTAGGTTTTTGTTTGTCCACCCGTCTCTTGATGATTGACCACAAGTTCTGAATGGGATTAAGATCTGGGGAGTTTCCAGGCCATGGACCCAAAATCTCTATGTTTTGTTCCCTGAGCCATTTAGTTATCACCTTTGCTTTATGGCAAGGTGCTCCATCATGCTGGAAAAGGCATTGTTGATCGCCAAACTGCTCTTGGAGGGTTGGGAGAAATTGCTCTTGGAGGACATTCTGGTACCATTCTTTATTCATGGCTGTGTTTTTAGGCAAGACTGTGAGAGAGCCGATTCCCTTGGCTGAGAAGCAACCCCACACATGAATGGTTTCAGGATGCTTAACAGTTGGCATGAGACAAGACTGGTGGTAGCGCTCACCTTGTCTTCTCCGAATGAGGCGTTTTCCTGATGTCCCAAACAATCGAAAAGGGGATTCATCACAGAAAATAACTTTATCCCAGTCCTCAGCAGTCCACTGCCTGTACCTTTTGCAGAATATCAGTCTGTCCATGATGTTTTTTCTGGAGAGAAGTAGCTTCTTTGCTGCCCTCCTTGAGACCAGGCCTTGCTCCAAGAGTCTCCGTCTCACAGTACGTGCAGATGCACTCACACCTGCCTGCTGCCATTCCTGAGCAAGCTCTGCACTGCTGGTAGCCCGATCCCGCAGCTGAAACACTTTTAAGAGACGGTCCTGGCGCTTGCTGGTCTTTCTTGGGCGCCCTGAAGCCTTTTTGGCAACAATGGAACCTCTCTCCTTGAAGTTCTTGATGATGCGATAGATTGTTGATTGAGGTGCAATCTTTCTAGCTGCGATACTCTTCCCTGTTAGGCCATTTTTGTGCATTGCAATGATGACTGCACGTGTTTCTTTAGAGATAACCATGGTTAACAGAAGAGAAACAATGATGCCAAGCACCAGCCTCCTTTTAAAGTGTCCAGTGGTGTCATTCTTACTTAATCATGACAGATTGATCTCCAGCCATGTCCTCATCAACACCCACACCTGTGTTCAGGGCCGGCTCCAGGTTTTTATGGGCCCCGGCGGAAAGAGCCTCAGTGGGCCCCTTTAACACAGACCACGATTCATGATGCACAGATACAGCAGAGAAATATGGGTACAGCACAACGCCAAACACTTCACTTCTTCCATTACATGACTGATATCTATTGTAAATTGTACAATAGCTCAAAAACCGCCAAATCCTCACAGCGCACAGTACAGACTGGACAGTACAGTCCTCCATACAAAATTATGGGCACCACAGTCTCCCCCTCATCACCCATATAATACCCCATGCAGGATGTCACCCCCCATATAATGCTCCATACAGAATACTGGACCCAAAATAATGCTCCATACAGAATACTGGACCCAAAATAATGCTCCATACAGAATACTGGACCCAATATAATGCTCCATACAGGATACTGGTCCCCATATAATGCTCCATACAGGATACTGGTCCCCATATAATGCTCCATACAAAATATGGAGCTCTCCTCTGCGCTGTACTGCGTTCTGCACTGTTACGGCTCAGGAAAGGGCGCTGTGGAAAGACTCCCCATTATCATCATGATTGCATCCCCATCATCATCATTGCCTCCTTATCATCATCATTGCCTCCCCATCATCATCATGGCCTCCCCATTATCATCAATGCCTGCCCATCATCATCATCTCCTCTCCATCATCATCAATGCCTGCCCATCATCATCTCCTCCCCATCATCAATGCCTGCCCATTATCATCATGGCCTCCCCATCATCATCATGGCCTCCCCATTATCATCAATGCCTGCCCATCATCATCATCGCCTCCCCATCATCATCAATGTCTCCCCATTATCATCAATGCCTGCCCATCATCATCATCGCCTCCCCATCATCATTATCGCCTCCCCATCATCATCAATGCCTCCCCATTATCATCAATGCCTGCCCATCATCATCTTCTCCCCATCATCAATGCCTGCCCATTATCATCAATGCCTGCCCATTATCATCATCTTCTCCCCATCATCAATGCCTGCCCATTATCATCAATGCCTGCCCATCATCATCTTCTCCCCATCATCAATGCCTGCCCATTATCATCAGTGCCTCCCCATTATCAGCAATGCCTGCCCATCATCACACACAGACAGCACCACAGCACACAAGCACTCTCTCACATACATACACACACACATACACACACACACACAAAGCAACGCACTACATACACACAGAGACACACACACACGTCTCACCTGTCCAGCGTCCGCGCTCTCTGACACAGCCGGCCGCTGAATGATGACATCATTCAGCGGCGCTGCTGTGAGAGGAAGCGCTGGCACCCCTGGAGCCCGGAGCTGCGGCAGCGGAGGCACGGAAGAGGTAAGTATTGTGCCAGCTGATGCCGGGGCCCTGAGCAAGCGGGGGGGGGGCCCAGTGGCGGCGCTGACACCGCTCTCCTCCGCTAACGGGCGCGGGGGTGCCAGACGGCGAGTGGGACCCCCGCCTGCTCAGGGCCCCGGCACTTGCCCGGGTGTGCCGGGTGCTGACGCCGGCCCTGCCTGTGTTAATGGAGCAATCACTGAAAAGAGGTTAGCTGGTCCTTTTAAGGCAGGGCTGCAATGATGTTGAAATGTGTTTTGGGGGATAAAGTTCATTTTCTAGCCAAATATTGACTTTGCAAGTAATTGCTGTTAAGCTGATCACTCTTTCTGGAGTATATGCAAATTGCCATTAGAAAAAGTGAAGCAGTAGACTTTGTAAAAATTAATATTTGTGTCATTCTCAAAACTTTTGGCCATGACTGTACACTACATTACTGATCCTGAGTTACATCCTGTATTATACTCCAGAGCTGCACTCACTATTCTGCTGGTGCCGTCACTGTGTACATACATTACATTACTGATCCTGAGTTACATCCTGTATTATACCCCAGAGCTGCACTCACTATTCTGCTGGTGCAGTCACTGTGTACATACATACATACATAGTGAGTGCAGCTCTGTGGTATAATACAGGATGTAACTCAGGATCAGTAATGTAATGTATGTACATAGTGACTGCACCAGCAGAATAGTGAGTGCAGCTGTGGAGTAAAATACAGGATGTAACTCAGGATCCATAATGTAATGTATGTACACAGTGACTGCACCAGCAGAATAGTGAGTGCAGCTCTGGAGTATAATACTGGATGTAACTCAGGATCAGTAATGTAATGTAATGTATGTACACAGTGACTGCAGCAGCAGAATAGTGAGTGCAGCTGTGGAGTATAATACAGGATGTAACTCAGGATCAGTAATGTAATGTATGTACACAGTGACTGCACCAGCAGAATAGTGAGTGCAGCTGTGGAGTATAATACAGGATGTAACTCAGGATCAGTAATGCAATGTATGTACACAGTGACTGCACCAGCAGAATAGTGAGTGCAGCTGTGGAGTATAATACAGGATGTAACTCAGGATCAGTAATGTAATGTATGTACACAGTGACTGCACCAGCAGAATAGTGAGTGCAGCTCTGGAGTATAATACAGGATGTAACTCAGGATCAGTAATGTAATGTATGTACACAGTGACTGCACCAGCAGAATAGTGAGTGCAGCTCTGGAGTATAATACTGGATGTAACTCAGGATCAGTAATGTAATGTAATGTAACACAGTGACTGCAGCAGCAGAATTGTGAGTGCAGCTGTGGAGTATAATACAGGATGTAACTCAGGATCAGTAATGTAATGTATGTACACAGTGACTGCACCAGCAGAATAGTGAGTGCAGCTGTGGAGTATAATACAGGATGTAACTCAGGATCAGTAATGCAATGTATGTACACAGTGACTGCACCAGCAGAATAGTGAGTGCAGCTGTGGAGTATAATACAGGATGTAACTCAGGATCAGTAATGTAATGTATGTACACAGTGACTGCACCAGCAGAATAGTGAGTGCAGCTGTGGAGTATAATACAGGATGTAATCAGATCAGTACAGATCAGTAATGTATTGTATGTACACAGTGACTGCACCAGCAGAATATTGAGTGCAGCTCTGGGGTATAATACAGGATGTAACTCAGGATCAGTAATGTAATGTATGTACACAGTGCCTGCACCAGCAGAATAGTGAGTGCAGCTCTGGGGTATAATACAGGATGTAACTCAGGATCAGTAATGTAATTTATGTACAGTGCCTGCACCAGCAGAATAGTGAGTGCAGCTCTGGAGTATAATACAGGATGTAACTCAGGATCAGTAATGTAATGTATGTACACAGTGACTGCACCAGCAGAATAGTGAGTGCAGCTCTGGAGTATAATACAGGATGTAACTCAGGATCAGTAATGTAATGTATGTACACAGTGACTGCACCAGCAGAATAGTGAGTGCAGCTCTGGAGTATAATACAGGATGTAACTCAGGATCAGTAATGTAATGTATGTACACAGTGACTGCACACAGCCACGCAAATAGTGAGTGCAGCTCTGGGTATAATACAGGATGTAACTCAGGATCAGTAATGTAATGTGTGTACACAGTGACTGCACCAGCAGAATAGTGAGTGCAGCTCTGGGGTATAATACAGGATGTAGCTCAGTAATAGCTATGCGTCCTGGTTTATGTTCAGCTGGGGATCAGTAGAGCTCAGCATGGATTTCATTATTCGCTGGCGGGATGTTATTAGACCCAGGCCGCTGACCAGCCTCCGATGATTTATGTCCTGACATATTGTACATACCTTCCTGTAACGGCTTTGTGACTTTTAGACATGTTGGCCCCCAGCGGACGAGGTTAGCAGTTACCTTTTTGATATTCCACTAGTACATACTTAAAGGGAGGTATCCAGCTTGGACATTGATAGCGCAGATATGTGCAGTCCTGGATGTGGTGGTCTATCCCCAGGGGTCGGGGGACACGTGTCTGTCCTGTTGTATTTAAGCCGTATGTAAAACTTAGTAAGCTGTATTCCCTTCCTCCGATTCCAGGTGACATCCCGATCGTCCCTCTGAATTTCATCGCCCTGTCATTCTCCTGTCCCTACAACAGAGACATCATCGAAGCGTGCGTCAGAGAGACCCTCTGCGCTTTCTCGCGATCGGTCGCTACTAAACAACACGTAGAATTCACCTTTAAAGGCATCGGAGCTCTGATGATCCGGGACCTGAAGGTCAAGATGAAGTTTTTTAAGGAGTTTGTGAATAGTATGGACGGAACTGGAACCTTAGTGAGATCCCTCTGTAACGTAAGTCAGCGGGCGGATTGTCCCACCATAACACCATACACCATATATATTCCTAGGGGTTCACGCCATTCATGAGAATGGGGGTCCCTTGTTCTCCATGTAAATTGAGCTGCGGTGCTCATGTCTGACCACCACTACTATTGACTGAAAATGCAGCGATGTTCACTATCTGTCCACTCATGTTACATCGGACCCCCATTCTTCTGTTGTGATCCCCTTTATTAGCTTCTTCGTATGAGAATCCATAAATGTCGTAATATTCTTCTTTTTCAGAGGCCGGGGACAGCGGATTCTGTCATGTCCTCCGTAGAAGACCCCCTGCTGCGCCCTCGATCATGCAGCGCTCTTCTGTTCCCTAGGTAAGTCATAAAGGTCGGAGGAGAGACCTTCTATGATCTGCGCTCCCATGTCTTGGCCTTCGGGCTTCTTCATGATCTCCTTGACTATCTTCATCCCTCAAGTTTCTGGTCACTTTCCTGTTTTTATTTAATCTCTTCTAAAAGTTGATTTCTCCAATGGGTCCTGCTGTGACACATCAGTGCGGCCATCATGGCTCAAACATCCAACTCCTCAAAAGTTTTTAAAACCGTTCAGTTTTTCTCTAACGAGCTGCGTCAATGACTAGATGACGGTTGGTCCCTCTTGGAGCATTGGGCTCAATTTGGTCAAGGAACCACTTCTACAGTCGTCAAAACCGTTTCTTAAGGGGTGATTTTTCGTTTTCCGCCTCGTTCTTTTTTCCCCTTCTCTCAAGAACCATAACTTTTTTATTTTTCCGTCCACATAATTGTAGTTTCGTAACCATTCGATTTAACAACTAATGTACTGGAAAATCAAAAATTATAAATGCGATGAAATTGTAAAAAAAAAATAAAAAAGCAATTCTGGCTTGGATTTTGGGATTTCGTTTTCATGGCGTTCATTCTGGGGTAAAAATGACTCTGAGTAATGAGTTTTAGTGTTTTACAAAACTTGTATAGTTTTTTTTAACACTTGTAAGTGTAGTAAAAATGTAGAATTTTCTAAAAAAAAAAAAGTTGACATTTTGTTTGTTGCACTTTTTTTTAGGGAGGAGGGGTGACCTAAAATTTGCAATCCTGCCTCTTTTTTAAAAATTTGCATTATTGCATTGTTGGTACCCCTCTTTTAATGACAGAAAAACCCACAATGGTGACAGAACTAACTTGAATCTGACAAAAGTAATAATAAATCAAAAATCTATGATAATGAACAAATGAAAGTCAGACATTGCTTTTCAGCCATGCTTCCACAGAATTAAAAAAAAAAATAAAGCTCATGAAATAGGCCTGGACAGAAAATGATGGTACCCCTGAAAATAATGTGACAAAAGGGACATGTTAAATCGCGGTGTATCCTCTAATTAGTATCACAGGTGTCTACAATCTTGGAATCAGTGAGTGGTCTGTATAGAGGCTACAGATACTCACTGCGCTGTTTGGTGACAGGGTGTGTATCACACTCAACATGGACCAGAGGAAGCGAAGGAAAGAGTTGTCTCAGGAGATTAGAAGAAAATTATAGACAAACTTGTTAAATGTAAAAGTTATAAGACCATCTCCAAGCAGCTTGATGTTCCTGTGACTACAGCTGCACATATTATTCAGAAATTTAAGCTCGATGGGACTGTAGCCAACCTCCCTGGATGTGGCCGCAGGAGGAAAATTGATGACAAATCAAAGAGACGGATAATACGAATGGTAACAAAAGAGCCCAGAAAAACTTCTAAACTGTTTAAAGGTGAACTTCAAGCTCAAGGAACATCAGTGTCAGATTGCACCATCCGTCATTGTATGAGCCAAAATAGACTTTATGGGAAACGACTAAGGTGGACACCATTGTTGAAAAAAAATCATAAAAAAGCCAGACTGGAATTTACCAAACTACATGTTGACATGCCACAAAGCTTCTGGGAGAATGTCCTATGGATAGATGAGACAAAAATGGAACTTTTTGGCAAGGCACATCAGCTCTATGTTCACAGATGGAAAAATGAAGCATATCAAGAAAAGAACACTGTCCCCACTGTGAAACATGGAGGAGGCTCTGTTATGTTCTGGGGCTGGTTTGCTGCATCTGGCACAGGGTGTCTGGAATCTGTGCAGGGTACAATGAAATCTCAGGACCAGGGCCGGCATCAGCACCCGGCCAACCCGGGCAAGTGCCGGGGCCCTGGGCAGGCGGGGGGCCCACTCGCCGTCGGGCACCCCGGCGCCCGTTAGCGGAGGAGAGCGGTGTAAGCGTGGGCCCCCCCGCTTGCTCAGGGCCCCGGCAGCAGCTGGCACAATACTTACCTCTCCCCGTGCCTCCGCTGCCGCAGCTCCGGGCTCCAGGGGGCGCCGGCGCTTCCTCTCACAGCAGCGCCGCTGAATGACGTCATCATTCAGCGGCCGGCTGTGGCAGAGAGCGCGCGGACGCCGGACAGGTGAGATGTGATGTGTCTGTGTGTGTGTGTCTGTGTGTATCAGTGTGTGTGTATGTAGTGCGGTGCTTTGTGTATGTATGTATGTATGTGAGAGAGTGCTTGTGTGCTGCGGTGCTGTCTGTGTGTGATGATGGGCAGGCATTGATGATAATGGGCAGGCATTGATGATGATGGGGAGGCGATGATGATAATGGGCAGGCATTGATGATGATGGGGAGGCGATGATGATGATGGGCAGGCATTGATGATAATGGGCAAGCATTGATGATGATGGGCAGGCATTGATGATAATGGGCAAGCATTGATGATGATGGGGAGGCGATGATGATAATGGGCAGGCATTGATGATGATGGGGAGGCGATGATGATAATGGGCAGGCATTGATGATGGGGAGGCGATGATGATGATGGGCAGGCATTGATGATAATGGGCAGGCATTGATGATGATGGGGAGGCGATGATGATAATGGACAGGCATTGATGATGATGGGGAGGCATTGATGATAATGGGCAGGTATTGATGATGATGGGGAGGCGATGATGATGATGGGCAGGCATTGTTGATAATGGGGAGGCCATGATGATGATGGGGAGGCAATGATGATGATGGGGAGGCAATGATGATGATGGGGAGGCGATGATGATGATGGGCAGGCATTGATGATAATGGGCAAGCATTGATGATGATGGGGAGGCGATGATGATAATGGGCAGGCATTGATGATGATTGGGAGGCGATGATGATGATGGGCAGGCATTGATGATAATGGGCAGGCATTGATGATGATGGGCAGGCATTGATGATAATGGGCAGGCATTGATGATGATGGGGAGGCGATGATGATAATGGGCAGGCATTGATGATGATGGGGAGGCGATGATGATGATGGGCAGGCATTGATGATAATGGGCAGGCATTGATGATGATGGGCAGGCATTGATGATAATGGCAAGCATTGATGATGATGGGGAGGCGATGATGATAATGGGCAGGCATTGATGATGATGGGGAGGCGATGATGATAATGGGCAGGCATTGATGATGGGGAGGCGATGATGATGATGGGCAGGCATTGATGATAATGGGCAGGCATTGATGATGATGGGGAGGCGATGATGATAATGGACAGGCATTGATGATGATGGGGAGGCATTGATGATAATGGGCAGGTATTGATGATGATGGGGAGGCGATGATGATGATGGGCAGGCATTGATGATAATGGGGAGGCCATGATGATGATGGGGAGGCAATGATGATGATGAGGAGACGATGATGATGATGGGCAGTCATTGATGATAATGGGGAGGCCATGATGATGGGGAGGCAATGATGATGATGGGGAGGCAATGATGATGATAATGGGGAGTCTTTCCACAGCGCCCTTTCCTGAGCCGTAACAGTGCAGAAAGCAGCACAGCGCAGAGGAGAGCTCCATATTTTGTATGGAGTATTATATGGGGACCAGTATCCTGTATGGAGCATTATATGTGGTCCAGTATTCTGTATGGAGCATTATATGGGGGATGGAGGGTGACATCCTGCATGGGGTATTATATGGGTGATGAGGGGAAGACTATGTGGTGCCCATAATATTGTATGGAGGACTGTATTGTCCAGTCTGTACTGTGCGCTGTGAGGATTTGACGGTTTTTGAGCTATTGTACAATTTACAATAGATATCACTCATGTAATGGAAGAAGTGAAGTGTTTGGCGTTGTGCTATACCCATATTTCTCTGCCGTATCTGTGCATCATGAATCATGGTCTGTGTTAAAGGGGCCCACTGAGACTCTTTCGCCCGGGGCCCATAAAAACCTGGAGCCGGCCCTGCTCAGGACTATTAAGGGAGTCTGGAGAGGAATGTGCTCCCAGAGTCAGAAAACTTGGTCTCGTTCGTTCGTAGGTCATGGGTCTTGTAACAGGATAATGACCTAAAACACACAGCTGAAAACACCCAAGAATGGCTAAGAGGAAAACATTGGACTATTCTGAAGTGGCTTCTATGAGCCCTGACCTAAATCCTATTGAGCATCTTTGGAAAGAGCTGAAACATGCCGTCTGGAAAAGGCAACCTTCAAACACGAGACAACTGGAGCAGTTTGCTCTTGAGGAGTGGCCAAAATACCTGTCGAGAGGTGCAGAAGTCTCATTGACAGTTACAGGAATCGTTTGATTGCAGTGATTGCCTTAAAAGGTTGTGCAACAATATATTAAGTTAAGGAACCATCATTTCTGTCCAGGCCGATTCCATGAGTATTATTTTTTTATTCTGTGGAAGCATGGTTGAAAAGTAATGTCTGACTCTCATTTGTTCATTTTCATAGAATTTTGATTTATTATTACTTTTGTCAGATTCATGTTATTTCTGTGACCATTGTGGGTTTTTCTGTCATTAAACGAGGGGTACCAACAATTTTGACCACGTGTGTACATATATAGATATATATTGCATATCTCGGTTTCTTATGAAGATAAGCCTATAGCATATCTTCTCCGGAGGACCAAGATTGCAGTGACGGGGGCTTTCAGCAGACCCCTGCCTGCCAGAGTAACTCATCGGGTTGATAGTAACTGGTGCACATGAGCATCGGCGTGTGCTTCATTAAAATGCCACTGAAGCTCCTGTCCCATTCTGCATTACATAGATAACCCATTGATATGAATGGGCGCTGTGTAATGCTTCACTTCCCCTGCGGGGGAGCTGCTGGGAAATTAAACACTTACTGCCAGGTTTTTTTCTCAGATTCCAACTGAAAGAAACGGAGCAAGCTACAGGAATGGAGACAATACCAGAAGAATATGGAGAGGTGGGGAACCTGGAGGAGCCGAACAGAGAAGAAGAAGAACATTGCAAAGAGGAGCCAGTGTCCGGCAGAAGAGGTAAAATGACTTGTATTGAGTCTAGTTTCCGTTTTCTACAGACAGCTAAGATTTAAAGGGATCTTCCAGGACTATGGTATCGATGGAAGATCCATAGGATAGGTCATGAATATAAGATCAGTGATGCTCTTGACACCCGACACACCCAGCGATCATCTGTGGGGCGGCCTGGAAACCAATGTATGAACCCCGTAAACAACAGCGCCGTACACTGTGGAGTGGTCATTCTCAGGTACTGCAGCTCAGCTCCCATTCATTTCAATAGGAAGTCAACTGCTGAACCGGAGAGCGGCCACTTATCGAAATTAACAGAAGTGCTAGATCACGGACGTTTTGGGCACCAGTGGCGCTTTCACTCATGCTATTGACTCTAATGGGTTTCTTCTGATTCCATTTTGGTATGCAGCATGGCAGCTTTTAGGGCAACGGCTTATGAATTTTGTGCAAAGTCAAAAAGTATTTTTTTTTCCTGTATTGAACTCCTCTTCTTTGAGTCACAAAAATAGCTAAAGATGCAAATTGAAAAATGAGTTGGATGTAAGCAAAATTCGTAAAAAAAATCCCCAAAAAACGGAAAGGTGAAGATGAATCGGTGCCACGGTGTGTTTTAGGTTTTGCATGGAAATCCTTTTTGAAGCTATTACATTTTTGTTTCTAGCTTTTTTACAGCTTGATACTTTCCGTTTATTGCAATCTTCATGTTGAAGTGCTTACTCCATTACCGTAAATGTAATGACGCCTCAACCTGTCTGTGCATATATGGCTATAATATGTATGCATCTCATTGT
>JARQOD010000002.1:16821614-16971131 GCA_033576555.1 Oophaga sylvatica
GTGCATCCGCCACCTTATCTGCCCTAGTTGAGGACAGAGCTACTGCCTCCGGGTACCGGGTAGCGTAGTCTACCACAGTAAGGATGTATTGCTTTCCAGAGCTGCTGGGGACGGTGTTATGTTACGGTAGCTGAGGATGCAGGTAAAAAAGGAAATACACCAGAGCAGTTGGAATCTATGAGATTGCAGTACCCTGACTAACCACCACAACTAGAGGCAGCCGTGGAGCGTTCCTACGATGGTCCTAGACGCCTCGTCACAGCCTGAGAAACTAACTACACCTAAAGATAGAAATAGGAAAGCTATCTGCCCCGGAGCAGAACCCCAAAGATAATAGAAAGCCCCCAAACATGTAATGGCGGTTAGACAAGAGGAAATACTGACACAGAAAGAAAATAGTATGAGCAAACGCTGGGGCCCAAACTATCTAAATAGAAAAGGATAGGAAGGGTACTTACTGCAATCCCAGAAAACCCTGAAAAAACACCAACTCTACTAATTTCAAAATCACCTGAGATCACACGACCTCTACCACCTAAATTAGTTCTCTGGTGTAACAAAAACAGCAGCCACTGAAAAAACTGGAAAAAGCAAAAGTACAAAACACAGTGGCTGGACTAAACTGAGAGGGCAAAAGCCCCGGAGGGGACCCAGAAGGCCCCCACAGAAGTGCAGGACAAAATGCAAAAATATAGCAAAAACACAAAATAAGAAATTGTCTTATCTGATAGCAGGAGATGCAGACACGACACAGCAGGCTACAAGGGAAACTGGAAAGAAGGATTCAGACCAGAACAATTGATCACCGGCAACCCTGATGGGAAAATGATTCCCTTAAATAAGACCAATCAGTAACACCTGATTCCCAATCCTCACTAGTACCGCTTGTAACCACCAGAGGGAGCCTCTGCTCAGAACTCATCTCAAACCCATTCACAACAGTACCCCCCCCTTGAGGAGGGGTCACCGAACCCTCATTTGAGCAACCAGGTCGGTCAGGATGAGTTCTATGATACGCACGGATAAGTCTCCTAGCATGGATGTCCGAAGCAAACACCCAAGAATTATCTTCCTGACCATAACCTCTCCATTTAACCAAATACTGGAGTCTTCGTCTAGAAAAACGAGAATCCAATATTTTCTCAACCACATACTCCAGATTGCCCTCAACCAAAACAGGGTCAGGAGGCACAGCAGCAGGAACCACTGGCTCAACAAACCTCTTCAACAAGGACTTGTGGAACACGTTATGGATCTTAAATGTCCCTGGAAGAAGCAAACGAAAAGAAACAGGATTAATAATCTCCATGATCTTATAAGGTCCAATGAACCTAGGCTTAAATTTAGGAGATGCTACTCTCATAGGAATATTCTTTGAGGACAACCAGACCAAGTCCCCCACTTCAAACCGAGGACCATCAGTCCTATGCCGGTTAGCAAACCGCTGGGCCTTCTCCTGAGAGAGGGACAACCTCTCCACTACCTGGTCCCAAATCTGCTGCATACGCTCAACAACAGAGTCAACACCTGGACAGACAGAAGCCTCCGTCTGTCCTGAAGAAAATCGAGGGTGAAACCCAGAATTACAGAAAAACGGAGACATCAAAGTGGCAGAGCTAGCCCTATTATTAAGAGCAAACTCAGCCAAAGGCAAAAAAGAGACCCAGTCATCCTGATCAGCAGACACAAAGCATCTTAGATAAGTCTCCAATGTCTGGTTTGTTCTCTCAGTTTGACCATTGGTCTGAGGATGAAATGCCGAGGAGAAAGACAATTGAACACCCAGTTTAGAACAAAAAGTCCTCCAAAATCTGGAAACAAACTGGACTCCTCTGTCAGACACAATGTTCTCAGGAATGCCGTGTAAACGAACCACGTGCTGAAGGAACAACGGCACCAATTCAGAGGAGGAAGGCAACTTAGGTAATGGCACAAGATGTATCATTTTGGAAAACCTATCACAAATTACCCAGATGGTGGTCATTCTCTGAGAAACAGGAAGATCGGAAATGAAATCCATAGAGATATGGGTCCATGGTCTCTTGGGCACAGGCAATGGCATCAACAAACCACTAGAGCGAGAGCAAGGCTTGGAGCGAGAGCAAGTCCCGCAGGACTGCACAAATTCCCTGACATCGCGAGACAAGGTAGGCCACCAAAAGGACCGACTAACCAAGTCTCTGGTACCAAAAATTCCGGGATGCCCAGCCAATGCGGAACAATGAATCTCAGACATCACACTCTTTTTCCATTGGTCCGGGACAAACAATTTTCCAACAGGGCAGCGCTCGGGCCTATCCTCCTGACACCCCTCCAGAGCAAGTCTCAAATTGGGCGAGATGGCGGAAAGAACTACACCCTCCTTCAAAATAACAGAGGGATCAGATAGCTCAGGAGAGTCCGCAAGGAAACTCCTCGAGAGGGCATCCGCCTTAACATTCTTAGTGCCAGGAAGAAAGGAAACCACAAAATTAAAACGTGTGAAAAACAAGGCCCACCTGGCCTGTCTAGGATTGAGTCGCTTGGCAGATTCCAGATAGACCAGATTCTTATGGTCCGTAAGGACCACCACCTGATGTTTGGCTCCCTCCAGCCAATGTCTCCACTCTTCAAAAGCCCACTTCATGGCCAATAACTCCCGATTACCCACGTCATAATTACGTTCAGTAGGAGAAAATTTTCGAGAGAAAAAGGCACAAGGGTTACTTTTAGAGGTCTCTGGATCTTTTTGGGACAAAACGGCACCTGCCCCAATTTCAGAGGCATCAACCTCCACCTGAAATGGCAGAGAAACATCAGGCTGCCGTAGAACAGGAGCAGAAGTGAATCTCTGCTTAAGTTCCTGAAACGCAGAGACTGCCTCAGGAGGCCAATTCACCACATCAGAACCCTTTCTGGTCAAATCAGTTAATGGTTTAACAATAACAGAGAAATTACCAATAAATTTACGATAAAAATTGGCAAAACCCAAAAATCTCTGAAGAGCCTTTAATGAAGTAGGTTGGACCCAATCACAGATGGCCTGAACCTTGACCGGGTCCATTTCAATAACAGATGGGGACAAAATGAATCCCAGAAATGAGATCTTCTGTACGCCAAAAAGACACTTTGATCCCTTCACATACAGAGCATTCTCTCTCAAAATCTGGAATACAGTTCGAACATGTTTCACATGAGAGTCCCAGTCATTAGAAAAAATCAAGATATCATCCAAATAAACAATCAGAAACTTGTCCACAAAATCCCTGAAAATGTCATTCATGAAGGACTGGAAGACGGAAGGAGCATTAGTGAGCCCAAAGGGCATCACAAGGTACTCAAAATGCCCTTCAGGGGTGTTAAATGCCGTCTTCCATTCATCCCCGTGCTTAATGCGAATAAGGTTATACGCCCCCCTGAGGTCAAGCTTGGTAAACCAAGTAGCGTTTTTCACCCTGGAAAACAGGTCAGAAATCAAGGGTAACGGATATTGATATTTCACAGTAATATTGTTCAAGAGACGATAATCAATACACGGCCTTAATGAACCATCTTTTTTGGCCACAAAGAAAAAACCGGCACCTAAGGGTGAAGAGGATGGTCTGATATGACCCTTCTCCAATGATTCCTTGATATAAGACCGCATAGCATCATGTTCAGGTACAGACAAGTTAAAAAGGCGACCCTTAGGGAATTTACTACCTGGCACTAATTCAATAGCGCAGTCATAGCTCCTATGGGGAGGCAAGGATGCAGATTTACTTTCGCTAAACACATCAGAAAAATCAAACAAAAAGTCAGGAACATCCTCAGCCTGGGGGAGGCAGAAAAAACAGGAGTGTTGGTATTAACACATTGGCAGCCCCAACTGGTTACAGACACAGATTTCCAATCCAAAACAGGATTATGAGACTGCAACCAAGGGAAACCCAGCACGATAATGTCATGCAGATTATATAGAACCAAAAATTTGCAGCACTCCTGGTGATCAGGTTCAACCCTCATTATCACCTGAGTAGAAAACTGGGGTTTATTCTCAGCCAAAGGGGTAGAATCGATCCCCAGTAGGGGAATAGACTTCTGTAGGGGTATCAAGGGAAATCCACAACGTTTAGCAAAATCATAATCCATCAGGTTAATAGCTGCTCCAGAATCAACGAAAGCCTGAGCAGAAAATGAGGACAGAGAGCATATCAGAGTGACAGTTAATAAAAACTTAGTCTGAACACTACCCAAGACAACTGAGCGTGCAAAATGTCTTCCCTGCTTAGGGCAGACTGAAATAGCATGAGAGGCATCACCACAGTAGAAACATAACCCATTGCGCTTTCGAAACTCATGACGCTGTGCCCCAGACACCACTCCATCACACTGCATGGGCTCAGCAGCTGGCTCACAAGGCAACACCACTCCACGCATACTTCTCCGCTCACGCAAACGTCTGTCAATTTGAATCGCTAATGACATAGAATCATTGAGACCAGAGGGGACAGAGAATCCCACCATAACATCCTTTACATTATCTGACAGACCCTTCCGGAAAAGGGCCGCCAAAGCGTCGTCATTCCATTTGGTCAGGACTGCCCACCTACGGAATCTCTGACAGTATAACTCAGCGTCATCAAGCCCCTGATTTAATGCCAACAAGGCTTTTTCAGCTTGATCAGTGATATTAGGCTCATCGTACAATAACCCCAAAGCCTGAAAAAATGCATCGACATCACTCAAAACAGGATCCCCAGGTGTGAGGGAAAAAGCCCAATCCTGAGGATCGCCGCGCAGGAGAGAGATGACAATTTGAACCTGCTGCGCTGCGTTTCCTGAGGACTTAGATTTTAAGGCAAGAAACAATTTACAATTATTTTTGAAATTCTGAAACTTAGTTCGATCCCCTAAAAATAAATCTGGCATGGGGATCCTAGGTTCCACAACAGGCAACCTAGCAAGATATGCAGCAATACTCTGAACCTCAGTGGCAAGCTGATCCACACGGCCAGACAACTGTGCAAACTCCATTGGGAGAAAAGATCCTCCCCAGCACCCAGAGATACAGAGGGAAAAAAAAAAAAAAAAAATGCAACAAACAGAAAAATATCTCTGACAACTTTTCTTCCTTCAAAATATTTTTTCCCTTCTGTGAGTACCATACAATTTTTATGGCCGGTGATACTGTTATGTTACGGTAGCTGAGGAGTGCAGGTAAAAAAGGAAATACACCAGAGCAGTTGGAATCTATGAGATTGCAGTACCCTGACTAACCACCACAACTAGAGGCAGCCGTGGAGCGTTCCTACGATGGTCCTAGACGCCTCGTCACAGCCTGAGAAACTAACTACACCTAAAGATAGAAATAGGAAAGCTATCTGCCCCGGAGCAGAACCCCAAAGATAATAGAAAGCCCCCAAACATGTAATGGCGGTTAGACAAGAGGAAATACTGACACAGAAAGAAAATAGTATGAGCAAACGCTGGGGCCCAAACTATCTAAATAGAAAAGGATAGGAAGGGTACTTACTGCAATCCCAGAAAACCCTGAAAAAACACCAACTCTACTAATTTCAAAATCACCTGAGATCACACGACCTCTACCACCTAAATTAGTTCTCTGGTGTAACAAAAACAGCAGCCACTGAAAAAACTGGAAAAAGCAAAAGTACAAAACACAGTGGCTGGACTAAACTGAGAGGGCAAAAGCCCCCGGAGGGGACCCAGAAGGCCCCCACAGAAGTGCAGGACAAAATGCAAAAATATAGCAAAAACACAAAATAAGAAATTGTCTTATCTGATAGCAGGAGATGCAGACACGACACAGCAGGCTACAAGGGAAACTGGAAAGAAGGATTCAGACCAGAACAATTGATCACCGGCAACCCTGATGGGAAAATGATTCCCTTAAATAAGACCAATCAGTAACACCTGATTCCCAATCCTCACTAGTACCGCTTGTAACCACCAGAGGGAGCCTCTGCTCAGAACTCATCTCAAACCCATTCACAACAGGACGGCCAGCGGGCCCACAATGTCCACCGCGATCCTCTGGAAAGGCTCCTCTATCACTGGCAACGGGATCAGGGGAGCCTTAAGAGCAGGCCCCGCCTTCCCCACTCTTTGACAGGTGATACAGGAGCGGCATTAGTTAGTCACATCTGTCCCCATCTTGGGCCAATAGAAGTGTTGAGACAGCCGTGCCTTAGTTTTGCTGATCCCCAAGTGTCCAGCGAGTGGAATCTCATGGGCAATCCTCAACAACTCACCTCGGAACTGGTGCGGGACGACCAGCTGTTTTTCCCTCAACCACTCCTTTTGGGAATCTCCGGGTACTGTCTCCCGGTACAACCTTCCTCGTTCCCAGAACACCCTCTCCGTATCAGTCACGGAGGTGGGCGTCTCGGCGAGGTGCCTCAAGTTCTCCAGGCTCGCATCTGAGTGCAGAGCGGCCTGGAACTCCTGGCTGGAGGCAGCCAGAAGTGACGTCAGGGTTCCTTCCTCACTGGGACCCTCTGGGACCGGCTCTGGGTCCAACTCTGGTTCAGTCTCTCCTGTAGCGGAGGAGGGTCCAGATGGTAGGGCGCTACCTGCGATCCGGGCACTCTGACTGCGGGTGACAGCAGCTACATATGCCGTCTCCCTGGGGGTTTCTATAGACCCATCAGCCTGCGCTGCTATGGGCTCTACCTCCCCATCCACCCCCAACACTTCAGGAGCAGGGCTACTTATGGGCCAGTTACCTTCCTCGGTGGCACTGGTCAGTGTCATGGCGTCACCTTCCTCCCGGTTCCCATGCACCTCCCCATTTCCTTGAGCACTGTCGCTTGCTCCTGCTAGGGGTTCCTCAGCCGTCTCACTCCGCAGAGTGACGTGGCTGAACGCTCCTGTACCTGTGGACACATCTACCACTTCAGAGAAAGGGTTAACAGATTCAGATGGCACAGATACATCACTATCAACATCATTCCTAGGGAAAGAAAGGTTATCGGTTGCATAATCACTTCGCAAAGCATTGGCAGGTAACACATTCAGTTTCCCATCATCATCAACATCATCATCATGGATAACATTAACCTTATTATCAGATTGGGGAGGGGTGTCAGGGACATAGTACGCCACCATCCTCCCCAGATCAGTCCCCAATAAAACATCATGGGCAGGTTTTCGGACACCCCCACTTCCTTCACCCCGCTCCCGGCACCCCAGTCAATGAAAACTCGGGCTATCGGCAAGGGGTAGTGGACGCCCCCAATCCCTGTGACAGTTAAGGTTTTACCCGGAATCAACTCTTCAGGGGCCGCCAGTTCGGGTCGGATGAGGGTTCGTTCAGCCCCGGTGTCCTTGAGGCCTGTAGCAAGACGGGCCCCCACGCGGACGGGCTTCACGTTGTCATCAACCCTCCCCACCACACCACCCACCAAAAGAACAGAGGCGTTGGGCCCGGAGGCCTTGGCTGGGGGGTTCTTCTGCCTCTCCGGACAGGTGGCGCTGATGTGTCCAGTCCTTTTACAGGAGAAACACTGGCGGGGGTCTGATGTAGGCCGGGCGCTGGCAAAGGGGATAGTGCCTCCAGAGGGACAGCTGGCAGGGGCACTGGGGTTGGTTGCAGGCTTACCCCCTCCCCAGCGGGTGGTGACGGGCTTCCGCACCTCGGGTTTCCGGTTGGCCTCATAGCTGTCGGCGATCCGGGCTGTTGTGACCGCGTCCTCTGGTTCTCGGTCCAGGATGAACTGTCGGACCTCAGCTGGGCACAGATGCAGGAACTGGTCTTTGATCATCAGGTCTTTCAGCTCCTCATAGGTGTCAACTGACAGTCCCTGGATCCACTGGTCAAAGTGGGTCCTGAGTCCTTGCACCACATCGCTATAGCTGTCATGTGGGCCACGTTGGAGGTTCCGGAACTTCTTTCGGTATACCTCAGGGGTTAGCTGGTACTTGGCAATCAGGGCCTGCTTGATGGCCTCATAGTCACTGTCTTGATCTGGCGCGAGGGAAGCAAACGCCTCCAAAGCTTTGCCCTTTAGCCCGGGGGTCAAGTACCTGGCCCATTGGTCGGCAGGCAGCCGGTACTGTCTGCAGACTTTCTCAAAGGCCCGCAGAAAAGTGTCCAAGTCTCCGTCCCTTTCCAGCACGGGAAAGTGCTCCGGCCGGGGCTTGGGACTCTGAGTGCTGCTGGGCACACTGCTCTGGGCTGTGGAGGGCATTGCCCCTCGCTGGACCATCTCCAGCTCATGGGCTCTCTGCGCTTGGGCTTCCCGCTCCCGCTTGGCTCTCTCAGCCTCTCGCTGGGCTTGGCGCTCGGCTCGGGCCTCCTGCTGGTATTGCTGAATCAGCTTCAGGCGCTCCCCCGGTCGTCGGTGGGGAGTTCCTCCAGGGCCGCCTGCAGGTAAGGGTTCAACCCGCCCTGGGTGTACGCCTGCAGGGTTTGGGCCTCTGCTGCTGTCCCACGTTGGCTTGGGCCGGCTTCTGTGCCCTCCTCACTCTCAGCGTGGTCCTGTGACATCAGGACCTTGATCAGTTGAGCTTTGGTTTGGCCCATGGGGTCAAGGCCTCGGGAAATGCATATTCCAGCAAGAGTGTCCCTTTTCTGCAGTTTGTACCAACTTGCTCCTATTGTAGCCATGTTTGCCAAATAAAAGATAGGATAGAAAAACAAAGAGGAGGGAGGGGTAACCGCAAGTACACACAATTGTCTCAGGACTAATAAACACTGAGTCTGTTCTCCAAAACTTTAGTTGCAGGGTCGCTGAAGAACCGTGCAAGTTTTTTAGTGAATGGAATGATTGCTCAAACCAGATCACTAATGCTCTATAATCCCACCGCTCTGCCACCAATATGTGATGAAACGGTGCACACACATGACGGCTGCTGCCGTCCGACCCGGTAAACTGCAGGGATTTATAATTATCCCACTTCCACTTAGGAACTTGCAGCTCTCTGGCGCCCCCCTTACCCTCAGGTCAGTCAGGGAACTGCACCTAGGATAATCAGTCGCCAGACGGGTCACTTGGATGTGTGCTGGCTTTTGGGTACGCTGCAGTGAGGGAATTATAATTACTCCGAGCCGCAGCCGGGTAATACACTTATAATACCCGCTCCGTCACTGCCAACGCCACCCCATATGTCAACACTTAACACCCCCTTCTTTTAAGCTGCCACCAGCTACGGTTTTTCTTACTGAACAATTTATCAAGAGGGTCCGTAGCAACCCCCAAAACAGTAGCGTAGTGCTTCAGGCACGTGCAAATTCGTTTATAGAGCAGGAGAAACAAACTAATAAATTTATAGGTTTATTCCTTAAAAAGACAGGCAGTGCTTATACAATATAAAAAGATGGAACAAACTGAGACCATATCGTTATGTACAAATGCAGTTATAAAATAAAATAGGATTAAGAATGAAAATCACTCACATGGTTGTTAGATCATTTACAGGCAAGCCAGGCTGGGGGGGGGAGGAGCCACACGTCATAGTTCATTTGCAGATCTCTTAGTCAGGACATCACAGCAAGGACTGACTAGGGGGGGGGCTCACTGCCAGACTTATACCTGGGACTGCTGACCTCACGAAAAGGGGAGGGTTTCTCTGGCCACCTCCCCGGGACAGAAGTGTATGATTTGAGCTCTGAAATATCATAAGGTCCATCCCTCGTCCTGTGAACCTAGCAGAATAACGGCAGACCTATCAATGATCTTACTTTAAAATGACAGTTCAAATGAGTCCAAACTTGGCGGAGCTAGTTTGTGGGGGATCCGAGAATTCCATTTCTTGGGTTCTGTTGGAGTTACGGGTTCACCAGTACCACGGGAACGATGCCTGTCAGGCGCATGTTTCACAACAGTACTTTCGTGTTTCTAGCGAACGCTCCCACCGTGTGATAACCAAAACAGAATGAATTCTCCAAAATGGCTGCTATAGGAAGAAAGCACATGTGCAGACAATGGAGGACCCCTGCGGTGAAGCGGCAAAACTTCCAGCACTGGTAGCTCAGGTTACACTGAGCTTGACTGCAGGTTGGGAGGGGGGGAAGGGAAGCGTGAGCTGCAGAGAAAAGGAGGGAGGGGTAACTTTGCCCTGTGCTTGCAAACGGTGGGGGTTGTAGTACTATGGGGAACATTCTGGAAACAGCACGAGAAATGAAGCTAGCAGTATCATCACAGGTGTAGAGCAGCAATAGGTCTGAGAGGACAGAACTACCAAGCAGTAGTAGAGCCCCATTGTTCAGAACATAGACCTACACTCTTGACTGCTAGAGGGGTAGTGGAGGTACGAAATGGGAGAGTGCCAGTACGTCTTCTCAACTGGGGAGAAGATGAAGTGAACTTACCACGATATGCCACTGTTGCTAAATTACATGCAGTAGATAACAACTCCATTCACACGACGGAGTCCTTAACCTCCCCACAACCAGCGGAGGATAACGGCCCAGCAACCCAGGTGGAGGATTGGTGTCAGCAGCTCCATGTCGGGACAGACACCATTCCAGCCCACCAGAAACAGGGAGTACTTCGAGTGGTACAGGAGCACACGCAGGTATTTAGCAAACACCCACTTGACTTTGGGACAATTAAGGGAGTGCAACACCATATCCCTACAGGCAACCACCCCCCCATTAAAGAACGTTAAAGGTCTATACCACCAGCACACTACCAGAAAGCCAAGGAGATGTTGCGTGATATGAAGGAAGTAGGGGTGATAAGGGATAGTTGTAGTCCCTGGGTAGCACCTCTAGTCCTAGTCAGGAAAAAGGATGGAAACATGAGAATGTGTGTAGATTACAGACAAGTAAATCGCATTACACATAAAGATGCATACCCTTTACCACGCATTGAGGAATCCTTAGCTGCATTAAAGACTGCTAATTACTTTTCCACCCTTGACCTCACTAGTGGGTACTGGCAAGTAGCTGTGGCTGAGGAGGATCGGGAGAAGACGGCTTTAATCACCCCGATGGGACTCTGTGAGCTTGACAGAATGCCGTTTGGACTCAGCAGTGCCCCTGGAACGTTCCAGAGAGTGATGGAGAGCTGCCTGGGACATCTCAACTTTGAAACTGTGTTGCTGTACCTGGACGACGTAATAGTGTACTCCAAGACGTATGAAGATCACTTGAAGCACCTGGTAGAGGTATTCGAGTCACTGTCCAAGTATGGGATGAAACTGAAGCCTTCAAAGTGCCATCTGCTCAAACAAAAGGTACAGTACTTGGGACATATTGTCAGCTCAGAAGGAGTAGCGCCAGACCCTGAGAAGATCACCGCCATCCAGAAGTGGCCAGAGCCTAAGAACCTCAAGGAGGTACGTCAGTTCCTGGGACTGACAGAATACTACCGGAGGTTTGTGAAGGACTACACCAAGAAAGCAGCGCCTCTGCAAGACCTCCTGGTAGGACAGTCCCTCAAGAGCAGAAATTCTCTATTCCACTGAGTGTCATGTATGGTGTACAGTTCCTATAGCGTCTTGTGCTTGGGTGCGAGGAAAACACATGAGACACAGGTTGATATGAAATGACTTGTATTACTTCATACAAGCAGGCAGAAAGGGTCACACAGTTTGCAGGTACAGAGGCAGGAGACACAGCAGGCCAGAGTAACTTCAAGCTCTACAATAACTCTCCACAGCAGGTTCAGGATCTCTTCTCTGTTACCGTAATTCCTTTTCTCACATGGATTCACCAAACAGCAGGTTTCCAGAGTCCACAAGTGTTCCAAGTTCCTCAGTAGGAAATAGCTGGAGTACAAAGTCCAAGGTTTCCAGGAGTCAGGTCACAGGATGACTGCAGGCTTGATTCAGATGCACTGATTGCTTAGCTAAGGCTGCTTAAGAAGCAAGAGGGAGAGAATCAGGGTGGGAACATGAAAGCTGGAAACTCCATATTGACTGAGGGCAAGATAGCTGCAGCAAGACAGAAAGCAAAATGGCCGACGGAAAAACGGAGTTTCAAGGAACATGTCAAAAGAGACAAAGAACCTTACATTACTCCCCCCTTAGTGACAACCTCCGGATGACCTCAGACCAGGCTTGTCTGGGTACCTCTGATGAAACTGGCGGAGCAGGCGAGGAGCATTAACGTTATTGACTGGTTCCCATGAGTTGTCCTCCACTGGGTAGCCCTGCCATTTAATCAAATATTGTAACTGATTTCTGTACAACCTGGAATCTAGAATCCTTTCCACCATAAATTCTTCCTAACCATCGACCAGCACTGGGTCAGGGCAAGGAGAAGAGCGTCCAGGAAACGTATTGGGTGTTGCAGCCTTTAGTAGGGATACATGAAAGACAGGATGGATTCTCATAGTTCTGGGCAGTTGAAGACGACAAGCAACAGCACTTATAATCTTTCTGATCTTATAGGGTCCAATGTACTTATGTCCCAATTTAGACGATGGAATCTTTAATTTAAGATTTCTGGTTGACAGCCAGACCAAGTCTCCTACCTTGAAAGCTGGTGCAGGTTTACGAAATTTATCTGCTGCTTTCTTGTACCTTTCCTGAGCCAATTCCAGATTTTCCTTTAGAAGATCCATATTCTTCTGTAAAGACGTGATTCTTTCAGCCACTGCCGGCAAGGGCGTTTCTATGGGAAATCGAGGAAGAATGTTAGGATGATAACCTAGATTGGAGTAAAAAGGAGACTGCTTAGTGGAGGCGCTCTGAGAGTTGTTATAAGAGAACTCAGCCAGTGGGAGTAGGTCCACCCAATCATCCTGTAGGTGGCAGATAAAGCAGCGGAGATACTGCTCCAGGGTCTGATTGGTTCGTTCTGTCTGTCCATTAGTCTGGGGATGAAAAGCAGAAGAAAGGTTTACTTTAATGTCCAATGCAGCACAAAAATTTTGCCAAAACCTTGAAGTGAATTGCACCCCTCGATCCGAAATGACCTCATCCGGTACTCCATGCAAGCGAAACACATTCTTAATCATCAAATCTGATGTCTGTTTTGCAGTGGGTAAGCCGACACAGGGGATAAAATGAGCTGCCTTTGTTAAACGATCGACCACCACTAGAATGGTGTTCTTCCCTTGAGAGGTTGGTAACTCCACAATGAAGTCCATAGAAATGCATCCCCATGGGCGGGACGGGGTGGGAAGGGGTTGCAACAGACCAGTTGGTGAGGAGCGAGGTGTTTTGCATCTTGCACAGACTTCACATGAAGTGACATAGTTTAAAACATCTTTCCTGTAAGTGGGCCACCAAAAGAAACGAGAAAGAAATTCTTGTGTCTTTAGAATTCCTCTATGCCCAGCTATCTTGGAATCGTGGATGAGTTGCAATACTCTCAATCTGACTGTTTCAGGTATATACAGACGTTGTCCATGAATCCACACAACATTCTTAAAGACAAGACTTACGTCCCTTGGGGGTTGAGCCAACAAAGAATCCGCATGGTATGCTTCCTTGATGTCCTTAAGTAGGTCTTGATTATGAATCACTCACAGGAATCTAGAGTCAGGAAGAATAGTCTTAGGAGGAGTAAGTGGACGTGTCTCTGCTGAATGAATCCTAGAGAGTGCATCAGCCTTTCCATTGTGCGATCCTGGTCTATAAGAAATGACAAAATTAAATTGGTTTAGGAAAAGATTCCAGCGAGCCTGGCGAGGAGTCAGGCACTTAGCCGACCTGATAAATTCAAGGTTACGATGGTCTGTCAGGACGACTATTTGCTGTGCAGCTCCCTGAAGAAGGTGTCTCCATTCCTTGAAGGCGGCAATAATGGCCAACAATTCTCTATTGCCCACATCGTAGTTCCTCTCAGCCGAAGACAACTGCTGGGAAAAGAAGGCACAGGGATGCAAGACATTCTTCTCACCTGTTCTCTGAGAGAGTATAGCTCCAACAGCACAGTCTGAAGCATCCACCTCTATTATGAAGGCAAGTTCGGGGTTGGGATGTACCAAGATAGGTGCGGTGGTAAATTTATCCTTTAGACAGGAAAATGCTTCCTGGGCTTGCGGGGTCCAGGAGAACCTAGACTGTTTCCGGGTAAGTTGGGTGATAGGTGACACTACCTCAGAAATTCCTAATGAAACGTCTATAGAAGTTGGCAAACCCGATGAAGCGCTGCACCTCCTTCACATTTCTAGGAATTGGCCAATCCTTGATGGCTTGGGTCTTGCTTCCATCCATACTAATCCCTTGCGTAGACAGTACATACCCCAGAAATTGAATTTCGGTCCTATGGAATTCACACTTTTCAAGTTTGATGTAGAGATGGTTTTGTCTTAGGCGTTCTAAGACCATTCTCACATGTCCATGATGTTCCTCTGTGGAGTTAGAAAAAATTAGAATATCATCCAGATAAATCACCACAAATGTATCTAGGAGATCCCTGAAGATGTCATTCACCAAGTGTTGGAAAGTGGCTGGGGCGGTACTCAGACCAAAAGGCATAACTAGATATTCAAAGTGTCCATAGCGTGACCTGAATGCAGTCTTCCATTCATCCCCAGGTCTAATACGGACCAAGTTATAGGCCCCACGGAGATCCAGTTTAGAGAAAATTTTGGCATGCCGCACTCTCTCCAATAACTCAGGGATTAAAGGCAATGGATAACGGTTTCTAATAGTAACCTTATTGAGTTCCCTATAGTCTATGCAGGGTCTCAGAGATCCATCTTTCTTCTTCACAAAGAAGATGGGTGCACCTGCAGGAGATGAAGAGGGGCGTATGAAGCCCTTGGCTAGATTTTCGTCTATGTAGTCCTTCAAAGCCTTTAGCTCGGGCACCGCCAGGGGGTAGATCTTACCAAAAGGTATCTCTGCTCCAGGCAATAATTCAATTGGACAATCATATGGACGGTGAGGAGGAAGCTGATCAGCGTTCTTCTTGTCACATAAATCCACATAGTCCTGGTATACAGCTGGTAGTTCAGGGACTGACATGGTTCCTTTAGGAACAGAGCAAGCTGAAACTCCTTGACTCATCTGTTTCTCCGGAAAGTGTAATTCCTTAGTCTCCCAGTTAATCGTAGGGTTCTGAGCCTGCAGCCATGGTAGCCCTAGAATAATGGGAAAGTGGGGAGAAGAGATAAGCATAAAGGACAGTTTCTCCTGATGATCTTTACCCATAAGGACCCTCAAAGGCTCCGTTTCCTGATCCACTGGTCCAGAGGTCAGCAGGGAGCCATCCACAGTCTCCATCTGTACTGGAGTAGCCTTCTTCACTGAACGTATCCCCTGTTTCAGAGCAAAGGAGATATCCATAAAATTTCCACTTGCTCCTGAGTCGATCATAGCAGAGCTAGACACCCAGACTGAGTTAACCAGAGTTTGATGGAAAGGAAGCAATGAGAATTGTTTCTTTTACAACTCAGCTGGGACACTGCTGAGGAAACTTGAAAAATTGCAGCATTTACACCGTCATCGTCCCCAGAACTAACGGAGTTTAAGTCCGAGAAATCAAGATCTTTTGCAGCAGATCTCTCTGGAGCCTGAGGCTCGGACATGATCGATCTCCTCTCGCAACACTCACAGTGAATGACTGCTGCAGTAGTCTTACGAGAACGGCTGGGGCAGTTTATAATGAAGTGCCCTGACTTACCACAGTAGAAACATAGATTTTCCTTTAAACAATGTTCTTTGCGTGCATCACTAACCCGTCTTTGTAAAGAGTCCACCTGCATGGGTTCAGGTTCTGGTTCCCTTGTGATCCTACTCAAAGGTTCCTTAGCTGAGGAGGGAGGTAGGAAAAGGTTAGTGCGATTATTTTCGAACCATCTCTCTTGTCTGCGTTCAGTCAGACGAGCATCAATACGGATACAATAGTTAATAAAGTCACCTAACGCAGTGGGAGGGTCGGCACGAGCAAGTTCATCCTTAATCAGTGGAGACAACCCTTTCCGAAAAATAGATTTTTTGGCGGAAGTGTCCCAAGTGGTATCGAGAGCCCATCTCCTGAAATCCAAGGCATATTCGGCTACTGAACGCTTACCTTGGCGCAAAGTTAACATGGCTGCTTCAGCTGTTGCACCTCGATTGGGGTCATCAAACACCTGCCCCATGGCTGAAATGAAAGCATCAAGATGATTCAAACATTCATCCTCAGTCTCAATCAGAGGGTTTGCCCACATCAAAGCCTTATTGGTAAGCAACATGATTATAGTAAGCACTTTGGATCGTTCAGTGGGAAATTGTGAAGCATGTGCAGAGAAAAATAGATTGCATTGGTTAATAAATCCCCTGAATTTCTCACGTTCACCGCCAAAACGAAAAGGAGGTAACTTGGGGATCCCAGAACTCGGGGTTATGGCAGGAGCCTGGACTCGTTCCTCTAGAGCCTCAATCCTGGCTCGTAATTCCTGGGTAGTTTGTCCAAACACTTGCAAATTGTGATTAGTGAGGTCCTGTAGGCTTGAAAAACGGGTCTTTAAAGCCTGTATATCTGCATGGATTGTATCAGTCATTACGCAAAGCTCCTTTATGCGAGCCTCCATCTTCCAGATCTTTTAAGGCAGAAGTACTGGAAGGAGAAGAGAAAAGGGAAAAAAAAAAACACAATAGTGTTTACCTGTGGTAACACTGCAGAGTAAAATTAAGGGAATGCGCTCACCTGGAATGGTTGTGAGAAGTCACAACCACTGTCATCACAGAAGGTATAACCGGACATCTGATATCCACAGTCACAGCAGACACGGCTTTCCCAGACCCAGCAGACACTAAACATTGGCTTCTGAATCTTGTCATGTATGGTGTACAGTTCCTATAGCGTCTTGTGCTTGGGTGCGAGGAAAACACATGAGACACAGGTTGATATGAAATGACTTGTATTACTTCATACAAGCAGGCAGAAAGGGTCACACAGTTTGCAGGTACAGAGGCAGGAGACACAGCAGGCCAGAGTAACTTCAAGCTCTACAATAACTCTCCACAGCAGGTTCAGGATCTCTTCTCTGTTACCGTAATTCCTTTTCTCACATGGATTCACCAAACAGCAGGTTTCCAGAGTCCACAAGTGTTCCAAGTTCCTCAGTAGGAAATAGCTGGAGTACAAAGTCCAAGGTTTCCAGGAGTCAGGTCACAGGATGACTGCAGGCTTGATTCAGAAGCACTGATTGCTTAGCTGAGGCTGCTTAAGAAGCAAGAGGGAGAGAATCAGGGCGGGAACATGAAAGCTGGAAACTCCATATTGACTGAGGGCAAGATAGCTGCAGCAAGACAGAAAGCAAAAGGCCGACGGAAAAACTGAGTTACAAGGAACATGTCAAAAGAGACAAAGAACCTTACACTGAGGTAAAGAACAGGCTGAGGCATTTAAGGAGATGAAGGAGATCCTGACAGGCAACGAGATCTTAGCCTACCCTGACTACAGCCAGCCGTTCCTGCTGTACACTGATGCCAGCAATGAAGGATTGGGAGCTGTCCTCAGTCAGAAGCAAAATGGCCAAGAAAAAGTCATCGCATATGCAAGCAGGAAGCTCCGCCGACTGAGAGGAATCCAGAAAACTACAGCAGCTTCAAGTTGGAGTTCCTGGCACTGGTCTGGGCCATTACTGAAAGATTCAAGCATTACCTAGCCTCCAGCAAATTCACGGCCTACACTGACAATAACCCCTTGACACATCTTGAAACAGCTAAGCTGGGAGCCATGGAACAACGTTGGATGGCTCAGCTGTCAAACTATCAATTTACAATCAAGTACAGGGCGGGCCGAAAGAACGCCAACGCTGATGCCCTGTCCAGAATGCCTCATGAGTCTGACACGGAAGAGGAATTGGATGACCTAGAAGAGATTGAACTACATGCCTTTCACAGAAATGGGATGATCCACGAGCAACGAGCCTGCAGGAGGCAGCGTCGTAAGACGTTAAATCCTTTACCTCACCACAGCTGGAAGGAGACTCAGGACAGCGATCCAGTTGTCAGCCGTATCAAGGAGCTGATAACTCAAGAAGGTTCCTCCTTGGAGAAGGATGCGTCCCAACAAGCAAAGCAGCTGTGGAATGACAGAAGCTGGCTATTTATCTACCGTGAGAAGCGGTGCCGGAGGTACGTCAACCCAAGGACCCATGAGATGGTATGGCAGATAGTAGTTCCCAGAACGGACGTCCAGATGGTGTTGGAAGCCTACCACGATCAAGTGGGACACTTTGGCTGGAAGAAGCTGGAGACCCTGTTGAAGTGTCGTTTCTACTGGGTGGGAATGCGCAGTTCCATCGAGAAATGGTGTAAACGCTGTGGACCCTGTAGTCTCCGAAGAAAAGACAACAGCAGCCAGAAGGCACCCCTGCAAACCATCAAGACGACTCGTCCCTTGGAGATCGTGGCCCTGGACCATGTCAAGTTGTCACCCAGCCGGTCGGGATACTCGTATGCCCTGACCATGGTGGATCACTACTCCAGGTTCCTGGTGGTCTCCCCTGTCAAAGATCTGACGGCAGAAACCGCAGTAAAGACGTTTCAAGCGTATTTCTGCAGGCCCCATGGGTATCCTGAGCAAGTGTTAACTGACCAAGGCCTAGCCTTTGAAGCCGAATTATTCCAGGAATTCTGTAACTTGTACGGATGCAAGAAGATAAGAACCACACCGTACCACCCCCAAACAAATGGTCTCTGTGAAAAGATGAATCACATTGTCATTGATCTGCTGAAGACAGTACCACTTGAAGAGAGGAATCGGTGGCCAGACCTACTACCTGATCTGGTAGATCTGTACAATCACATACCTGTGAGTTCCACCAATTGTACCCCAGCCTATCTTATGCGGGCAAGACCAGGAAAGCTGCCCATGGATCTGGAACTTGGTGTTGTGGAACCAGAAGCAGATGTTACTACTGAAGATTGGGACACAAACAGACAGGAACAGTACAGGAGAGTACAAGCCTGCATGGAAGATAGTCTCAATAAAGTAAGGGAAAAACAAGAGGATAACTACAATAAAAGTGCGCCAGCTGAACCTTTTGTGCCTGGAGAAATTGTGCTGAAAAGCAAAAGGAGAATGCACAAATTAGATGACACTATGTAACACAATTTTTGTTCCTGGCTTCCAAGTGTAATATTTCAACTGCTTATGTTTAAAGACTATGGAAAAACTACTACATTCAGCACAAACTTTGATTTTATGACCACAGGCCAGAAAATTTTGTATTTATTGTGTAAAAAAAAAGGAAATTATTATATTTTCGTTCATGCGGTCTAATAAAAAACAACACTTGCATGGTAAATAGATAAAGACAATCAAAACTCACTCAAAAAGGTTCAGAAATGAGTAGTTTTTCTAGATTTGTGAGTGTACAGCAAATCGCTTAATCGAAGAAGCCCCAAATGTAGTCCCCCAGCATGTTTTCGTTATACTGTCCTTGGTAATGATGTTCAAAGTCCAATATATCTTGATGAAAGCACTCGCCTTGCTCCTCTGAGTAAGCGTCCATGTTCTCCTTGAACTTGTCAAGATGAGCGTCAAGGATATGGACTTTGAGAGACATTCTGCATCCCATTATGGCGTAATTCTTTATGAGAGTCTGAACCAACTGCACATAGTTTTTAGCCTAGTGATTACCCAGGGAGCCATGAACCACTGCAACGAAACTATTCCAAGCTGTTTTCTCTGTCCTGTTCAGCAGCCTGGCGAACTCGTCACATTCTATGATCTTCTTGATCTGTGGTCCGAAGAAGATACCAGCCTTGACCTTTGCCTCGAACAGCTTTGGAAAGAGATCTTGGAGGTACTTGAAAGCAGCTGACTCCTTGTCAGGAGCCGTGACAAATTGCTTGATGAGGCCTAACTTGATATGCAGTGGTGGCATCAGCACCTTCAGAGGTTTTTCCATCAATATGGCCATGTGAGGGCTTACTTTTTGTGGGACGAGTTGTAATTTTGAAAGACTCAATTGGTTTTAGCATGTCTTGTACTCGAAAACAGGAAAAAAATTTCAGGTGCAGTGAAATTTCAAAAAAAGTGCAATCCTACACTTGTTTTTTGTTTGGCTTTTTGCTAAGTTCACTAAATGCTAAAACTGACCTGCCATTATGATTCTCCAGGTCATTATAAGTTCATAGACACCAAACATGTCTAGGTTCTCCTTTATCTAAGTTTGCTAAAAAAAAATTGCGTGATCTCCGGTTGAGTGAGGGCTTATTTTTTGCGTTACCGAGCTGACGTTTTTAATGACACCACTTTTATGCAGATACGTTCTTTTGATCGCCCATTATTGCATTTTAATGCAATGTCGCAGCGACCAAAAAAAGGTAATACTGGCGTTCTGACTTTTTTTGTCGCTACGCCGTTTAGCGATCAGGTTAATCCTTTTTTTTATTGATAGATCAGCCGATTCTGAACACGGTGATATCAAATATGTGTATGTTTGATTTTTTTTTATTGTTTTATTTTGAATGGGGTGAAAATGGGGTGATTTGAACTTTTTTTTTTTTTAAAACATTTGTTTTTACTTTTAGTATGCTTCAATCGTCCCCATGGGAGTCTAGAAGATGCCATAGCTCGATCGCCTCTGCTACATAGAGGTAATGCTCAGATCACCTTTATGTAGCAGAATTACTGCATTGCTATGAGCGCAGACCACAGGGTTGTGCTCATAGCAATCCGGCATAACAGCCTTAGAGGTCTCAAGGAGACCTCTGATTGTTATGCCGATGCACCGATGACCCCCGATCACATGACGGGGGTCAGCGGTGTGCATATTCACGATTCCACTCGTGCCTATTGCGGGCATATGTCAGCTGTTCAAAACAGCTGACATGTCCCGGCTTTGATGCGGGCTCACTGCCGGAGCCCTCATCAAATCGGGGGGATACTGGCCACGGACGTACTATTCCGTCCGCGGGCAGTAAGGGGTTAAACTGTACTCGATCTAAATCATTGAGATTCTACAAAATAAAGCACTGCCATGTAAACGAGCAGCAATTATTCACCTTACCTTCAAGAGTTTTCTTGCAATATTCGCATGTGCAATATTCGCATGTAAAATGAGGTACTTGTATGACTACTATTGAACAGTCTGAGAACGTTCTAGAAAGTTCTAAAAGTTTCTAGACACTTCCAGATAATCTGGAAAATTGTAGAAACTTCTGCACAATTCTAGCAGTTAAACAATATTCTAGAAGACTACTCCGTATTGAATAAGAATCGAGAATTTTCCCGAAAACAGACAAATTTCAAAATTTCAATGTCCTGATCACAAAAGCAAAGTTTTTGTGGAACAACAACTATTTTCTATTTGTTTTAGGCATAACGGGTTAGGAAAACACACTTTGGACCCAGGAACAAAAATAAATAAAAATTTGTTACATAGTGAATGGGAAAGCGAGCCCTATGTCGTGCAAAATTCAAAGTTTGACAACAGAAAACGTGTATCATTAGTAGAGATGGAGGAAAAACGACTACAACTGTATCCAGAGATCACCTAAAGCTATGTCCAGATTTATTAAAGCTTCAAGAAGAAGAACCTGTCATTGACAAAGAGAAGCAAGGTGGAGTCATACATACGGACTTAGGAGATTTCCCCGCGGATTGGCCTCGTATTGGAGAAGCTGTAATAATTCCCGTACTCCAATTCTATCAACCGCAAGAAGCACTCCAACGTCAAGTTGAGCCAGTTGTTGCAGAAGAAATAGTTCAAGAGGAACCTGCTCCAGCAGAATCTCAAGATGTTGGGTCTCAGGAAGAAGAATCCCCTGGCGAGACAGAACCGCATCACCCAGCTGCAAGTATGCTTGCCAGATCCCTAGAGAGGTTAAGGCAGTATTACAATTTACCTGCACGTAGGACAGACAGGTCAAATGCTACCTCACCTAACGCAACACCATGTAGGTCAGTACGCATAACAAAGGGACAGTTACCTGTTAGGTACCGAGAGTAGGCCTAACAAATATAAGCAGTTAACTAGAGTCACAGTGTGTATAAATGTAATATAAATTATTGTGTAAATATATGTATATATGTTACCTGTTAGCAACTGTTAAAGATTCTTGCCTCCCGTAAGGGAAGAGTTCACTTGTTATTTAATGTTAACGTTGATTCAAAAATGTCTTTCAGCCCGGGAGTGCTGATGTTTACTAGGGGGGAATGTAGAGCCCAGCTGTGCCTGGATTCTTACTTCCCAGAGGGATGCACCGAAGGTAATGACCACTAGAGGACCCAATATGCATACACACATCTTCACCAATCCCTAGAGCCACCAGAGGGAGCCTTTTGTAGTGTATATAAGGATGGTGAAGACACAGAGAGCAGATTAGTCTGAGTTTAGTTCTCTTGGAGGGAAGAGAGAGAGAACAGCTGTTGAGGCTAGTACAAGTGGAAAGGAAGCCACTCCAGCCTAGTCAGAACTGAGTCAACCGAGTGCAGTTCAGTGAGCAAGAGTGCCGACGCTTTGAGAGCGGTGAAGAAAGAGAAGAAGCAGTCCACCATCTGCTAGAGTGTGCTTATGTGAGGGTCGAGTAGGACGAAAGGCGAGTGGACAAGGAGAGAGTGACAGAGGTGGAAATAGCATTGATAGCTTACCTCTACTCTGATTAACCGGACACTGGGTCTGAGCTTGCTGGATCCTTCACGACTAGCAGGAGATACCAGAGACCCTGTGGGACTACAAGTCGCAGGAGCCCATAGGTGTTGATATGTGGCTGGGTTAGGAAGACAGGAGTCTGGCAAGATCTGCCATTAGAGACTGTGTTCTTCCAATAGAAGGCCCTACACAAAGTCAGCCGGGTGTAAAGTTAGAGACAGAGTTAGACCTCGTTCCATACAGGTCAGATACTCACATTACAGGAGTAAGGAGGCCCTACACCTACTCAGTGGGAAGAACTGGACGTGCATCCTTCACCCTGCCAGCACCCGGGACGTGCCTGCAATTCCATCAGTAAAGGTACAGAAAGAGACTTTTGTGTGTGTGTTCCCATTATTACTCCTGCGGCCGAACTCCCCTCCTCCATCCTGCACCCCTACACACTTATCTACCCTGAAGGAACCCAGCCTTACCTGTGGAAGGCTTAACACCTTGCTGCCTAATAAAAACCCTTCAGTGGACCAATACAGCAGCGCTGGTCACCCTGACCAGGAACCACAGGTGGCGTCACGAACATTCTACAAACACTTTAATCCCCTGTAAATATCCCCCTTTTCAGTGAGCGCCCATGGCCACGGACCGAGCTGTGTCGCCGTGACATCCCCCATAGAAGTTAATAGGCTCTGTGCCGAGTACCCCACGGCCCTGGCGTGCGACTCAGCTGGGCTCTACAGTTCAATAAAGGGCGCAGCAATTTTGGGCCTTGATGCCTGAGATGAGTCAACATTGCTTTTTCCATAAAGGAGGACTCCAGTATTAAAAATAACATGACGGTTGAAAAGAAACATAATCGAATGCACATCGTGTACCGCCATGTACTTGTATATAGACGTGTGATTGTAATGATACTGTATGCACTTATTTACTTTGATTGATTTCCTGATTACATTCCTTATGTTTCTTCTATATATAAGATGGTTTCTAAGTATGAAGCAGAAATTTCTTCTAAGATGATCAGTGTAAAAAGACAGTGACCTGTGCCATGTCTTCCAGGAACAATAGAGAAAAAATAATTGGGTAAAATGTGCTCAGAGATAGAGATGGACGGACACCTGGATGTTCGAGTTCGGCTGAATAGTTACAAAAAGTTCGAGTTCGGGTACCAGAACAGTACCAGGACCCAAACCCGGACCCCATTCACTTGAATGGGGGTCACGAACATCCAGTGTTTGCCACATCCAGTGTATTGCGACCACTATTGCGATTGGATAGTGATGCCTGATGCCTCAAATAAGGCCGGGGTGACACTTGCGAGTGGGATGCGAGAAACTCACACGAGTCTCTCGCATCAATACACGGCACTGCCGCCGGCACTAGGACCGAGTGTGTGGCTGCATAGAAATGGGAGTATTCATCACCCGGCTTCTGCGCTGTAAATAAATAATCTTAAAAAAAAAACCACGTGGGTTCCCCTGTATTTTTGATAACCAGCCAGGAAAAACTCACAGCTGGGAGCTTCAACAATGCTGGTTATCAAGAATAGAGGAGTCACCACACCGTATTTTTGAATTATTTAAATAATTAAAATAAATAATTTAAAAAATGGCTTGGGTTTCCCCATTTTTGACAACCAGATAAGCTAAAACAGACAGCTGGTGGCTGGTAAGGGGCCATTGATATTGGCCCCAGCCTAAAAATAGCAGCCCGCAACTGCCCAGTAAAGGCGCATCTATTTTCTATTTGCCTGGCAAAACTCACAGCTGGTGGATGCAGTCCTCTGCTGTCAGCTTCAGCAAGGCTGGTTATCAAGAATAGAGGGGTCCCAACTCTGATTTTTTAAATTATTTAAATAAATAAATAATAAAAAAAAATGACGTAGGGTCCTCCCCTCATTTTTGACAACCAGCCTTGCTAAAGTAGACAGCTGGGGGTTGGTACTCTCAATTCTGTTGCCTTGCCCGGCTCTTTCCACTTGCCCTATAGCAGTGGCAAGTGGGGTTCATATTTGTGGGGTTGATGTCTCCTTTGTATTGTCAGGTGACATCAAGCCCACGGATTAGTAATGGAGAGGAGTCCATCTATGTGAGGACTCATGCAGTATATAAGAGGCTATGTGGGGCCTCATATTGTATATAAGAGACTGTGAGGCCTCACATTGTATATATGAGACTATGTGGAGTCTCACCGTATATAGCAGGCTATGTGGAGCCTCACACTATATATAGGAGGCTTTGCGACACCTCACACTGTATATAAGAGACTATGTGGGGGCACATACTGTATATAGGAGGCCATGTGAGGGCTCATATTGTATTTAGAGAGACTATGTGAGAGCTCATAATGTATATAGGAGGCTTAGTGGGGCTCACACTGTATATAAGAAACTACGTGGGGCTCACAATGTATATAGGATGCTATGTGACTCTTCACTAGAGCCCCTAATGGTGGGATTAGGCTTGGCTCCCGATGCACACCAGATGCTATTCCAGGACGGACCACAGACCCATGGCAGCTGAACGCCAAGGGACAGGTAACTGGAATGGCCCAATAGGAGAATCCGTCTCACAGATAGGTCCGGCTGATATACAGGCTGGCACGGCAGTTGCAGGCAGGTTCCGGCAGACAGAAACTAGCAGCATTAGTGGGTACTAGTGGACAGGGACTTGAAAACTAGCAAGCATATAGGGAGCAAACTAACAACATTGCATAGGCACCTCCATGAAGGTGAATGTGTCTTAAATAATAAGTGTCTTTCAGGACAGCATGTGTGACCTCTTTAAAAAGAAGGCAGCGAACGCTCAAATCACACTGCCCGGGGATCTGGTGCAGTGTGCTGACTGGAAGTGGGGAAGGAGGAAGTGCGGTGTCAGGAAATATAACGTACGTCTTATTGTTCAATCACGCACACTGAACTCTGCTACATCTGCTTGGTGCCTGCCAGCTCATCACACATGCTGCAGCTTTGATCCCCCGCATGGCCCCTTCTCCCTGCTGACAATACAGACTGGAGCTCTAATCCTTTATGCTCCCTCCTCGCCTCTCACTCCAGCTACACACACTAGTGTAATGTGAGCTGCTGAAACTAGCAGCCCCCCCACTATATAGCTTTATGACCAGCTAGAAACTGGTTTGGAGCAGCCCTGGAACCGCATGGTACAGTGTTCCTTTAAGATCAAATATAATGACCCCAATTAGTGTTGTAAGCATGAAGCTTACATATTCCAAAGGTACACCGATAGATCTAGTGGGGTATAATTTTATGTAGCCCATGTAGGACCCTCTCTCTCTCTTTGCCTGGGAACTCAATCTACCAGATTCTGACCTGATGCACTGGGACGTAAGCCCTCCTCCCTGCCGCATAGCTTACCATGGAATGATATAAGATCACTGTAAGTTTCTTTTCATCTTTCATCCTTTTTATTTCATAATTGATTTGTACATATTGTAATTTGTTTAATTTTGTAGTATCTTTTTGTACTTTTGTAAACACTGCCTATTCTTTTTGGAGTAAAATTATAAAACTTTACTAGCTTTGTTCTCCTTGCTCTTAACATATCCCCACAACCTCCGTGCTAAATTAAGCCAATGCTACTGATGGGGTTGGCTCCTGACCCGATATTAATTAAAATCAGGAGCTGGTGGCAGCGAAGTGTTCTGGGCTTTTGGGGAGACTCTGGCAGTGACAGACAGGGTTTGATAAGTGTATATCCTGCCTGGGATGGGAATAGGTCATAGCCCTCACTGCAGAGAGCCTAATAGCCAGTACACATCCAGGCGGCCAGTCTGGCGATTACTTATCCTAGGTGCAGTTCCCTGACTGACCTGAGGGTAAGGGAGCGCCAGAGAGCTGCAAGTTCCGAACCGGAATTGGAGAGCGGGATAAACAAATAGATCCCCCCTGTAATTCGTCACATATTGGAAGCAGCATCGGGATAAAAAAATCCCCTAAAAAAGGAACTGGGGGCAACCAAACACCCCTGTTCGTGGCATATTGGTGGCAGCGGTGGGATCATAAACCGTATCCCCTGTGTCGTTCGTGACATGCGGGTTGGAGGCCACAGTGGTGAGTCGGGGTCCCTGCTGGGGGAGAGGGGCAGCGTTCAGGGACACCAGCGCTACAGTACCCCCCTTTCATGCTCCCTTTTCTTCAAACCTGCAAGAAATCTGATCTTGAGATGGACATTCTTAGACGATGGCCAAACCTTGTCCCCAAGACAAAACAGAGGTGGATCCAGACGTCTCTTGTCTGCATGTCTTTTCATCCATTCTGATGATTTCAATAAGGTGGTCTTGGTGTCCTCGCAGATCTTTGAAAATTCCTTGAAGAGGAATTCAGCAGCAGGAATGTCCAGGATAGTAGAAACAGGAAACAGAATATTGGGATGTAGACCACAAAAAAGAGAGATTTGACAAAGGAATCACTCACATGGTTGTATGTGAATTTGGCCCAAGGCAGGAGTTTGGCCCAATCACTATGGTGGGCATTGACGAAGTGAGGCGGGAAGTTGGACAGGATCTGATTGCTCAGCTCTACCTGGCCATTGGATTGGGGATGGTAGGCTGAAGAGAAATCCAAAGTGATATTGAGTAGTTTGCAGGTAGCTTTCCAGAAGCGAGAAGTAAACTGGACACCTCTATCTGACACAATATGAAGTAATAATCCATGGAGGCAGAAAATATCTAGAATAAAATTCTCTACATCCCCTAGAGCAGACGGGAGACTGGGTAGTAGAGTGAAAGCAATCCACAACCACCCAGATGACGTTGCACCGTAAGGTCATTTATGAAATTCATGTCAATATGCTGCCAGGGAGCAGATGGTATGGCAAAAGAGGTAGCCAACCAGTTGTAAGCTGTTTCAGAGTTTTGTTCTGGGCACAAGAGGGACAGGCAGAGATGAAATCCTCAATATCGTTGCACAGGGTCGGCCACCAGTAATGTCAGGAAAATCAGGAGAGCCGATTTCTTCTGTCCGGAATGGCCAGCCAACGTAGACGAGTGCCCCCTCAGAAGATCCCATTTCCTGTCTGCTTCAGCAGCATAAGTTTTTCCAGATGGGAGCCGTGACAAATCCAAGGGAGTGACCATAATTATTTTGGAAGGCTCGATCATGTGTGTAGCCCAGCTTCGCAGGCACACATAAAAATCCAGGAGAGTGCACAGGAAGGTAACAGCAAAGCTTGATATCTATGCACTTCACTCACACTTCTAGACACACCCACCAGGGGTATGGGAGGTGGTGACACGTAGCAGAGCTCAGTCAGCTTCCTGTCTCTGGACAGTGCAGTCAGTTTCCTGTCTTCAGACAGTGCAGTTCAGGGAGAGTGGAGTCTGGACTTGGAAGGAGAGGAGGGAGGACTGGATCCTCGCGGAGTTAGCGTAGCTCACCTGACAAGCAAGTGGAGGCTAGTACGGGTGAAGTGGATCATCCTAGCCTAGTCAGAGCTACCCTTAATCAGTACCTCAACAGAAGCTGGAGGGAGGAGGATACTGAGAGCTGCTCGGCGAGCTCTAGAAGAAAGCTGACTTTACCAACGAAGCTCCAAGTGTTTATGCTAAGAGCGAAAGCAGGGCGAAGGGCACAGTGGAGAAGATAGAGAAGTGCTTTAGGTATTGGATTGCCTGCGCTAAATTGCCGGACACCGGGGTCCGAAGTGTTGCTACTGTTTCAGGCATAGTAACAAGAAAACCGGAGGCATCTGGACTACAGGTCGCAGAGTGCAGCCTTAAGTGTCAATACGTAATCGGAGTCAGGAGGAACAAGGACTTTTAGCTAGGCCAAGCATATAAGGACTCTGTTCTCACCACATAGAAGGCTCCACCACAATATTGGCCGGGCAGTACAGCTATAGAGAAAGCTGGGGATTCAGAATTAACTTCGCTTCAGGCAAGTTGGATTCACATGTATATGGAGTAAAGGAGGCCTCTAACCTGCTCAGCTGTTACCGGAATGTGCACTCTCCACCCCGACCAGCTCCCTGGGACCTGCTTGAACCATCATCAGTAAAAGGTATGAAAAGGAGCTACCTTGTGTGTGACTGAATTCTTACTACACCCTGCATTATCATCACCATAGACTTCCAGGGACCCGTCTCACCTGTGGGAGACTTACTACCAAGCTGCCCCATAACATCCCCTGTGAAAGTCCTTAGAGCAGCGCTGGTACAATTTACCAGAAACCGCAGGTGGCGTCACGAACTACCTATCCTAAATATCCCCTGTAAATATTCCCCATCGCATTGACTGCCAGGGCCACGGACCGAGCCACCGCTGCCAGTGACATCTCCCATGGAAATCGATGGGCTCGGCTCCGAGTACCCCATAGCCCTGGTATCCACAATTGTGGTGCGAGTCATTTAAAACTTGGCGTCACGAACAGGATGCGAAACTTGCAATTGTGAGTCCTGTGTGCCTATATTGAACTGTTTGTGTGGAAAAGACTGTTTGCTGTATTTGGCGCCAAATTCCGCCATTTTACCGCCATGTTCGCGCCCTCAGGCGCTGGTGAAGAAGGGGGGCGTACCTGAAAAAGCGCGCTGTTGCTTGGACACGCCCCAACCTGCACCCCAAACTGCATCGCAAGCCACATCGCGAACTGCATAGCAATCTGCATCACAATCCGCATAGCAAACTGCATCACAATCTGCATTGCAATCCGCATCGCAAACTGCATCGCAAAAGAGCGGCATCATCAGAGCGCCAGCGACAAAGGTCCTGTCTCCACCGCTGCAGCCTGTGAAAGAGGTAGGCTCAGATTAACCAAGGGGGCATCAATATGTCGCAGCAACCAGCAGACGGAGCGGCCCCCGCCGGTGGCCCCAATAACCTACCGCTTGGCGTTGTAATGCAGGATGGAGGTGCGGGCCCCTCACCTTGTCCGGTGGTCCCGCTTATGCCCCTAGCGCTCCCATACATGCCAGGAGCGAAGTGGCTTCCCCAGTACAGCGGCGAGCCAGACACCCTGCCAGGGTTTAAAAGGAAAATATGTGGTATTTTGGATATGTACTCCATGACTGAGAAGCAAAAAGCTGCTGTGGTAATAGGACAGTTAGCTGGTGCGGCTGAGAGAGAAGTAGAGACTTGGCCCACTGCAGACCAGGAGTCGGTACCTGCGATTCTCTTAAAGCTACAGGCCATCTTTGAGGACCGCACAGAAACGGATCTCCAGATGGCATTTTATCAGTGCTTCCAGGGACCGGGTGACAGTATTAGGGACTACGCATGCCGACTACAGGGGGCCCTGCGAGCTCTTAACCCTACAAGTCCCATCGATGAGAGCCAAATGTTGAAAGAGCAATTCGTGCGGGGACTGAGGTCTTCAGAGGAAGGCAGAACTGTAAACTGGTGGTCCTTAGATTATCCAGATGCCACTTTTGATGCTCTAAAGGACATGGCAATAAGGGGACTGCGACCCCTGGAAAAGCCTAAGGTGGCAAATCAGTATCACCTGGGTGAAGCCACTCTTAAGCCGGCAGTACCCACCTTTTCCCCGCAGGTGGCAGAAGCTAAAACGCAGGTGGCGCCCCCTAGTGAGTTGGAATGTCTGCGCTCAGAAGTGCGCCAGCTGACTAAGAACTTGGCCACTGTAATGGATGCCCTGCAACTGCGGAAAGAGGAAGGAGGAAAGATCCTACTAGCCGACTGTCCGGAGGATGTCCCTTGGATGAACCGGAGGAAATGGAGGACGTCGCCTCACCGGAAGAGGACCACGCCACCCCCAGGAGCGACTCCTGATCAACACCATCCTCGCCGGGAGATCATCTGCTACCGCTGCAATCAAAAAGGTCATATGGCTCAGCAATGTCCTTTAAACGAGCCGATCCTGGGTCAGAGGGCCAACACCCAGGAGTAGACTCATCAGGCCCCTTAGACTGGAACCGCAGGTTCGTGGGTGGACGGCCCTACCTGTCCATGATTCTGGACGGGATTGCAATCCCTGCACTGCTGGACACGGGATCTCAGGTGACCATCATACCTGATGTCCTTTACAATAAATTTTGGTCCATGGACAGTCTCCAGCCCCGAGCCCTGACTTGACAGTGTACGCCACCAATGGTCTCCCTGTTGAAGTAATTGGAGCCAAAAACGTGGACGTAAAAGTGGGCAGGGTGGAGCTGAAGGATCAGGGACTTTTAGTAGTCAGGACTGTAAATGAGGAAAATGGTCTAAATGTGATACTAGGTACTAACATTATCAGTAACTGTCTGGGAGAAGTTGTGTTTTTGCTCCAACAGCTCGCTGAAGTTGCCAAGCCAAAGCAGAAGGGAGTGATCCAGAGGGAGATCCGGGCCCTGATGTGCCAGCAGCAAGCAAAGCTTACAGATGGTGAAATCGGTAATGTACGGGTCACAGACTCGAACCCCATTGTAATACCCCCAATGAGCGAAATGTTAATATGGTGTAGAGCAGCCATGGGTCTGAGAGGACAGAACTACCAAGCAGTAGTAGAACCCCATCGCTCAGAACACAGACCTACACTCATGATTGCTAGAGGGGTAGTGGAAGTAATAAATGGGAGAGTACCAGTACGACTTCTCAACTGGGGGGACGATGAAGTAAATTTGCCACGTTATACTACAGTTGCTAAATTACATGCCGTAGATAACAATTCTATCCTCACAACCGAGTCCTTAGCCTCCCGCCAGCCAGCGGAGGATAATGATCCGGCAACCCCGGTAGCGGACTGGTGTCAGCAGCTTCATATAGGGACAGACACCACTTCCGTCCACCAGAAACAGGGGGTACTACGGGTGGTACAAGAGTACGCACAAGTGTTTAGTAAACACCCACTTGATTTTGGGACCATTAAGGGAGTACAGCATCATATCCCTACAGGCAGTCATCCTCCCATCAAAGAGCGTTACAGGCCCATACCTCCAGCCCATTATCAGAAAGCTAAGGAAATGCTTCATGACATGAAGAAAGCCGGGGTGATAAGGGATAGTTGTAGCCCCTGGGCAGCACCTCTGGTTCTAGTGAAGAAAAAGGATGGTAGCATGCGAATGTGTGTAGATTATAGGCAAGTAAATCGTATAACACATAAAGATGCTTACCATTACCACGCATAGAGGAATCCTTAGCTGCTCTGAAAACGGCTAACTACTTTTCTACCCTCGACCTTACTAGTGGGTACTGGCAAGTGGCTTTGGCTGAGGAGGACCGGGAGAAAACTGCTTTCACCACCCCAATGGGACTCTGCGAGTTCGACAGAATGCCGTTTGGCCTCAGCAGTGCCCCCGGAACATTCCAGAGAGTGATGGAGAGCTGTCTAGGACATCTCAACTTCGAAACCGTGTTGCTGTATCTGGACGACGTGATTGTCTACTCCAAGACATATGAAGATCATCTGAAGCACCTGGCGTAGGTATTTGAGTCATTGTCCAAGTTTGGGATGAAACTAAAGCCCTCTAAATGCCACCTGCTCAAACGGAAGGTACAGTACTTGGGACACATTGTCAGTTCCGAAGGAGTAGCGCCGGACCCCGAGAAGGTCACAGCCATCCAGAAATGGCCGGAGCCGAAGAATCTAAAGGAGGTGCGTCAGTTCCTGGGATTAACAGGTTACTACAGGAGGTTCGTGAAAGATTACACTAAGAAGGCGGCGCCTTTGCAGGACCTCCTGGTAGGACAACCTCTTAAGAGCAGAAACCTTCCATTCAATTGGGGAAAAGAACAAGCTGAGGCATTCAAAGAGATGAAAGAGATCCTTACCGGCGATGAAATCTTAGCCTACCCAGATTACAGCCAACCGTTCCTGCTATACACAGATGTCAGTAACGAAGGATTAGGAGCTGTCCTCAGTCAGAAGCAGAACGGCCAAGAAAAAGTCATCACATATGCCAGCAGAAAACTCAGGCCAACTGAGAGGAATCCGGAAAACTATAGCAGCTTCAAACTGGAGTTTCTGGCGCTGGTCTGGGCCATTACCGAAAGATTTAAACATTACCTTGCCTCCAACAGGTTCACTGCGTTTACAGACAATAACCCTTGACGCATCTGGAAACAGCCAAGCTGGGAGCCATGGAGCAACGTTGGATGGCTCGGTTATCAAACTACCAGTTTACCATCAAATACAGAGCGGGCCGTAAAAATGCTAACGCGGACGCCTTGTCCAGAATGCCGCATGAATCTGACACAGAGGAAGAGTCAGACGATCTGGAAGAAATCGAGCTACCTGCGTTCCACCGAAATGGGATGGTCCAAGAGCAACGAGTCTACAGGAAGCGGTGTGGTGAGATGTTGAACTCTTTACCTCATCACAGCTGGAAAGAGACTCAGGACAGCGATCCCGTGGTGAGCCGTATCAAGGAGTTGATAAAACAGGAAGGTTCCTCCTTGGAGAAAGATGCATCCATGCCAGCAAAGCTCCTGTGGAACGAGAGGAGCCGGTTATTCATTTACCGTGAGAAATTGTGCAGGAGATACGTCGACCCAAGGACCCATGAGATGGTGTGGCAAATAGTGGTCCCGAGAGCAGACATCCAAATGGTGCTGGAAGCATATCACGATCAAGCAGGACACTTTGGCTGGAGAAAGCTGGAGACCCTGTTGAGGTGCCGGTTCTACTGGGTAGGGATGCGCAGCTCCATCGAGAAGTGGTGCCGGAACTGTGGACCCTGTGGCCTCAGGCGAAAAGACTACAGTAGCCAGAAGGCACCCTTGCAGCCTATCCGGACGACTCGTCCCTTGGAGATCGTGGCATTGGATCACGTTAAGTTGTCCCCAAGCAGGTCAGGATACACATATGCCCTGACCATGGTGGATCACTATTCCCGGTTTCTGGTGGTCGCCCCTGTCAAAGATCTGACAGCAGAGACAGCAGCAAGAACCTTCCAAGCAAGTTTCTGCAGACCACACGGATATCCGGAGCAGGTGCTGACTGATCGAGGTCCTGCATTCGAAGCTGAATTGTTTCAGGAATTTTGTCAATTGTATGGATGTAAAAAGATCAGAACGACACCATACCACCCTCAGACCAACGGCCTTTGTGAAAAAATGAATCACATTGTCATCGACTTACTGAAAACTGTACCACTGGAAGAAAGAAATCGGTGGCCAGACTTGTTACCTGACCTGGTCGACTTGTACAACCACATCCCAGTAAGTTCCACCAACTGCACTCCAGCCTACCTTATGAGAGCAAGACCGGGAAGGCTGCCAATGGACTTAGAACTCGGTGTGGTAGAACCAGAGGCTGATGACAGTGCTGAAGATTGGGACACCACTCGACAAGAACAGTACAAGAGAGTACAAGCCTGCGTAGAAGACAGTCTCAACAAAGTAAGAGAAAAGCAAGAGATGAACTATAACAAAAATGCTCCCGCTAAGCCTTTAATGCCTGGAGAAATGGTGCTCAAAAGGAAAAGAAGAACACACAAGTTGGATGATCAGTGGGAACAGGAGCCTTACGTCGTGCAAAATTCCAATTTCGATAACAGCAAGGTCTGTACCATCAGCAAGGATGGAGGAAAAACGACGGCAACTGTGTCTAGAGATCATGTGAAGTTGTGTCCTGGCTAGAGTTGAGCGATACTTTCGATATCCTAAAGTATCGGAATCGGAAAGGTATCGCCGATATCACTAAAATATCGGCGATACCCGATACCGATACCGGAAGTCCCATGTAAGTCTATGGGAACAAAATATCGCAACTAAAAAAACCCCATTCTTTCCTTGTAAACACTAAATATACACACATAGAATACATATATATATATATACATGTCATTGTGACATATATATATACATATATGTATAGTTTATACACTTCTACATAGTAAAATATCCTCTAATTCAATTGCCGGGTAAAGCCGGCTTCAGTGAAAAGACAGAAGCACCCGACATGAAATGACACTTGGTGTACATAGGGTTAACCATGTCTTTTAATGTCCTTTGCTATCTAATTTGCACAAACAATTAAATCAGTCTATGTGTGCAAAATTTCACACCTGTAGGGGTTAATTAAAGGTGTAAATTCGTTGTAAAAAAAACGGACTTTTTTGCTACGAATTTACACCTTTAATTAACCCCTACAGGTGTGAAATTTTGCACACATAGTCTGATTTAATTGTTTGTGCAAATTAGATAGCAAAGGACATGAAAAGACATGGTTAACCCTATGTACACCAAGTGTCATTTCATGTCGGGTTCTGCATTTTCACAAAAGCCGGCAATTGAATTAGCGGCTATTATACTATGTAGAAGTGTATGAACTACAAATATAAATATATATATATATGTGTCACAAATTCAATGACATGTATATATATATATATGAGGTGTAAAATTGCTGAAAAAAAATGCGTGGGCTCCCGCCCTATTTTCGCAACCAGACAGACAAAGCCAGTGAGTGGGGGCAGATAATAATAGCCCAGAGAGGGACCATTATTTTTGCCCCCCCCCGGCTACTAACATCTGCCCCCAGACACCCCAGGAAAGACAAATCTATAATTAGATTCGCCCTTTCTGGCACTTTGCCCGTCTATTCCCATTGCCCTGTAGCGGTGGCGAATGGGTTAATATGGGGTTAAAGCCACCTTGCTATTGAAAGGTGACCTTAAGCCAGGTTAATAATTGAGAGCTGTCAATTAGACAACTATCAATTATTAATCCTATTGCATGAAATAAAAATAAAACACACACACTTTAATTAAAAATCATTTTAATGAAATAAAGACACATGTTTTTGACCATATTTTATTTTACTGCAAAAACCATTTCCTGTAATAAAAATAAAATAAAAAAGCAAAATTATTCTTACCTATCCCATGCACAGTCAGGTCCCACGGTGTAATCCTTCAGAAAGGGTTAATGTTTACTGCAGGGACCGCAGCTAATGCTGCAGCCTCACAGTAAACCCCAAATGAATGAGTTCCTCTCCTGCCTGACAGGAGAGTAAAGGCTGGGTGTCACATAACGATACACCAGCGATCCCGACAACGATATGCACTTGTCAGGATCGCTGGTGTATCGCTACATGATCGCTGCTGAGCTGCCAAACAGGCAGCTCAGGCAGCGATCTGGGACAGCGACACTGCGGGTAACATCGCTTAAGGGCCCGTCTCACATAGCGATATCGCTACCGAGATCGCTGCTGAGTCACAAGTTTTGTGACGCAGCAGCGAGCTCACCAGCAATATCGCTGTGTGTGACATTCAGCGACGATCAGCCCCCCTGCCGGGTATCGCTGATCGTCGCAGAAATGTCAGGACCTTTTTTTGATCGCTGGTTTCCCTCTGACAGGCACGCATCGCTGCGTGTGACAGGCGGGAGACCAGCGATCCGCTGGTAACCAAGGTACACAGCGGGTTTCCAGGCACCGCGCAGCGCTTGGAAACCCGCTGTGTACCTTGGATACCAGCTCCCTGCATCAGGGCGCTGGTATCCAAGGTACACAGCGGGTTTCTAGCCACAGCCCCGCGCCTGGAAACCCGCTGTGTACCTTGGTTACCAGCGGATCGCTGGTCTCCCGCCTGTCACACGCAGCGATGCGTGCCTGTCAGCGGGAAACCAGCGATCAAAAAAAGGTCCTGACATTTCAGCGACGATCAGCGATACCCGGCAGGGGGGCTGATCGTCGCTGAATGTCACACACAGCGATATCGCTGGTGAGCTCGCTGCTGCGTCACAAAACTAGTGACTCAGCAGCGATCTCGGTAGCGATATCGCTATGTGAGACGGGCCCTTAAGTGGAAAGCTTAATTGATTGCTTTCCACTTTCACTTCAGGTCAGCCAGGGACACAATCAGTGACGTCAGAGGGAACTGATTAACAAAAATAGGGGTTCCCTTCGAAAAAAAAATGGCGTGGGGTCCCCCCTATTTTTGTTAACCAGCCAGATGAAGCAGACCGCTGAGGCCTGGATTTTCAGGCTGTTAAGGAGCCAAGATCCATGGACCTTGCCAGTCTGATAATACTAGGCCACAGCAGTCTGCATATCTTGGCTGATTAACAAAAATAGGGGATCCCCTCGAAAAAAATTGGCGTGGGGTCCCCCCTATTTTTGTTAACCAGCCAGATGAAGCAGACCGCTGAGGCCTGGATTTTCAGGCTGTTAAGGAGCCAAGATCCATGGACCTTGCCAGCCTGATAATACCAGGCCACAGCAGTCTGCATATCTTGGCTGATTAACAAAAATAGGGGATCCCCTCGAAAAAAATTGGCGTGGGGTCCCCCCTATTTTTGTTAACCAGCCAGATGAAGCAGACCGCTGAGGCCTGGTTTTTCAGGCTGGTAAGGATCCAATATCCATGGACCTTGCCAGCCTGATAATACCAGGCCACAGCAGTCTGCTTAGCTTGGCTGGTTAACAAAAATAGGGAATCCCCTCGAAAAAAAAAACGGCGTGGGGATCCCCCCTATTTTTGTTAACCAGCCAAGTAAAATGCAGACTGCTGCGGCCTGGTATTAAAAGACTGTCAAGGCCCATGGATTTTGGCCCTCAACAGCCTGATAATACCAGGCTACAGCAGCCCCACATTTGGCGCATCAAAAGATGTGCCAATTGTGGCACTTTACCCGGCTCTTCCCACTTGCCCTGTAGCGGTGGCAAGCGGGGTAATAAGGGGTTATTGTCACCGTTGATTGCACGGTGACAATAAGCCCAGTTAATAATGGAGAGGCGTCAATAAGACACCGATCCATTATTAATCCCAAAGTTATTAAATGTTTAAAAAAAAGACAAAGCAAGAAAAAAGTATTTTAATGAAATAAAAGAGACAACACAGTTTTCATTTTTTTTATTACTCTCTCATTCCTGCGACGCCATCGATCTCCTGTAAAAAAAGAAAAAAAAACAAACCAACAGTATACCACCTGTCCGACGCAGTCCATAACGATAGTCCCACGACGATCCAACTCTGCTACATCGCAATGACAGGCAGAGCCTGTCATCGCGACGCAGCACAGATGATTACCTGCTTCCCCGGCGGTGACGTCATCGGACTGACTGCTTTACGGCCGCGATTACCCAGCAGTCACTGCAGTTATCGCGAGAAACTGCATGTGACCGCCGGGGAAAGAAGATGGCGGCCATGAAGCAGTCCAGCCCGTGACCGCCGGAGATCTTCTGCCAGGTAAGTGCCGCTGACTCCTGACAGACCCGACCGACGGACACTGACAGTGACAGTGACAATCCCGATTCCGGTATCCGATAAGACGAAAATATCGGAACTCGGAATCGGAATTCCGATACAGCCAATATCGGCCGATACCCGATATTTGCAGTATCGGAATGCTCAACCCTAGTCCTGGCCCATTAAAGCTCCGTGAAGAAAACCCTGTTGTTCATCAAGAAGAGAGTGCTGAAGCGGTCATACACACGGATTTGGGAGATTTACCTGCGGATTGGCCCAGATTAGGAGACGCTGTAATTATTCCTGTGCTGCAGTTTTATCAACCGCAAGAGGAGTCTCTACAACCGGTCATGCCAATTGTGCCAGTAGAGCCCGTCCAAGAGGAACCTCAACCAGAGGAACCCCAAGAAGCGGACCCGCAAGAAGCAGTGCCACAAGAAGTGGAATCCCTTGGTGAAGCTGGTGAAGCAGTACCGCCTCGTCCAGTCACTAGCACGCTTGCCAGATCCATAGAAAGGTTGAGACAGTATTATAGTTTGCCATTACGCAGAACAGAAAGGTTAGAGAATACCATACCTGATGCTACCCCACGTAGGTCAGAACGTCTCACTAAAGGTAAACTACCTCTTCGTTATCAAGACTAGTTAGCAAGACCCAGATAGGGTTTATTGCATCTGAAAAATTGTATAAAGTTTGAAAAAAAAAAAGTATTAATGTAATTATTTGAAATGTGTTTTAACCATGCCAATGGACTGAGTGGCTGTGGACTGTGCCAGCCCAAGAACTTTCTTGTAAATAGTTGCGCTTCGGTGCATTATCTTGGTTTGACACGAAACCATTACTATCAACCTTTGAAGAAAAACCCGTATGGTGGGCCTAGAGTGAGGTCTGCAGTCAGAAGTCCTGCAGCCCACCCAGGACCCACGTGGGAGGTTTTTGGTGCGGGTCCTCCACAAGTATCTTGTATATATGAACACGTTTGATATTTTGATACTTTTGATACTTTTGTATTCTTACTGTACATATTGTAACGTTCAAGAAATCCTTACCTCCCGGATGGGAAGAGTTATAATGTTTATGCTAATGCAAAACAAAATATTCTTTTTGTCTTTTACAGCCCGGGAGTGCTGTGTTTTACCAAGGGGGGATGTGTAGCCCAGCTTCGCAGGCACACATAAAAATCCAGGAGAGTGCACAGGAAGGTAACAGCAAAGCTTGATATCTATGCACTTCACTCACACTTCTAGACACACCCACCAGGGGTATGGGAGGTGGTGACACGTAGCAGAGCTCAGTCAGCTTCCTGTCTCTGGACAGTGCAGTCAGTTTCCTGTCTTCAGACAGTGCAGTTCAGGGCGAGTGGAGTCTGGACTTGGAAGGAGAGGAGGGAGGACTGGATCCTCGCGGAGTTAGCGTAGCTCACCTGACAAGCAAGTGGAGGCTAGTACGGGTGAAGTGGATCATCCTAGCCTAGTCAGAGCTACCCTTAATCAGTACCTCAACAGAAGCTGGAGGGAGGAGGATACTGAGAGCTGCTCGGCGAGCTCTAGAAGAAAGCTGACTTTACCAACGAAGCTCCAAGTGTTTATGCTAAGAGCGAAAGCAGGGCGAAGGGCACAGTGGAGAAGATAGAGAAGTGCTTTAGGTATTGGATTGCCTGCGCTAAATTGCCGGACACCGGGGTCCGAAGTGTTGCTACTGTTTCAGGCATAGTAACAAGAAAACCGGAGGCGTCTGGACTACAGGTCGCAGAGTGCAGCCTTAAGTGTCAATACGTAATCGGAGTCAGGAGGAACAAGGACTTTTAGCTAGGCCAAGCATATAAGGACTCTGTTCTCACCACATAGAAGGCTCCACCACAATATTGGCCGGGCAGTACAGCTATAGAGAAAGCTGGGGATTCAGAATTAACTTCGCTTCAGGCAAGTTGGATTCACATGTATATGGAGTAAAGGAGGCCTCTAACCTGCTCAGCTGTTACCGGAATGTGCACTCTCCACCCCGACCAGCTCCCCGGGACCTGCTTGAACCATCATCAGTAAAAGGTATGAAAAGGAGCTACCTTGTGTGTGACTGAATTCTTACTACACCCTGCATTATCATCACCATAGACTTCCAGGGACCCGTCTCACCTGTGGGAGACTTACTACCAAGCTGCCCCATAACATCCCCTGTGAAAGTCCTTAGAGCAGCGCTGGTACAATTTACCAGAAACCGCAGGTGGCGTCACGAACTACCTATCCTAAATATCCCCTGTAAATATTCCCCATCGCATTGACTGCCAGGGCCACGGACCGAGCCACCGCTGCCAGTACATCTCCCATGGAAATCGATGGGCTCGGCTCCGAGTACCCCATAGCCCTGGTATCCACAATTGTGGTGCGAGTCACATGTGTAGAGGCTCTTCCTCCTGATCAGAAGACAGAAAAGACCTAGATAGTGCATCCGCCTTGACGTTCTTAACAGCCAGTCGGAAATGGAGAATAAAGTTGAAGCCGGCGAAGAACAAAGACCACCTGGCTTTTCGTGGATTCAGCCGCTGTGACTGCAGATAAGCCAGATTTTTGTGGTCAGTGTAAATGATCACGGGGTGCATCACTCCTTCAAGCAAGAACCGCCACTCCTCCACAGATAATTTAATCGCTAACAATCCTAGATCGCCAATTGAGTAGTTGCGTTCTTTAGCTGAGAAGATCTTGGAAAAGAAGGTTCACCTTATGGCCGGAAAGAGACTTTTGGCTAATGGCTCCAGCCCCTGAAGAAGAAGCATCCACTTCCAAGAAGAACTGCTTATTATTGTCTGATCGATGCAGCACCAGAGCTGAGGAGAAGGCCTGTTTTAAAGATACAAAGGTGTTCTCTAGCTCAGGAGTCCGTATCTTAGGGTAGGCCCCTTTTCAGGTCAAGGCGTAAATAGGAGCAGTCTGAGAGGAGAAATGTGGAATGGACTGGCAGCAGTAATTATATTCTTGTACATAGGGGCAGTATTATAATAGTTATATTCTTGCACATAGGAGCAGTATTATAGTAGTTATATTCTTGTACATAGGGGGCAGTATTATAGTAGTTATACTCTTGTACATAGGAGCAGTATTATGGTAGTTATATATTTGTACATAGGGGGCAGTATTATAGTAGTTATATTCTTGAACATAGGGGACAGTATTATAGTGGTTATTTTCTTGTACATAGGGACAGTATTATAGTGGTTATATTCTTGTACATAGGGGACAGTATTATAGTGGTTATATTCTTGTACATAGGGGACAGTATTATAGTGGTTATATTCTTGTACATAGTGAGCAGAATTATAGCAGTTATATTCTTGTACATAGGGGTAGTTTTATAGTAGTTATATTCTTGTATATAGGGGGCAGTATTATAGTAGTTATATTCTTGTACATAGGGGCAGTATTATAGTAGTTATATTCTTGAACATAGGGGACAGTATTATAGTAGTTATATTCTTGTACATAGGGGGCAGTATTATAGTAGTTATATTCTTGAACATAGGGGACAGTATTATAGTAGTTATATTCTTGTACATAGGGGGCAGTATTATAGTAGTTATATTCTTGAACATAGGAGCAGTATTACAGTAGTTATATTCTTGTACATAGTGAGCAGAATTATAGCAGTTATATTCTTGTACATAGGGGCAGTATTATAGTAGTTATATTCTTGAACATAGGGGGCAGTATTATAGTAGTTATATTCTTGTACATAGGGGCAGTTTTATAGTAGTTATATTCTTCTACATAAGGGCAGTATTATAGTAGTTATATTCTTGAACATAGGGGGCAGTAATATAGTAGTTATATTCTTGTACATGGGGCAGTATTATAGTAGTTATATTCTTGTACATAGGGGCAGTTTTATAGTAGTTATATTCTTGTACATAAGGGCAGTATTATAGTAGTTATATTCTTGAACATAGGGGGTAGTATTATAGTAGTTATATTCTTGTGCATAGGGGTAGTTTTGTAGTAGTTATATTCTTGTACATAGGGGCAGTATTATAGTAGTTATATTCTTGAACATAGGGAGCAGTATTATAGTAGTTATATTCTTGTACATAGGGGCAGTATTATAGTAGTTATATTCTTGAACATAGGGGGAAGTATTATAGTAGTTATATTCTTGTACATAGGGGCAGTTTTATAGTAGTTATATTCTTGTACATAGGGGCAGTATTATAGTAGTTATATTCTTGTACATAGGAGCAGTATTATAGTAGTTATATTCTTGTATATAGGGGCAGTATTATAGTAGTTATATTCTTGTACATAGAAGCAGTATTATAGTAGTTATATTCTTGTATATAGGGGCAGTATTATAGTAGTTATATTCTTGTACATAGGGGCAGTATTATAGTAGTTATATTCTTGTACATAGGAGCAGTATTATAGTAGTTATATTCTTGTACATAGGAGAGGATAGACGTGTGTTTGTGAGCTCCCAGCAGGGCGGAGGCATGGCTTCTGACCCAGGTGGAGGGGAGGGAAGCTGGGCTGATGATCCAGGGAAAGCCCTCAGCCTGGAGTGTGGCTTGCAGCATGGACCTGGTGGTGATGGAAAGCTGGAAATGGTGGCTGGTGAGTCTTCTAAACCTGCTTGTTATGTTGCTGGATTGAGTGGTAAAGTTACAAGGCAAAGTATTTTTAAGCTGGAAATGCAAATCAGCAAATTGCAAGATGAAATTAACAAAGAGACTGATCCGACGATAAAACTGATGAAAAGTGAGAGCCTGGATGATTGCAGGCGAGAGCTGGGCATTCGGAAAGAAAACTTGGACAAAGATGTAAACTCTGTGCCCAGAAAGGAAACTTGGGAGAAAAAGAGGGGAACCAGAGCCCAGAAGATGAATAGAAAGCAAGTAATGGGTAATAAAGACATTAAATATAAAGCTGTGCACGGTGCGGAGCAAGGAAGTCTTGAAATGTATCACTGATATCAGCCGCACAATGTGAGGGGTCTGAGGCAGCAGACAATGCTCCAGCAAACGTGGGGTTAACTGCAGTGCCCTCTGTATGCAGCAATGTAGTGAGCACAGCTCCCATGAGTGATAAAGTAAGTGCCCCCTGTACTGATACTGTGTGTGAGACCCCGCTCACTGATGCTGTATGTGAGACCCCGCTCACTGGTGCTGTATGTGAGACCCCGCTCACTGGTGCCGTATGTGAGACCCCGCACAGTGCTGTATGTGAGACCCCGCACAGTGCTGTATGTGAGACCCCGCTCACTGGTGCTAGCAACTGTCTGTCTGTAACAGATAATACGAACATTATAATGGACTCTGAACCCTCCATGTCAGTGAATGGAGACCACACTGAAATAATGGACTTTGAATCCTCCATGTCAGTGGATGGAGACCACATTGTGAAACAATCAGTAGTGGATCTGGGCATGTCTGCAGCTCAAACAGGTGTCAGTAATCATGGGGCTGGAGAGAGCTCCAGCACTGATCCTTCAGCAGCGGTGGAGATTTCCAGCACTGATCCTCCTGTGGCTGGGGAATGCTCCAGCACTGATCCTCCTGTGGCTGGGGAAAGCTCCAGCACTGACCCATCTGCTGACCAACATCAGGTCAGGAGACTGTTCTCCAATGTCACGAGACTAGTGAACCCTCCACCTCAGAGGAGGAACGCAGTCAGGATAAAGTACATGGGACCAGAGGAGAAAATCCCATCCAGGATCTATATTGGAAAAGTTCTTCTGAAAGAGTTTATGAAGTTTAAGGCGTCTGAGGTCTACGCTCTGATCCATGTCCCATCCAGCAGGATCTATGACATCAGCTTTAAGCTCCAGTGTGATCTGGATCTGTTCTGGAACATCTATAATGACACTAGAGAAGATGAGATCTGGGATCATCTCCAGTGTATCCAGCTGTCTAAGCCGCAGGAAATAACGGCCACTGTCCTGTTCCAGTCTGAGGTGGTGGCGCTGGCGGATCTGCAGCACTGGCTGAGCCGGCAGTGCATGGTGAGAAGTCATCCTGAGAAGATCTATGATGAGGAGCAAATATGGAACGGAGGATATTCTGTGAAAATCCAGCTTCTACAAGAGAATGGTGTAACCAGACATCTGCCGCACTCCTTCTACCTGGGCTCAGAGAGGGTGCGTAGCCCTGGTATGTAAGGCACACAGGATCTGGAGAATGCACAGTAAGGTAACAGTTAAAGCTTGACACTCACTTACACTTCAGACACACCCACAGGGGTGTATAGGGGAGTGACGTGTAGCACAGGAGAGAGTCAGTCTAGCTTCCTGTCATCGTACAGAGCAGTCAGGGCTAGTTCTTCTCAGACAGTGAGGATTCCTGTCAGAGCTCTGGGTGAGCAGAAGATTAGTTCCTGTCAATTCAACGAAGTGGAGTCTAGTAACGGATGACTAGTTATCATCCCGAGTCTAGTCAGAGTTACCTTTTACTCAGTCTGAACTTTGAGGAAACTGAGAGTTACTCAGTGAGACCAAGGAAGAAAACTGACTTTCTATCTTCACGCTTCAGTGCTACATTGAAAGCAGAAGCAGGGCGAAGGGCATAGTGGGAAGGATTCAGAAGTGCCTTAAGGATCGGATTATCCTGCACATTGTCACCGGTCACTGGGGACCGAAGCGTCACTATAGCTCCAGGCATAGTGATAGAAAAGCCAGAGTCTTACTGGACCTTAGGTTGCAGAAAGCCGCCCTTAGAGTGCCAGTACGTAACCGAGTCAGGAGAACAAGACTTCTGAGTCCGGCGCGCGGCAAAAGAAAGTACTTAGTTCACCACTTATAAGGCTCTATCACAAAACTGGCCGGGCAGTACAGCTAGTGGGAAAAGCTGAAAACTATAGAGTTAACTTAGCTACAGGCAAGCTTGGACTCACTCATCATTTGGAAAGAGAAGGAGGCCTGTAACCTGCTCAACTGTTACCGCTACGTGCATTCATCCACCCCGAACAGCCTCCCTGGGACCTGCCTGAACAACTTGAAGTAAAAGGTATGGAAAGAAGCTTCTATGTGTGAGACTGAGTTATTTGATTGCATCCCTGCACAACCCCACCATAACTATCGACCTGAGGGAAGAGTCCCACCTGTAGGGGACCCGACATCTAGCTGCCTCACCATCCCCTCAGAGATCTACAGCAGCGCTGGTCTTAGTGATCAGAGAACTACAGGTGGCGTCACGAACTGTATATATACCTATCCCCTGTAAATATTCCCCCCAACATACGCCTGACCGCCAGGGCCACAGACCGAGCCAGCGCTACCTGTGACAACCCCATAGACTTCCATGGGCTCGGCTCTGAGTACCCCATTGCTCTGGTAAACCACAATTGTGGTGCGGGTCAAAACAACTTGGCGTCACGAGCAGGATCCGAAACTTGCAGAATTGCGAGCCCTGTGTGCCTGTGGAGTGTTTTGGTGAAAAAGACTGTTGCTATTGTTTGGCGCCAAATACCGCCATATTTGCCGCCATATTCGCGCCCTGAGGCGCTGGAGAAGAAGGTGGGCGTACCTGAAGGAGCGCGCAAAGTCTTGGACACGCCCCCGGCTCTGACTCAGCGGCAGGTCCTGCGACAGGAAGTGGATGCTCTGACATCAGAGCGCCTGCGACGAAGGTCCTGTTCCTACTGCTGTGCCTGGGAAATAGCAGCTTCTGAAACCGGTAGGCTCCGTTTAACCAAGGGGGCGCTAATATGTTGCAACAACCGGCCGACAGTGCGGCCCCAGCCGGAGGACCCGACTCCGCACCGCGTGGCGTTGTAGCGCCAGATGGGGGCGCAGGCCCAGCACTCAGTCCGGTGGTCCCGCTCATGCCACTAACGCTTCCATATATGCCTGGGGCGAAATGGCTTCCCAGTACAGCGGCGAGCCAGGCACTTTAGCAGGATTCAAACGGAAGATATGCAGTGTCCTGGAAATGTACTCTATGTCTGAGAGGCAAAAAGCTGCAGTATTAATAGGGCAGCTAACTGGCGCTGCTGAGAGAGAAGTGGAGACTTGGGCTACCACGGACCAGGAGTTGGTGCCTGCAATCCTCTTAAAGTTACAGGCCATTTTTGAAGATCGCACCGAAACAGATCTCCGGATGGCATTCTATAACTGTTCACAGCAACCAAGTGACAGCATAAGGGACTATGCCTGCCGACTACAAGGGGCCCTGAGAGCCCTCAAGCAGGTTAATACCATAAGTGTCATTGATGAAAATAAGATGCTGAAAGAACAATTTGTGCAGGGACTGAGGTCCCAAGCGGAACGCAGAACTGTGAATTGGTGGTCTTTAGATCACCCTGATGCTACCTTTGATGCCCTAAAGGACATGGCAATAAAAGGGCTGCGGCCCCTGGGCAAACCTGAGGTGGCAACCCAACATCGTCAGGGTGAAGTCACTCTGGAGCCGGCGGCAACCCCCTTTTCCTCGCTAGTGGCCGAAACCAAAACGCAGGTGACACCTCCTAGTGAATTGGACTGTCTGCGCTCAGAGGTGCGCCAGCTGACTAAAAATCTGGCTGCTGTGATGAGTGCCCTGCAGCTGCGGAAAGAGGAAGAAGGGAAGATCTTATTAGCTGATTGCCCAGAAGACGTCCCGTGGATGAACCGGAGAAGAAGGAAGACGTCGCCCCCCCGGAGGAGGACAACGCCACCCCCAGGAGCGACCTCTGATCAACACCCTCCTCGTCGGGAGATCACCTGTTACCGATGCAACCGGAAAGGTCATATGTCTCCACAGTGTCCTTTAAACGGGCAGAACCTGGGTCCGAGGGCCAACACCCAGGAGGAGACCCGTCAGGCCCCCTAGACTGGAACCGCAGGTATGTGGGTGGACGACCCTACCTGTCTATCATTCTAGATGGTATTGCTGTTCCGGCATTGTTAGACACTGGGTCTCAGGTGACCCTAATACCTGATGCCCTATATACTAAGTTCTGGTCAATGGACAGTCTTAAACCCCCGAGCCCTGACTTTACCGTGTATGCTTCTAATGGTCTTCCTGTAGAAGTACTCGGGACAAATGTGTAGATGTGAAAGTGGGCAGAGAGGAGTTGAAAGACCAGGGGCTTCTGGTAGTAAAGACTGTAAATGAGGAGAACGGTTTAAACATAATTTTGGGTACTAACATTATCAGTAATTGTTTGGGAGAAGTTGTGTTCTTACTCCAACAGCTCGCTGAGATTGCCCGACCAAGGCAGAAAGGAGTAATCCAAAGAGAGATCCGGGCCCTGGTGTGTCAGCAGCAAGCGAAGCTTACAGACGGCGAAATTGGTAATGTACGGGTCACTGACTCGAATCCCATTGTGATACCCCCAATGAGTGAAATGATAATCTGGTGCAGGGCAGCCATAGGTCTGAGAGGACAGAATTACCAAGCTGTAGTAGAACCCCACCATTCAGAACATAGACCTACACTTATGACTGCTAGGGGAGTAGTGGAAGTGGTGAATGGAAGAGTACCGGTACGGCTTCTCAACTGGGGAGATGATGAGGTAAACTTACCCCGTTATGCAACCATTGCTAAACTACATGCTGTTGACAATAATTCTATTCTCCCGGCTGAGTCCTTAGACTCCCGCCAAATAGCGGAGGACAATGACCCGGCAACCCAGGTGGCGGAATGGTGTCAGCAACTCCATGTTGGGACGGACACCACTCCCGCTCACCAGAAGCAAGGGGTATTACGGGTGGTGCAAGAGTACGCCCAAGTATTTAGCAAGAATCCACTTGATTTTGGGATAATTAAGGGAGTACAACATCATATCCCTACAGGCAGTCATCCTCCCATCAAAGAGCGGTATAGGCCTATACCCCAGCCCATTATCAGAAGGCTAAGGAAATGTTGCGAGATATGAAAGAAGCCGGAGTAATCAGGGATAGTTGTAGTCCCTGGGCAGCACCTCTAGTCCTGGTTAGAAAGAAAGATGGTAGCTTGAGAATGTGTGTGGATTACAGGCAGGTGAACCGCATAACACACAAGGATGCATACCCGTTACCACGTATAGAGGAGTCATTAGCTGCTCTGAAAACGGCTAACTACTTTTCTACCCTTGATCTGACTAGTGGATACTGGCAAGTGGCTGTGGCTGAGGAGGATCGTGAGAAAACGGCTTTCACCACCCCAATGGGGCTCTGTGAGTTCGACAGAATGCCGTTTGGGCTCAGCAGTGCCCCAGGAACATTTCAGAGAGTGATGGAGAACTGCCTGGGACATCTCAATTTTGAAACCGTGCTGCTATACTTAGACGACGTCATCGTGTACTCCAAGACATATGAGGACCATCTGAAGCACCTGGCAGAAGTATTTGAGTCCCTGTCCAGGTACGGGATGAAGTTGAAACCCTCAAAATGCCATCTACTCAAACAGAAGGTACAATATTTGGGGCACATCGTCAGTTCGGAAGGAGTAGCGCCGGACCCAGAGAAAGTCACTGCCATCCAGAAGTGGCCGGAGCCGAAGAACCTCAAGGAAGTGCGACAGTTCCTGGGACTAACGGGTTACTACAGAAGGTTCGTGAAAGATTACACGAAGAAGGCAGCGCCTCTACAGGACCTCCTAGTAGGCCAATCCCTAAAGAGCAGAAATCCTCCCTTCAATTGGGGTAAGGAACAGGCTGAAGCATTCCAAAAGATGAAAGAGATCCTTACAGGCGATGAGATCTTGACGTATCCTGATTACAGCCAACCTTTCCTGCTGTACACCGATGCTAGTAATGAAGGTTTAGGAGCAGTTCTCAGTCAGAAGCAGAATGGCCAAGAAAAAGTCATCGCTTATGCCAGCAGAAAACTCAGGCCAACTGAGAGGAATCCGGAAAATTATAGCAGCTTCAAGCTGGAGTTTCTGGCGCTGGTCTGGGCCATTACTGAAAGATTTAAGCACTATCTGGCCTCCAACAAGTTCGCGGCGTACACAGACAACAACCCGCTAACGCACCTGGAAACGGCCAAGTTGGGCGCCATGGAGCAGCGTTGGATGGCTCGGTTGTCTAATTACCAGTTTACTATCAAGTACCGGGCAGGCCGAAAGAATGCTAATGCTGACGCATTGTCCGAATGCCGCATGACTCTGACACGGAGGAAGAATCGGACGACCTGGAAGAAATTGAGCTACCTGCGTTCCATCGAAATGGGGTAGTCCACGAGCATCGAGTCTACAGAAAGCAGTATGGTGCAACGTTAAATCCTTTACCCCATCACAGCTGGAAAGAGACTCAGGACAGCGATCCAGTGGTCAGCCGTATCAAGGAGTTGTTAAGACAGGAAGGTTCCTCCTTGGAAAAAGATGCACCTATGTCAGCAAAGCTCCTGTGGAACGAGAGAAGCAGGTTATTCCTATACCGTGAGAAGTTGTGCAGGAGATACGTCAATCCCAGGACCCACGAGATGGTCTGGCAAATAGTGGTCCCCAAGGCAGACGTCCAAATGGTGTTGGAAGCATACCATGATCAAGCAGGACACTTTGGCTGGAGAAAGCTGGAGACCCTGCTGAGGTGCCGGTTCTACTGGGTAGGGATGCGCAGCTCCATTGAGAGGTGGTGTCGGAACTGTGGACCCTGTGGTCTCAGAAGAAAGGACTACGGTAGTCAGAGGGCACCCCTGCAGCCTATCCGGACGACTCGTCCCTTGGAGATTGTGGCCCTGGACCACGTCAAACTGTCGCCAAGTAGATCTGGATACTCATACGCCTTGACCATGGTGGACCATTACTCTAGATTTCTGGTGGTTGTACCAGTTAAGGATCAGACAGCAGTGACGGCAGCAAAAACCTTTCAAGCAAGCTTCTGCAGACCGCATGGGTATCCGGAGCAAGTATTAACCGATCAAGGACCTGCTTTCGAAGCTGATCTATTCAAGGAATTCTGTCACATGTATGGGTGTAAGAAAATTAGAACAACACCATACCATCCTCAAACCAACGGTCTTTGCGAGAAAATGAACCACATTGTCCTTGATTTGTTGAAATCCATACCGTTGGAAGACAGAAATCGATGGCCGGACTTACTACCTGATTTGGTTGACTTTTATAACCATATACCTGTAAGTTCCACTAACTGCACTCCAGCCTATCTTATGAGAGCAAGGCCGGAAGACTACCAATGGATTTAGAACTTGGAGTGGTAGAACCAGAGGCAGATGACGCTATTGAAAACTGGGACATCAATCGGCAAGAGCAATACAGAAGAGTGCAAGTCTGTGTAGAAGAAAGTCTCAACAAGGTACGGGAAAAACAGGAAGATATTTACAACAGGAATGCTCCTGCCAAGCCTTTGATGCCTGGAGAAGTGGTATTGAAAAGGAAAAGGAAAATGCACAAATTGGATAACCAGTGGGAGCAAGAACCCTACGTCGTACAAGATTCCAAATATGACAATAGAAAAGTTTGTATCATCAGTAAGGACGGAGGAAGAACAATATCCACTGTGTCCAGAGACCATTTGAAATTGTTTCCAGAACCCTTAAAGTTTCGTGAAGAGAACTCTGTCATCAATCAAGAAGAAAGAAAAGAAGAGGTCATACACACGGATCTGGGAGATTTCCCTGCAGATTGGCCGAGACTGGGAGATGCTGTAATAATTCCGGTGTTGCAATTTTATCAGCCACAAGAGGAAGTTCTACCTCCAGTTGTGCCCATGGTGCCAGTTGAGCCAGTTCAGGAGTTACCTACTCCAGCAGCACCCCAACCTGCGGAACCTCAAGAGGAAGAATCATCGGAAGCAGCGCCCCATGCTATGGGAACCCTGGTGAAGCTGACTCACACCGCCCAGCCATCAGTACGCTTGCCAGATCCATAGAAAGATTGAGGCAGTTCTATAGTTTGCCGTTACGTAGAACAGTTGGGTTAGAGATTAATATACCTGAAGCTACTCCACGTAGATCAGAACGTACAACGAAAGGGAAGATACCTATTCGTTATCAAAAGTAGTCCTAGCAAACTAGTTTACTAAGTATGGATAATTGTATAAAGTATTGTTATGATATGTAAATTACTTGAAAATGTTTCATGATGGACTCTGAGGCTGAGGACTGAGCCAGCCCAAGAACTGATCTTGTATATAGTTGCACTTTGTGCATTCTCTACCAGCACACCTACCTCTGAACATAAAACCCGTATGGTGAGGCACTGAGTGAGGTCTGCATTCAGATGTCCTGCAGCCCACCCAGGACCCACATTGAAGGTTTGGTGCGGGTCCTTCACAAGAATATTGTCATCTATTTATATGAAAATGTCTATTTAGTATTTTGTATTTTTCTATGCCTATTGTTATAATGCAACGTTCAAGAAATCCGTACCTCCCTGATGGGAAGAGTTTAAAATGTTACTTGTTTAAATGAAAAACAAAATGTCTTTCTTCTTATATTTCACAGACCGGGAGTGCTGTATTTTACCAAGGGGGAATGTGTAGCCCTGGTATGTAAGGCACACAGGATCTGGAGAATGCACAGTAAGGTAACAGTTAAAGCTTGACACTCACTTACACTTCAGACACACCCACAGGGGTGTATAGGGGAGTGACGTGTAGCACAGGAGAGAGTCAGTCTAGCTTCCTGTCATCGTACAGAGCAGTCAGGGCTAGTTCTTCTCAGACAGTGAGGATTCCTGTCAGAGCTCTGGGTGAGCAGAAGATTAGTTCCTGTCAATTCAACGAAGTGGAGTCTAGTAACGGATGACTAGTTATCATCCCGAGTCTAGTCAGAGTTACCTTTTACTCAGTCTGAACTTTGAGGAAACTGAGAGTTACTCAGTGAGACCAAGGAAGAAAACTGACTTTCTATCTTCACGCTTCAGTGCTACATTGAAAGCAGAAGCAGGGCGAAGGGCATAGTGGGAAGGATTCAGAAGTGCCTTAAGGATCGGATTATCCTGCACATTGTCACCGGTCACTGGGGACCGAAGCGTCACTATAGCTCCAGGCATAGTGATAGAAAAGCCAGAGTCTTACTGGACCTTAGGTTGCAGAAAGCCGCCCTTAGAGTGCCAGTACGTAACCGAGTCAGGAGAACAAGACTTCTGAGTCCGGCGCGCGGCAAAAGAAAGTACTTAGTTCACCACTTATAAGGCTCTATCACAAAACTGGCCGGGCAGTACAGCTAGTGGGAAAAGCTGAAAACTATAGAGTTAACTTAGCTACAGGCAAGCTTGGACTCACTCATCATTTGGAAAGAGAAGGAGGCCTGTAACCTGCTCAACTGTTACTGCTACGTGCATTCATCCACCCCGAACAGCCTCCCTGGGACCTGCCTGAACAACTTGAAGTAAAAGGTATGGAAAGAAGCTTCTATGTGTGAGACTGAGTTATTTGATTGCATCCCTGCACAACCCCACCATAACTATCGACCTGAGGGAAGAGTCCCACCTGTAGGGGGCCCGACATCTAGCTGCCTCACCATCCCCTCAGAGATCTACAGCAGCGCTGGTCTTAGTGATCAGAGAACTACAGGTGGCGTCACGAACTGTATATATACCTATCCCTGTAAATATTCCCCCCAACATACGCCTGACCGCCAGGGCGACAGACCGAGCCAGCGCTACCTGTGACAACCCCATAGACTTCCATGGGCTCGGCTCTGAGCACCCCATTGCTCTGGTAAACCACAATTGTGGTGCGGGTCAAGACAACTGGGATATGTTACTACCCCGGTCAGCCACGTCTGTGCCATAGATGTGGGGGCAGGCACCTTGCAATGAACTGCTCTCGTATCACATGCTCATTGTGTGGACAGTTCGGACATACAAAGGACAAATGCACAGGACCCGTCATCTGTAACCTGTGCTCAGGATCCGGGCATACGTTCCGGGATTGCCCTCATGCAGAACATAATAAATATAATGACCAGACTTCCCTGGAAATGATTAAAAAAGATGTCACCAGAGGTGCAGATGATGTCCAAGAAGCCGGCACTGATGAGGTGATAAATCATAGTAACAGTGAACCTGCTCCAGAGTCTGATGTAATATTAATGGATGCTGCATTACTAGGACCACCAGCCACTGAAGAAAAACCTAAAGTACCACCAGTCTCTAAAGAAAGAGTTAAACCACCATCTGCCACTAAAGTAAGATCTAAGCAATGGTCAGCTGCTAAAGTAGGCCCTAAAAAATCAGTCACTAAAGAGAGACCTAAGGTGTCCAGAAAACCTGTCACTAAACTGTCCAAGCATCAGCCAAGTACATCTATAGAGGCAGATGAACTGTCCGCAGTGTCCAGTGTGGATGAGGAAGGTTTTGTGACCATAAAAAGGAAAAATGTCTTTGTGGATTCCTCTAGAAAAGTCACAACAGCACAGAAAACCTCTGAGCCTCCAGAGCTGGCGATAAGTCCGGGACGTTACATTGTACTGGGAGAAGAAGACCAAGAAGAGGCACAAATGGAGCAAAGTCCTTCATGCGCCATAAAAAATGTCCCTGATGAGGTGGATCCTGACCCTCCGGTGTCCACGAAGAGATGGGGCACTGCAGGTGACAGCAGTGGAAGGAGGAAGAAGACCAGAAAGTCTAAGTGATCAGGATTCCGCAGAGAATAAACTCTATTAATGTGAACAGTGAGACGTATCTGAAGGGCAATGCAATGTGAATACGGCCAAGAGAGACTGGAGACCGGGTCCATCATTCTGGTCCTTCAGTCTGGAGAGCAATGACGGTGTGGGGATTCTTTGTAATAACATGGATGGCAAGGTGGACGGAGTCCTGGAGATCTGTCTGATGCTGGACTCCATCCATTATAGAGAGATAAACATTTATGTTCTGTAGATCAGGAAAGAGCGGAGGGAACTGTGGGGATCTATTAATGTGTTCTGCTATTATTGTGTCTGTGATGTAACAATGTAATATTTATTTCCCTTATGTATTATTTTGTGATTTTTATGTAAATATTCTGTATATATGTTTGTGAGTTTTTCAAATAAAAAGATCATTATAGTAGTTATATTCTTGTACATAGGGGCAGTTTTATAGTAGTTATATCCTTCTACATAAGGGCAGTATTATAGTAGTTATATTCTTGAACATAGGGGGCAGTAATATAGTAGTTATATTCTTGTACATAGGGGCAGTTTTATAGTAGTTATATTCTTGTACATAGTGGTAGTATTATAGTAGTTATATTCTTGAACAGAGGGGGCAGTATTATAGTAGTTATATTCTTGTGCATAGGGGGTAGTTTTGTAGTAGTTATATTCTTGTACATAGGGGCAGTATTATAGTAGTTATATTCTTGAACATAGGGGGAAGTATTATAGTAGTTATATTCTTGTACATAGGGGCAGTTTTATAGTAGTTATATTCTTGTACATAAGGGCAGTATTATAGTAGTTATATTCTTGTACATAGGGGCAGTATTATAGTAGTTATATTCTTGTACATAGAATCAGTATTATAGTAGTTATATTCTTGTACATAGGGGCAGTATTATAGTAGTTATATTCTTGTACATAGGGGCAGTATTATAGTAGTTATATTCTTGTACATAGGGGCAGTATTATAGTAGTTATAATCTTGTGCACAGAGACAGTATTATAGTAGTTATATTCTTGTACATAGGGGCAGTATTATAGTAGTTATATTCTTGTACATAGGAGCAGTATTATAGTAGTTATATTCTTGTACATAGGAGCAGTATATTAGTAGTTATATTCTTGTACATAGGAGCAGTTATTATAGTAGTTATATTCTTGTACATAGGGGCAGTATTATAGTAGTTATATTCTTGTACATAGGGGCAATTTTTATTGTAAAAACCAAACAAATACAAATTACTGACATTCCTCCAGTAATACAAAAAATAAATTCCCTTGGATTGTACATACATTCATTACATATCCGGATTATACATATAAAATTATCTTAAAGAGTCCATACACCTGGTTGGAAAAAAAACAAAAAAAAAAAACATCATATTTCAACCCAGTGACACATCCTTCCATAACTTAACATTTCCTAATTTTCCTAATGATTTTATCTATCTGGGGTCGGACATTATGTGGTTGACAGCGTCACAGATCTGAGTCGGAGTTATTCTGGTCACCACCGGTCTCCATTTCAGACTCTACCCGAGAGCCCTCAGGTAATGGCTTCCGCTTGGGCGGAGGACAGTCCTCTACGTCCCTATCAAACTCTGCGTCAATTCTTCTAAGGTCATCCTCAAATCACCGTCAGACTCAGACAGAACACCAAACCTATTAGATAAGTCCATTACACCTGCAGAACTCTGGACCTTCTTCCTGGCTCCTTGGCCAGTGTCATACTCCTCAGGTTTACGGGAGATCTTGTCCTTTTTCTTCCTTTTAGTCTGAGACACAGATGGTAGTACTGAAATAATGCCTCCCTGTGACTGCTGCCCCTGAGAGACAACCTCCATACTCCCCTGTGCACCCTCTGAACCCTGCTGCTCTGGTGTCACCTGAGTAGACCCCTGGTGGGCCTCCGGTCTGGCCAGTATTTCCCCTGACAGTAAAGCTGCCTCCTCCAGAATCTCTGCCCCTGCCACCAAATCCTCATCAGGATAGTCCTTACAGATATTGTGCCAGGCGTCAGGACAGTCACTGAGAGGGTGACCGATCTTCCCACAGAGGTTGCACCTGATGTTCTGGCAGTCTGCAGCCACATGGCCGACCTCCCCACACAGGTTGCACTTCACCACAGTACACGTATTTGCCACATCTGAAGCACTTATGAGGCTGCCCAGGATAGAAACACACACCCCTCTCCCTCCCAATAAAGAAGAAGTTGGGTAAGTGGGCAGTGATATTATCGCATTGGCGCAGTTTCACCAAAACCCTCCACCCTCCCGTCCAGATACCATCATTGTCTCTGCTTTTGGTGAGGTCAGAGACCAGGTCACAATGCCTCCGGAGCCACACCACAATGTCCTGCGGGGGAACAGACTCATTCCAGAAGATGAGATTAACCGTAACGGTATCTGGCTTAGAGATAGGAATAAAGCTGAACTTACTCCAGCCCTCAGAGTCTCTAAACTTGGGGAAATTAGACCAGAACCTGTCCAGGTCACTCATGAGCTTAAAGCTGACGTCATAGCCCTGCCTGTCTGGAAGATTAATCACCGCCAAGATGCTGACTGGCGCAAACCCCATCTGGCGACACAAGAGCTCCCTGACCACAAACCTTCTATCTGGCAGATCCTCCTTGGCACCTCTGTGCCGGAAACGCACAACGTTTCTCCGTTTAAAACGCCTGGCCGGTATAATTGGCACCAGAGGTGAAGGACGGAGCACCACGACTCCAGGCATTACTGGGGGGAACCTGCGGGGTCACACTAGGCTGACTGACGGGGTGAGGGTCTGTAGCAGGGGGGGCTTCTACACCTTGTGTGCTCGGAATTAAAGGGGGGAAATCACAGACATTATCATGTACATTATCATCAACATCAATGTCACTATCAGACTGCGCAGCATCCAGCAAAGATACTGTGCTCCCCCAAACCCCCGACCCCTCAGATACAGCGCGGTTATCCCCAGCATCAGAGCCCTGCAGGGCACCATCAGGAACTACCGGCACATGTCCACTGCCCAACTGTTGTGCTTGGCATTCTGAGACCTGTAGTCCCTCTGCTGAAATATGTCCATGCTGCTGCTTGGAATCTGCTGCAGGCGGCTGTGCTAGGCATTCTGAGACTTGTTGTACCTCTACTGGAATGTGCCCTTCATGCTGCTGCTTGGAATCTGCTGCAGGCTGTTGTGCTGTGCATTCTGTGACTTGTTGTACCTCTGCTGGAATCTGCACTACATGCTTCTGCTTTGGATCTGCCGCAGGCAGTTTTGCTGGGCATTCTGAGACTTGTGGTACCTCTGCTGGGGTCTGCACTACAGGCTGCTGCTGGTGCGGCATTTGCCCCTTTTGGAAGCAGAAACTTGCAGGCTGCAGCACTGGCCACACCTGCTTCTGGGGTCCACCTGGGACAATGTCTGACCTGGAACCTGCAGAGTTCTGCTTCTGTGAATTAAACAGTTCCTGGTTCCTATAAGTCTCCGCCAGGGGCCCCATCCTCTCTAGGACGCAGTCCATGTCCCTCACCACTTTTGCCAGCAACACATCCAGTGTGTTCAGAGGTCTCGTCATAAAAATCATGACTCCCGGGATTAATAGCCTTTAGCTTATAGCCAGTGTCTATCTGCATCTGTAGTGAGTCTTTCTGCTGCTGTAACTCACCGAACTTCTTGACTAGTCCTGGGATCTCCTCTGCGAGCTGAAGCTCAGGTGCACGTGGCGTCTCCTCCTGGGATGCTGCATTCAGCGATGTCCCCGGCTGCTTGAACCCAGACGTCTCCTTAATTTTCACCTCCGCTGGTTTCATGGCTCCAGGCTCCACAGCGCTTTTACTGCTGCCACCTGACTGCGACCTTGTGCGTCCAGAGCTCGCCATGCTGGTCACCACATATTTCTGCTGCAAGTTTTCCTGTAATGTCTGCCTCTCCAGTGAGGTTCCCCTCTGCCTGCTGGAAGTCAGCTGCACACCTGAAGCCGCTGATAGCTTCTCCTGAGCTGCAGGCTGCTTTCCTCCACTCAGCTTCTCACCAGGAGATTTCTTCTGGATTTCTCCTAATTGCACTTCACTCTGTTTGGCTTGGCTGGCTGACTGCTTAACTGCAACTTTCTTACATACAATGGCTTTTCCTTGTTCCGTTACTTTACTCACTTTCACAGCTTCATCCTTCTTGTTGCTGCTACTTCCATTTGGAGCTTTCTTTCCATCAGAAATCACTTTAGGATTCCCATCTGCATTAGAAACAGCTTGGGCGCTTCTTCCCAGTGTAGGCCTGGAAGCCTGGGCCTTGCTTGGGGAGTTTCCCCGCCCAGGGTGGCCCTTCCCTGGGCTTGCTCCAGACATCAGGAGAGCTACAAACACACAACCTCTCAGCTAGGAGGCAGTATTATAGTAGTTATATCCTTGTACATAGGGGCAGTATTATAGTAGTTATATTCTTGTACATAGGGGGTGTAGTTTTATACTTGTACATAGGGGCAGTATTATAGTAGTTATATTCTTGTACATAGAAGCAGTATTATAGTAGTTATATTCTTGTACATAGGGGGCAGTATTATAGTAGCTTTATTCTTGTATATATAGGGGCAGTATTATAGTAGTTATATTCTTGTACATAGGAGCAGTATTATAGTAGTTATATTCTTGTACATAGGGGCAGTATTATAGTAGTTATATTCTTGGACATAGGAGCAGTATTATAGTAGTTATATTCTTGTACATAGGAGCAGTATTATAGTAGTTATATTCTTGTACATAGAGACAGTATTATAGTAGTTATATTCTTGTACATGGGGGCAGTATTATAGTAGTTATATTCTTGTACATAGGAGCAGTATTATAGTAGTTATATTCTTGTACATAGGAGCAGTATTATAGTAGTTATATTCTTGTACATGGGGCAGTATTATAGTAGTTATATTCTTGTATATTGTCACGCGGTCTTATGATATGTGTACGATGTCAGTAAACTATTCTTAAAAGAACAACACTCTATACAACATATAGATTAGCAACATCAGCATGTAAATATAGAATAGATTTACCTGACACGATATCCGTTGAACTCAGGGTTAATCTTGAGGACTTGATACACTGTCACAGGAAAGAGGAGGACCGGGGGTCTAACCTGACCCTAAACTGGGGTCCTAACTAATCCCTCACCTTGGAGGTACTGATAATGGTTCAGAGGTCCAAGTCTCCAGCCTAACCCTGTCTCCTATCAGTCCCTGAACCCTGTAATCAGTCCTAAGAAGGATTCTGATTACCACCAAAGGGATATGGGCTGATCTCTGCTAAATACACAGATTAGACATATAAGACAGACTGGAGAAAACACAGACTTGCATACACACTCAAACACAGAAGGAACATATATGATCTGGGATATTAAACTCTAAGCAAGGTGAGCTTAAAACAACTAAGGAGCTCTTTAACTTAAGTCTATACAGATACAATCCTATCTGTGGTCTGCATGAAGAATTTCACTGGCAACTCCCAACACAGACAACCAGAGATTTAAAGGAAACCAATCAACAAATAATTAATTGCAGCCGGGAGAAACTGCACCCAGTCCCAGAACTGAGCACAGACAGAATTAACTCCCTAACTGCCAAACACAAAGAAACAGCAACTCAGCTGTGAGAAGTCAGAATGTGCAACCGCGACGATCTTCGTGGCGATCCACACATGACAGTACCCCCCCTTCTACGAGGGGCCTCCGGACCCTCAGGGCCAGGTTTGCCTGGGTGAGTTCTGTGGAAGGTCCGCACCAAACGATCTGCGTTAATGTCAGACGCAGGAACCCACGTCCTCTCCTCTGGACCATACCCCTTCCAATGCACCAAGTACTGAAGGGACCGGCGATTCAGACGTGAGTCAATGATCTTTGACACTTGAAACTCCAAGTTACCATTGACCACCACTGGAGGAGGAGGTAGAGGTGATGGTATGACTGGTGCCACGTACCTCTTAAGTAATGACTTGTGGAACACATTATGAATTTTAAACGTAGGAGGGAGGTCCAGACGAAATGCCACAGGATTAATTATGGAACTGATCCTGTACGGCCCGATGAATCTGGGGCCCAGCTTCCAGGAGGGAACTTTAAGTTTTATATTCCTGGTAGACAACCATACCAGATCGTTCACATTAAGATCTGGACCAGAAACTCTCCTCCTATCAGCCACACGTTTATAACGGTTCCCCATAGCACTCAGATTATTCAATACACCTCTCCACACTGAAGCAAGTGACGACGAGAAACGCTCCTCCTCAGGAACCCCAGAAGGGCCCCCCCCATTGAATGTACAAAACTGGGGATGAAAACCATATGCCCCAAAAAACGGGGACTTACCAGTGGACTCGCTCCGCCTGTTGTTAAGAGCGAACTCTGCCAGAGGCAAGAAAGAAGACCAGTCCTCCTGGTTCTCTGAGACAAAACACCGAAGATAAGTCTCTAGGCTTTGATTCAGACACTCTGTCTGACCATTGGTCTGCGGATGAAAAGCCGAGGAAAATGACAATTGCATCCCCCGACGTAAACAAAATGCCCTCCAAAACTTGGACACAAACTGAGACCCCCTATCTGACACCACATCAGAAGGCAACCCATGAAGTCTCACAATCTCCCCAATGAACACCTGCGCCAGAGTTTTAGCATTAGGGAGGGCAGGAAGAGCAATGAAATGTGCCATCTTACTGAACCTGTCAACAACCACCAGTATGACAGTCTTCCCTGACGACTGAGGAAGGTCCGTGATGAAGTCATAGACAAATGAGTCCATGGACGCTCCGGAAGTTTCAAGGGTAAGAGGGTCCCAGACGGACGGGTATGAGGGGTCTTAGAGCGAGCACAAACCCCACAGGACGCGACAAAAGTTAAAACATCTTTATTAACGTTAGGCCACCAAAACCGGCGAGAAAGGAGATCTAAAGTAGCCTTACTCCCCGGATGTCCTGCTAAAGCAGAATTATGATGTGCCTCAATAACCTTTTGTCTCAACTGATTTGGGACAAACAGTCTCCCTGGAGGTCCTGCAGGGGCGTCCCCCTGAGCCTCTAACACCTCCTCCTCAAGCTCAGAACATACAGCCGACACTACCACCCCCTCCTGAAGGATAGGAATCGGGTCATCCATTTTCCCGGCCCCTGGGAAACTGCGAGACAAGGCATCCGCCTTAACATTCTTAGATCCAGGGCGATAAGTGACAACAAAATTAAACCTGGTAAAAAACAACGACCATCGAGCTTGTCTGGAATTCAGACGCTTAGCAGATTCCAAATACAGCAGGTTCTTGTGATCAGTAATGACGGTGACCGGGTGGACTGCCCCTCCAAAAAGTGACGCCATTCTTCAAAAGCCAACTTAATGGCCAAAAGTTCCCTATTGCCGATATCATAATTCCTTTCGGCGGACGACAATTTTTTAGAAAAGAAAGCGCACGGATGCCATTTACCAGGGGACGGACCCTGGGACAATATTGCACCCACCCTACGTCAGACGCGTCCACCTCCACAACGAACGGCTGTGATGCATCTGGTTGGATGAGAACGGGTGCCGAAGCAAAACATTTTTTCAAAGAGGAAAAAGCTTGGCAAGCTTTGTCCGACCATTTAGAAAAATCCGTCCCTTTTCTTGTCATGTCAGTGAGAGGTTTGACAACAGATGAGAAATTACAAATAAATTTCCGGTAGTAGTTAGCAAACCCCAGAAAACGCTGCAGAGCCTTAAGATCCTCTGGCTGATCCCATTCAAGCACTGCTGTCACCTTTTCAGGGTCCATACGGAAACCGGAGGCTGACACCAAGAAACCCAAAAACTGAAGTTCCTGTACGGCGAATACACACTTTTCCAGTTTGGCGTATAGTTTATTGTCTCGCAAGATCTGCAACACCTGTCTCACATGCTCCTGGTGAGACACAAGATCTGGTGAGTAAATTAAAATGTCATCCAAATATACGACCACAAACAGCCCCACCAGATGACGAAAAATGTCATTAACAAAATGTTGGAATACTGCTGGCGCAGTAGTCAGACCAAAAGGCATGACAAGGTTCTCATAATGTCCCTCCGGCGTGTTAAACGCCGTTTTCCACTCATCCCCCTCTTTTATCCTAATCAGATTATACGCCCCCCTGAGATCCAATTTAGAGAACCATTTGGCGCCAACAATTTGATTGAAGAGATCAGGAATCAGAGGGAGTGGATACGGATCTCGAACAGTAATCCGATTAAGTTCGCGGAAATCCAAGCAAGGGCGTAGGCCTCCATCTTTTTTCTTCACAAAGAAGAACCCCGCGGCCACTGGGGAAGATGAAGGTCTAATATGCCCTTTGGCCAGACTTTCCGAAATATAATCTTTCATAGCCTGCCTCTCAGGACCAGAAAGGTTATATAACCTAGCTTTAGGTAACTTAGCATCAGGAAGTAAATTAATAGAGCAGTCATACACGCGATGAGGAGGCAACTCCTGACACCCCTCCTCAGAGAACACATCCCCAAAGTCCTCCAAAAAAGGAGGCAAAGTACTAGGCACGACCGCACTGATGACTGTGTTCATGCAGTTACTTTTGCAAAACTCCCCCCATTGGCTTATATCTCTGGACTGCCAATTAATCACAGGGTTATGTTTAACCAACCAAGGAAGTCCCAACACAATAGGAGTAGGTAGACCCTCCAACACATAACAAGATATAATAGTTCCCTATGTATTGCCCCTACCCGAAGGTCAATGTTATGAACCTCATGAACAAAGCTACCTTGGCCGAGAGGCCTGGCGTCAATGGAGAATATAGGGATCGGTTTGGCCAATACACTCAGATGCATACCTTGAGCCTGAGCAAACTGAGCGTCAACCAGATTAGCCCCGGAACCACTATCAAGAAGAACAGACAATCTCTCCACTCTCGTACCAACTACCACCTCCACTGGTACAAGGAACTGAGAAGAACTAGCGGACGAAATACATACTCCCAGGTTGTCGTCCACCACACAACCTGGGATTAACAGTTTTCCGACGACTTTTTGCTCAACAAGGCACGGGATGGACATCCCCCAACAAAATGTCCCTCTTTCCCGCAGAAGAAACACCTTCTAGTCCTGCGGCGTACCGCCAATCCCCTCCTACGAAATGATGTCCCTCCCAACTGCATAGGCTCCTCCGAACAGACAAGGGGAACCTCAACATAAGGGACTTTAGTAGTAGGTGGAGTAACAACAGGGGGCGGAGTTACCTCGCACCTCTCCCGGAGCCGTCTATCAGTACGGATAGCTAGGGCCATAGCAGCCTCCAGTGATGGAGGAGAATCATACTGAGCCAAAACGTCCTTTAATTTGTCAGAAAGCCCATGACAAAACTGGCTCCTAAGAGCTGGGTCATTCCACTGAGTATCTGTGGCCCATCTACGGAACTCAGAAGCAAATTCCTCCGCCGGACGATCTCCCTGCTGTATCTTACGTAATTTTGTCTCAGCAAGAGAGACCCGATCTGGGTCATCATATACCAAACCCAGGGCAGTAAAAAATCGATCTACTGACTGTAGAGCCGGGGATCCCGGAGGAAGGGAGAAGGCCCAGGATTGAGGGTCCCCTTGTAGGAGCGAGATAACAATTCCCACTCTCTGCTCTTCACTCCCTGATGATCGAGGCCGAAGCCGAAAATACAATTTACATGCTTCCCTGAAGGTAAAAAATTTGTCTCGCCCACCAGTGAACCTGTCCGGGAGAGCTACTTTAGGTTCAAATCTGGTTTGCTCCGAGGGAGACAAAACTTTGGACTTAATGTCCGTCAGCTCCATGGATAATCCCTGCAACTGCAGAGCCAGCTGGGCTACTGGATCCATGGCAACTGGGAATAATTTTATAGGCCAGTGAAAATGTCACGCGGTCTTATGATATGTGTACGATGTCAGTAAACTATTCTTAAAAGAACAACACTCTATTCAACATATAGATTAGCAACATCAGCATGTAAATATAGAATAGATTTACCTGACACGATATCCGTTGAACTCAGGGTTAATCTTGAGGACTTGATACACTGTCACAGGAAAGAGGAGGACCGGGGGTCTAACCTGACCCTAAACTGGGGTCCTAACTAATCCCACACCTTGGAGGTACTGATAATGGTTCAGAGGTCCAAGTCTCCAGCCTAACCCTGTCTCCTATCAGTCCCTGAACCCTGTAATCAGTCCTAAGAAGGATTCTGATTACCACCAAAGGGATATGGGCTGATCTCTGCTAAATACACAGATTAGAATATAAGACAGACTGGAGAAAACACAGACTTGCATACACACTCAAACACAGAAGGAACATATATGATCTGGGATATTAAACTCTAAGCAAGGTGAGCTTAAAACAACTAAGGAGCTCTTTAACTTAAGTCTATACAGATACAATCCTATCTGTGGTCTGCATGAAGAATTTCACTGGCAACTCCCAACACAGACAACCAGAGATTTAAAGGAAACCAATCAACAAATAATTAATTGCAGCCGGGAGAAACTGCACCCAGTCCCAGAACTGAGCACAGACAGAATTAACTCCCTAACTGCCAAACACAAAGAAACAGCAACTCAGCTGTGAGAAGTCAGAATGTGCAACCGCGACGATCTTCGTGGCGATGCACACATGACATATATAGGAGCAGTATTATAGTAGTTATATTCTTGTACATTGAGCAGTATTATAGTAGCTATATTCTTGTATATAGGGGAAGTATTATAGTAGATATATTCTTGTACATAGGAGCAGTATTATAGTAGTTACATTCTTGTACATAGGGGGCAGTATTATAGTAGTTATATTCTTGTACATAGGGAGCAGTATTATAGTAGTTATATTCTTGTTCATAGGGGCAGTATTATAGTAAATATAATCTTGTACATAGGGGCAGTATTATAGTAGTTATATTCTTGTACATAGGGAGCAGTATTATAGTAGTTATATTCTTGTACATAGGGGGTAGTTTTATAGTAGTTATATTCTTGTACTTAGGGGCAGTATTATAGTAGTTATAATCTTGTGCACATGGACAGTATTATAGTAGCTATATTCTTGTATAAAAGGGCAGAATAAAACATATTTGAAATCTAATGTATGTTGTGGAATATGTGCGACTGTAATTCTTAATTTGTTATTTGTAGATGTAATTACTTTACAAAGCAAATAATTATTCTCCAGACGTTTGTGGTTGCTCTTGTTGGGTATTGTTATGGTGCTACAATATTAGTCATAATTAGACTCTTTCTAGCTTTGACACAGTTTTATAGCACATGAACTCACATCCGTGTTGTCATTGACTTGATCACAGCTGTCTCGCGTCCTGTCTAATTACTGCACAGGGTGTACCTTCCTATGTCTCACAAGAGAGCGTCCCTAATGGGTGGCACTAACTGGTAATCAGTGGGATCATGCACTTAGGTCACCGTAACCATTCATCTGTGAAATGTTTGATTTGGGAAATGTGATGGAGGCCCAGGACCAACAATGTATATTAATTACATCTATATAATGGAACAAATTGAAATACGAGATGAATCAGGACTCCCGTGTAATAACGCACTTATGGAGTTGTGACCAATAATCCCCAACAGCTTGACATCGGCCCTAAATTTGGTGAATATAATTGTTGTGTCACAGACGGCTATCAGTGGAGGATTATGTCTCTGCATAATAAGGATAAATAGTGCAGAATTTAATATGTGCTATGGCGGCCACGTATACAGATCAATCATCCTGATAGGATGTAGGTGGAAAGTAAATGTACGATAAGAATATTACATTCTTCTAGTTTCCGGATTTCAAGAAATATGGAAGGTGTATTACCTGATAAACATTATATCTAATGTGTTGGTAACATAACTTTATGGCGCTTATTAATATGTTAGTATTACAACTCAAGGGTTTAAACTTATGTGTAGGGTCATGTGGGGCATGGGCCCCAGGCGTAGCTAGCATGGGGGCGGCCCACATTGTGTGGAGGTCTGAGATGTGTCATATGGAGCGGTATTTCGACACCACAGGAATAGGATTTGGCTATTCTCCAAGCCAGTTCTTATACTGACAGCTGGTTCGAAGAACAGGTAAAAGGCAGGATCCCTGCATTTAATTGTGTTTGCAGCTTTTAGACGCGAGTACAATTGAATGTCTGACCGCCGGTACTTCCTTGATCGAGGAGAAGTACAGCAGTGTGATGAGGTCACCTGAAAACTCTGCTGCTAACACTCGTGCACAGCAGTGGAAAAGACGGTAGGTAAGTGCGCCAATGGATCCAGAAATATAGAGAAGTTTTACTGTGAAGGATGAAATGTAAGAGGGAGGTATAGAGGGGGAAAGCCTGAGATTGGGGAGCAGTATAGAGACTAGGCAGTGTGGGGAGACAAAGTGTGAGGGTAGAGTATCAGTATGTTGGACAGTATAGAGAAAGGGCAGCATGGAGTGACAGTGTGTGTGCACAATATGGAGGGTATGATGTGCAGAGGGGGAAAGTGTGAAGAAGGACGCAGTATAGAGGCCGGGCATTGTGTGTTCGGAACTGTACAGAAAAGAGTTGCTTAAGGGACAGTGTGTGATGACAGTATGGGGGGGAAATGTGTGAGAAGGGGATCACAGTATAGAGAGGGTCAGTATGGTGGGACAACGTGAGGGCACAATAGGGAGGGGATAGTATGCAGAGGGGGGAAGTGTGAGGAGGGAGCACAGTATAGATATTGTGCAGTAGCAGGGAGGCACAGTATGGGAAGACAGTATGGGCCATAGCATAGAAACTGGGAAGTGTGGGGGGACACAGTGTGAAGTTACAGTATCTGTATGGTGGCCAGTACAGAAAAGGGGACGCATGGGGAGACAGTGTGTGGGCACAATATGGAGGGGACATTGTGCAGAGGGGGGAAATGTGAAGAGGGGCACTGTATAGTGACTGGACAGCACGTGGGAGACATACTGTGGCATGTAAAAGTTTGGGCACCCCTGGTCAAAATTACTGTTATTGTGAACAGTTAAGCAAGTTGAAAATGAAACAATTCTAAAATTCCAGAAGTTAAAGATGACACATTTCCTTTGTATTTTAGGCAAAAGATTTATTTTTTCATTTTTTAAAAAACTGCAAAAAGGAAAATGAGCAGATGCAAAAGTTTGGGCACCATTGGAGATTTGTATGCTCAGATAACTTTGACTAAGGTTTCAGACGTTAATTAGCCCGTTAGGGTTATGGCTTGTTCACTATCACTGGAAAGGCCAGTTGATGCAAATTTCCAAGCTTTATAATAAACCATCAGCCTCCTCTAACCTTGTGCCAAAACACAACAGCCATGGGTTCTTCTAAGCAGCTGCCTATCACCCTGAAAATGAAATTGATGAAGGCCCACAAGGCAGCAGAAGGCTATAAAAAGATAGCATAGCATTTTCAAGTTGCACTTTCCTCAGTTTGAAATGTAATTAAGGAATGACAGTTAACAGGAACAGTGGAGGTCAAGATAAGGTCTAGAAGACCAAGCAAAAGAACTTCAGAAAGATTTGACATACTCTGGAGTTGTGGTACATTGTTCTACAGTTCAGAGACACATGCACAAATATGTATTTCATGGAAGAGTCATCAGAAAAAAACCTTTCCTGTGTCCTCACCATAAAATTCTGGCTCAGATGTATGCAAAATAACATGTAAATAAGCCTGATGCATTTTGAAAACAAGTCCTGTGGACCAATGAGGTAAAAATAGATCTCCTTGGCCACAATGATCAAAGGTATATGTGGAGAACAAAAGGGCACAGAATTTCAGGAAAAGAACATCTTGCCAACAAGAACCGTGTTACAGTGTATGGATGAATCATTGAATCCATAAAAAATTTTGGAAGCCTTTTTTAGACTTTAATATACCAGTTTAAATGTAACAAAAATGGTGCTACAGTGTGTGGAGGAATCATTGAATCCATGAATATTTTTTCAAGTTTTTATTTTTATATAACACCGAAATTCAACTGAAAGCACTTAAAATTGAATGGATGAATAATTGAATCTAGACAAATTTCTCAGTGCTTTTTTGTAGTGTTATATATGCAGATGAGTGAATCTTCGGTTCGGTTCAGATTCGGCGAATGGACCAATGTTCGGTGAACAGTTTGCTGAACATTTCGTCCAACGTATCCGAACCTCATAAAATTACTATACTTATCCTTCTAGACTCCAGAGAGAGTGGACGTGCCTGTCTGCTCTCTGCAAGATGGAGGGATAGAGGAGATAATACTGGCGCCGTGCTACTGGCAGCCCATTGCAGCAGCAGCTACTCAGTATCGTAAAATTCAATGGGAGGCAAATCCAATTGCATAGACAACACCTTTAGTGGGGGCTAAAAGGTACCCAAAAAGCTCAAATTAGGGCAGACACCATGAAAAGTGGCATCAATTGATCCACAGTAGAAATTTTATAATGGCGCAGGAGTGAGGCATGGGCCATGCATGAGGTATCAGGGTCTGAGCCAGCATTTACAGCTTGGAATTGAAGTTTCAATGAGGACCTGGTAGTTAAGGGAGCGGTGTTAGCCTTGTTAGCTGGGAGACCTGATACCTCATGCAACACCTCCTTTTTTTAATTCTAGCCACACTCAGATGACACAAACATAAGTTTCACACAGTAATATTGGCAGAAAAATGTAAGGAAAGTAACACAGGTAGTTGACTGAAAGTAAGTTCAGGCCTGTCTGTCTGGGAGCCCCACTTACACAGGTAAGATGTAGACCCAGATGGAGACCCAACTTGGAGTCTCCACATTTCCATAAAATAATTGTCACACACCACTAAAGTAGCACCAATTTCCATGGAGTAGAAATATTATGATTGTTTCTGACACACCTTCCACCACATGCAACCCACCAGATTGAGACCCAACTTGGAGTCTCCACATTTCAAAAAATAATTGTCACACACCACTAAAGTGTCATCAATTTCCACAGAATAGAAACAGTATAATAGGCCTCTGACACACCTTCCACCACATGCAACCCACCAGATTGAGACCCAACTTGGAGTCTCCACATTTCAAAAAATAATTGTCACACACCACTAAAGTGTCATCAATTTCCACAGAATAGAAACAGTATAATAGGCCTCTGACACACCTTCTACTACTGGCAACCCACCAGATGAAGACCCAACATGGAGTCTCCAGATTTCAAAAAATAATTGCCACACACCACTAATATGGCATCATTTTCCACAGAGTAAAAATATTATAAAAGTCCTTTGGCACATCTTCCACCACAGGCAACTCAATAGATGGAGACCCAACTTGGAGTCTCCACATTTCAAAAAATAATTGTCACACAGCACACAAGTGGCATCAATTTCCACAGAGTAGAAATATTATAATAGGCCTCTGAAACATCTTCCACCACATGCAATCCACTAGATGGAGACCCAACTTGGAATCACCACATTTCAAAACATTATTGTCACACACCACTGAAGTGCCATCAATTTCCACAGAGTTGAAATATTATAATAGGCCTCTGAAACACCTTCCATCACAGCTAACATCAGCAGCAGTAGCAACAGCATGCAGAGAATACATCAGAAAGATGGCACAGACTGTAATAACACAACATCAATGTATGACACTAAAAACGACACCAACGCCTAGTCTGCCCAGTCTGAAACTAGGGTGCAAAAGTCATTGGAGATCTATGACTTGTTCATCTTGCTGAAAATCAGGTGGTCTACACATTCAAGGGACAGCTGGATGCGCTTATCTATCAGGACACCACCAGCAGCGATGAATAGAGAACGCTGGCTGCCTGCATGACAAAACCTCCAAGGCATTACAGGTGAGCTCAGGCCACTCTTCCATTTTTGAAGACCAAAATGCAAAAGGGTCCAACCCCCCCGATGGCATTGATAATGATCTCCAGATACTCCTTCACCATCCTCTCCAGTCCTCTCCTGGTCTAAAAAATGTGTGAAACCACTCACATAAATTGCTCATGCCACTTACACTGCTGCTGCTAATGTTTTTGCAATGACGCCTTGACGATCCGGGGGTTGAACGTCTAGAACTGGGATGCACACTGTGTGACTCATTGCTGTCTTGGGGAAAACCACTCATAAGATTGTCTACAAGTGTTTCGATACTCCAGCATGAGTGCATCCCTTTCCAGGGGGGGAAGCATCTGGTTAAATTTACTCTTGTATTGTGGATCTAACAGAGCGGGAAACAAGTAGTCAGCACTATTTCTATCCCTAAGAATACAGGCATCATGTTGAAGATATTGCAACAAGAAAGCGCTCAGTGTCGGGTGCTTCCATCAGGTCCAAGTCCCTGATGTGGTGGTGGCGGGGTAACACTCAAGGTTGCTTCCTCCGTCCTCTCCCGCCAACCACGGGCAACTGAGGGACAATCATTATCCTCTTCATCTCCTGACTGTTGAGTGTCCATCACCTCATCCTCCTCCATTTGTTCCTCGGCTCCTGCACCATCACTTACAGTTTGTCTGGTACCATGAGCCCCCCTCGACCGCTGTAAGCCATCCTCCCATGGCACCTGCCTGTGCAACAATGTCTGGAAATTTGAGATATTGTTATCCCTTCCATATCCACATCTGCTTCCACCTCTTCCTCTGGGACCACCACCTCCTAAAGCAGACTATTCAAAGTGTGCTCCAGCATGTAGATGACCGGAATAGTGATGTTGATGATGGCATCATCAGCGCTAACCACCTTAGTAGCCATTTCAAAACTGTGCAGAAGGGTGTAGAGGTCTTTCATCTGTGCCCACTCCACAAGTGTGATTTGCACCACGTCTGTACTGCCTTGGCCCAGGCTATGCAAAAGGACATACTGCACCAGGGCTCGTTGCTGCTGCCAGAGACACTGTAACATGTGCAGAGTGGAATTCCACTGTGTTAGAACATCGCAAATCAAACAGTTAACCGATAGGCTGAAAGATCTCTGTACTGATACAAATCGATGACCTTCGGGGTGCGATTGGCAGAAGTGAGCACACAGCGACCGTGCTTTCTGCAGCAGCGCATCCAGGCCAGTCTAGTGGCAGAGAAACTACTGTATCACCAGGTTGAGGACGTGGTCCATGCAAGGCACGTGTGTGAGGTTGCCCTGGCATAGAACAGCCACAAGATTTGCACCGTTATAGCACACTGCCTTTTCTGGCTCCAGGTTCAGTGGAGACAGCCATTGCTCTAACTCGGCCTGGATAGCTGTCCACACCTATTGAGCAGTGTGGTTGCAATCTACAAGACATATTAATTTGTACACTGTCTGACTGCGGTGAAACATGGCTGCGCAGAAATCAGGTGGGGAGATTCTATCTGCACTGTTGGAATGCGTGTCCGATTAAGGGAGAGGTTGAGGGCACAGGTGTTGGCCCTAGAGGAAGTGGAGGAGCCAGAAGCTGTGGAGGAAGTTTTAGATACAGAGGTTTATCCTGCAAGCCTTCGTTTCAAAGACTTGTGGAGCACACCTTGACCGCCTGTCCCCACAGCCACCAGTGTCACCCAGTGTCCAGTTAGTGAGATGTAATGCCCCTGCCCATGTTTGTTCATCCAGGTGTCAGTGGAGAAATGCACCCTGGTGTTATGATTTGGTAGCCGAGGAGGACAGTAGCAAAAATAAACTAGGCAACCAGACACCCAGAAAGGTTGGTAACTAGCGGATTGCAGACCCCTAAACTGACAGCACAACTAGAAGTAGCCGTGGGACGTACCTACAGTGACCTAGATGCCTCGACACAGCCGGAGAGTGTCATGTGTGCATCGCCACGAAGATCGTCGCGGTTGCACATTCTGACTTCTCACAGCTGAGTTGCTGTTTCTTTGTGTTTGGCAGTGAGGGAGTTAATTCTGTCTGTGCTCGGTTCTGGGACTGGGTTCAGTTTCTCCCGGCTGCAATTGATTATTTGTTGATTGGTTTCCTTTAAATCCCTGGTTGTCTGTTTTGGGAGTTGCCAGTGAAATTCTTCATGCAGACCACAGATAGGATTGAATCTGTATAGACTTAAGTTAAAGAGCTCCTTAGTTGTTTTAAGCTCAACTTGCTTAGAATTTTATATCCCAGACCATTTATGTTCCTTCTGTGTTTGAGTGTGTATGCGAGTCTGTGTTTTCTCCAGTCTGTCCTATATGTCTAATCTGTGTATTTAGCAGAGATCAGCCCATATCCCTTTGGTGGTAATCAGGGTCCTTCTTAGGACTGATTACAGGGTTCAGGGACTGATAGGAGACTAGGTTAGGCTGGAGACTTGGACCTCTGAACCATTATCAGTACCTCCAAGGTGAGGGATTAGTTAGGACCCAGTTTTAGGGTCAGGTTAGACCCCGGTCCTCCTCTTTCCTGTGACAGCGTATCAAGTCCTCAAGATTAACCCTGAGTTCAACGGATATCGTGTCAGGTAAATCTATTCTATATTTACATGCTGATGTTGCTAAACTATATGTTGTATAGAGTGTTGTTTCTGTAAGAATAGTTTACTGACATCGTACACATATCATTAGACAGCGTGACATTTTCACTGGCCAATAAAATTATCCCCAGTTGCCATGGATCCAGTAGCCCAGCTGGCTCTGCAGTTGCAGGGATTATCCATGGAGCTGACGGACATTAAGTCCAAAGTTTTGTCTCCCCTGGAGCAAACCAGATTTGAACCTAAAGTAGCTCTCCCGGACAGGTTCACTGGTGGGCGAGACAAATTTTTCACCTTCCGGGAAGCATGTAAATTGTATTTTCGGCTTCGGCCTCGATCATCAGGGAGTGAAGAGCAGAGAGTGGGAATTGTTATCTCGCTCCTACAAGGAGACCCTCAATCCTGGGCATTCTCCCTTCCTCCGGGATCCCCGGCTCTACAGTCTGTAGATCGATTTTTTACTGCCCTGGGTTTGGTATATGATGACCCAGATCGGGTCTCTCTTGCTGAGACAAAATTACGTAAGATACAGCAGGGAGATCGTCCAGCGGAGGAATTTGCTTCTGAGTTCCGTAGATGGGCCACAGATACTCAGTGGAATGACCCAGCTCTTAGGAGTCAGTTTTGTCATGGGCTTTCTGACAAATTAAAGGACGTTTTGGCTCAGTATGATTCTCCTCCATCACTGGAGGCTGCTATGGCCCTAGCTATCCGTACTGATAGACGGCTTCGGGAGAGGGGTGAGGTAACTCCGCCCCCAGTAGTTGCTCCACCTACTACAAAAGTCCCTTATGTTGAGGTTCCCCTTGTCTGTTCTGAGGAGCCTATGCAGTTGGGAGGGACATCATTTCGTAGGAGGGGATTGGTGGTACGCAGCAGGACTAGAAGGTGTTTCTTCTGCGGGAAAGAGGGACATTTTGTTGGGGGATGTCCATCCCGTGCCTTGTTGAGCAAAAAGTTGCCGGAAAACTGTTAATCCCAGGTTGTGTGGTGGACGACAACCTGGGAGTATGTATTTCGTCCGCTAGTTCTTCTCAGTTCCTTGTACCAGTGGAGATGGTGGTTGGTACGAGAGTGGAGAGATTTTCTGTTCTTCTTGATAGTGGGTCCGGGGCTAATCTGGTTGACGCTCAGTTTGCTCAGGCTCAAGGTATGCCTCTGAGTGTATTGGCCAAACCGATCCCTATATTCTCCATTGACGCCAGGCCTCTCGGCCAAGGTAGCTTTGTTCATGAGGTCATAACATTGATATTCGGGTAGGGGCGATACATAGGGAACAATTATCTTGTTATGTGTTGGAGGGTCTACCTACTCCTATTGTGTTGGGACTTCCTTGGTTGGTTAAACATAACCCTGTGATTAATTGGCAGTCCAGAGAGATAAGCCAATGGGGTGAGTTTTGCAAAAGTAACTGCATGAACACAGTCATCAGTGCGGTCGTACCTAGTACATTGCCTCCTTTTTTGGAGGACTTTGGGGATGTGTTCTCTGAGGAGGGGTGTCAGGAGTTGCCTCCTCATCGCGTGTATGACTGCTCTATTAATTTACTTCCTGATGCTAAGTTACCTAAAGCTAGGTTATATAACCTTTCTGGTCCTGAGAGGCAGGCTATGAAAGACTATATTTCGGAAAGTCTGGCCAAAGGGCATATTAGACCTTCATCTTCCCCAGTAGCCGCGGGTTCTTCTTTGTGAAGAAAAAAGATGGAGGCCTACGCCCTTGCTTGGATTTCCGCGAACTTAATCGGATTACTGTTCGAGATCCGTATCCTCTCCCTCTTATTCCTGATCTCTTCAATCAAATTGTGGGCGCCAAATGGTTTTCTAAATTGGATCTCAGGGGGGCGTATAATTTGATTAGGATAAAAGAGGGGGATGAGTGGAAAACGGCGTTTAACACGCCGGAGGGACATTATGAGAACCTTGTCATGCCTTTTGGTCTGACTACTGCACCAGCAGTATTCCAACATTTTGTTAATGACATTTTTCGTCACCTTGTGGGGCTGTTTGTGGTCGTATATTTGGATGACATTTTAATTTACTCGCCAGATCTTGTGTCTCACCAGGAGCATGTGAGACAGGTGTTGCAGATCTTGCGAGACAATAAACTATACGCCAAACTGGAAAAGTGTGTATTTGCTGTACAGGAACTTCAGTTTTTGGGTTTCTTGGTGTCAGCCTCCGGTTTCCGTATGGACCCTGAAAAAGTGAGAGCAGTGCTTGAATGGGATCAGCCAGAGGATCTTAAGGCTCTGCAGCGTTTTCTGGGGTTTGCTAACTACTACCGGAAATTTATTTGTAATTTCTCATCTGTTGTCAAACCTCTCACTGACATGACAAGAAAAGGGACGGATTTTTCTAAATGGTCGGACAAAGCTTGCCAAGCTTTTTCCTCTTTGAAAAAATGTTTTGCTTCGGCACCCGTTCTCATCCAACCAGATGCATCACAGCCGTTCATTGTGGAGGTGGACGCGTCTGACGTAGGGGTGGGTGCAATATTGTCCCAGGGTCCGTCCCCTGGTAAATGGCATCCGTGCGCTTTCTTTTCTAAGAAGTTGTCGTCCGCCGAAAGGAATTATGATATCGGCAATAGGGAACTTTTGGCCATTAAGTTGGCTTTTGAAGAATGGCGTCACTTTTTGGAGGGGGCAGTCCACCCGGTTACCGTCATTACTGATCACAAAAACCTGCTGTATTTGGAATCTGCTAAGCGTCTGAATTCCAGACAAGCTCGATGGTCGTTGTTTTTTACCAGGTTTAATTTTGTCGTCACATATCGCCCTGGGTCTAAGAATGTTAAGGCTGATGCCTTGTCTCGCAGTTTCCCAGGGGCCGGGAAAACGGATGACCCGATTCCTATCCTTCAGGAGGGGGTGGTAGTGTCGGCTGTATGTTCTGAGCTTGAGGAGGAGGTATTAGAGGCTCAGGGGGACGCCCCTGCAGGACCTTCAGGGAGACTGTTTGTCCCAAATCAGTTGAGACAAAAGGTTATTGAGGCACATCATAATTCTGCTTTAGCAGGACATCCAGGGAGTAAGACTACTTTAGATCTCCTTTCTCGCCGGTTTTGGTGGCCTAACGTTAATAAAGATGTTATAACTTTTGTCGCGTCCTGTGGGGTTTGTGCTCGCTCTAAGACCCCGCATACCCGTCCGTCTGGGACCCTCTTACCCTTGAAACTTCCGGAGCGTCCATGGACTCATTTGTCTATGGACTTCATTACGGATCTTCCTCCGTCGTCAGGGAAAACTGTCATACTGGTGGTTGTTGACAGGTTCAGTAAGATGGCACATTTCATTGCTCTTCCTGCCCTCCCTAATGCTAAAACTCTGGCGCAGGTGTTCATTGGGGAGATTGTAAGACTTCATGGGTTGCCTTCTGATGTGGTGTCAGATAGGGGGTCTCAGTTTGTGTCTAAATTTTGGAGGGCATTTTGTTTATGTCGGGGGATGCAATTGTCATTTTCCTCGGCTTTTCATCCGCAGACCAATGGTCAGACAGAGCGTCTGAATCAAAGCCTTGAGACTTATCTTCGGTGTTTTGTCTCAGAGAACCAGGAGGACTGGTCTTCTTTCTTGCCTCTGGCAGAGTTCGCTCTTAACAACAGGCGGAGCGAGTCCACTGGTAAATCCCCGTTTTTTGGGGCATATGGTTTTCATCCCCAGTTTTGTACTTTCAATGGGGGGGGCCCTTCTGGGGTTCCTGAGGAGGAGCGTTTCTCGTCGTCACTTGCTTCAGTGTGGAGAGGTGTATTGAATAATCTGAGTGCTATGGGGAACCGTTATAAACGTATGGCTGATAGGAGGAGAGTTTCTGGTCCAGATCTGAATGTGAACGATCTGGTATGGTTGTCTACCAGGAATATAAAACTTAAAGTTCCCTCCTGGAAACTGGGTCCCAGATTCATCGGGCCGTACAGGATCAGTTCCATAATTACTGTGGCATTTCGTCTGGACCTCCCTCCTACGTTTAAAATCCACAATGTGTTCCACAAATCATTACTTAAGAGGTACGTGGCACCAGTCATACCGTCACCTCTACCTCCTCCTCCAGTGGTGGTCAATGGTAACTTGGAGTTTCAAGTGTCAAAGATCATTGACTCACGTCTGAATCGCCGGTCCCTTCAGTACTTGGTGCATTGGAAGGGGTATGGTCCAGAGGAGAGGACGTGGGTTCCTGCGTCTGACATTAACGCAGATCGGTTGGTTCGGACCTTCCACAGAACTCACCCGGGCAGACCTGGCCCTGAGGGTCCGGAGGCCCCACGTAGAAGGGGGGGTACTGTCATGTGTGCATCGCCACGAAGATCGTCGCGGTTGCACATTCTGACTTCTCACAGCTGAGTTGCTGTTTCTTTGTGTTTGGCAGTGAGGGAGTTAATTCTGTCTGTGCTCGGTTCTGGGACTGGGTTCAGTTTCTCCCGGCTGCAATTGATTATTTGTTGATTGGTTTCCTTTAAATCCCTGGTTGTCTGTTTTGGGAGTTGCCAGTGAAATTCTTCATGCAGACCACAGATAGGATTGAATCTGTATAGACTTAAGTTAAAGAGCTCCTTAGTTGTTTTAAGCTCAACTTGCTTAGAATTTTATATCCCAGACCATTTATGTTCCTTCTGTGTTTGAGTGTGTATGCGAGTCTGTGTTTTCTCCAGTCTGTCCTATATGTCTAATCTGTGTATTTAGCAGAGATCAGCCCATATCCCTTTGGTGGTAATCAGGGTCCTTCTTAGGACTGATTACAGGGTTCAGGGACTGATAGGAGACTAGGTTAGGCTGGAGACTTGGACCTCTGAACCATTATCAGTACCTCCAAGGTGAGGGATTAGTTAGGACCCCAGTTTTAGGGTCAGGTTAGACCCCGGTCCTCCTCTTTCCTGTGACAGCGTATCAAGTCCTCAAGATTAACCCTGAGTTCAACGGATATCGTGTCAGGTAAATCTATTCTATATTTACATGCTGATGTTGCTAAACTATATGTTGTATAGAGTGTTGTTTCTGTAAGAATAGTTTACTGACATCGTACACATATCATTAGACAGCGTGACAGAGAGTTAACTAAGCCTAAAGAGAGAAAGGGGAAAGCTAACTGCCCTGGAGTAGAGCCCCACAGGAATAGGTAGCCCCCAAACATATATTGGCGGTAAGACAAGATGAAATACAAACACTGGCAGAAAATAGAGCAAGCAAAAGCTGGGGCCCAAACTGTCTAGATAGAACAGGACAGGAAAGAATACTGTCTGCAATCCAGCAAAATTCTAAAAAATTCCAACACGTCTGATATGCAAAAATACTGAGACTACACGATCTCTCCCCCACTAGATCAAAACTCTGGTGTGAACTGGTAGCAAACCAGCAGACACTGAAACAACAGGGAACTGGAAATGCATAAACTGGTGTGAACAGGTAGCGAAACAGCAGATACATTGATAACAGGGAACTGAAAGTACATAAACAGTGGCAAATGAGAAACGGAGTCCAGCGCAGGCCCCACAGGGGAACCTGGCTGACCTAACTCCAGAGGGGCAGAAAACAAAAGGGAAAACAAATGCCACAGAAATAAGCAGCAAATAACTTATCTGAAAGTTGCAGGACGAAGCAGGAAGCAAGCTGACTTCCAAAAGGGACCAGGAAGAAATAAATCACCGGCAAGGATTATGGGAAGGTTGCTCACTTATATCTCCCCAGTCAGTACACCTGATTGCCAGTCTTCGCCCCCAGCTGACAGACTTCTGTCAGCCAAAGCAGCATCATTACTATCAGCAGCCACCGGGAGGAGCCCAAACTCAGAAGTCAAATCCAGAGTGTTCACAACACCCTGGCAGACATAGATTTTTTCAGGGAATGGGTGATGTTGTCGGCGACATGCTGGTGTAGCGTACGCACAGCTTTCTTAGAGAAGTAATGGCGACTAGGCGACTGGTACTGGGGGACTGCGACAGCCATCAACTTTCTGAAACCGTCTGTATCCACCAGGCTAAAAGGCAGCATTTGCGTGGCCAACAGATTGGAGATGGTGGAGTTCAAGCTCTTAGCTTTGGTATGTGTGTAAAGGTCGGACAGGACTGTAGTCGTGGCCTGTATTCCGGTGACAGCTGTGTCCAGTCCTTCCCCTATATGAAACAATACTATTCTTCGCAGCATATCTGCATCTCCAGATTCAGCTTCATAATGCTCCTCTTCTAGGCAACCCCCATCAATGGAGACACAGTCCGAGAAAACTTTAACACTTTCTGTACTTAGGATTTCACACGTTACATCCACAGTTGGTACATCATAACAATTGCTTGCTTCCTGATCTTCCCTTGCTTGTTGTCACTTCTATGCAGTACACGCCCAGACCAGACCGTATGTCATGTATAGTGTACAGTTCCTATAGCGTCTTGTGCTTGGGTGCGAGGAAAACACAGGAGACATAGGTTGAAATGAAATGACTTGTATTACTTCATACAAGCATGCTGAAAAGTTCACACAGTTTGCAGGAACAGCGACAGGAGACACAGCAGGCCAGAGTAACTTCAAGCACTACAATAAATCTCCAAAGCAGGTTCAGGATCTCTTCTCTGTACCGTAATTCCTCTGCAAACATGGATTCACCAAACAGCAGGTTTCCAGAGTCCAAAAGTGTTCCAAGGTTCCTCAGTAGGGAATAGCTGGAGTACAAGTCCAAGGCTTCCAGGAGTCAGGTCACAGACTGACTGAGGCTTGATTCAGGAGCACTGATTGTTCAGCTGAGGCTGCTTAAGAAGCAAGAGGGAAGAATCAGGGCGGGAACATGAAAACTGGAAACTCCATATTAACTGAGGGCAAGAGCTGCAGAAAGACAGAAAGCAAAATGGCCGACGGAAAACTGAGTTTCAAGGAACATGTCAACAGAGACAAAGAACCTTACATTACTCCCCCTTAGGGACAACCTCCGGATGACCTCAGACCAGGCTTGTCAGGGTACCTCTGATGAAACTGGCGGAGCAGGCGAGGAGCATTTACATTATTGACTGGTTCCCATGAGTTGTCCTCCACTGGGTAGCCCTGCCATTTAATCAAATATTGCAACTGATTTCTGTACAACCTGGAATCTAGAATCCTTTCCACCATAAATTCTTCCTGACCATCGACCAGCACTGGGTCAGGGCAAGGAGAAGAACGTCCAGGAAACGTATTGGGTGTTGCAGCCTTTAGTAGGGATACATGAAAGACAGGGTGGATTCTCATAGTTCTGGGCAGTTGAAGACGACAAGCAACAGCACTTATAATCTTATTGATCTTATAAGGTCCAATGTACTTATGTCCCAATTTAGACGATGGAATCTTTAATTTAAGATTTCTGGTTGACAGCCAGACCAAATCTCCTACCTTGAAAGCTGGTGCAGGTTTACGAAATTTATCTGCTGCTTTCTTGTACCTTTCCTGAGCCAATTCTAGATTTTCCTTTAGAAGATCCATATTCTTTTGTAAAGAAGTGATTCTTTCAGCCACTGCCGGCAAGGGCGTATCTATGGGAAATCGAGGAAGAATGTTAGGATGATAACCTAGATTGGAGTAAAAAGGAGACTGCTTAGTGGAGGCGCTCTGAGAGTTGTTATAAGAGAACTCAGCCAGTGGAAGTAGATCCACCCAATCATCCTGTAGGTGGCAGATAAAACAGCGGAGATACTGCTCCAGGGTCTGATTGGTTCGTTCTGTCTGTCCATTAGTCTGGGGATGAAAAGCAGAAGAAAGGTTTACTTTAATGTCCAATGCTGCACAGAAATTTTGCCAAAACCTTGAAGTGAATTGCACCCCTCGATCCGAAATGACCTCATCCGGTACTCCATGTAAGCGAAACACATTCTTAATCATCAAGTCTGATGTCTGTTTTGCAGTGGGTAAGCCGACACAAGGGATAAAATGAGCTGCCTTTGTTAGACGGTCAACCACCACTAGAATGGTGTTCTTCCCTTGAGAGGTTGGTAACTCCACAATGAAGTCCATAGAAATGGATCCCCACGGGCGGGACGGGGTGGGAAGAGGTTGCAACAGACCAGTTGGTGAGGAGCGAGGTGTTTTGCATCTTGCACAGACTTCACATGACGTGACATAGTTTAAGACATCTTTCCTGTAAGTGGGCCACCAAAAGAAACGAGAAAGAAATTCTTGTGTCTTTAGAATTCCCCTATGCCCGGCTATCTTGGAATCGTGGATGAGTTGCAATACTCTCAATCTGACTGTTTCAGGTATATACAGACGTTGTCCCTGAATCCACACACCATTCTTAAAGACAAGACTTACGTCCCTTGGGGGTTGAGCCAACAAAGAATCCGCATGGTATGCTTCCTTGATGTCCTTAAGTAGGTCTTGATTATGAATCACTCCCAGGAATCTAGAGTCAGGAAGAATAGTCTTAGGAGGAGTAAGTGGACGTGTCTCTGCTGAATGAATCCTAGAGAGTGCATCAGCCTTTCCATTGCGCGATCCTGGTCTATAAGAAATGACAAAATTAAATTGGTTTAGGAAAAGATTCCAGCGAGCCTGGCGAGGAGTCAGGCACTTAGCCGACCTGATAAATTCAAGGTTACGATGGTCTGTCAGGACGACTATTTGCTGTGCAGCTCCCTGAAGAAGGTGTCTCCATTACTTGAAGGCGGCAATAATGGCCAACAATTCTCTATTGCCCACATCGTAGTTCCTCTCAGCCGAAGACAACTGCTGGGAAAAGAAGGCACAGGGATGCAAGACATTCTTCTCACCTGTTCTCTGAGAGAGTATAGCTCCAACGGCACAGTCTGAAGCATCCACCTCTATTATGAAGGCAAGCTCGGGGTTGGGATGTACTAAGATAGGTGCGGTGGTAAATTTATCCTTTAAACAGGAAAATGCTTCCTGAGCTTGCGGGGTCCAGGAGAACCTAGACTGTTTCCGGGTAAGTTGGGTGATAGGTGACACTACCTCAGAAAAATTCTTAATGAAACGTCTATAGAAGTTGGCAAACCCGATGAAACGCTGCACCTCCTTCACATTTCTAGGAATTGGCCAATCCTTGATGGCTTGGGTCTTGCTTCCATCCATACTAATCCCTTGCGTAGATAGTACATACCCCAGAAATTGAATTTCGGTCCTATGGAATTCACATTTTTCAAGCTTGATGTAGAGATGGTTTTGTCTTAGGCGTTCTAAGACCATTCTCACATGTCCATGATGTTCCTCTGTGGAGTTAGAAAAAATTAGAATATCATCCAGATAAATCACCACAAATGTATCTAGGAGATCCCTGAAGATATCATTCACGAAGTGTTGGAAAGTGGCTGGGGCGGTACTCAGACCAAAAGGCATAACTAGATATTCAAAGTGTCCATAGCGTGACCTGAAAGCAGTCTTCCATTCATCCCCAGGTCTAATACGGACCAAGTTATAGGCCCCACGGAGATCCAGTTTAGAGAAAATTTTGGCATGCCGCACTCTCTCCAACAACTCAGGGATTAAAGGCAATGGATAACGGTTTCTAATAGTAACCTTATTGAGATCCCTATAGTCTATGCAGGGTCTCAGAGATCCATCTTTCTTCTTCACAAAGAAGATGGGTGCACCTGCGGGAGATGAAGAGGGGCGTATGAAGCCCTTGGCTAAATTTTTGACTATATAATCCTTCAAAGCTTTTAGCTCGGGCCCCGCTAGGGGGTAGATCTTACCAAAAGGTATCTCGGCTCCGGGCAATAATTCAATTGGACAATCATATGGACGGTGAGGAGGAAGCTGATCAGCGTTCTTCTTGTCACATAAATCCACATAGTCCTGGTATACAGCTGGTAGTTCAGGGACTGACATGGTTCCTTTAGGAACAGAGCAAGCTGAAACTCCTTGACTCATCTGTTTCTCCGGAAAGTGTAATTCCTTGGTCTCCCAGTTAATCGTAGGATTCTGCGCCTGCAGCCATAGTAGCCCTAGAATGATGGGAAAGTGGGGAGAAGAGATAAGCAAAAAATACATTTTCTCCTGATGATCTTTACCCATAAGGACCCTCAAAGGCTCTGTTTCTTGATCCACTGGTCCAGAAGTCAGTAGAGAGCCATCCACAGTCTCCATCTGTACTGGAGTAGCCTTCTTCAATGAACGTATCCCCTGTTTCAGAGCAAAGGAGATATCCATAAAATTTCCACTTGCTCCTGAGTCGATCATAGCAGAGCTAGACACCCAGACTGAGTCAACCCAGAGTTTGATTGAAAGGAAGCAATGAGAATTGTTTCTTTTACAACTCAGCTGGGACACCGCTGAGGAAACTTGAAAAATTGCAGCGTTTATACCGTTATCGTCCCCAGAACTAACAGAGTTTAAGTCCGAGAAATCAAGATCTCTTGCAGCAGATCTCTCTGGAGCCTGAGGCTCGGACATGACAGAGCTCCTCTCGCAACACTCACAGTGAATGACTGCTGCAGTAGTCTTACGAGAAAGGCTGGGGCAGTTTATAATGAAGTGCCCTGACTTACCACAGTAGAAACATAGATTTTCCTTTATACGATGTTCTTTGCGTGCATCACTAACCCGTCTTTCTAAAGAGTCCACCTGCATGGGTTCAGGTTCTGGTTCCCTTGTGATACTACTCAAAGGTTCCTTAGCTGAGGAGGGAGGTAGTAAAAGGTTAGTGCGATTATTTTCGAACCATCTCTCTTGTCTGCGTTCAGTCAGACGAGCATCAATACGGATACAATAGTTAATAAAGTCACCTAACGCAGTGGGAGGGTCGGCACGAGCAAGTTCATCCTTAATCAGTGGAGACAACCCTTTCCGAAAAATAGATTTTTTAGCGGAAGTGTCCCAAGTGGTATCAAGAGCCCATCTCCTGAAATCCAGGGCATATTCGGCTACTGAACGCTTACCTTGGCGCAAAGTTAACATGGCTGCTTCAGCTGTTGCACCTCGATTGGGGTCATCAAACACCTGCCCCATGGCTGAAATAAAAGCATCAAGGTGATTCAAACAATCATCCTCAGTCTCAATCAGAGGGTTTGCCCACATCAAAGCCTTATTGGTAAGCAACATGATTATAGTAAGCACTTTGGATCGTTCAGTGGGAAATTGTGAAGCATGTGCAGAGAAAAATAAATTGCATTGATTAATAAATCCCCTGAATTTCTCACGTTCACCGCCAAAACGAAAAGGAGGTAATTTGGGGATCCCAGAACTTGGGGTTATGGCAGAAGCCTGGGCTCGTTCCTCTAGAGCCTCAATCCTGGCTCGCAATTCCTGGGTAGTCTGTCCAAACACTTGCAAATTATGATTAGTGAGGTCCTGTAGGCTTGCAAAACGGGTTTTTAAAGTCTGTACATCTGAAAGGATTGTATCAGTCACTCCGCAAAGTTCCTTTATGCGTGCCTCCATCTTCCAGATCTTTTAAGGCAGAGGTGCTGGAAGGAGAAGAGGAAAGGAAAAAAACAAACAAACAAAAAAAACAATAGTGTTTACCTGTGGTAACACTCCAGAGTAAAATTTTAAGGGAATGCGCTCACCTGGAATGGTTGTGAGAAGTCACAACCACTGTCATCACATAAGGTATTAAACGGACATCTGATATCCACAGTCACAGCAGACACGGCTTTCCCAGACCCAGCAGACACTAAACATTGGCTCCTGAATCTTGTCATGTATAGTGTACAGTTCCTATAGCGTCTTGTGCTTGGGTGCGAGGAAAACACAGGAGACATAGGTTGAAATGAAATGACTTGTATTACTTCATACAAGCATGCTGAAAAGTTCACACAGTTTGCAGGAACAGCGACAGGAGACACAGCAGGCCAGAGTAACTTCAAGCACTACAATAAATCTCCAAAGCAGGTTCAGGATCTCTTCTCTGTACCGTAATTCCTCTGCAAACATGGATTCACCAAACAGCAGGTTTCCAGAGTCCAAAAGTGTTCCAAGGTTCCTCAGTAGGGAATAGCTGGAGTACAAGTCCAAGGCTTCCAGGAGTCAGGTCACAGACTGACTGAGGCTTGATTCAGGAGCACTGATTGTTCAGCTGAGGCTGCTTAAGAAGCAAGAGGGAAGAATCAGGGCAGGAACATGAAAACTGGAAACTCCATATTAACTGAGGGCAAGAGCTGCAGAAAGACAGAAAGCAAAATGGCCGACGGAAAACTGAGTTTCAAGGAACATGTCAACAGAGACAAAGAACCTTACACCGTACTAGACAGCTTCCCAGTTCCTTCCAGGCCCAACCTCACTATAATGACATTTCCTTCAGCCTGTTTCGCCCCAAACATGAATTCATCAATCACTACGTTTGGTGACCTCCGGTGAAGCATCCGGCCCATCTGTACCGATCCTGTCGAATCTCCAACTCCTTTCATTTCCTTATTCCAGCCAACATCTGCCCTAAAAGAATTGGTCCAGGAGGTAAGATGCCACATCTTCCTTTTCCTGTTCCGGCCCACTGCTAAGACCTGCAGAGCCCGTGGGTAACGTGGGCTTTATCGGCTTAACGTTACGTGACTGCCAAGCTGTCCGGGCCTATAGCCCATGTGGACACTAGGGCACCCTGCCCCGTCTGACTGAACCACTCTTCATCACTAACCTTAACTCTCAGCAGCCCCTCCTACAATTAACCCTCTATGAACCTCCTATCAGGCCCCACTAGTATACCCCCATCTAGTGGCACGCAAATAATTACATTACAACTACCCGATATATAGAGGAAACTATATACTAAGAGTGCCCTCCTCTAATGTCCCAAGAAGGATGCACTAACTTTCCCTGACTGTACATATATGCAATATTATAATACAAGGCAATATATACAGTTTTCTTTATAATGGTAACACACTCAAGTGGCAATACCATAAACAGTGAGCGGTAATACATCGTTACACATGTAGCAGTACCGTAGGCAGTTATCATAAAACACATCTGTAAACATGAAGTACTGGAAGACAATCAGAGGGAAGGGAAGCATGAAAGACATTATAACTTACCCCCTTACATGTGTAGGAGGAAACATTCTTTTACGTGACCACATCTGCGGGACCAAAGACTGGCTGCTGCGCTGAGAGAGGGTGGAGTACAGAGAACAGGACAAACTGCTGGACTGTGAATGAGGTGCAAGTGGAGATGTTATGGTGGAATGAGAAAGATGTGTTGTACTAGGTGACACAAAAGCAGCAGTCATGTCCACTTCGGGAACAGCTGTCGGGTTCTCTTTCACCCCAAATGTAGGGGGTAAACAAGTGGAGTTTCTGCGGCTGGAGACCTGTGTGAGAAGACTTGGCATGGTGATGGAGGAGAAAGACGCAGCAGATGGAATTGATGGGACAGTGGGTGGTTGGCGAGGCCCACTAGTCTGCATTTTAGCGCAGTGCGATTCCCACACAAAACATGTTGATTGCACATGTGCCGGTTCATGCATGTAGTTGTCAAATTATTGCTATTTTTGCCCCTTCTGAGTTTTTTTTGCAAATTTGACAGATAACGTGTGTTGGGTCACCCTTTGCAGTCTCATAAAAGGCCCAGGCTAGACAACCCTTATCGACCTTGTGAACTGCACACTCACAACTGGTTCTGGCCATGGCCAGAGTTGGGGCTGAGGATGCAGTGCTTGTTGAAGTTGCATCACTTCGTGTCTGTATGGAAAGCCACAATGTAACCTCCTCATTTTCCTCCTCTGCTGAGCTTCTCAGCTGCGTACCTCTGGGTTCACACCAAGTGGGATTTACAACCTCATCGTCATCCTTTCTGTTCTCATACTCCTCACCCTGAGAGTTACCCTCCTCCTCTTCCTGCGATGACGCCACAGTACAGCTGGCGTGTGCTTCTGGTATCTGAATCTCATCTGGATCACCTCCACCCTTGGTGGTAAACGTTTGGTGATGAGGGTCTGGATTCAGCTCAGATCCTACTTCATCTGGCCCCTGATCCAACATGAAAAAATTTTGGGCATCAGTGCAGATGCTTTCCTCTTCTGGATTCTGTAATTCTTCGGGGCAGACCTCTAATGCCCATGGAATAGAATGTGTGAACAGCTCGGCAGAATTGCAAACCTTTGGCTCCCCACAGTCAATTGGGCATTTGGAAATTTGTGACGTGTTGGGGAAAAAGGGTGATTCGGGTGCCTCCTCTGAGGATTGTACTGTGTGTGATATTAAGGTGGAGGAAGAGGATGAGAGTCTATTTGATGCAGCGCTTACCATTCACTGGAGCACATGCTCTTTCTGAGCCTCATATACAAGACATTCCGCTGTCGACTGCCAAAGAAAAGGAGTGGTGCAGCCCGTCCAGTAACAGATGTTGTCAGTGGTCTTTGCATAGGAACGAGACGGTATTTGTTCAGTTGAGCTTCCATTAATATTAACATCTAACCCACGAACATGTCGAACACCAAGCCAATTCCTCCTTCCACCACAACCTCGCTTTTTCCCACTCATGTTGTAAGTAGCCTTCCCCTCTGTGTAACCTGCTGTTTCACAACCTTAAGGGTATGCCACACTAAACAATATCGCTAACGAGATCGCTAAAAAACGTCACTATTTAGCGATCCCGTTAGCGATATTGTTCAGTGCGGCAGCTTCCAGCGACGAGCTTCCTGCTGTGATCTCGCTCGTCGCTGGAATCGCTCCGGACCCTATTTCATCGCTGGCGCTCCCGCTGGGTGAGTATCTAATCGCTGTGTGGCACCTTTTCTTAGCGATTTAGCGGTACTTTTGTACCGCTAAAGTCGTTAAGAAGATCGCTAACGGCGATAGCGTCGTTAACTATATCGCTAAATGTGGCCGCATTTAGCGATATAGAAACAATCCCGCTAGCGATCGCATTAGTATGCGTCGTTATCGTGATCGCTAGCGGGATTGTTTAGTGTGGCAGTACCTTTAGGCCCACAACTGTCAGTCACCTCTCACTAAATGAACAATCACTATTTACTTTCTTAGATAGTGTGCCTGAACAATAGTGTTATGCCTAACAATTTTTAAGTGGCAATCTAGCCTTCTGATTTTCACAGTTTTATCACAAACGATTTGGAGTAGCAAATGGTGCGTCCGGAGACTTTGCAAAAACTGTGTGGCAATCTAGTTAGATGCTGGAAGATCGATTTCACGCAGCACAGGATCCTATCAAGCTAACTGACAATTTCCCTTTCAACAGCATCACTAGTACAGGAGCGACCTCTCTGCACTGTAACACTGAGACAATAGCACCAGCAAAACAAGATATCCGCTTTTTATATGGCCAAAGATATGTGACTTCGGCAGCCAGTCATAGCGTCATGATGTTATGGATGGTTTCTACAACCTCATTGGCTGCTGGAATCAACACCCATAAAGTTAAGGAAAAAAAAAAGTGCGCCACTCCTCTATCATCTCCACACCCCCTCTCCTCATCAAACACATCCCACTGTTCCCCCACTCATCACACAACACCACTATCCTAGCCAAATTAATGACAAAATCATTAGTGTAAATTCGATGATTCACTGAACAGTGACCGAATTTTGCCAACTTTGAAAGCGAACACAAGGTGCTACATTCTTGCCAAATTTGAGATTGGCGAATGTTTTCCGAACAAGTTTGCTCATCTCTAGTTATATATACCATTGAAATGTACCCAAGAACACATAATACTGTATAAATGAGCAATATATTACCGAAAAAAATTTGACAACTTGTTTTGAGGGTTATATACCACTGAAATCAACCCAAGAACATGCAATACTATATGGATGAGCAGTATAATACAGATACATTTTGAACACTTTTTTGTTGGGCTAGATACCACCGAAATATACCCAAGAACACGTAATACTCCTATGGATGAGTATTATAACACAGATACATTTTTTAACAGTTTTTTGGAAGTTTTGATACCACCACAGTGTACCCAAGAAAATGTAATAGTATATGTATGAGTAATTGAATCTAGGTAACTTTTTCAACACTTTTTTGTAGGGTTAGATACCACCGCAATGTACCCCAGAGCATGTAATAGTATATGGATGTGCAATTGAATCCAGATAACTTTTGCAATGCTTTTTTGAAGGGTTATATACCACTGAAATGAACACAAGAGCATGTAATAGTATAAGGATGAGTAATTGAATCCAGATAAATTTTTGAATGCTTTTTTGAGGCTTTACACCACCATAATATACCCCAGAGCACATAACAGTATATGGATGAGTAATTGAATCAAGATGACTTTTTCAATGCTTATTTTTAATTTTGCATACCACCGTAATGTAATAACATCCTTTAACAACTGTATGGATGACTAATTAAATTCAGAAAGATGTAGTTGACTTTAAACATTTTAAAAGTGTAGTTGATGTACTTCCACACTCATAAAGGTTTTGCAGAAAGTGCGAAGCTAGGGAAAAATTATAAGGAGGGTCATCCATAGACAACTGAAAGGAAACAACTGGCAGGCCTCATTCAGATATTTTTAAAGTGTAGTTGCTGTACTCTAACACTCATAAAAACTTTGCACAAAGTACAAAGCCGGGAAAAAATTATACTTCTTCGGGAGTCTTGAGGGACTGTCTCCACCTGCTTCCTGGAGCCTGATTACCAGGTGCTTGGGCTCTAAGCGACCCAGCTTCCAGTAGTCCCGGAGCCCCCCGACATATAGAAATGGGTGACAGCCCCCTGTGTCATATGCACCATTGCCTGTTCCTGCAAAAGAGGGGGGAACCCCAAGGACAGTATGATCTCTCCCAGGCCCGTTCATTCCTCAATAAGGGTTTATCCTGCTTCCTTCCTTCTAGGATCACATCTACCACATACCAGCGATGTTGACCCACCCTCGGTAGTCTTGAGTAGTTCTGCCATCTTTGTCACCCATTAAGCATGTTATACTGTATGGATGACTAATTGAATACTGAAAAAAAAAACGTTTTTTTGGAGTGTTATGTATCACAGAAATGTACCCCAGACCACGGAATACTGTATGGGTGAGTAATTTAACCTATAAAAATGTTTAAACTTTTTTTGTAGTGTTAGATATCACAGAAATGTACTCCACACGACAGAATACTGTATGGGTGAGTAACTGAATCCAGAAAACAATTTCAATGCTTTTTGGGAGTGTTATACTGTATATCACAGAAATGTTGCAAATAGCACATTATACACTATTGATGACAATATACTATATTTTTACACCCCCCAAAAAATCTTGTCATATGCAGCTCCTAGATATTTAGCCTTTATTTTACCACTGTCCCTGATCTTGCAACTGTCCCTAGGCTAAATGCACAATGTATTTGATACTAACAGTAAAGCACAATATTAGCCCTTAGAAGGGCTTTTAGTATGGTGGTTCAGCATCAGCACCAGTTTCAACGCTAGAGGACTTAGATTAGTCAAACTGTGCGCACACGCCTGGACAAGCACTCTTTCACTCTAATACGAACTGTCCCTGAGCTGTGCAATGGAGTCAGTGAGCCGAGCATGAAGGGAACTGTCCTTTTATAACCCTGATGATATAATGCAGCCAACCAATCACTGTAATGGCACTACCAAGATGGCTACGGCATTACAGTGACTAACAGGCAATCATCACATGCTTTGTGGCTGTATGACAGGTGCCAAACATGCGGGGCGGGGATTCAAGTTGTAAATCAAGCACTGACTATTGCTCACTGAGTAATGAGCATATCTGAGCACCTGAGTGTCACCGAGCGAGTTCACTCATCCCTAATTATTTCATCTTCATCATCCTTAATTGTTCATGATAACAGTCATTTTGACCTGGGATGTCACTGTAGTGTTAGGGAACAGTATGAAGAGGGAGCTCAATATGGAAAGAGTGCAGCGTAGGTGAGATACTGAAGATAGGGGCAATGTTATATTACAGTTCATAAGTGCAAAAAGTGTGGCAATAGTACTTCATAAAAGTGGACAGTAGCAGTTATAGCTAATAATGATGAACAGTGCCAGTTATAACTAATAAGGGCAGACAGTGTGGTAACTATAGGTAATAAGGGTGAAAAAGGTGTCTGTTTTCATCTGGGTAGGTAAAATGAAAAAATCATATACAGAACAGGAGGAATAGGGCTAAGCAACAGCATGTGTGAATAAGACTTGGGTATACTAATAGATCACAGACTGCACATGAGTCAACGGTGTGAAGCAGCAGCACTTCTTTCTGGAAGGTTTAAGAAATTTTGGGTGTGCACATATAGATTTACCAACAATTTCAGAGTCTGTGAGACCTCCTTATTTTCGGGGACATCACAAACTGTTTGTGAGAGTTGGTCTGAAGCTCTGCTCTTTGGTATTTGGAATATACATTTCTGTACAGTATTTTCAGATTTTGCTCATGTCCTAGAACACATGAAAACCATTTCTAGATGACAGTTGGTGAGAATTATTGGTAACCACAGAAAATCCAAAAAACATAGTGAGGACTTGGTGATAGTTGGAAACAGATGACTCAAAATTAGGAATACCAGAAATTGATAGTCAAGGCTAAGAAATATAAACTGAGATCTGGTCAGAGGAAAGGCAGAAGGCAAAGATATTTGAGTTAAACTTGTCCAATCATGGTTACATTGGTGTGGGCAGAAGAACTGAAGATACTTCTAAAAAGGTTATTGTCTCTCAACCCATTAGCTTATTGGTTGCCTTTATTAACCCATGTATGGCCACGTGAGCTGACCCCCACTAAAGAAGTGCTACCTATAACAATGGAATATTTATGTGGTAAAAAATATAAATTATTAAAAAAAACAAAGAAAAAAAAATCACCTAACAGATTTTGTAGGCGATTGTTCTCCTTTCACATAGATGTTTGTTCTCTACTCATTTTTAAGGACATAGAGAAATCCTTTGTTCACTGCAATCCGAGGGTCAGAGAATTGCAGCGTCTGCACCCATGCCAACCAAATATTATTTAGAAATTCCAAAGATGACATCATGTATCTCGCACGTTTCTGGCTGTATGAAAAAAGCCTGCAGAACATTATTGACACATCATTCCCCAAAGGTCAGAGATTCTTGTTTTGTTATGTAGACCAGCCAAGTCGTATCACACGGAAATCACTATTCAGGGTTACGGCAGCAGCAACACCACGGAGGCTGAAATCATGTAATGAGTCCCCGTCCCACTTTCACATTAGATACTTGATCCAATATTTTAACTGCCCTCTAAGGTGAACACCCAAAACTGACTCATACTGTAACTCGTAGAAGCTATCCAAATGTTCTGGAATACATTTTTATGGAATACCTCAGAGTTAATTATTGATCCCTAGGTTCGGGTGTAGACCTCAGATAAATGGCTCCAGGCTACATAAAACTCCGCTATTTTATACAGTATTGAAGAAGAATTAAAAAAAAATAGCCAAAGTATGGGAGCCAACTAGGAAAGACATTCATACGGAATACGTACACTGCATTAACTTCAAGACCATAAGTATCTGCTTTTTGAACGTCCTATAACACAATAACGTGAATTTGTCATAGACCAAAGACTGTATCTATAGTTGGTCTGGGTTGCCATTTATCTCAAAGATATTCACAAATATTGAGTCCAGGGCTCAATGAAAAAATTGTTCTCCCAGGAGATTTACCAACACTATCCTTTTGCCAGAGACCTCCAAATCTTTTACAGAGACTTAGCTATTTTCTTCTGAAGTTCTGCTATTTGCAGTTTGGCCTTGACATTTTAATCATGGGGCTCCTGGGGAGAGTTGAACAGTTTATGGTTATACTTATTCCCTTTGCAATGGGGTGGTAGGAAACTCAAAGGGTTTCCTAAATGTTAGCGATTAAGGTTTGGGATAATCAACACGAGAGTCATAGAAATTGGATTGAAAATGTATCTAATTGGATGAAAGTTCCAGTTGTGGATGCCACAGAGACCCCTTTTGGGGATGACTCCTGTTTTGGTATACCTGAACATGAATGGCCATTGGATTGAATAGTGACCACGTAACATTATATTTTTTCCTTCCATGGCCAGGCAAGCCATAAAGGCAAAATCCGCTAGATGCTTGTGATTCTAGGAGCTGGATCTACTGGAACTGCAAACTGAAATAAAATGTCTCCGATGAGTCAACCAATTTAATTAGGATTAAGTTACAGCCCTGAAAGCCTTCCTGTCATTTACCAAAGCCACATTTCTCGTTAAGATTCCTACTTGGTAAACGGTGACAGATCCATCAATCCAGACACTGCCACTCTTTCAGAGTCAAATTGTTTTGGGCTTTACAACATTCACGATGACACTAGACATTGATTCTGAATGGATGCTCTGTTACGGAAACTCAATTCACGAAGACCCCCAAAACACGTTCATGTTACAACGGTACTGTCATGGGTATGTCATAAGCTGCAGACTGTCGCACTGCATCTAACTGCAGAAGCTATCTGCGCTTGGCTTTGCAGACACCTTCTTAACCCTTCTGACACTTTGACCCAGTGGCAACCTCTCTCCAACTCTAATTGACACACCTGGACCTGAGTGTTTATAGACTCCCAGCCTGCTGCTGGGAGTTGCGGGTGATATTTCCATTTTCCCCTGTTGAGGCTTGGAGCGATAGCAGTCGGCTATCTTCCTCTTTGGTGCTGTTGGAGGATGCCTGTGCTACATCTCTGAGTCTTTTCAAGATAAGCGTTCCCCTTGTTCGTCTATCCTAGCTGTCTTTAGTGGTAGTGGGATTTACGAGTGCTTACCCCATCATTAGCTAAGGGCTTATCCCCAGGGTCTGGCAGGGATTAGGTTCCCGCTCGGAGATAGGTGCAGAACCTATATAGGGATGTTTAAGGCAGACAGAGTGACTTTAGATCTGCCTAGGGGTCTCCACTCCCCCCTTCCCTATTGTTGGGCTCCCTTCCCCTCATCCCTTTGTGTTGCACTTAGTCTTTCCTACATTGTGCGTTACAGTTACTTCTTGAGAGTTTTCGGTATTCCATAGTAAGTGTGACTTTTACACACCATACAGTTCAGCTCTTTTGCTTTTGATATTGTCTGGTCTTCAATGCATGAAGAAGCTGTTGTTGCTGATGCCACATTGGAAGTTGATCATTTTAACCTTTTCTACTGCAAATTTTGTAGCGTAAGGAATATGAATAAATATAAAACTAGTAATGGATACCATAGACTTTGAGTGATATATTATACTACTGGAGCTGTTAGTAATTTAACCAAATAATAAATTAAATTTGTGGCCCTCACATTTTGCACAATAGGCCAATTGTGAGCAAATCTGGGATTGTGTCCATACAGTTTAACCAAATAATTAAACATGTTTTAAATAATGGGAAACAAATTGAGGAATGCCAGAATTTAGAGTTTAATAATAATTTTCAGATGACAACCTCTGCCTGAACACTGACCTGGCAATAATAAAACATATATAAATATAAAAATAATGCATCTGGTCTAGTGCATGATGTGTAATAATTGCCACTGCCAGTCATACATAGCAAGTTCTTGTATGATTGCACTATAAAATGATGGATAATTGTTAGGCTGGCAGCTGTACTTTCATTGACTTTGGAACTCACGACGAGCGTATGAAAAAGATCAATCATTGTTTTGTTTTATATTGTGGCAGCACATTATGTTTTTTGCCTTTCCCGGGAGATACCTGTGTCCAACTGTTCCTGGGCATTTGAATGACATCAGATTTGGACCATTTTTAATGTTACAGAGTTGACAGTTTGTTGCTTGCAATATCATAAAAGCTACAACAAACTAATTGCTGATTTTACAACACTAATCTGAGTGGTAATTTCACTTGAAATATACAACAATCAGTGTTAAAAACAGCCAGGTTGGAATGTTAGAATGATAGGGTTGGAAGGAACCTCCAGGGTCATCGTGTCCAAACCCCTGCTAAATGCAGGATTCACTAAACCATCTCAGACAGATGTCTGTCCAGCCTCTGTGTGAAGACTTCCATTGAAGGAGAACTCACCACCTCTCATGGCCGCCTGTTCCACTCATTGATAACCCTCACTATCAAAAAGTTTTTTTCTAATATCTAATCTTTATATTCTCCCTTTCAGTTTCATTCCATTGCTTCTCGTGTTTCCATGTGCAAATGAGAATAATGATGATCCCTCTACATCGTGACAGCCCTTCAGATATTTGTAGACAGCTATTTAAGTCTCCTGTTAGCCTTCTCTTATGTAAGCTAAACATTCCCAGATCTGTTAACCGTTCCTTGTAGGACATACTTTGCAGTCCGCTCACCATCCTGGTCATTCTTCTCTGTACGTGCTCCAGTTTTTCAATGACTTTTTTATAATGTGGTTCCCAGAACTGAACACAGTAATCCAGATGAGGACTGACCAAGGAGGAGTAAAGGGGGATAATTACTTCACGTGATCTAGGCTCTATGCTTCTTTCAATGCATGATAGAACTGTGTTTGCCTTTTTTGCTGCTGCACCACTGTTTACTCATGTGCAGTCTGTGATCTATTAGTATACCCAAGTCTTTTTCACACTTGCTGTTGCTTAGTTCTATTCCTCCCATTCTATAGATGTAATTTTTTTCTTGCCCAGATGTTCAATCTTGCATTTATCCCTGTTAAATACCATTCTAACAGTCACTACCCATTGTTCAAGCTTATCTAGATTCTTCTGAATTATTGTAGTTTATTCTTGTACGTAGGAGCAGTATTATAGCAGTTATATTCTTGTACATAGCAGCAGTATTAAAGTAGTTATAATCTTGTACATAGGAGCAGTATTATAGTATTTACTTTCAGCTTATACTTTTCTTGTACATAGAGCAGTATTATAGCAGTTATATTCTTGTACATAGGCAGTATAAGTAGTTATATTCTTGTACATAGGGCAGTATTATAGTAGTTAATTCTTGTACATAGAGCATATTATAGTATTATATTCTTGTACATAGGGCAGCATTATAGTATTATATTACAAGGCATATTAAGTAGTTATATTCTTTACATAGGAGCAGTATTATAGTAGTTATATTCTTGTACATAGGAGCAGTATTATAGTAGTTATTTCTTGTACATAGAAGTATATTATAGTAGTTATATTCTTGTACATAGGGCAGTATTATAGTAGTTATATCTTCTACATAGGGCAGTATATAGTAGTTATATTCTTCTACATAGGAGCAGTATTATAGTAGTTATATTCTTGTACATAGGGGCAGTATTATAGTAGTTATATTCTTCTACATAGGAGCAGTATTATAGTAGTTATATTCTTCTACATAGGAGCAGTATTATAGTAGTTATATTCTTGTACATAGGGTAAGTATTATAGTAGTTATATTCTTGTACATAGGAGCAGTATTATAGTCGTTATATTCTTGTACATAGGAGGCAGTATTATAGTAGTTATATTCTTCTACATAGGAGCAGTATTATAGTAGTTATATTCTTGTACATAGGAGCAGTATTATAGTAGTTATATTCTTCTACATAGGGAGCAGTATTATAGTAGTTATATTCTTCTACATAGGAGCAGTATTATAGTAGTTACATTCTTGTACATAGGAGCAGTATTATAGTAGTTATATTCTTGTACATAGGGGACAGTATTATAGTAGTTATATTCTTGTACATAGGAGCAGTATTATAGTAGTTATATTCTTGTACATAGGGGCAGTATTATAGTAGTTATATTCTTGTACATAGGAGCAGTATTATAGTAGTTATATTCTTGTACATAGGGGCAGTATTATAGTAGTTATATTCTTGTACATAGGGTCAGTATTATAGTAGCTATATTCTTGTACATAGGAGCAGTATTATAGTAGTTATATTCTTGTGCATAGGAGCAGTATTATAATAGTTATATTCTTGTACATAGGAGTTATGTTAGTATATATAGTAGTTATATTCTTGTGCATAGGGCAGTATTATAGTAGTTATATTCTTGTACATAGGAGCAGTATTATAGTAGTTATATTCTTGTACATAGGAGCAGTATTATAGTAGTTATATTCTTGTACAAAGGAGCAGTATTATAGTAGTTATATTCTTGTACAAAGGAGCAGTATTATAGTAGTTATATTCTTAAACATATTATAGTATACTAAAGGAATTAGTTCATCTTCAAGACTATATTGTATATGACATATATTATATATGTACATAGGGAGCAGTATTAATAACTGTAGGGAGTATTAGTATTATATTCTTGTACATAGGAGCAGTATTATAGTAGTTAATTCTTGTACATAGGAGCAGTATTATAGTAGTTATATTCTTGTACATAGGGGACAGTATTATAGTAGTTATATTCTTGTACATAGGAGCAGTATTATAGTAGTTATATTCTTGTACATAGGGGCAGTATTATAGTAGTTATATTCTTGTACATAGGAGCAGTATTATAGTAGTTATATTCTTGTACATAGGAGCAGTATTATAGTAATTATATTCTTGTACATAGGAGGCAGTATTATAGTAGTTATATTCTTGTACATAGGAGCAGTATTTTAGTAGTTATATTCTTGTACATAGGGGCAGTATTATAGTAGTTATATTCTTGTACATAGGAGCAGTATTATAGTAGTTATATTCTTGTGCATAGGAGCAGTATTATAATAGTTATATTCTTGTACATAGGAGCAGTATTATAGTAGTTATATTCTTGTACATAGGAGCAGTATTATAGTAGTTATATTCTTGTCATAGGGCAGTATTATAGTAGTTATATTTTGTACATAGGAGCAGTATTATAGTAGTTATATTCTTGTACATAGGGGCGGTATTATAATAGTTATATTCTTGTGCATAGGAGCAGTATTATAGTAGTTATATTCTTGTACATAGATTTATTATAGCAGCTATATTCTTATATATGATATGTAATACATAGAAGGAATTATTGTAAACCAGCTCATTTGCAAGATGCAGATAAAGCCGTATTGACATATTTTTGTCTATGGGCTATGAATAAAACCCGGACGGAGATGGCATTGACTTTTTGGGAAAGACAAATCTCTGCAGTGTTTAACCAATAATTATCATGTCATGAGAGTAGGATTTACAGTTTTTTTTAAAGAATAATAGATGAAAATAATATTTGTATAAGGCCATTAAATGGGATAATAAGTCCCGAGTGATAAGTGTACTATAACACACTTTTATTCTGCTAAGTAATAAGCTAAGCTATACGTTATCTAAATGTATTGGTAATTTTTTTTTCCTTTTATTCATGAATGCTTTAAACTTTGGCTCACATTATATGAACAGAGACATTTGTGTTAACAATTACTCACATAAAGCTCCTATTTGTGCTGTAGATCAGGACGCCCAAGGGACCCATAGAAGACAAAATTCATGGAAGCTCAAGACAATTGTTTAGATTTTTTAATTTCTTTCTCTGGGTGAATTACACAATGTCTTTGAATATAAGGTACTGCCACACTAACAATCCCGCTAGCGATCTCGTACGTGCATACTAATGGATCGCTAGCGGGATTGTTTCTATATCGCTAAGTGCGGCCACATTTAGCGATATAGTTAACGACGCTATCGCCGTTAGCGATCTTCTTAACGACTTTAGCGGTACAAAAGTACCGCTAAATCGCTAAGAAAAGGTGCCACACTTAGCGATATATACTTACCTGCGGGGCGCCGACGATCTAAATAGGGTCCGGAACGATGTCAGCGACGAGCGAATCACAGCAGGGGCCTCGTCGCTGACAGATGCCGCACACAACAACATCGCTAACGGGATCGCTAAATAGTGACGTTTTTTAGCGATCCCGTTAGCGATGTTGTTTAGTGTGGCATACCCTATAGTGCCAATGTTATCTGGTTGTCAAAGCAAGAAAGCATAACCTGCAATGTAATTAAATAATAAATAAATGTCGCCCTTTGTGTGACTGTATAGCAGGGGTGGGGAACCTCAGGCCCCAGGGCCATTTACGGCCTTCGATGACCTTTTATCCGGCCCCCGGGCAGATTCTCAGGGACCGCTGTGCTTTGGCAGGGAGCTGTATTTTGATTGCCACCAGCTCATTAATTTCTTCTTGCTCTGTAAGTACACATGTAGTGTTCACTACTGAACACTGAAGGGCATGCAATGAAAGATTACGTCCTAACACCAGTGCCAGAGTCAGGATGTACTTTGTGGGCGGAGTTTGTACGGCCCCCGAAGGATGGTATAAATATCCAAATGGCCCTTGGCAGAAAAAATATTCCCCACCCCTGCTGTATAGAATTCTCTATATTCATTAAATACTTATTAAAAACTGCACAGCCAAGCTCTTTAAGAAAAGTCATGGCTTGCATTGCTGAGGAACGTCAGGGACCAGCTAGTCGAGTACTATTTACATATTTTTATATAGGCCCTTTAGGAAAACATAAATATAGTAATGGACAATCCCTTTAATGATTTTTAAGGGCTATTCTTATCTTCATAAATGAATAGATCGCGTTAAAGATAACACTTTTGCAATTTTCTGTTTACTAAAATTTACAGCCGTTTTTGAAATATTAACACTTTTCTTTTGTTTATGCCTGGTTGTCTAGGAGACCGACCACCGCTCTTGTCAAGCTTCTAAAAACTAGCGCTGATGCTGGCTGGGATTTGGAGGCAACAGCGCGCTCCAGAGATCTAGGCCAGCTTCAAAATAAGCACTTACAAGCTCAATAGAAAAGAGTCTGTAAGCACAGCATATGTTCCTAGTCTCACAGCAGTGGACGGTCTCCGATGCAACTGAGTCGCACATGGTACCAGGGTTATGGGGTACTCGGCACCGAGCCCGTTGAAGTCTATGGGGGATGTCACAAGTAGCACAGCTCGGTCCGTTGCCCTGGGCGCTCATTCAAAGGGGATATTTACAGGGGATTGTAGTAATAGTTCGTGACGCCACCTGTGGTTTCTGGTCAGTAGAACCAGCACTGCAGGGTTAATCTTCTGAGGGGATGTTATTAGGCAGCTAGATGTTAAGTCCCCCACAGGTGGGACTGGTCCCTCAAAGTCTATGGTGATGCAGGGTGCAGATAAGAAGTCAGTCACACACAATTCAGTCTCTTTCCATACCTTTACTGATGTTGTTGGCAGGTATATCCCGGGAAGCTGCTCAGGGTGGAGTATGTACATCCAGGTAATCGCCAAGCAGGTTTAAGGCCTCCTTTCTCCTTTAATGTGTATGGGTTTTAACCTGCGTGAAGTCAGGTTTAACTCTTAATGCAATAACTACGCCCGGTCGACATTGTGGTAGAGCCTTTTCTGTCTCTGGTACCCAGATGTTGGCAAGAACAAAGTCCTTCTCTTGCAGCGTCCTGCTCAAAGTTCCTGTTCTCCCTGACTCAAGTTACGTATCGGCACTTAGGGCTACCCTCTGTGACTTGAAGTCCAACAGGGATTCCGGTGTTTCTATCACTAGCCGTGAAGTACTAGCAATGCTTCGGACCCGGTGTCCGGTTAACAAGTGACCATGATTATCACCCAGGTCACGCTTCCTTCTTCTCCACTCGCCTGTCGCCCTGCTCTCACCCTTAACATAAGCACGGGTAGCATTAGGTGTAATTGTCAGCTTCCTTCCTTTCCGCTCACTGACTGTTCTCAGTTGGCTCGTTGTTGTAACACTGTCGTCCCCTTCCTTCTCTTCCTTCACAGACTCTGTCCAGAGCAGCTCTCAGGACATTCCGTCAGACTGAATACACGCTTGCTCCGAGAGTCACTTTCCACGTTCATAGGGAACACAGCAATAGCCTGTTCTGAGGTAACAGCTTCAATCTCTCTCCTTCTGTCTCTGACAGGAATCACTTCAGCTCTCTCTGAGCTCTGACAGGAACTACAACTAACTAAACACTGACTGAACTGCTACGTCTCACTAACCTTATATATTCTAAGATTCCCTCTAGTGGTAATATTGGGAAGTGTGAGTGTTGTGAATGAATATCAGGTTTCGCAATTACCTTTTAGTACATACTCCTGGGAACATGTGTACCAAGCGCAGCTGGGCCACACATCCCCCCCTAGTTATCATCAGCACTCCCGGGCTGAAATAGAAAAGAAAAACATTTTTATATATAACATCAACAATATAACTCATCCCTTGCGGGAGGTAAGGACTCTTTAACGTTACAATGTATACAATGGCAAGTAGAAAAATATCAAAACATTTTTCACATAAATACAATATACTTGTGGAGGACCCTCACCAAAAACCTCCCACGTGGGTCCTGGGTGGGCTGCAGGACTTCATTGCTGCAGACCTCACTCTAGGCCACACCATACGGGTTTTTCTTCAGAGGTAGATATGGCTTTATGTAAAACCAAGATGGGGCACCGAAGTGCAAACTATTTACAATACAGTCTTGTGCTGCAAGAGTCCTCAGCACTCAGTCCTTGCATAAGAACATTTTTCAAGTAAATCACATTTCTAATTAACTCTTCACATTACCCAACTGGGGTATTCTACTTCAAATTATGCATATTATTTAAACATTTATCACACATGAATAAAAGACAATAAAGTGCAATTTCTTCTTAAAACTTTTCTTCAACTTTATACAGCTGCAGTAAACCCTGTCTGGGTCCTACTGTTCTTCTTCTCTTTTGCAGATATCAATGACGTCTTCCACTCCTGGGGCTGGAAGCACGCGGTGCGCTCTGGGACGCATTACAAACAGATCATGTCCTGCTACTTGCGTTTGAGTAGCCACAGTCCTGGTCGCATTTGAGCGATCCGCTTGGGACCCCACGGGTGCCTCGTTCAGGTATTGGTCTTCCATTGAGGACGCAGGCTTGTGCTGTGATCTAACTGAGGACGCACCATCCGGTTGCGTTGCAGAATAGGTCGCAGTGTACGATGCAGGCGCGCGGTCTGGCGCTGATGGGGCTGTGACTTGGGATGTTGGGACACGGGAGACATTCAAGGCAAACCACCCCTGACGACTACAGTGTCGTGTGTAGGTGACAACATCCCCTTTTAACAGGTGGAACCCCACATCGCAGGAGTGAACATAGATCTTTGGAGAGAACCCGGGCTCACATATGTAACCCCAAACTCCTCGGGCCTTAGAGGCACACACCGTCCCCTGGCGCCGCGATTCCCGGAGCGTACCTTTATCTCGCCTGATGTTTTCCTTTTCAGCGAGAGTCTCCTCCTGGTACCGCTGACGGAACTGTTGCACCTCTCTCTCCTCCTGCTGTCGTCGCTTCTCCTGCTCACGGCGTCGCCATTCATTCTCTATCTGGGCGGCGTATTCCACATCGTCCAGGTACTCCATTTCCTCCCAGTCGACCTCCAACACGGACGGCTGGATCTCCTCCGGTGTCCCTACCGGGGATCGGCATTCCGCTGCAGCCTCCAGGCCTGGCTGGTACTCCGGAACGGGCAGGGCCTCCTCAGCCTCCTTCTCTCCCGCCGCATCATCGGTGGAGTCGGGATCAGCTCTTTCGGGGCCGGCCTCCGGTTTTTCATCAGCCGCTGGCAAGGGTGGCACAGGTAATGGCTGTGTTCCTGGAGGGGAGAGCGTTGCGTCCCACAGCAGCCGCTGTTTCCGGGCACGCCATCTTTGCTCGATCTCCTCCATCTCTTCACGGTGTCGGGCCAGGTCTCCTAACACCGCATTCACCTCCTTCAATTCCAGCATGGTTTGGTCGGTCTCCTGACCTGGGGACGGCTCAGGTACAGGCAGTAGCTCTTCAGGGGAACGGGGTCTGCGCACCGCCGCTCCTCCAAACAGCGTCTCCTGTCCTTCCGCCATCTCACTCCAGGCCTGACTGTGCTTTCCATCAGGAACAATCTGGTCTCCTCCGTGGAGGCGGGACTTGCGCTTCCTCTTCTTGGCATAAAGAATGAAGAGGAGACGGATCTCCCTTGCAGTGGGGCAAGCTTTAGTATTGTAATAACATTTAGAGGGGGCGCCCATTGCTTTCGCGCCACAAGGGGGGTACGCCCACGAAGGCACACCCTTCTTCACCAGCGCCTCAGGGCGCGAATATGGCGGAAAAATGGCGGAAAATGGCGCCAAAAATACAACAACTGCACACAGTCTTTTTCTGCGCAAAAACAGTCCATTTAGGCACACAGGACTCACATCCAGTAAGCTTCGTATCCTGTTCGTGACGCCAAAGATGAGTCGCACATGGTACCAGGGTTATGGGGTACTCGGCACCGAGCCCGTTGAAGTCTATGGGGGATGTCACAAGTAGCACAGCTCGGTCCGTTGCCCTGGGCGCTCATTCAAAGGGGGATATTTACAGGGGATTGTAGTAATAGTTTGTGACGCCACCTGTGGTTTCTGATCAATAAGACCAGCGCTGCAGGGTTAATCTTCTGAGGGGATGTTATTAGGCAGCTAGATGTTAAGTCCCCCACAGGTGGGACTGGTCCCTCAAAGTCTATGGTGATGCAGGGTGCAGATAAGAAGTCAGTCACACACAATTCAGTCTCTTTCCATACCTTTACTGATGTTGTTGGCAGGTATATCCCGGGAAGCTGCTCAGGGTGGAGTATGTACATCCAGGTAATCGCCAAGCAGGTTTAAGGCCTCCTTTCTCCTTTAATGTGTATGGGTTTTAACCTGCGTGAAGTCAGGTTTAACTCTTAATGCAACAACTACGCCCGGTCGACATTGAGGTAGAGCCTTTTCTGTCTCTGGTACCCAGATGTTGGCAAGAACAAAGTCCTTCTCTTGCAGCGTCCTGCTCAAAGTTCCTGTTCTCCCTGACTCAAGTTACGTATCGGCACTTAGGGCTACCCTCTGTGACTTGAAGTCCAACAGGGATTCCGGTGTTTCTATCACTAGCCGTGAAGTACTAGCAATGCTTCGGACCCGGTGTCCGGTTAACAAGTGACGGTGATTATCACCCAGGTCACGCTTCCTTCTTCTCCACTCGCCTGTCGCCCTGCTCTCACCCTTAACATAAGCACGGGTAGCATTAGGTGTAATTGTCAGCTTCCTTCCTTTCCACTCACTGACTGTTCTCAGTTGTGTAATGTATGGTGTACAGTTCATATAGCGTCTTGTGCTTGGGTGCGAGGAAAACACATGAGACACAGGTTTGATATAGAAGGACTTGTATTACTTCATACAAGTGGCAAAAATAGTCACACAGTTTGCAGATACAGAAGCAGGAGACACAGCAGGCCAGAGTAACTTAAGCTCAGCAATAACTCTCCACAACAGGTTCAGGATCTCTTCTCTGTTACCGTAATTCCATGCAAACGTGGATTTATCAAATAGCAGGTTTCCAGAGTCCACAAGTGTTCCAAAGTTCCTCAGTAGGAAATAGCTGGAGTACAAAGTCCAAGGTTTTCCAGGAGTCAGGTCACAGGCTCACTGCAGGCTTGATTCTGAAGCACTGATTGCTCAGCTGAGGCTGCTTAAGAAGCAAGAGGGAGAGAATCAGGGCGGGAACATGAAAGCTGGAAACTCCATATTGACTGAGGGCAAGATAGCTGCAGCAAGACAGAAAGCAAAATAGCTGACGGAAAAACTGAGTTTCAAGAAACATGTACAAAGAACCTTACATTACTCCCCCCTTAGGGACAACCTCCGGATGACCTCAGACCAGGCTTGTCTGGGTACCTCTGATGAAACTGGCGGAGCAAGCGAGGAGCATTAACGTTATTGACTGGTTCCCATGAGTTGTCCTCCACTGGGTAGCCCTGCCATTTAATCAAATATTGTAACTGATTTCTGTACAACCTGGAATCTAGAATCCTTTCCACCACAAATTCTTCCTGACCATCGACTAGCACTGGGTCAGGGCAAGGAGAAGAACGTCCAGGAAACGTATTGGGTGTTGCAGCCTTTAGTAGGGATACATGAAAGACAGGGTGGATTCTCATAGTTCTGGGCAGTTGAAGACGACAAGCAACGGCACTTATAATTTTACTGATTTTATAGGGTCCAATGTACTTATGTCCCAACTTAGACGATGGAATCCTTAACTTAAGATTTCTGGTTGACAGCCAGACCAAGTCTCCTACCTTGAAAGCTGGTGCAGGTTTACGAAATTTATCTGCTGCTTTCTTGTACCTTTCCTGAGCCAATTCCAGATTTTCCTTTAGAAGATCCATATTCTTTTGTAAAGACGTGATTCTTTCAGCCACTGCTGGCAAGGGCGTTTCTATGGGAAATCGAGGAAGAATGTTAGGATGATAACCTAAATTGGAGTAAAAAGGAGACTGCTTAGTGGAGGCGCTCTGAGAGTTGTTATAAGAGAACTCAGCCAGTGGAAGTAGATCCACCCAATCATCCTGTAGGTGGCAGATAAAGCAGCGGAGATACTGCTCCAGGGTCTGATTGGTTCGTTCTGTCTGTCCATTAGTCTGGGGATGAAAAGCAGAAGAAAGGTTTACTTTAATGTCCAATGCAGCACAGAAATTTTGCCAAAACCTTGAAGTGAATTGCACCCCTCGATCCGAAATAACCTCATCCGGTACTCCATGTAAGTGAAACACATTCTTAATCATCAAATCTGATGTCTGTTTTGCAGTGGGTAAGCCGACACAAGGGATAAAATGAGCTGCCTTTGTTAAACGATCAACCACCACTAGAATGGTGTTCTTCCCTTGAGAGGTTGGTAACTCTACAATGAAGTCCATAGAAATGGATCCCCACGGGCAGGACGGGGTGGGAAGGGGTTGCAAAAGACCAGTTGGTGAGGAGCGAGGTGTTTTGCATCTTGCACAGACTTCACATGAAGTGACATAGTTTAAAACATCTTTCCTGTAAGTGGGCCACCAAAAGAAACGAGAAAGAAATTCCTGTGTCTTTAGAATTCCTCTATGCCCAGCTATCTTGGAATCGTGGATGAGTTGCAATACTCTCAATCTGACTGTTTCAGGTATATACAGACGTTGTCCCTGAATCCACACACCATTCTTAAAGACAAGACTTACGTCCCTTGGGGGTTGTGCCAACAAGGAATCCGCATGGTATGCTTCCTTGATGTCCTTAAGTAGGTCTTGATTATGAATCACTCCCAGGAATCTAGAGTCAGTAAGAATGGTCTTAGGAGGAGTAAGTGGACGGGTCTCTGCTGAATGAATCCTAGAGAGTGCATCAGCCTTTCCATTGCGCGATCCTGGTCTATAAGAAATGACAAAATTAAATTGGTTTAAGAAAAGATTCCAGCGAGCCTGGCGAGGAGTCAGGCACTTAGCCGACCTGATAAATTCAAGGTTACGATGGTCTGTCAGGACGACTATTTGCTGTGCAGCTCCCTGAAGAAGGTGTCTCCATTCTTTGAAGGCGGCAATAATGGCCAACAACTCTCTATTGCCCACATCATAGTTCCTCTCAGCCGAAGACAACTGCTGGGAAAAGAAGGCACAGGGATGCAAGACATTCTTCTCACCTGTTCTCTGAGAGAGTATAGCTCCAACGGCTCAGTCTGAAGCATCCACCTCTATTATGAAGGCAAGTTCGGGGTTGGGATGTACTAAGATAGGTGCAGTGGTAAATTTATCCTTTAGACGGGAAAATGCTTCCTGGGCTTGGGGGGTCCAGGAGAACCTAGACTCTTTCCGGGTAAGTTGGGTGATAGGTGACACTAACTCAGAGAAATTCCTAATGAAACGTCTATAGAAGTTGGCAAACCCGATGAAGCGCTGCACCTCCTTCACATTTCTAGGAATTGGCCAATCCTTGATGGCTTGGGTCTTGCTTCCAACCATACTAATTCCTTGTGTAGACAGTACATACCCCAGAAATTGAATTTCGGTCCTATGGAATTCACACTTTTCAAGTTTGATGTAAAGATGGTTTTGTCTTAGACGTTCTAAGACCATTCTCACATGTCCATGATGTTCCTCTGTGGAGTTAGAAAAAATTAGAATATCATCCAAATAAATCACCACGAATGTATCTAGGAGATCCCTGAAGATGTCATTCACCAAGTGTTGGAAAGTGGCTGGGGCGGTACTCAGACCAAAAGGCATAACTAGATATTCAAAGTGTCCATAGCGTGACCTGAATGCAGTCTTCCATTCATCCCCAGGTCTAATACGGACCAAGTTATAGGCCCCACGGAGATCCAGTTTAGAGAAAATTTTGGCATGCCGCACTCTCTCCAATAACTCAGGGATTAAAGGCAATGGATAACGGTTTCTAATAGTAACCTTATTGAGTTCCCTATAGTCTACGCAGGGTCTCAGAGATCCATCTTTCTTCTTCACAAAGAAGATGGGTGCACCTGCAGGAGATGAAGAGGGGCGTATGAAGCCCTTGGCTAGATTTTCGTCTATGTAATCCTTTAAAGCCTTTAGCTCGGGCCCCGCCAGGGGGTAGATCTTACCAAAAGGTATCTCTGCTCCAGGCAATAATTCAATTGGACAATCATATGGACGGTGAGGGGGAAGCTGGTCAGCGTTCTTCTTGTCACATAAATCCACATAGTCCTGGTATACAGCTGGTAGTTCAGGGACTGACATGGTTCCTTTAGGAACAGAGCAAGCTGAAACTTCTGGACTCATCTGTTTCTCTGGAAAGTGTAATTCCTTGGTCTCCCAGTTAATGGTAGGGTTCTGAGCCTGCAGCCATGGTAGCCCTAGAATAATGGGAAAGTGGGGAGAAGAGATAAGCATAAAGGACAGTTTCTCTTGATGATCTTTACCCATAAGGACCCTCAAAGGCTCCGTTTCCTGATCCACTGGTCCAGAGGTCAGCAGGGAGCCATCCACAGTCTCCATCTGTACTGGAGTAGCCTTCTTCACTGAACATATCCCCTGTTTCAGAGCAAAGGAGATATCCATAAAATTTCCACTTGCCCCTGAGTCGATCATAGCAGAGCTAGACACCCAGACTGAGTCAACCCAGAGTTTGATGGAAAGGAAGCAATGAGAATTGTTTTTCTTACAACTCAGCTGGGACACCGCTGAGGAAACTTGAAAAATTGCAGCGTTTACACAGTCATCGTCCTCAGAAGTGACGGAGTTTAAGTCCGAGAAATCAATATCTGTTGCTGCATGAGGCTCGGACCTGACAGATCTCCTCTCGCAACACTCACAGTGAATGACTGCTGCAGTAGTCTTACGAGAACGGCTGGGGCAGTTTATAATGAAGTGCCCTGACTTACCACAGTAGAAACATAGATTTTCCTTTAAACAATGTTCTTTGCGTGCATCACTAACCCGTCTTTGTAAAGAGTCCACCTGCATGGGTTCAGGTTCAGGTTCCCGTGTGATCCTACTCAAAGGTTCCTTAGCTGGGGAGGAAGGTAGGAAAAGGTTAGTGCGATTACTTTCGAACCATCTCTCTTGCCTGCGTTCAGTCAGACGAGCATCAATACGGATGCAGTAGTTAATAAAGTCACCTAACGCAGTGGGAGGGTCGGCACGAGCAAGTTCATCCTTAATCAGTGGAGACAACCCTTTTCGAAAAATAGATTTTTTGGCGGAACTGTCCCAAGTGGTATCGAGGGCCCATCTCCTGAAATCCAAGGCATATTCGGCTACTGAGCGCTTACCTTGGCGCAAAGTTAACATGGCTGCTTCAGCTGTTGCACCTCGATTGGGGTCATCAAACACCTGCCCCATGGCTGAAATGAAAGCATCAAGATGATCCAAACATTCATCCTCAGTCTCAATCAGAGGGTTTGCCCACATCAAAGCCTTGTTGGTAAGCAACATGATTATAGTAAGCACTTTAGATCGTTCAGTGGGAAATTGTGAAGCATGTGCAGAAAAAAAAGATTGCATTGGTTAATAAATCCCCTGAATTTCTCACGTTCACCCCCAAAATGAAAAGGGGGTAACTTGGGAATCCCAGAACTCGGGGTTATGGCAGGAGCCTGGACTCGTTCCTCTAGAACCTCAATCCTGGCTCGTAAATCCTGGGTAGTTTGTCCAAACACTTGCAAATTGTGATTAGTGAGGTCCTGTAGGTTTGCAAAACGGGTCTTTATAGTCTGTATATCTGCAAGGATTGTATCAGTCACTCCGCAAAGCTCCTTTATGCGAGCCTCCATCTTCCAGATCTTTTAAGACAGGAGTACTGGAAGGAGAAGAGAAAAAAAAAAAAAAAAACAATAGTGTTTACCTGTGGTAACACTGCAGAGTAAAATTAAGGGAATTGCTCACCTGGAATGGTTGTGAGAAGTCACAACCACTGTCATCACAGAAAGTATAACCGGACATCTGATATCCACAGTCACAGCAGACACAGCCTTCCCAGACCCAGCAGACACTAACGTTTGGCTTCAGAATCTTGTAATGTATGGTGTACAGTTCATATAGCGTCTTGTGCTTGGGTGCGAGGAAAACACATGAGATACAGGTTTGATATAGAAGGACTTGTATTACTTCATACAAGTGGCAAAAATGGTCACACAGTTTGCAGGTACAGAAGCAGGAGACACAGCAGGCCAGAGTAACTTAAGCTCAGCAATAACTCTCCACAACAGGTTCAGGATCTCTTCTCTGTTACCGTAATTCCATGCAAACGTCGATTTATCAAATAGCAGGTTTCCAGAGTCCACAAGTGTTCCAAAGTTCCTCAGTAGGAAATAGCTGGAGTACAAAGTCCAAGGTTTTCCAGGAGTCAGGTCACAGGCTCACTGCAGGCTTGATTCTGAAGCACTGATTGCTCAGCTGAGGCTGCTTAAGAAGCAAGAGGGAGAGAATCAGGGCGGGAACATGAAAGCTGGAAACTCCATATTGACTGAGGGCAAGATAGCTGCAGAAAGACAGAAAGCAAAATGGCTGACGGAAAAACTGAGTTTCAAGAAACATGTACAAAGAACCTTACAAGTTGGCTCGTTGTTGTAACACTGTCGTCCCCTTCCTTCTCTTCCTTCACAGACTCCATCCAGAGCAGCTCTCAGGACATTCCGTCAGACTGAATACACGCTTGCTCCGAGAGTGTCATGTGTGCATTGCCACGAAGATCGTCGCGGTTGCACATTTTGACTTCTCACAGCTGAGCTGCTGTTTCTTTGTGTTTGGCAGCTAGGGAGTTAATTCTGTCTGTGCTCGGTGCTGGGACTGGGTGCAGTTTCTCCCAGCTGCAATTGATTATTTGTTGATTGGTCTCCTTTAAATTTCTGGTTGTCTGCTTGGGGAGTTGCCAGTGAAACCTTCATGCAGACCACAGATAGGAATGAATCTGTATAGACTTTTGTTGTGAGCTCCTTAGTTGTTCTAAGCTCAACTTGGTTAGAGTTTATTTCCCATACCATTTATGTTCCTTTGGTGTTTGAGTGTGTATGCAAGCGAGTGTTATCCTGTCTGTCTTATATGTCTAATCTGTGTATTTAGCTAAGATCAGCCCATATCCCTTTGGTGGTAGTCAGGATCCTTCTTAGGACTGATTACAGGGTTCAGGGTCTGATAGGAGACAGGGTTAGGTTGGAGACTTGGACCTCTGAACCATTATCAGTACCTCCAAGGTGAGGGATTAGTTAGGACCCCAGTTTAGGGTCAGGTTAGATCCCGGTCCACCTCTTTCCTGTTTCAGCTCATCAATTCCTCAAGATTAACCCTGAGTTCAGCAGATATCGTGTCAGGTAAATCTATTCTATACTTACATGCTGATGTTGCTATACTAGTTGTTGTATAGAGTGTTGTTCCTGTATTAATAGTTTACTGACATTGTATACATATCATTAGACAGCGTGACATTTTCACTGGCCATAAAAATTATCTCCAGTTACCATGGATCCAGTAGCCCAGCTGGCTCTGCAGTTGCAGGGATTATCCATGGAGCTGACGGACATTAAGTCCAAAGTTTTGTCTCCCCTGGAGCAAACCAGAGTTGAACCTAAGGTTGCTCTCCCGGACAGGTTCACTGGTGGGCGAGACAAATTTTTCACCTTCTGGGAGGCATGTAAATTGTATTTTCGGCTTCGGCCTCGATCATCAGGGAGTGAGGAGCAGAGAGTGGGAATTGTTATCTCACTTCTGAAAGGGGACCCTCAATCCTGGGCATTTTCCCTTCCTCCGGGATCCCCGGCTCTACTGTCTGTAGATCAATTTTTTACTGCCCTGGGATTGGTATATGATGACCCAGATCGGGTCTCTCTTGCTGAGACAAAATTACGTAAGATGCAGCAGGGAGATCGTCCGGCAGAGGAATTTGCTTCTGAGTTTCGTAGATGGGCCACAGATACTCAGTGGAATGACCCAGCTCTTAGGAGCCAGTTTTGTCATGGGCTTTCTGATAAATTAAAAGACGTTTTGGCTCAGTATGAGTCTCCTCCTTCTCTGGAGGCTGCTATGGCCTTAGCTATCCGTACTGATAGACGGCTTCGGGAGAGGGTGAGGTAACCCCACTCCCTGTTGTTTCTCCACCTACCACTAAAGTCCCTTATGTTGAGGTTCCCCTTGTCTGTTCGGATGAGCCTATGCAGTTGGGAGGGACATCATTTCGTAGGAGGGGATTGGCGGTACGCCGCAGGACTAGAAGATGTTTTTTCTGCGGGAAAGAGGGACATTTTGTTGGAGAATGTCCATCCCGTGCCTTGTTGAGCCAAAAGTCGCCGGAAAACTGTTAATCCCAGGTTGTGTGGTGGACGACAACCTGGGAGTATGTATTTCATCCGCCAGTTCTTCTCAGTTCCTTGTACCAGTGGAGGTGGTAGTTGGTACGAGAGTGGAGAGATTGTCTGTTCTTCTTGATAGTGGTTCCGGGGCTAATCTGGTTGACGCTCAGTTTGCTCAGGCTCAAGGTATGCATCTGAGTGTATTGGTCAAACCGATCCCTATATTCTCCATTGACGCCAGGCCTCTCGGCCAAGGTAGCTTTGTTCATGAGGTTCATAACATTGACCTTCGGGTAGGGGCAATACATAGGGAACAATTATCTTGTTATGTGTTGGAGGGTCTACCAACTCCCATTGTGTTGGGACTTCCTTGGTTGGTTAAACATAACCCTGTGATTAATTGGCAGTCCAGAGAGATAAGCCAATGGGGTGAGTTTTGCAAAAGCAACTGCATGAACACAGTCATCTGTGCGGTCGTGCCTAGTACATTGCCTCCTTTTTTGGAGGATTTTGGGGATGTTTTCTCTGAGGAGGGGTGTCAGGAGTTGCCTCCTCATCGCGTGTATGACTGCTCTATTAATCTCCTTCCTGATGCTAAGTTGCCTAAAGCTAGGTTGTATAATCTTTCTGGTCCTGAGAGGCAGGCTATGAAAGATTATATTTCTGAAAGTCTGGCCAAAGGGCATATTAGACCTTCATCTTCCCCAGTAGCCGCGGGGTTCTTCTTTGTGAAGAAGAAAGATGGAGGCCTACGCCCTTGCTTGGATTTCCGCGAACTTAATCGGATTACTGTTCGAGATCCGTATCCACTCCCTCTTATTCCTGATCTCTTCAATCAAATTGTTGGCGCCAAATGGTTTTCTAAATTGGATCTCAGGGGGGCGTATAATCTGATTAGGATAAAAGAGGGGGATGAGTGGAAAACGGCGTTTAACACGCCGGAGGGACATTATGAGAACCTAGTCATGCCTTTTGGTCTGACTACTGCACCAGCAGTATTCCAACATTTTGTTAATGACATTTTTCGTCACCTTGTGGGGCTGTTTGTGGTTGTATATTTGGACGACATTTTAATTTACTCGCCAGATCTTGTGTCTCACCAGGAGCATGTGAGACAGGTGTTGCAGATCTTGCGAGACAATAAATTATACGCCAAACTGGAGAAGTGTGTATTTGCCGTACAGGAACTTCAGTTTTTGGTTTTTTGGTGTCAGCCTCCGGTTTCTGTATGGACCCTGAAAAGGTGAGAGCAGTGCTTGAATGGGATCAGCCAGGGGATCTTAAGGCTCTGCAGCGTTTTTTGGGGTTTGCTAACTACTACCGGAAATTTATTTGTAATTTCTCATCTGTCGTCAAACCTCTCACTGACATGACAAGAAAAGGGACGGATTTTTCTAAATGGTCGGACAAAGCTTGCCAAGCCTTTTCCTCTTTGAAGAAATGTTTTGCTTCGGCACCCGTTCTCATCCAACCAGATGCATCTCAGCCGTTCATTGTGGAGGTGGATGCGTCTGACGTAGGGGTGGGTGCTATATTGTCCCAGGGTCCGTCCCCTGGTAAATGGCATCCGTGCGCTTTCTTTTCTAAGAAATTGTCGTCCGCCGAAAGGAATTATGATATCGGCAATAGGGAACTTTTGGCCATTAAGTTAGCTTTTGAAGAATGGCGTCACTTTTTGGAGGGGGCAGTCCACCCGGTTACCGTTATTACTGATCACAAGAACCTGTTGTATTTGGAATCCGCTAAGCGTCTGAATTCCAGACAAGCTCGATGGTCGTTGTTTTTTACCAGGTTTAATTTTGTCGTCACTTATCGCCCGGAGTCTAAGAATGTAAAGGCTGATGCCTTGTCTCGCAGTTTCCCAGGGGCCGGGAAAACGGATGACCCGAGTCCTATCCTTCAGGAGGGGGTGGTAGTGTCGGCTGTATTTTCTGAGCTTGAGGAGGAGGTGTTAGAGGCTCAGGGGGACGCCCCTGCAGGACCTCCAGGGAGACTGTTTGTCCCAAATCTGTTGAGACAAAAGGTTATTGAGGCACATCATAATTCTGCTCTAGCAGGACATCCAGGGAGTAAGGCTACTTTAGATCTCCTTTCTCGCCGGTTTTGGTGGCCTAATGCTAATAAAGATGTTATAACTTTTGTCGCGTCATGTGGGGTGTGTGCTCGCTTTAAAACCCCTCATACCCGTCCGTCTGGGACCCTTTTACCCTTGAAACTTCCGGAGCGTCCATGGACTCATTTATCTATGGACTTCATTACGGACCTTCCTCCGTCGTCAGGGAATACTGTCATACTGGTGGTTGTTGACAGGTTCAGTAAGATGGCACATTTCGTTGCTCTTCCTGCACTCCCTAATGCTAAAACTCTGGCGCAGGTGTTCATTAGGGAGATCGTTAGACTTCATGGGTTGCCTTCTGATGTGGTGTCAGATAGGGGGTCTCAGTTTGTGTCTAAATTTTGGAGGGCATTTTGTTTACGTCGGGGGATGCAATTGTCATTTTCCTCGGCTTTTCATCCGCAGACCAATGGTCAGACAGAGCGTCTGAATCAGAGCTTAGAGACATATCTCCGGTGTTTTGTCTCAGAGAACCAAGAGGACTGGTCTTCTTTCTTGCCTCTGGCAGAGTTCGCTCTTAACAACAGGCGGAGCGAGTCCACTGGTAAGTCCCCGTTTTTTGGGGCATATGGTTTTCATCCCCAGTTTTGTACTTTCAATGGGGGGGGCCCTTCTGGGGTTCCTGAGGAGGAGCGTTTCTCGTCGTCACTTGCTTCTGTGTGGAGAGGTGTATTGAATAATCTGAGTGCGATGGGGAACCGTTACAAACATATGGCTGATAGGAGGAGAGTTTCTGGTCCAGATCTGAATGTGAACGATCTGGTATGGTTGTCTACCAGGAATATAAAACTTAAAGTGCCCTCCTGGAAACTGGGTCCCAGATTCATCGGGCCATACAGGATCAGTTCCATAATTAATCCTGTGGCATTTCGTCTGGACCTCCCTCCTACGTTTAAAATTCATAATGTGTTCCACAAGTCATTACTTAAAAGGTATGTGGCACCAGTCATACCGTCACCTGCGTCTGATGTTAACGCAGATCGTTTGGTTCGGACCTTCCACAGAACTCACCCGGGCAGGCCTGGCCCTGAGGGTCCGGAGGCCCCTCGTAGAAGGGGGGGTACTGTCATGTGTGCATTGCCACGAAGATCGTCGCGGTTGCACATTTTGACTTCTCACAGCTGAGCTGCTGTTTCTTTGTGTTTGGCAGCTAGGGAGTTAATTCTGTCTGTGCTCGGTGCTGGGACTGGGTGCAGTTTCTCCCAGCTGCAATTGATTATTTGTTGATTGGTCTCCTTTAAATTTCTGGTTGTCTGCTTGGGGAGTTGCCAGTGAAACCTTCATGCAGACCACAGATAGGAATGAATCTGTATAGACTTTTGTTGTGAGCTCCTTAGTTGTTCTAAGCTCAACTTGGTTAGAGTTTATTTCCCATACCATTTATGTTCCTTTGGTGTTTGAGTGTGTATGCAAGCGAGTGTTATCCTGTCTGTCTTATATGTCTAATCTGTGTATTTAGCTAAGATCAGCCCATATCCCTTTGGTGGTAGTCAGGATCCTTCTTAGGACTGATTACAGGGTTCAGGGTCTGATAGGAGACAGGGTTAGGTTGGAGACTTGGACCTCTGAACCATTATCAGTACCTCCAAGGTGAGGGATTAGTTAGGACCCCAGTTTAGGGTCAGGTTAGATCCCGGTCCACCTCTTTCCTGTTTCAGCTCATCAAGTCCTCAAGATTAACCCTGAGTTCAGCAGATATCGTGTCAGGTAAATCTATTCTATACTTACATGCTGATGTTGCTATACTAGTTGTTGTATAGGTGTTGTTCCTGTATTAATAGTTTACTGACATTGTATACATATCATTAGACAGCGTGACAGAGAGTCACTTTCCACGTTCATAGGGAACACAGCAATAGCCTGTTCTGAGGTAACAGCTTCAATCTCTCTCCTTCTGTCTCTGACAGGAATCACTTCAGGTCTCTCTGAGCTCTGACAGGAACTACAACTAACTAAACACTGACAGAACTGCTACGTCTCACTAACCTTATATATTCTAAGATTCCCTCTAGTGGTAATGTTGGGAAGTGTGAGTGTTGTGAATGAATATCAGGTTTTGCAATTACCTTTTAGTACATACTCCTGGGAACATGTGTACCAAGCGCAGCTGGGCCACACACAACGAGAAAAATAGTGGCCGAGAAAAGTGTTAATATCCCAAAAATGGCTTGAAATTCCAGTTAGTAGTAAATTACAAAATTGCTGGTAATTACAAGCACTGTCTGACCACAGTATTTGTTTATGAAGATGGGACTAACCCTTTAACCCTCATTTGAGGTGCAATGGCATCATTTCTTAAAGTTGGAAAACAAACAGAACTAATAAAATCCAGAAAAGTACGATATATAAAACCTTCATTCCCAGGCCCCTGTTCACTTCACTAGGGCCAGACCTACAACTGTGTTGCTTGACTCATTCCCATCTCAATCTGTACCGATCTTTAGGGCTTTTCCTCTTTGACCAGATCTTGCACTGAAAAATCTTGTCCACTCTTTAGTTAGCTTTAAAGGTACTTTTCTTAAAGCCAGTCTCACTATGGGACAATTAAATGGATTGCCCATTACTGTGAATTGACAACCTATCCTGAGAATAAAGGGTATGCCACACTAAACAATATCGCTAACGAGATCGCTAAAAAACGTCACTATTTAGCGATCCGTTAGCGATATTGTTCAGTGCGGCAGCTTCCAGCGACGAGCTTCCTGCTGTGATCTCGCTCGTCGCTGAATCGTTCCGGACCCTATTTCATCGCTGGCGCTCCCGCTGGGTAAGTATCTTATCGCTGTGTGGCACTTTTCTTAGCGATTTAGCGGTACTTTTGTACGCTAAAGTCGTAAGAAGATCGCTAACGCGATAGCGTCGTTAACTATATCGCTAAATGTGGCCGCATTTAGCGATATAGAACGATCCGCTAGCGATCTCATTAGTATGCAACGCTAACGAGATCGTAGCGGGATTGCTTAGTGTGCAGTACCTTAAGTCATCAATAGCACAAAGGTGGGAATCTGTCACCTGGTACTCCTACAGAGCCGCAGTTACCAATTCTGGCAGTGGCTAGATGTAAATAGTGTAAGGAACGGAGCTGTTCTATTTCTTGTTTATGCCTCTGACACGATTGTGGTAACGGGTTACTTTTATTGTGTGCACGTTCTCTCAGCCACATTACATGAATGCTTCCTGTCTCATGCTCTTACCAACGAGTCCCTCCTCTCTATCCTCTGAATACATCCAGGTAGTGAGACCCCTAGAGGCGGCTCAGCATATAACATATTGCTACATCCTTTGTCTTTTAACTGAAGAAATAACTAAGCTAATATAACTAACATACATGTGAACATTTCAATATTCAAGATATTGGTGACATAAACATAACTGGCAAGCATCATGCTATTAAGATACTTTAAAATACTTGGTTGTATATATAGTCCTTGAGGTGTGCTGGCTTTGTGATCATTCTGCCCGATCTAGTAACATACGATGCGTTACTGCCACTATTCGGTGGTTCTCTCGATTCGGGCGTTACCGCATCTGATATTGCCTGTCTCCGACCAGAATCTCCACTCTGAACCTGGGCCATCCTGTAGCCTCTCTGCTTAGACTTGCTGTTTCCTCATCTTGGATATGAGGATACTGTTCATATGACCATGTATCAGATCCTTCTTGCGTTTTCCTCAGATGTCTCCGATTTCTCCTTAGTTTTCTTCCCTCCTCTGTCACAATCTCGTAGGATCTGGGTCCTAGTTTCTGGAGCACCTTTGCTTTTCTCCATTGTTTGTCATATTTGCTCGGCTGCATCCTGATGTTGTCATTTTGTCTCAGTTCTGGTAGATCTTTTGCCAACTGATTATAATAGAATGCTTGTCTATCCTGATTTTCCTTTAGTTTTGACCTCATTCCCCTCACCAGATTTGGTTTCAGAAGACGACTAGCTGTTGGTATGAGTGTCCTTGTCCGTTTACTCAGAAGCCTCTGTGCTGGGCTGCTGTCTAGACCTTGGGAAGGTGTGTTTCTGTGGTCCAGTATAGATAGATATACATCTGTCCCTGCCTGTTTCGCTCTCTTAATCAACTTCTTTGCTGTTTTCACCCTGATTCCGCTTTGCCATTGCTTTGAGGATATCCAGGAGATGATGTATTGTGTTCAAATTCCCATAACTTGCTGAACTCCTTGAACTCTTCTGACCTAAATTGAGCGGCATTATCAGTAAAAACAATCTCTGGAATCCCATATCTGGCAAAATGAGCCTTGAGTTTTTTAATAACTGTTCTTGCTCTTGTATCCTTCAAATAGTCCACTTCCCAAAAATTAGAAAAATAGTCCACAGTTACCAGGTATTCTCTTTCCTCCAATGTGAACAAATCTATTCCTATTTTTGACCATGGTCTATTTGGAACGGCATGCGGTTGCAATGGCTCTTTCGGTTGTTTATCCCCGCCGGACGCACATATCTCACATTGTGCTATGTAACTTTTTATGTGATCATTCATACCCGGCCAATAAACTGATTCTCTTGCCCAAGTGGGACGAGTGTAATTTCTGTAGTATGTCTCTTCTCTGAGTCTCCGGTATCACTGCCCTTTCTCCCTTTATGATGATTCCTTGGTGTACTGACAGTTCATCTCGTATATGGAAGAATGGAGCAACTTCCTTTGGAGCATGCAGCTTATATTTTGGCCAGCCCTGCAGGATCACAGTTTTTAATATCTGTAGTGTTTTATCTTTTTCTGTGAAGGTCTGTATTTGTTTCAGTTTATCTTTAGATACTGCAAGATAATCACACATATTGATGTTGTCCATTTCTTGTCCTTTATCCTCTGAGTTGGGTAAGTACGCTCTGCTTAGAGTATCTGCAATCAACAAGTCTTTTCCTGGACAATATCCAATTTCATAATCATATTTTTGAAGTCGCAGAAGCATGCGCTGCAGTCTCTTTGGTGCATTTAGTAGTGGTTTTTTTTGTAATGCTCTCCAACGGTTTGTGATCTGACTGTACTGTTACCTGTCGACCGTATGTGTACTGATGAAACCTTTCCATTCCAAACACCACAGCTAGTAACTCCTTTTCGATTTGGGCATATCCCTGCTCTGTCGGTGTTAGCGCTTTGCTTGCAAATGTCAAAAATAAACATGGCACTCAAAGAATGTAATACGGATATCGGTGCCCAAGTAGGGTCTCCAGCCCAAATAACGTAGAAAAAAGGACTTGGCACTCAGTAGGAATGAATGATGAAAAAACTGTTAGTTGCTTGTGGTTATTTCTTTTAATTTGCATCCATATGTGAACAATAGAAGAGTACACAATACATGAACGTTTTCGGCCGTAATACAACAGCCTTCTTCAGATAATATGTACAGAGATAACTGAAAAATTGAAAAAATAAAATTACAATCCATACATAATGTAAGAGAAACAACAAAATTGCAACAAAATGAACATAAGGAATATAAATATATACAAGAACAATGTGACTATTGATGATCAAGTAGAAAGTCTTTAGATAGCCTACTATCCAGAGGTGCTCAGTGAGGATATCTAGTATCGTAGAGGAACACATATCTATAACAAGATAACGGTAGACATCGGCCAAATGTCAGAAGGTACAAAGGTGAGACTAGGAATAGATAATATAAGACACCTGTAATGAGATAATAATAGATTAGTGAGACACTATAGTAGGACAATATAAGCGACCCAGAGAGTGACCCCACAAAAATTGGAGGGAGTAAGGACATAGAAGAATAAAACAGGCAACAACAAAGGAGGAGAGACAAGGGATGAATAAAAACACACAAAGAGGACAAAAGTGAAAGTAAAGTGAAAAAAGAAAGTAAAGTGAAAAAAGAAAAGTGAAAAAAGAACACTATATCTAGAAAAAAGAAAAATTGGAGGAAAGATGGAAAATAATGGGAAATAAAAATTAGAAATTAAGAGAAAAATACCTGAAGAAATAGTATAAATGGATGAAAGATCTGGCGCTGGTGGCACAATGTAGCCGTATAAAAGCGCTACATGCGAGAAAAGACAAAGAAAAAATAAAAAAATTTTTGTTGCAATTTTGTTGTTTCTCTTACATTATGTATGGATTGTAATTTTATTTTTTCAATTTTTCAGTTATCTCTGTACATATTATCTGAAGAAGGCTGTTGTATTACGGCCGAAAACGTTCATGTATTGTGTACTCTTCTATTGTTCACATATGGATGCAAATTAAAAGAAATAACCACAAGCAACTAACAGTTTTTTCATCATTCATTCCTACTGAGTGCCAAGTCCTTTTTTCTACGTTATTTGGGCTGGAGACCCTACTTGGGCACCGATATCCGTATTACATTCTTTGAGTGCCATGTTTATTTTTGTTATTTGATTCCTCCATACATGAGCACCATTGATCATGTCTAGCGAGACTTTTTTCTTTAATGACTCTGAAACAGCTGATATTCTATCCAGGGTTACTGCTTCAAGTGACTTCCTACAGGTACCCACACAGGAGATAAAAAATCGCGATTTTGAACGCGAAACAAGGAAAGCTGTAAATTCTGAATTGCATATTATTACATTGGCCGAATACCTGAAGGTACATAGGATTCCCAGGGACTTAGGGTCCCACTACAACCAACCTTTTTCAAAGAAGACAGAGAATACTGCACCAGGTTTGAACAAATATTGAACAAATGTTCATTCGACCTAATGACACTTACTGTGTCCCATCTGCAGAAGAGCTTGGAATCTACCAAGGCACAAATTACCGCCATCGAGACACAATTAGGGAGCACCATGTCCCAAGAATCTTTTCAAGAACTGAAAAAGAAGAACCAGGACCTTCTCAACACCTATCGGCTGGACGTAGAAAAGAGGAAGAGAACCAAATTTATCAGGGACACGGAGGACTACCTCCAGAACCGTGTCTATCAGTGGAGGATACGCTCCGGCCATTCAGACGGCAAAATTCTCACAGTTCTTCTGGATCGGCAGACAGCAGGCCAGGCACATCAAGCTCTACTACTTCCTATTTCTCTTCCTCTTTTTTAGGCAATCGACGGGGCCGCACAAGAGACAGACGAGACGGGGGGGGCAGTGCCGCAGGGGACAATCGAAACCACATGACGACAAGGTCTCAGGTAACGACACTCCCCCCCTAGTCGTCAACATTTCCTCCAAAAATCTGGACGTCCATCAACTCTCAGCACTACAAAAGGGTTTGTCCTTTTGCCCCACTTATAAGTTCAATACATTTGAACTTAATATGGATATCAACAGATTTTTTCGTAATGTACGTGTGTAGCCCTGGTGTTAGGCACACGCAGTACCCTGGAGAGTGTGTGGCGAGACAGCAGTTTAATGCTAAATATTCATTCACTCAACATATACTAGACACACCCTTAGGGTAGTGGAGTTTACTCTTGAGGGAGTGGTCAAGGCGTATGTGTTAGAGTGATTTAGGGAGTCTAGTTCCTGTCTTCGGACAGAGAAGACGTCTGGAGTTCAGTTCCTGACTTCAGAGAGAGAAGACGTCTGGAGGGAGGAAGCAGTCCAGATTGCTCTATCATCAGTTCGGAAAGTGGAGTCTAGTATAGGTGCTTTAATTCATCTTAGCCTAGTCAGAGCTGTACCTCATCAGCATACACTGGAAGGAAAGAAGAAGTTTAGTGCAGAAAGTCTTCAGTATCCTGTCTAAAGGACGGTGTAAGGTTCAGAGACGTGCTCCTGCCTATTGAAAACTGAGCATCTGTAACTAACTTTGAAGTGAAGGAAAAGAAAGAAGTGACTACTCAACCCTTGGCTAGTGTGAGTGCTTATGTTACCAGCAAGGACAAGGCGAAAGGCACAGTGGTTTATTGGAATAGTGCTTACGGATTGAAGAAGTCCTGCACATTGCAACCGGTCACTGGGGACCGAAGGATCACTATTGTTACAAGCATAGTGGTAAGAAAACCAGGAATTTACCGGACCTTAGGTCGCGGCAAACAAGCCCCTTATAGTCAGTACGTAACTGGGGTCAGGGGGAGTGAAGACTTTGAATCAGTGCACGATAAGATAAGAATTCAGCTCCCTCGCAGGAAGGCTCCTAACACAAAGCTGACTGGGCGGTACAGCTATAGATTAGCTGGAGATATTGAGGGAACTACGCTTCAGGCTGGTTGTACTCATTGTATTGGGAGTAAAGGAGGCCCCTAACTTGTCCAGCTGCTGTCTCAAGATACACTCTCCTTGGATCAGCCTCCCTGGGACCTGCCTGAACATCTTACAAGTAAAGGTATGGAAAGACGCTGACCGTGTGAGACTGTGTTATTTACCTGCACCCGACTTCACTAACTTCATAGACCTGAGGGAAGAGTCCCACCTGTAGGGGACCCGACATCTAGCTGCATCACCATCCCCTCAGAGATCTACAGCAGCGCTGGTACTAATTACCAGAATACTACAGGTGGCGTCACGAACTGTATATAAACCTATCCCCTGTAAATATTTCCCCAACATACGCCAGACCGCCCGGGCCACAGACCGAGCCACAGCTACCTGTGACAAAATCCCCATAGACTTCCATGGGCTCGGCTCTGAGTACCCCATTGCCCTGGTAACCCACAATTGTGGTGGCGGGTCGATACAAATTGGCGTCACGAACAGGATGCGAAACTCGCAGAATTGCGAGCCCTGTGTGCCTAAGGAATTGTTTTTGTGAAAAAGGACTGTTTGCACTTTTGGCGCCAAAATCGCCAATCTTGTCGCCATATTCGCGCCCTCAGGCGCTGGAGAAGAAGGTGGGCGTACCTTCGTGGGCGTCTACCCCCCTGTGGCGCGAAGAAAATGCCTGCCCTCTCAAAGTGCTATTACAACATGCGATCCTGCCCTACAGCAAAGGAGGTCCGCCTCCTCTTCACCTTCCCTGCGAGGAGGAGGAGACGCAAACCCCACCTCCACGGAAGAGACCGGATGTCTCCGCAGAAAGAAGAAAGAATCTTCTGGAACATCATGCAAGCAGGACGTGTGCAGCCGAGCAGGGAAGCGGAGGAAGGCAGGCCCCGTGCCCCAGCCAAGCTGCCACCAGCACCGGAGTTATCCGTGGTCCTGCACCTGCAGCAGGCGTTGCTAGAGATTCGAGAAGAAAATGCACGCCTGAAGAAGATGGTCCAATACCAACCTGGCTTTGAAGAGATCGAGAGACGCCGGCGTACCCTGGAACAGCGGAGGCTGTGGGACACGGTGATCTCTCCCCTCAACGACCCCCCACGATTCCAGATACCGAAGAGTCTGCTGCCCAAGGCGAAGGAGCAACCGGAGGCTGCCCCCGAAAGTACCGATCCCGATCCCACCGGTGAAGCGGTGGAAGCGAAGGAGGTTGAGGAGGTACAGCCAATCCCGGAACGCCCGCCCGGCCAAGAGGCCGCAGCAGATGATCGGTCCCCGGCAGGGACACCGGAGGGGTCCTGTCCGTCACTACCAGATGTGGACTGGGACGAAATGGCGCGCGCCTGGATGACGTCGCCTATACCGCCCAGTGGGAACAGGAATGGCAGAGTCGTGAGGAGAAGAAGAAACGCCAGCAGGAGGAAGAGCGGGAAACTCAGCGGAACCGTCAGCGACAACATGCAGAGCTGATCGCGGACAAAGAGAGTGTCCGGAGAGATAAAGGTACCCTGAGGGAACCGCGGCGGCAGGGGTGTGTGACTGAGTTCCAGCTCCGGAAGGGCTGGGGCTTTATCCGTGAACCGGGCCTCTACCCAGGGGTCTTTGTCAGCCGGCGTGACGTAGAATCTCACCTACCGCAAGGCCATCCCGGGAGGGACTTAGTAAATGGAGACATCGTCACATATACACGGCATTGGGGATGAAGGGATGGTATGCCCTTAACGTCGCCATCGTCCGTGACCCCGTCCCAGACGCAGGTAACGTCACCACTACCGCAGCGTCCCCGTCTCTAGATCAAGCAGTAACCGGCCGTGCCCCAGCATCGCCCCCTGCAAATTCATCGCAACTAGCGACCCAGAGTTCATCGCAAAAGAAAGTTATATCTTCATCGCAACATGCGACCCAGTCTCAATCGCAATCCATGACACGGTCCATATCGTTAACTGTGATTGAAACGCAATCGGTGTCACGTGAGGAGAATGTACCCGTTGCGCCCCTAGAGGTTCGCACGAGAACTGTGGCGACTCAGACCCTAATCGCAGCGCATGATTTGCTAGTCCTGGGATCTAGGGCCCATTGCATTGTTCCAGCCCCCGGGGTGGAAAATGTATTGGAAAGTGTATTATTTGAAAATGAATAGATAGAAAAGGAGAATCGGTGAGATCCATATCGGGTCTACCATAAGTAGAAAGTTTGAAAATGTTTTATAAGTTTTTGCACAAGTTGAAAAGTACAACGTATATGATGCATATATATTTTGCTAACCGTAGAATGCCCGGCTGGGTAAACAGTAACCAGAAAAAGTTTTGCACTTTAGTATAATAATGTGATATTATATTTATGTCTTTGGTTTTACATTGGACTTGGAGGTTGAGGACTATGCCAACCCAGAACTTACTTGTACATAGTTGCGCTTCGGTGCCTTATTTTGGTTTTACATAAACCAGCACAACTACCTCTGAATACAAAAACCCGTGTGGTGTGGCACTGAGTGAGGTCTGCAATCGGATGTCCTGCAGCCCACCCAGGACCTACGTTGAAGGTTTGGTGCGGGTCCTTCACAAGTATATTGTATATTTATTGAATGCTATTTAATACTTTTTGTATTTCTATATAATGTTATTGTTCGCAACGTTCAAGATATCCTCACCTCCCGGATGGGACGAACCAATGTTAATTGTTTAATGTTTTCATGCATAAACAAAAATGTCTCTTTTGTATTTTACAGCCCGGGAGTGCTGTCTTTTACCATGGGGGAATGTGTAGCCCTGGTGTTAGGCACACGCAGTACCCTGGAGAGTGTGTGGCGAGACAGCAGTTTAATGCTAAATATTCATTCACTCAACATATACTAGACACACCCTTAGGGTAGTGGAGTTTACTCTTGAGGGAGTGGTCAAGGCGTATGTGTTAGAGTGATTTAGGGAGTCTAGTTCCTGTCTTCGGACAGAGAAGACGTCTGGAGTTCAGTTCCTGACTTCAGAGAGAGAAGACGTCTGGAGGGAGGAAGCAGTCCAGATTGCTCTATCATCAGTTCGGAAAGTGGAGTCTAGTATAGGTGCTTTAATTCACCTTAGCCTAGTCAGAGCTGTACCTCATCAGCATACACTGGAAGGAAAGAAGAAGTTTAGTGCAGAAAGTCTTCAGTATCCTGTCTAAAGGACGGTGTAAGGTTCAGAGACGTGCTCCTGCCTATTGAAAACTGAGCATCTGTAACTAACTTTGAAGTGAAGGAAAAGAAAGAAGTGACTACTCGACCCTTGGCTAGTGTGAGTGCTTATGTTACCAGCGAGGACAAGGCGAAAGGCACAGTGGTTTATTGGAATAGTGCTTACGGATTGAAGAAGTCCTGCACATTGCAACCGGTCACTGGGGACCGAAGGATCACTATTGTTACAAGCATAGTGGTAAGAAAACCAGGAATTTACCGGACCTTAGGTCGCGGCAAACAAGCCCCTTATAGTCAGTACGTAACTGGGTCAGGGGAGTGAAGACTTTGAATCAGTGCACGATAAGATAAGAATTCAGCTCCCTCGCAGGAAGGCTCCTAACACAAAGCTGACTGGGCGGTACAGCTATAGATTAGCTGGAGATATTGAGGGAACTACGCTTCAGGCTGGTTGTACTCATTGTATTGGGAGTAAAGGAGGCCCCTAACTTGTCCAGCTGCTGTCTCAAGATACACTCTCCTTGGATCAGCCTCCCTGGGACCTGCCTGAACATCTTACAAGTAAAGGTATGGAAAGACGCTGACCGTGTGAGACTGTGTTATTTACCTGCACCCGACTTCACTAACTTCATAGACCTGAGGGAAGAGTCCCACCTGTAGGGGACCCGACATCTAGCTGCATCACCATCCCCTCAGAGATCTACAGCAGCGCTGGTACTAATTACCAGAATACTACAGGTGGCGTCACGAACTGTATATAAACCTATCCCCTGTAAATATTTCCCCAACATACGCCAGACCGCCCGGGCCACAGACCGAGCCACAGCTACCTGTGACAAAATCCCCATAGACTTCCATGGGCTCGGCTCTGAGTACCCCATTGCCCTGGTAACCCACAATTGTGGTGGCGGGTCGATACAAATGCCTTCGGGCCCATTTTGCCTCCCAGATTCCAGATCCACCGGTTTCCACCTCTGGTTCCTCTTTACTTGATTTACAGGGTCTGGGGTTGAGACTCTCCAGTACATTCATGCCACCTAAAGTGAATCCTCCAGTAGAGACTTTCATTAGTCTTGTGGATAGAGATATCAGTAAATCTATACACAACATTAATTTGGGGAAATTCCATTCTCCTAGCAACCTCTCACCAGCAGAAAGATCAGCTTTAGATAGTCTTGCATCTGACAAAAGTCTCATTATTAAACCAGCGGACAAAGGGGGCGCCATTGTGGTCATGAACCACAATGACTACATGGCTGAAGCCCGTAGTCAACTTTGTGATAGAGAGGTTTATAAGATAATTCCCAGTAATCCTCTGAATACCATCAGGTCTAAGATTAGCCCTATCATAGACCGTCATTTTCACAACAATACGATAGACAAAAAATTGAAGGATTTTCTCACAAAAAAAGACCCGATCACGCCAGTTTTTTATATATTGCCGAAAATCCATAAAAATTTACTTAAACCACCAGGTCGCCCAATTGTTGCCCTCACAGACTCTGTTCTTTCACCATTGGCTATTGTACTGGAAAAATTGCTCACTCCTCTAGTGAAACTCACTAAATCGTTTGTGCTAGATACCAATGAGTTTTTACAACTCATAGGTTCTTTGGGTCCACTACCTGATTCTGCTATACTCGTTACATGGGATGTATGTAGTCTATATACATCCATTACACACATCAAAGGTATGAGTGCAGTGGATAGACTCCTACAGCAGCATAATACCAATTACAACATCCGTCATCTTTGCGCTGACCTCCTTGAACTTGTCCTCAAAGAGAATTATTTTCTCTTTGAGGACACATATTATGTACAACAACAGGGGACCGCCATGGGTTCCAACATGGCGCCTCCTTATGCCAACGCATACATGGCCATTTTTGAGGATGACTTCATCTATAACCATCCTCTGTTTCAAAAACACTCTATTCTATGGCGCAGATATATAGATGATGTTTTCTGTATATGGGATGGTCCCATCGACTCCCTTATTCTATTCAATGAACATTTGAACAATATTTGGCCTGAACTTAAATTCACCTTGCAGTTCAATGCTAATACCATCAATTTTCTCGATACTCTGATTAACAAGAACCATGGTGGCAATTGTCTATTGACATGTACCAAAAACCGACTGATAGGAACAGCCTTCTACACTTCAGTAGTTGTCATCCTCCCACCATGAAAAATTCTATACCGATCTCACAGTTTGGCAGAGTCAAGAGAATTGTCTCTGACTCCATGGTTAGGGAGGATAGGATACAGGAAATGGAGACCAAATTCCTTCACAGGGGCTACCCCCCCTCTGTACTTAACAAGGCTAAACAGCATCGACCCATAGATTCAGGACGTTCAAATATTAAAAGGGTTCCCTTTGTGACCACCTACCACCCTTTCTCAAATCTTGTGTCATCTTCCATCAGGAAACATTGGAATATTCTTTCCAAAAGTTACCCTCACATTCCTGAATTTCAAGTTCCAGTCTTACAATGTTTTCGCCGTCCCCATAATCTTCGGGACAAACTTGTTAAAGCAGATATTGGGTCAAGCCAGATAGTCCCTAGACAAACGTTCTACGGACTCAACGACAAGGCACTTTCCCCTGTTTGCACTGTCTACAGTGCAACAACATACAGAAGGGCCCTATGGCATATCATCCTCTCACGGGTCAGGGCTTCCCTATCAAAGGTTTTTTTTACCTGTGAGTCCGCCTTTGTCATTTATCTAATTAAATGCCCTTGTGGTCTAGCCTATATTGGAGAGACAACACAACCGATTCGCGATAGAGTGTCGCAACATAAATCTAATATACGTTGTCAGAAGACACATCTTCCACTTCCACACCATTTCAAAGAGTCAAATCATACCATTGCCCAACTCAGATTTCAGGTCTTGGAGCAAGTTGGGGTAAGCAGGAGAGGAACAAATCGAGTTAAAATGCTCAAAAAGCGTGAAGCCTTCTGGATTTTCACGTTTCAAACCTTGGAACCTAAAGGCCTGAATAGGGATTATGACGTGGCTGCCTTTCTCTAATGCATTCTGATTTATTATGGTATATGACTGTTTGTTATATTGTTTGATCATAATCCATGGTATTCCTATGATATTAATCTGATGCCCTTTGTTTCCCTAGAATCGTTGATTCCTCGATATGTTCACGCCCCTCACCTTTCCATCACCATGGTATTGTATAGCTGCACAGTCTTCTCTTTTTCTTCTTTTTCCCTTTTTCCCTACCTTCGCTTGTCTTTTGTTTTCTTCCCATTTTGCTCTTTTGTCATACATTGCTTCCCCTTTCTTCTGTTTCATACCCTAGATTGTCCCATTTCTCCTCTTTTTATCTCTCCCTCTTTATTTACCTTCCCTCTTTATATACCCCAGATTGTCCCATCTCTCCTCTTTTTATCTCTCCCTCTTTATTTACCATCCCTCTTTATCTGCCCTATTATCCTCTGACCGCAATTCAAGACCCTTCCACTGGGGCTTTTTCCTTTTCACTTCTCCTCTCACTCGTTCTGCGCAGGCGCTACAATTCACCACGTCTTCATGTCTCTCGATCATGTGATCGCTTTTCCTCTGCCCCTTCTGCGCATGCGCCACCCTCCTCCTGCGTCATTTGACGCTTTGATAGAGGCGTTTTTAAACCCGGAAGTACGGCGCTTGCAGCGTCCTACTCCCGGCTTTGACCCACGTGTATGCCTCCTCGCCGCTTCAGGTATTTGCTCTGTTCCCTCAATCTTTTCCACCGGCTTTTTTTCTAGTGTTCCTTGCCGCTTGTGCCATTTCACTTGTGTTATGGTCCTAACAATTTCTTATTGCTAATATTACAGCGCCCCCCCTTTGGCTACTGGTGTAGCTTGCAACGCTGTTTTCCCTGTACATTGCGGCCCACTACTAGGTAATCACTCTATTTGTTTGCTATACATTTTTCTTTTGGTAGATGTTCTCTTTATTTCTATCGTCCTCTCTTTCCACTCCTTCCTTTTTATTTATTTTTCAGCAGGCGTCTATTTCTTGAAGTCCTCTTTTGCATCCTTATACAGGTATTTTTTTCATTACACTTTAACTTTTCTTTCATTTTCTATTTTTATCTTTAATTTTTATTATTTTTTATTTTTTCTTTGTCTTTTCTCGCATGTAGCGCTTTTATACGGCTACATTGTGCCACCAGCGCCAGATCTTTCATCCATTTATACTATTTCTTCAGGTATTTTTCTCTTAATTTCTATTTTTTATTTCCCATTATTTTCCATCTTTCCTCCAATTTTTCTTTTTTCTAGATATAGTGTTCTTTTTTCACTTTTCTTTTTTCACTTTACTTTCTTTTTTCACTTTACTTTCACTTTTGTCCTCTTTGTGTGTTTTTATTCATCCCTTGTCTCTCCTCCTTTGTTGTTGCCTGTTTTATTCTTCTATGTCCTTACTCCCTCCAATTTTTGTGGGGTCACTCTCTGGGTCGCTTATATTGTCCTACTATAGTGTCTCACTAATCTATTATTATCTCATTACAGGTGTCTTATATTATCTATTCCTAGTCTCACCTTTGTACCTTCTGACATTTGGCCGATGTCTACCGTTATCTTGTTATAGATATGTGTTCCTCTACGATACTAGATATCCTCACTGAGCACCTCTGGATAGTAGGCTATCTAAAGACTTTCTACTTGATCATCAATAGTCACATTGTTCTTGTATATATTTATATTCCTTATGTTCATTTTGTTGCAATTTTGTTGTTTCTCTTACATTATGTATGGATTGTAATTTTATTTTTTCAATTTTTCAGTTATCTCTGTACATATTATCTGAAGAAGGCTGTTGTATTACGGCCGAAAACGTTCATGTATTGTGTACTCTTCTATTGTTCACATATGGATGCAAATTAAAAGAAATAACCACAAGCAACTAACAGTTTTTTCATCATTCATTCCTACTGAGTGCCAAGTCCTTTTTTCTACGTTGCTTGCAAATGTGATTGGTTGCCGCTCTTGCATTAATGTGGCACCTAGGCCTTTTTCTGACGCATCACATTGGACTACCACCTCTAACTGTGGATCAAAATATTTTAAGGTTGCTGTGTCTGCAATGGCTGTCTTTACTGATTGGAAAGCCGTCTCCTGTGCTTCTGTCCATTCCCACAACACATCTTTGTGAGTTAGCTGTCTCATTGGCTCACACATGTCTGATAGATTCTTGCAAAACTTGGACAGATAATTCACCATGCCCAAAAATCGTTGTACTCCACACACATCTGTTGGGGTAGGCATCTCTTGTATCGCCTTCACCTTTTCTGGATCCACTTTCACTCCATTTGAGGTTAGAAGATGTCCTATATATGGCACTTCCGTCATTTTAAGTTTCAACTTTTCCAAGTTCAACTTTATCCTTTTTTCTCTACACCTATCTAAAAATCGTAGCATCCTTGTATCGTGATTCTTTATTGCAGATTGCATATCGTCACCTTCTCCCACTATTAATATATCATCTGCTATCATCTTTACCCCTGGGAGTCCTTCCAAAGCTTGCATCAACTTCTGCTGAAATATTTCTGGAGCTGGTGTCAGTCCCATGGGCATTCTCAGCCATTTACGGCGACCAAATGGAGAAGAAAACGTTGTCAATAAACTGGATTCTTCATCCAGTTCCACATGCCAAAATCCATTTTTTACGTCACAAACTGAAAATATTTTTGCCTTTGATAAATCTGGTAGCACATCCTCTATTGTAGGCATCGGATAGTGATTCCTTTTGAGAGCTTTGTTGAGTGGTTTGGGATCGATACAAATTCTTAGTTTTCCTGATGGTTTCTGCACTATGACCAAACTACTTATCCAGTCTGTGCTCTGATGGACGACTTCTATCATGCCTCGCTTTTCTAAATCCTGTAGTTCTTCTTTCAATGGCTGAAGTAGTGCTACAGGCACTTTTCTTGTCGGTAATCTGGTAGGTTGTACTGTGTTATCAATTTCCAGTTTGTGTTTTCCATCAAAACATCCATCACCCTCAAATACATCCGCATACTGTGTTTTATAATCTGTAAATCTAGATTGCTGTCTGCTTTTGGGATATCCTTCATACTCTGTTTGACTTCCACAGACATAATGTTATGGAATTGTACCTTTATTAAGTCCATTGCCTGAACTGCTTTTATACCTAGTAACGGTATGTGGTCACCACCCTGCAGCACTGTAAATTGGGCTCTATAACTCTTTCTGTTGCATGGGTTACTAACCTTCAGTTTGCATGTCCCAAGAGGTTTCAGTATCGTTTTGTTGTACATCATAAGTACCTTATCAGTAGGTTCAATGAACACCTGTTCATTTAGTAGATCCTCCGGTATGACATTGCAACTTGCTCCACAGTCCAACTGAAATCTAATGGGTTTGTCATTTAATAAAAGAGTTGCAAACAGTTGTCTTGTATCTTTAGGTTCTGGCTGTCTGACTGTGTGTAGCCCTGGTGTTAGGCACACGCAGTACCCTGGAGAGTGTGTGGCGAGACAGCAGTTTAATGCTAAATATTCATTCACTCGACATATACTAGACACACCCTTAGGGTAGTGGAGTATACTCTAGAGGGAGTGGTCAAGGTAGTATGTGTTGGAGTGATTTAGTCAGTCTAGTTCCTGTCTTCGGACAGTGAGGACGTGTGGAGTGAGTGTCTAGACTTCTGAGAGAAAAGACGTCTGGAGGGAGGAAGGAGTCTAGCCTGCTTTGTCACCAGTTCATATCGTGGAGTCTGGTATAGGTGTCTGGATACACCTTAGTCTAGTCAGAGCTGTATCACCTCCTCAGCATACACTTAAGGAAAGAAGAAGTTTTAGTACAGAAAGTCTTCAGCATCCCTGTCTAAAGGACGGTATCAGGTTCAGAGACGTGCTCCTGCCTGTGATAACTGAGCATCTGTGGCTAACTTCGTAGAAAGGAAAAGAAAGAAGTGACTGCTCGACCCTTGGCTAGTTTGAGTGCTTATGTTACCAGCGTGGACAAGGCGAAAGGCAAGTGGATTTATAAGATTAGTGCTTACGGATTGAAGAAGTCCAGCACATTGCACCCGGTCACTGGGGACCGAAGGGTCACTGTTGTTTCAAGCACAGTGATAAGAAAACCAGGAATCTACCGGACCTTAGGTCGCGGCAGACAAGCCCCTTATAGTCAGTACGTAACTGGGGTCAGGGGGAGTGAAGACTTTGGAGTTCTGCAGGACAAAATAAGAATTCAGCTCCTTCACAGGAAGGCCCCTAACACTAAGCTGACTGGGCAGGTACAGCTAAAGATTAGCTGGAGAATTGAGGGAACTACGCTTCAGGCTGGTTGTACTCGTTTTATTGGAGTTAAAGGAGGCCCCTAACTTGTCCAGCTGCTGTCTCAAGATACACTCTCCTTGGATCAGCCTCCCTGGGACCTGCTTGAACATCTTACAAGTAAAGGTATGGAAAGACGCTGACCGTGTGAGACTGTGTTCTTTATCTGCACCCGACTTCACAAATCTCATAGACTTTGAGGGACTAGTCCCACCTGTAGGGGACCCGACATCTAGCTGCCTCACCATCCCCTCAGAGATCTACAGCAGCGCTGGTACTAATTACCAGAATACTACAGGTGGCGTCACGAACTGTATATAAACCTATCCCCTGTAAATATATCCCCAACATACGCCAGACCGCCCGGGCCACAGACCGAGCCACAGCTACCTGTGACAATCCCCATAGACTTCTACGGGCTCGGCTCTGAGTACCCCATTGCCCTGGTAACCCACAATTGTGGTGGCGGGCCGACACAAAAATTTGGCGTCACGAACAGGATGCGAAACTCGCGGAATTGCGAGCCCTGTGTGCCTAAGGAACTGTTTTTGTGAAAAAGGACTGTTTGCACTTTTGGCGCCAAAACCGCCATTTTTGTCGCCATATTCGCGCCCTCAGGCGCTGGAGAAGAAGGTGGGCGTACCTTCGTGGGCGTCTACCCCCCAGTGGCGCGAAGAAAATGCCTGCCCTCTCAAAGTGCTATTACAACATGCGGTCCTGCCCTACAGCAAAGGAGGTCCGCCTCCTCTTCACCTTCCCTGCGAGGAGGAGGAGACGCAAATCCCACCTCCACGGAAGAGACCGGATGTCTCCGCAGAAAGAAGAGAGAATCTTCTGGAACATCATGGAGGCAGGACGTGTGCAGCCGAGCGGGGCAGCGGAGGAAGGCAGGCCCCGTGCCCCCGCCAAGCTGCCATCGGCATCGGAGTCTTATGCGATCCTGCACCTGCAACAGGCGTTGCTAGAGATTCAGGAGGAGAACGCACGCCTAAAGAAGATGGTCCAACCTGGACTGGAGGAGATTGAGAGACGCCGATGTAACCTGCTGCGGTGGCAACTAACGAACACGGCGTCCTCTCCCCTCAACGAACCCCCACGATTCCAAATACCGAAGAGTCTGCTGCCCAAGGCGAAGGAGCAACCGGAGGCTGCCCCCGAAAGTACCGTTCCCGATCCCACCGGTGAAGCGGTGGAGGCGGAGGAGGTTGAGGAGGTACAGCCAATCCCGGAACGCCCGCCCGGCCAAGAGGCCGCAGCAGATTATCGGTCCCCGGCAGGGACACCGGAGGGGTCCTGTCCGTCACTACCAGATGTGGACTGGGACGAAATGGCGCGCCTGGATGACGTCGCCTACACCGCCCAGTGGGAACAAGAATGGCAGAGTCGTGAGGAGAAGAAGAGGCGTCAGCAGGAGGAAGAGCGGGAAACTCAGAGGAACCGTCAGCGACAATATGCCGAGCTGATTGCCGACAAGGAGACTGTCCGTCGCGACAAAGGTACCTTACGGGAACCGCGGCGGCAGGGGTGTGTGACTGAGTTCCAGCTCCGGAAGGGCTGGGGCTTTATCCGTGAACCGGGCCTCTACCCGGCGGTCTTTGTCAGCAGGCGTGACGTAGAATCCCACCTGCCGCAAGGCCATCCCGGGAGGGACTTAGCGAATGGAGATATCGTCACATATACGCGGCACTGGGGAATGAAGGGATGGTATGCCCTTAACGTCACCATCGTCCGTGACCCCGTCCCCGACGCAGGTACCGTCACCATTACCGCAGCGTCCCCGTCTCCAGTACAAGCAGCATCCGGCCGTGCCCCAGCATCGCCCCCTGCAAAGTCATCGCAACTAGCGACCCAGAGTTCATCGCAAATTAAAGCCACCGCTACATCGCTACATGCGACCCAGTCTCAATCGCAATCCCTGACGCGGTCCATATCGCTAACTGTGATTGAGACGCAATCGGTGTCATGTGGAGAGAGTGTACCCGTTGCGCCCCTAGAGGTTCGCACCAGAACTGTGGCGACCCAGACCCTGATCGCAGCACATGATTTGCTGGTCCTGGGATCAAGGGCCCATTGCGTTGTTCCAGCCCCCGGGGTGGAAAATGTAGTGGAAAGTGTATTTGCAGAGAATGAATAAATAGTAAAGAGTTGGTGAGATCCATATCGGGTCTACCATCAGTAATATAGTAAAAAGTTTGAAATGTTTTATAAAGTTTTGCACAAATTATATAGTGAATATATATATTTCTACTGTAGAATGCCCGGCTGGGTAATTGATAAATAGTAATCAGAAAAAGTTTTTGCACTTTCGTATTATGTGATATTATATAATATGTCTTTGGTTTTACATTGGACTTGGAGGTTAAGGACTATGCTAACCCAGAACTTACTTGTAAATAGTTGCGCTTCGGTGCTTTCTCTTGGTTTTACATAAACCATTACAACTACCTCTGAAAACAAAACCCGTGTGGTGTGGCACTGAGTGAGGTCTGCAATCGGATGTCCTGCAGCCCACCCAGGACCCACGTTGAAGGTTTGGTGCGGGTCCTTCACAAGTATCTTGTATATTTATTGAATGCTATTTAATATTTGTATTTTTCTATAAAGTTTGCAACGTTCAAGATTTCCTCACCTCCCGGATGGGACGAACCAATGTTATTGTTTAATGTTTATTGCATAAACAAAATGTCTCTTTTGTATTTTACAGCCCGGGAGTGCTGTCTTTTACCATGGGGGAATGTGTAGCCCTGGTGTTAGGCACACGCAGTACCCTGGAGAGTGTGTGGCGAGACAGCAGTTTAATGCTAAATATTCATTCACTCGACATATACTAGACACACCCTTAGGGTAGTGGAGTATACTCTAGAGGGAGTGGTCAAGGTAGTATGTGTTGGAGTGATTTAGTCAGTCTAGTTCCTGTCTTCGGACAGTGAGGACGTGTGGAGTGAGTGTCTAGACTTCTGAGAGAAAAGACGTCTGGAGGGAGGAAGGAGTCTAGCCTGCTTTGTCACCAGTTCATATCGTGGAGTCTGGTATAGGTGTCTGGATACACCTTAGTCTAGTCAGAGCTGTATCACCTCCTCAGCATACACTTAAGGAAAGAAGAAGTTTTAGTACAGAAAGTCTTCAGCATCCCTGTCTAAAGGACGGTATCAGGTTCAGAGACGTGCTCCTGCCTGTGATAACTGAGCATCTGTGGCTAACTTCGTAGAAAGGAAAAGAAAGAAGTGACTGCTCGACCCTTGGCTAGTTTGAGTGCTTATGTTACCAGCGTGGACAAGGCGAAAGGCAAGTGGATTTATAAGATTAGTGCTTACGGATTGAAGAAGTCCAGCACATTGCACCCGGTCACTGGGGACCGAAGGGTCACTGTTGTTTCAAGCACAGTGATAAGAAAACCAGGAATCTACCGGACCTTAGGTCGCGGCAGACAAGCCCCTTATAGTCAGTACGTAACTGGGGTCAGGGGGAGTGAAGACTTTGGAGTTCTGCAGGACAAAATAAGAATTCAGCTCCTTCACAGGAAGGCCCCTAACACTAAGCTGACTGGGCAGGTACAGCTAAAGATTAGCTGGAGAATTGAGGGAACTACGCTTCAGGCTGGTTGTACTCGTTTTATTGGAGTTAAAGGAGGCCCCTAACTTGTCCAGCTGCTGTCTCAAGATACACTCTCCTTGGATCAGCCTCCCTGGGACCTGCTTGAACATCTTACAAGTAAAGGTATGGAAAGACGCTGACCGTGTGAGACTGTGTTCTTTATCTGCACCCGACTTCACAAATCTCATAGACTTTGAGGGACTAGTCCCACCTGTAGGGGACCCGACATCTAGCTGCCTCACCATCCCTCAGAGATCTACAGCAGCGCTGGTACTAATTACCAGAATACTACAGGTGGCGTCACGAACTGTATATAAACCTATCCCCTGTAAATATATCCCCAACATACGCCAGACCGCCCGGGCCACAGACCGAGCCACAGCTACCTGTGACAATCCCCATAGACTTCTACGGGCTCGGCTCTGAGTACCCCATTGCCCTGGTAACCCACAATTGTGGTGGCGGGTCGACACAACTGTATTGACATTCTCTGTTGCAGACTGTAGCTGTATCCATGTAATATCTTCTGCACTGTCATTGTCCTGTGTCACACTGTGAATTTCTCTGTGCTTTTTAAAGGGCTTAAGTCTGCAGAGAGCTGCGAAATGATTCATCTTACCACAGGTCCTGCAGCTTTGTCCATATGCTGGACACTTCTCTTTGTCTCTCTCATGTCTTCTGCCACAGTATCTGCATTGGACTGTTCTCGCTTGGTGCTCTGCTTTTCCTCTCATGGTTACTGCATGTACTGGCTCCTCAGTGGTGTCTGCCATCATCTTCAGGCTGTCTCTTGTTAGCTCTGCAGCTCTGCTTATTTGCATGCATTTCTCTAGGGTTAACTCCCCCTCTCTCAGCAGTCTCTCTCTTAAGGTACTGCCACACTAAACAATCCCGCTAGCGATCACGATAACGACGCATACTAATGCGATCGCTAGCGGGATTGTTTCTATATCACTAAGTGCGGCCACATTTAGCGATATAGTTAACGACGCTATCGCCGTTAGCGATCTTCTTAACGACTTTAGCGGTACAAAAGTACCGCTAAATCACTAAGAAAAGGTGCCACACTAGCGATATATACTTACCCAGCGGGAGCGCCGACGAGAAAATAGGGTCCGGAACGATTCCAGCGACGAGCGAGATCACAGCAGGAAGCTCGTCGCTGGCAGCTGCCGCACTGAACAACATCGCTAACGGGATCACTAAATAGTGACGTTTTTTAGCGATCCCGTTAGCGATATTGTTCAGTGTGGCATACCCTTTAGCTGTGGCTCTCAGATGCCGCACACTATTCTATCTCTGATAAGAGAATCTCTGATCTCTCCAAAGCTGCATGTTGCTGCCAGTCTTTTCAGCTCAGTCACATATGCATATATATTCTCTCCCATCTCCTGATTTCTGGTGAAAAACTTAAATCTTTCCACTGTCTCATTCTTCTTGGGGTCACAGTGCTTATCAAATGCCTGTACAATGTCTGCCAGACTGTCCGTACCGTCCTGGATCAGGGTCTGAGCAAGCTCTCTGCCTTTTTCTCCAATCAGATAGTAGAAGAGCTTCACCTTACGCTTCTGATCATTGGTGTCTACTGTAAGATCCACATACAGAGTAAACTCCTCCTTCCAATGTCTCCAGGTCTGCGATAGATTTGAGGACATGATGTCTAGTCTCTGAGGAGGTTTTAATGCAGTCTCCATAATGCTGTACTGTGGGCACTGTACTTACAGTCGAGCTTTGTACCACAAGCTGCCTGGATTGTCTGTACACTTGTTCTTTATAGGTTCAGCCCTGCTGCCACCATGTTCTATTTCTTGTTTATGCCTCTGACACGATTGTGGTAACGGGTTACTTTTATTGTGTGCAGGTTCTCTCAGCCACATTACATGAATGCTTCCTGTCTCATGCTCTTACCAACGAGTCCCTCCTCTCTATCCTCTGAATACATCCAGGTAGTGAGACCCCTAGAGGCGGCTCAGCATATAACATATTGCTACAGGAGCACCGCAGCTTTGTATTCTGTGTAGTGGCCGCTCCTGAGGACTGCAGATCAGCTCCTATTTTTTTTATACTTGCTGTAGATGAATCCCTGTAATGAGAATAGTGGTGGAACCACTGTACCGTGGACTAAAAAGAGCCTGGAGAGGTGAGATTAGTCTCTTCACTAGAGCCTCAGAAGATAGGGCTAGACTTGGCTCCGGATGGATGCGAACTGCTACTCCAGCGCTGATCTCTGACACACGTCAGCTGACCCCCAAAGGAGCAACTAGTTGGAAAGGCCAGAAACAGAAATGGATGAAATTTAGACAAGTGCAGGCAGAACAACTGGGAGACAAGGCAGGTGTAAACAGGTACAGCTGGTATACAGACTGGCAGAGCAAATACTGGCAGGAACGGCTGGTATACAGATGAGCATGGTAGGTGCAGGTGGGTACGGCTGGTATACAAATGGCATGGCAGGTGAAGGCTGGTATGGCTGGTATACAGACTGACACAGCAGGTGCAGGCAAGTATGGCTGATATACAGACAGGCACGGCAGGTGCAGGCAAGTATAGCTGATATACAGGCAGGCATGGCAGGTGCAGGCAAGTATGGCTGATATACAGGCAGGCAGATGCTGAAAGGCACAAACAGGGAGAGGTAGGAACGAGCAAGAACTGAACAAGCCGGTACTGGTAGGTACTGGTGTGTAGCCCAGCTGTGACTGGAGCCACATGTTACCCTGGAGGATGCATGAAAGGTAAATCCATGATAACCTATAAGCACACAACACTTCGCATTTTTCCTGGTTCCACTAGAGGGAGCCCTTGAGATGACAGCAGTGTGATGAAGGCAGTCTAGCTGCGAGTTAGATAGTAGTTGGTTTTTTCCTCAGAGTGTGTTGCAAAGCAGACAAGCTAGTTACCTCAGACGAGCTGAGTAGGAAAGACTAGCCAGAGAAAGACTTATCTGAAAGCCTGAGGACTTCAGGAAATACTCAGCTTACATCGTGGAGTCCAGTAGCAGTGGGACGGGTTGCCACTTAGTCTGGTCAAAGTTGAGTCTACTGAGATACCCTCAGTGAGTGTTTCAGTAAGTAAGCGTGCCGACGCTTGGAGAGCGCTGAAGAAAAGAAAGCTGACATCTGCTGCTAGTTTGTACTTATGATAGTGGTGAGCGAAGGACGACAGGCAAGTGGAAAAGGGAAAGAGAGTGACCGAGGTCAACCAGCATTGATAGCTTACATCCACTCTGCACCACCGGACACCGGGTTCGCGCTTACCAGCATCTGCACGACTGGTAGGAGACACCGGAGACCCTGGACTTCAAGTCGCGGGGGCCCAGCAGTGCTGATACGTAACCGAGGTTAGGAAGACGGGGGTCTGGCAGGTACCGCCACAGAGACACTGTTCTGTCCACAAGAAGACCTCACCACAAGGTCAGCCGGGCATAGCTGAAAACACGGAGTTAGGCTTTGTTTTATGCAAGTCAGAAACTCACCCACATTAAAGACATAAGGAGGCCCTACACCTATTTAGTGGATTACTGGACGTGCATCCTCCACCCTGACAGCTTCCCGAGACGTGCCTGAATCTACCATCAGTAAAGGTACAGAAAGAGATTATCGTGTGTGTGTCTGCCTTATTGAACCTGCACCCTACACCGCCATATACCTCGAGGGATCAGTCTTACCTGTGGGAGACTTAACACCTTGCTGCCCAGTAACAACCCCTCAGAGGATTCACCCTGCAGCGCTGGTCACCCTGATCAGAAACCACAGGTGGCGTCACGAACATTTTCTACAAACCTACAATCCCCTGTAAATATTCCCCTTTTAGTGAGTGCCCAGGGCAACGGACCGAGCTGCGCTACCCGTGACATCCCCCAGTGAAGTGAACGGGCTCGGTGCCAAGTACCCCAAGCCCTGTACGTGTGACTCATCTTTGGCGTCACAAACAGGATACGAAGCTCGCAATATGCGAGTCCTGTGTGCCTGAATGGACTGTTTTTGTGCAAAAAGACTGTGTTGCTGTTTTTGAGATTTTTAGCGCCAATTGTCCGCCATTGCCCGCCAAAGTACAGCGCTACAGTGCAAGGAGAAGGGACATACCTGCAGAAAGCGCGCGGAGTCCCGGACACGCCCCCAACGCTGACGCGGCGGCAGGTCCTGTGGAGAGCTTCAGTGATAGCTCTGACTTCAGAGCGCCAGCGACGCAGGTCCTTCCACATCGCTGTGCCCGGAGAGCTGCAGACATGTTGCAGCTGCAAGCTGCAATGACTTACCCGCCGGCGCTGCCATGCAGGATGGAAACGCTGGCCCATCACCGGGTCCGGTGGCCCCGATAGTACCGCTGACGCTCCCATACCTGCATGGAGCAAAGTGGCTCCCTCTGTACAGCGGTAAGCCAGACACCCTGTCAGGGTTCAAGTGCAAAATATGCAGCATAATGGACATGTACCCTATGACAGAGAAACAAAGAGCTGCAGTGGTATTGGGACAATTGACTGGTTAAAACTTAACATTTATTAACTAAAAAAGTTAAAATTGGACACTCAAATACAAACACCATCCTCAAAAAGTGTATAGATAAGGATATATGATATAATCAGAGAGAAAATTCTAGATTATGAGCAATTCAATAATCTCTTTTCTTTAAGGAGAATGACTACAAAAAAGGGGGGTAAATAATACTCAACAACCTTGCACCGCTAAAGTTGCTACCCTCACTTAATAAACCATTGGTTTCTTATATATTAACCTCAAAGGGGGTAAATATTAATCATCAGCCTTGCACCGTTAAAGCTGCTACCCACACTTTGTAAACAATTGGTTTTTTAAATTATAACCATAGCAATAAATGAAGAATTAGAAACACATCATGGGGTCATTCAGAGATAAATTAGAACGCTCTCACCCATAAAGATGTAAGTTTCAACGTCATCTCCTTATTAAAGAATCCGCACGATGTCATAGATTCAGAAAATAACAGGCCGTTTCCCAACGTGTTTCCTCCATAATGGATTCATCAGGGGATATGGCGAGATGGACAACAGTGCATCTAAAACATTATGGCACTGATAATAACTCTCCTAAGGGATTCAGATAAACACCTCCTTATATCATTTAGTATGACACTCCCATTCACCACAAATCACCAACCAGTGCAAAAAACTAAACATAAAAACCAATCACCAGCAAAAGTGTTTAATTATAATTATAAAACATCTGTGAGTCGGGTGCACTATTGCGCCGGAAAGAACGCCGCACATGTAAACCCATTCACCTATATAGTCGGCGATGAGAACGCCTGCTTGAAAGTGACCTCTGCCACAAATGACGTCAGGCACATGCGCAATGTGTTCCAAATAACTCACAATCATGAAGGAAAAATACTTCCGGTTTAAACAACTAACCATTTCCTGTTTAATTCAGCGCATGCGCCGTATCAATTCGGATCACCATCTTGGATTCCCCAAACATGCGCCGTTTAATTGAAACACACAACATAACGCAAAGGGGAATATATTCAGATTCCTATGGGCATGCGCAGTTTAACCCGCCAGTTTTGGAATCAACCATAACACACAATATGGCATAATTCGAAATATATGTTAACCATTTAAAGTAACATAATTCAAAATTTAATTAGGCAGGAAAATAGCATATTGAGATATGTATTATTAATCAACAGAGAAACAATACAAAGGAATAATTGTTATTTAGCCTAGGAGACTGTCAATAATCCTAGGATTCTTATTGCACAGAATTGACCAGGGAGTAACTATTAATGTGTGTCCCAAACAAACTACCATTTTAGTAAAAAAAATTTTATACAAAAAATGGAAATATATAATACTGGAAAAATCCAGAAAAACAAAAAAGAGCTTCGGCTGGACTCCAACACCACCAGAAAGAAAAGAAAATTGCGAGGAAATACTATTATTATATAATTATTAAAATAGATAATTCAAAAGAGAGGGGGAGATTTATTATATTAGTGGGGAAGATGAAATGAGAGACCAGCACCTACAGATCATACAAGGGAAGGAATTATAATTAAACACTTTTGCTGGTGATTGGTTTTTATGTTTAGTTTTTTGCACTGGTTGGTGATTTGTGGTGAATGGGAGTGTCATACTAAATGATATAAGGAGGTGTTTATCTGAATCCCTTAGGAGAGTTATTATCAGTGCCATAATGTTTTAGATGCACTGTTGTCCATCTCGCCATATCCCCTGATGAATCCATTATGGAGGAAACACGTTGGGAAACGGCCTGTTATTTTCTGAATCTATGACATCGTGCGGATTCTTTAATAAGGAGATGACGTTGAAACTTACATCTTTATGGGTGAGAGCGTTCTAATTTATCTCTGAATGACCCCATGATGTGTTTCTAATTCTTCATTTATTGCTATGGTTATAATTTAAAAAACCAATTGTTTACAAAGTGTGGGTAGCAGCTTTAACGGTGCAAGGCTGATGATTAATATTTACCCCCTTTGAGGTTAATATATAAGAAACCAATGGTTTATTAAGTGAGGGTAGCAACTTTAGCGGTGCAAGGTTGTTGAGTATTATTTACCCCCCTTTTTTGTAGTCATTCTCCTTAAAGAAAAGAGATTATTGAATTGCTCATAATCTAGAATTTTCTCTCTGATTATATCATATATCCTTATCTATACACTTTTTGAGGATGGTGTTTGTATTTGAGTGTCCAATTTTAACTTTTTTAGTTAATAAATGTTAAGTTTTAATATATCCTATTGCTGCTATTTACATACTAATCCCAAAAGGATATCAAACAATTATTACTATTTTTGCTTAAACATATTCAATCTTTCTGAGCATGGCTGGTTTCCTCACCACTGGAATAGATACTAATCATTGGTTAAGCGAGGTCAAAGATATTTTTTCAGACCGTGACTTTCAGCAGAGGAAGTATACTCCATCCTTTAACTCAGCCTTCAAAGAGCTAACAAGAGTTTATAAAAATCAGATTATTTCCTGGTGGGAAGTGCAGGGACTTGAATCCTATATAAAAGCTGGCATTGTACCACGTCACTTGAGGATATCTTTGGTGCCAGGTCTTAGATATAAGAATCCTGATTTATTGACCAAGTGGGAAAGGGAAGCTACCAACAGTTCCCTTAGATTTATGCAGATTCTTCTTGATGATGAACGCATAACATTGGGTAAATGTAATGAAAGTCTAAGGGAACAAATTGAGATCACAAAAAAATTCTCCTCTGAGACCGAATTTCCCACAAAGGAATTAAATCTACAAAATAGTCTGGAACGGTTTCAGTTTCATTTAAAGGAGAGAAAACATAAACAATTCATACGTGATCTTCAAGATTTTAAAGAGAACAAAGCTTACATTTTTCCTAGCAGAGATAATAGAGCACCTGAAGGTGACTTTACATCGACTGATACTGAAACTTCGGATATAGAAGGGCACCAAAGATTGCAGAGGGGGAGACAACGAGGAAGAGGGGGTGGCCGTAGGAGGAGGTTTGATCGTAGACCTAACTTTTCTGCGACACCGGTACCTACTTCCTCGTCGTCGTCTTTTTTGGAGCAGAGTTACCCCCTACGCAGCAGATTAAACCCTTTAGGCACTCAACATCAAGGGTAAAACCTCAGGTTTTAAATTTATCTGATAGAACTCTGACAGAGACCGAAATGTGTGTATTAAGTAAAGGTTTATCATTTGTTCCCTCCAGTGATTTTGATACTTTTGAAGGGATTAAAGATTTACATCTATTCATTCGGAAATTAAAATGGAAAAAGTTTCATATACAGGCTAACAAGAGAACCAGTGACGAATTGGGTGTTCCTGATTCAATGTTGGAGGATGTGAGGTTGCTCTTTCATCTCTCTGAAACTGAACCTAATTTGAGGGGTAAAGGTCCCTTTACGGACCTTAAATGTAAGAATAAAAAAATGCCACCACCTCAATCTGATTTAACATCAATCGATGTCTTTTTAAATTTGGTAACTCAGGATATTCAGAGATATGGTGAAAATCCATCTTTCACCCACTACAACCTTACTCGGTCTGAAATGAAGGCATTAAATGGATTGGAAAATGACCGCGGCATTACCATCAAGACATCAGACAAGGGTGGTAACGTCGTGGTGATGAATACTCCTGATTATAAACAGATGTGTCTTAAGATCTTGAATGATAGAGAATGTTACTGTGTTCTGTCCTCTAATCCAACGGTGGATTATTTAAACGAACTTAGAAATATTGCATTGGATGGTTTATCAATGGGAGTCATAGACAAGAATGAATTTGATTTTATTGTACCAAAATTTCCAGTCTTGGCAACTTTTTATTGTCTCCCAAAGGTACATAAGGGTCTGACCCCATTGAAAGGTAGACCCATTGTATCCGGTGTTGAAAGTTTAACCAAAAATTTGGGGGTGTATTTGGACAGAATCTTGAATCCCTTTGTTCTAGCTCTGAGCTCTTATACAAGAGACACCACTGACTTATTGAGCAAAATAGAGGGAGTCATAATGGAACCCGATACTATTCTTGCGAGTATTGACGTTGAAGCCCTCTACTCATCAATCCCGCATAAAAAGGGTTTGGAGGCGATTGAATATTTCTTGAGGAGTAGAGGTCTACATCTGAAAGAACACAGTAAATTTACATGTGACTGTTTGCGTTACTTGTTAACACACAATTTTTTTGTGTTTGATCACAGGTATTACCACCAGCTCAGGGGCACTGCGATGGGGAGCCCTTGTGCCCCCTCCTATGCAAACTTGCTCCTGGGCTGGTGGGAAGAAACTATTGTTTTTGGTGAAAGAAGCATCGCTGGAGCTGAAAATGCTCTTTTGTGGTTACGCTTTATAGACGATGTCTTCATCATTTGGAAAGGCACAGGAGTTACCTTTACTGATTTTGTCACGAGTCTTAATATCAATGACATTGGGCTTCATTTCACATGTGAGTGGAATACATCTAAACTCTCATTTCTCGATGTTCTGATTGAAAAAATGGAGGATGGAACATTGAGCACCAGCACCTACAGGAAATCCACGGCTACGAACTCCTTATTGCGATGGGAGAGTAGTCATCCCCTGGCCCAAAAAAAAGGTATACCAAGGGGTCAGTATACGAGGATTCGTAGAAATTGCTCTGATGTTAACACTTTTAAATATCAGGCCAATGATCTGCGTAATAGATTCCTGGACAGAGGTTATCCTGATCCGGTGTTGAGACGTGCCTATAATGATATCAAAATCAAGGATAGAACTGAATTATTGACTTCATCCTCCACAAAAGATGATGAATTTTTGGGCCTTCGCTTGTTAGGGTTCGAGTTCCCGCTCCTGCACAAGGGGAGTCTCGAACCAGTGCCGCTGCGGTCTCCCATTCGTCTCCGGCCACAGTGGAGCCTGCTCAGCAGAGACGTCGTTCCAGGCGTCTTGCCCACTCCACTACTGGGCAGTGACTTGCTGCTGCCTTTCCTGGATCTGCTATTGTAGCCAGTTCTGGAGCAGACGTCTTTGGGATAAAGTCCTGCATTTTCCCTTCTGAGCGTGCCCAGAGTGAGATCTCTCATTGGAGATCAGGGGTCACATGCTCAGGTACTGCAGCGGCTCCTATTGGCCCGCCAGGAAGGCCCTGTTACTACTAGTCTTCTGAACAGGTTCTCATTGGTCCTTGTTCCTGGAAGGTCCTGTGGCTGTTGCTATAAAAGGGTAGCATGGCTGGGCCGCCATGCGCTAATATCAACCATTGTATGCTATGCGCCAGTGTGGTCATGCGTGTGTGTGGTTAGGGACCCGGCTGAAATAAGCCACTAGAATACCGACTTAATCGGTGAGGAGTTTAGTGTGCTAGCTGGTCAGGGTCGGTGTCCTAGATGCCCTAGATTACCGGCATAACCGGTGAGGAGTTTGATTGCCGTATTCAGGGTCTGGCGTTCAGACGCCATAGATTGCGGGTGACTCCCGCGAGGACATTAGCGCATGACCACGTATTATGCTCGCTTAGCAATTAACCGTGTGCCTGAGAGCCTGACAGGACACGGTGTTTGTTCTCAGCGGCTCTGTGACGTAACAGGGTTCGCTCTCGACGCTAGACAGCGCCCTAGCGTTTTACTTTGCGGCTCACTGAAGCTAAGTGAGATCGCACATATCGCCATATAGCACTGTGGCATCCCGTTAGCGGCTCTGTGAATTAACAGAGTCTGCACTTACTGCCACAACGCGCTACGGCGTTTATTTTAGCGACTCTGCGGGATAACAGAGTTCGCTACTTTCGTCATCTTACTAGCAGCAGGCTTTGCTTGCACGGTGGACCCCGGGCTGCGAACGCACCTCTCCACTCTATATATTTGGTGCGTTCCGCAGACCCTAACATAATATTAGCGCCAGGGTCTGGCTAGTAAAATGGCGGACGAACAGCGTCTATTGCAGTACATCCAGCAGCTGAAGGGTAGGTTGGAGGCTCTTGAGAGCACAACCTCAGCTGTGGATGTTACCGCAGTCGCTGTTCAGGCTGCTAGCGTGGCTGCAGCCAGTTTGTCCTCTGCCACCTCTGCCCCTACATTATCCCACCTCCCGCTTCCTGACAAGTTTGCCGGTGATAGCAAGCAATGTCGGGGATTCGTGAGTCAGTGCTCTATACATCTTGAGCTTCTGGCTGCACGTTTTCCCACGGATCGGGCACAAGTGGGTTTTGTACTTTCTCTACTCTCGGGCAGAGCGTTGGAGTGGGCAACGCCGCTGTGGGAGCGCGATGATCGTGTGGTGCAGAGTGCTCCTCGTTTCTTGGAGGCTCTTAAAAAGGTCTTTTTAGGACCCCAGGTCACCCACGATACGGCGCTACAACTGCTGGCATTGACACAGGGTTCGTCTTTGGTCAGTCAGTTTTCCGTCCAGTTTCGGACTCTGGCTGCTGAGCTAGATTGGTCTGATAAAGTTCTTATTCCTATCTACTGGCGGGGACTGGCTGACCATGTTAAAGACGCTTTGGCTACCAGGGAGATTCCCGCCACACTGGAGAAGCTTATCTCCATATCTACCCGCATTGACCTCCGTTTTCACGAGCGGAGGTTGGAGGCGGGCCCAGTGTAGGCAGAGGTTTCGGTTGGCTCCTACCTTTGCCAAACCTCTCGAATTCCCCGATCTGGCGTCCGAACCTCAAAAGGCCACAGAAGTTCCTCATGCAGGACCTAAGTCTCGGTCCGTCCGAGTATCCGTGGTTTGTAACCATTGTCAGCAGACAGGACACTATGCCAACAGATGTCCACAGCGATCGGGGAAGCGATCGCGTCTAGTGGCCCTGGGAGGAGGTTCACTAGAGACAGCGGCATTTTCCTCCAAGATAACATTTAAAGGGACAATCACTGTTGGTACTTCCATTCTCACCGCCGACCTTTGCGTGGACTCAGGAGCAGAGGGGAATTTCATGTCCTCTAGCTTTGCTCACCGTCATGCAATACCTCTGGTGGCGCTTGACAAATCAGTGACTGTTCGGGTAGTGAATGGGTCGTCATTGCCCTCACAAATTACACACCAGACTGTCCCACTTGCATTGTCTGTATCTCCTTCCCATCAGGAATTTATTTCCCTACTCGTCCTTCCCGAGGGAATAGACGAGATCCTACTAGGTATACCTTGGCTCCGTTTCCACTCCCCACATATAGAGTGGACTTCGGGTAGGATACTGGGTTGGAGTGATGCATGTACAGGCAGATGTGTCAAAAGTTGCGTTCAGGTTGCCATTACTGAGTTACCCGCAGATCTTACTCCACTTCCCAAGCACTACTGGTCATATGCAGACGTGTTCTCCAAGAAGGCTGCGGAGACTCTTCCGCCTCATCGCCCCTATGACTGTCCTATCGACCTCTTGCCTGGCGCAGAACCTCCTCGGGGAAGGGTCTATCCCCTCTCTCTTCCTGAGACAGAGGCCATGTCGCAATATATTCAGGAGAACCTGGCAAGAGGGTTTATTAGGAAGTCGGTGTCACCGGCAGGGGCGGGATTTTTCTTCGTGCAGAAGAAAAACGGAGAATTGCGTCCGTGTATTGATTACAGGGGTCTTAACGCCATCACCGTTAAAAACAAGTACCCGTTGCCCCTGATCTCTGAGCTATTTGATAGGCTTCGGGGAGCAAGGGTATTCACTAAACTAGATCTGCGCGGTGCTTATAACCTGATTCGCATCCGTGAGGGGGACGAATGGAAGACGGCTTTTAATACCAGGGATGGGCATTACGAATATCTGGTGATGCCCTTTGGGCTCTGTAATGCTCCAGCCGTTTTCCAAGACTTTGTCAATGACATCTTCCGGGATATGCTCTCCACCTCGGTCGTAGTCTATCTGGATGATATACTCATCTTCTCTCCAGATATTGACTCCCACCGGAGGGATGTTGGCAGGGTCTTCGACCTCCTACGGGCAAATTCCCTTTACGCAAAGTTGGAGAAATGTGTGTTTGAGCAGGAGTCCTTACCTTTCCTGGGCTATATCATCTCCGCCCAGGGATTGGCTATGGATCCTGCCAAACTACAGGCGGTGATGGACTGGCAAGAACCCCACTCTCTAAAGGCGGTGCAGCGCTTTATGGGGTTCATTAATTACTACCGTCAGTTCATTCCCCACTTCTCAACTTTGGTAGCTCCCGTGGTTGCCCTTACCAAAAAGGGAGCTAATCCCAAATTGTGGTCTGAAGAGGTCTCCAAGGCCTTCACGTCTATTAAGTCTCATTTCGCTAGAGCTCCCATCCTACATCGCCCCGATGTTGATAAGCCATTTATATTGGAGGTGGATGCCTCGTCCGTTGGTGCTGGAGCAGTCCTCTTCCAAAAGGATGCTCAAGGTCGGAGGCATCCATGCTTCTTTTTCTCCAAGACCTTCACACCAGCAGAGAGGAATTATTCCATCGGGGACAGGGAGTTGCTAGCAATGAAGTTGGCCTTCTCGGAGTGGAGACATCTGTTGGAGGGAGCTCGCTTTCCCTTCCAAGTCTTCACGGATCACAAAAACCTGGTATATCTTCAGACAGCCCAGCGGCTTAATTCTCGCCAAGCCAGATGGTCCTTGTTCTTCTCCCGGTTTCATTTCACACTGCATTTCCTCTCGGGAGAGAAGAACATTCGTGCCGACGCTCTCTCTCGCTCTGTGGTGTCCTCGGAGGAGGAGGTGGAGGAGCCTCGGCTTATCGTCCCCACAGAGAGCCTGAGAACAGTGGCCCCGGTTTCGCTAGAGTCTGTGCCCCCGGGCAAGACTTTTGTGCCTACTAATTTGCGACCGGAGGTACTCTCTTGGGCACATTCGTCCAGGGTGGGTGGACACTTTGGGGCAAAGAGGACATCTGAATTGCTGGCGAGGACATATTGGTGGCCGCATATGGTCCGTGATGTTGGGGACTATGTTCGAGCGTGTGTCTCCTGCGCCAAAAATAAGTCTCCACGACAACGGCCAGCTGGGTTACTTTACCCTTTGCCGGTGGCAGACAGGCCCTGGGAGATGGTTGGGATGGACTTTGTGGTGGGCTTGCCCAAGTCTCGGGGTTGCACCATCATTTGGGTAATCACCGACCATTTCTCTAAAATGGTGCATCTGGTGCCACTACCACGGTTACCTTCTGCACGGGCTCTGGCAGCGTTGTTTGTTAGGCACATCTTCCGTTTACACGGCATGCCGGACAAGATTGTCAGTGACCGAGGTCCCCAGTTTGCGTCTCGGTTCTGGAGAGAGCTTTGTCGTCTACTCAGTATTGAGTTAAATCTCTCTTCAGCGTACCATCCTGAGACGAATGGGTTGGTAGAGAGGGCCAACCAGACCTTGGTCACCTATCTACGACATTTTGTCTCGGCCAGGCAGGATGACTGGGCATCCTTGCTGCCGTGGGCTGAGTTTGCATTAAACAATGCTGTGGCTGATTCCACCGGACAGACCCCATTCCTCCTGAACTACGGTCAGCATCCGCGGGTACCAGTGCCTATGCCCGTGTCTTCCGCCGATTCCAGGGTGGCAGACTGGGCTGTGGAGGCACGGGACATTTGGGACCGCACGCAGGATGCCATTCAGGCCTCCAAAGAGAGGATGAGGTCTTCGGCCGATGCCCATCGGCGCCCCGCTCCTACATTTGCTCCTGGGGATTTGGTGTGGCTCTCCGCCCGTAACATCAGGCTGCGAGTTGAGTCCACTAAGTTGGCACCCCGCTACCTGGGTCCTTTCAAGGTCCTCGAGCAGGTTAACCCTGTGGTATACCGTTTAGCTCTTCCACCACGCCTGGGTATCTCCGACACCTTTCACGTGTCCCTCCTGAAACCCGTGCTCATGTCCCGGTTTTCTGAGTCATCTGCCGGGACATCGGGTTCATCTGCGGATGACCATGAGGTGAACGCCATCGTGTGGTGTAAGGTGGTACGGGGCAAAAAGTTTTATTTGGTGGACTGGAGGGGCTATGGGCCTGAGGATAGGTCTTGGGAGCCTGCCGAGCATGTTCACGCTCCGCAGCTCATCGCTGCCTTTGAACGCAGCGAGGCCCAGAGAAGGGGGGGCCCTAGGAGGGGGGGTAATGTTAGGGTTCGAGTTCCCGCTCCTGCACAAGGGGAGTCTCGAACCAGTGCCGCTGCGGTCTCCCATTCGTCTCCGGCCGCAGTGGAGCCTGCTCAGCAGAGACGTCGTTCCAGGCGTCTTGCCCACTCCACTACTGGGCAGTGACTTGCTGCTGCCTTTCCTGGATCTGCTATTGTAGCCAGTTCTGGAGCAGACGTCTTTGGATAAAGTCCTGCATTTTCCCTTCTGAGCGTGCCCAGAGTGAGATCTCTCATTGGAGATCAGGGGTCACATGCTCAGGTACTGCAGCGGCTCCTATTGGCCCGCCAGGAAGGCCCTGTTACTACTAGTCTTCTGAACAGGTTCTCATTGGTCCTTGTTCCTGGAAGGTCCTGTGGCTGTTGCTATAAAAGGGTAGCATGGCTGGGCCGCCATGCGCTAATATCAACCATTGTATGCTATGCGCCAGTGTGGTCATGCGTGTGTGTGGTTAGGGACCCGGCTGAAATAAGCCACTAGAATACCGACTTAATCGGTGAGGAGTTTAGTGTGCTAGCTGGTCAGGGTCGGTGTCCTAGATGCCCTAGATTACCGGCATAACCGGTGAGGAGTTTGATTGCCGTATTCAGGGTCTGGCGTTCAGACGCCATAGATTGCGGGTGACTCCCGCGAGGACATTAGCGCATGACCACGTATTATGCTCGCTTAGCAATTAACCGTGTGCCTGAGAGCCTGACAGGACACGGTGTTTGTTCTCAGCGGCTCTGTGACGTAACAGGGTTCGCTCTCGACGCTAGACAGCGCCCTAGCGTTTTACTTTGCGGCTCACTGAAGCTAAGTGAGATCGCACATATTGCCATATAGCACTGTGGCATCCCGTTAGCGGCTCTGTGAATTAACAGAGTCTGCACTTACTGCCACAACGCGCTACGGCGTTTATTTTAGCGACTCTGCGGGATAACAGAGT
>JARQOD010000002.1:16971231-17005122 GCA_033576555.1 Oophaga sylvatica
AGGAAATCTATCCATAGGACATGAAACCCAGTTATAGGACATGAACCCAAACCATAGGACATGAAGACCAGCCATAGGACATGAAGCCCAGCCATGGGACATGAAGCCAAGTCATGGGTCATGAAGCCCAGCCATAGGACATGAAGCTATGCCATAGTACATAAAACCCAGCCATAGGACATGAAGCTCATCCATAGGACATGAAGCTATGCCATAGTACATAAAACCCAGCCATAGGACATGAAGCTCAGCCATAGGACATGAAGATCAACCATAGGACATGAAGCCCAGAATTAGAATAGGAAATCCATCCATAGTACATGAAACCCAGTGTCACGCTGTCTAATGATATGTGTACGATGTCAGTTAACTATTCTTACAGAAACAACACTCTATACAACATATAGTTTAGCAACATCAGCATGTAAATATAGAATAGATTTACCTGACACGATATCCGTTGAACTCAGGTTAATCTTGAGGACTTGATACGCTGTCACAGGAAAGAGGAGGACCGGGGTCTAACCTGACCCTAAAACTGGGGTCCTAACTAATCCCTCACCTTGGAGGTACTGATAATGGTTCAGAGGTCCAAGTCTCCAGCCTAACCTGTCTCCTATCAGTCCCTGAACCCTGTAATCAGTCCTAAGAAGGACCCTGATTACCACCAAAGGGATATGGGCTGATCTCTGCTAAATACACAGATTAGACATATAAGACAGACTGGAGAAAACACAGACTCGCATACACACTCAAACACAGAAGGAACATAAATGGTCTGGGATATAAAACTCTAAGCAAGTTGAGCTTAAAACAACTAAGGAGCTCTTTAACTTAAGTCTATCCAGATTCAATCCTATCTGTGGTCTGCATGAAGAATTTCACTGGCAACTCCCCAAGCAGACAACCAGGGATTTAAAGGAAACCAATCAACAAATAATCAATTGCAGCCGGGAGAAACTGCACCCAGTCCCAGAACCGAGCACAGACAGAATTAACTCCCTCACTGCCAAACACAAAGAAACAGCAACTCAGCTGTGAGAAGTCAGAATGTGCAACCGCGACGATCTTCGTGGCGATGCACACATGACAGTACCCCCCCTTCTACGAGGGGCCTCCGGACCCTCAGGGCCAGGTCTGCCCAGGTGAGTTCTGTGGAAGGTCCGAACCAAACGATCTGCGTTAATGTCAGACGCAGGAACCCACGTCCTCTCCTCTGGACCATACCCCTTCCAATGCACCAAGTACTGAAGGGACCGGCGATTCAGACGTGAGTCAATGATCTTTGACACTTGAAACTCCAAGTTACCATTGACCACCACTGGAGGAGGAGGTAGAGGTGACGGTATGACTGGTGCCACGTACCTCTTAAGTAATGACTTGTGGAACACATTGTGGATTTTAAACGTAGGAGGGAGGTCCAGACGAAATGCCACAGGATTAATTATGGAACTGATCCTGTACGGCCCGATGAATCTGGGACCCAGTTTCCAGGAGGGAACTTTAAGTTTTATATTCCTGGTAGACAACCATACCAGATCGTTCACATTCAGATCTGGACCAGAAACTCTCCTCCTATCAGCCATACGTTTATAACGGTTCCCCATAGCACTCAGATTATTCAATACACCTCTCCACACTGAAGCAAGTGACGACGAGAAACGCTCCTCCTCAGGAACCCCAGAAGGGCCCCCCCCATTGAAAGTACAAAACTGGGGATGAAAACCATATGCCCCAAAAAACGGGGATTTACCAGTGGACTCGCTCCGCCTGTTGTTAAGAGCGAACTCTGCCAGAGGCAAGAAAGAAGACCAGTCCTCCTGGTTCTCTGAGACAAAACACCGAAGATAAGTCTCAAGGCTTTGATTCAGACGCTCTGTCTGACCATTGGTCTGCGGATGAAAAGCCGAGGAAAATGACAATTGCATCCCCCGACGTAAACAAAATGCCCTCCAAAATTTAGACACAAACTGAGACCCCCTATCTGACACCACATCAGAAGGCAACCCATGAAGTCTCACAATCTCCCCAATGAACACCTGCGCCAGAGTTTTAGCATTAGGGAGGGCAGGAAGAGCAATGAAATGTGCCATCTTACTGAACCTGTCAACAACCACCAGAATGACAGTTTTCCCTGACGACGGAGGAAGGTCCGTAATGAAGTCCATAGACAAATGAGTCCATGGACGCTCCGGAAGTTTCAAGGGTAAGAGGGTCCCAGACGGACGGGTATGCGGGGTCTTAGAGCGAGCACAAACCCCACAGGACGCGACAAAAGTTATAACATCTTTATTAACGTTAGGCCACCAAAACCGGCGAGAAAGGAGATCTAAAGTAGCCTTACTCCCTGGATGTCCTGCTGTGTAGCCCTGGTATGTAAAGGTACTGCCACACTAAGCAATCCCGCTAGCGATCTCGTTAGCGTTGCATACTAATGAGATCGCTAGCGGGATTGTTTCTATATCGCTAAATGCTACCGCATTTAGCGATATAGTTAACGACGCTATCGCCGTTAGCGATCTTCTTAACGACTTTAGCGGTACAAAAGTACCGCTAAATCGCTAAGAAAAGGTGCCACACAGCGATTAGATACTTACCCAGCGGGAGCGCCAGCGATGAAATAGGGTCCGGAACGATTCCAGCGACGAGCGAGATCACAGCAGGAAGCTCGTCGCTGGAAGCTGCCGCACTGAACAATATCGCTAACGGGATCGCTAAATAGTGACGTTTTTTAGCGATCCCGTTAGCGATATTGTTTAGTGTGGCATACCCTTAAGGCACACATTATCCTGGAGTCTGCACAGAAAGGTAACAGTTAAAGCTTACATCATCCATTCACACTTTAGACACACCCTCAGGGTATATAAGCTAGTGACATGCAGCAGAGGTGTGGAGTAGTGGGGAGTCTTCCAGGAAGTGAAGTGAAAGACAGTCACTCAGTTGGTTCCTGTCAGCAGTTCATAAAGTGGAGGCTAGTAAGGGTGAGCCAGTTCATCTTAGCCTAGTCAGAGCTGTTCCTTAACCCGAAGACAGAGACAGCTTTGAAGAAAGGAAAGTTTGCAGCAGAAACTTCAGTCGCCTGTCCCAAGGACAGTGAAGTTCAGTCGATGTGTTCCTGAACTAGGAGAATACTGAGAATCTGTCAGCAAGCTCCAATGAAGAAGCAAGAAAGGATTGACTTGTACTACCTTAGGAAGTGTGCAGTGCCTGTGTTGAGAGTGGAAAGCAGGGCGAAGGGCACAGTGGAGAGGACGGAGCAGTGCCTTAGGTAGTGAATTGCCTACACTAATTATCCGGTCACTGGGGACCGAGGAGTTGCTATTGATTCACTCATAGTAACGGAATAACCAGAGTCTTACTGGACCTTAGGTCGCAGAAAGCAGCCCTTGAAGTGTCGGTACGTAATCGGGGTCAGGAGGAACAAGGACTTTTAGCTAGGCCTAGCATAGAAGGACTCTGTTCTCACCACATAGAAGGCTCCACCACAATACTGACCGGGCAGTACAGCTATGGAGTTAGCTGGAGTATTCGGAGTTAACTTAGTTCCATGCTAGTTGGACTCATCATATTGAAAGTTAAGGAGGCCTCTAACCTGCTCTGCTGTTACCTGGACGTGCAGTCTCCACCCCGACCAGCTCCCCGGGACCTGCCTAAACATCTGACAAGTAAAAGGTATGGAAAGACGCTGGATGGTGTGAGACTGATTCATTTATCTGCACCCTACATCATTAATACCATAGACTTTGAGGGACCAGTCCCACCTGTGGGGGACCCGTCATCTAGCTGCCACAACATCCCCTCAGAGATCTACAGCAGCGCTGGTCTTAGTGATCAGAAAACTACAGGTGGCGTCACGAACTGTTATCTACCTAATCCCCTGTAAATAATCCCCCCATCATACGCCTGACCGCCAGGGCCACGGACCGAGCCACCGCTGCCAGTGACACAAATCCCATAGACTTCCATGGGCTCGGCTCCGAGTACCCCATAGCCCTGGTAACCCACAATTGTGGTGCGGGTCACACACATTTTGGCGTCACGAACAGGATCCGAAACTTGCAGCATTGCGAGCCCTGTGTGCCTGTGGAGTGTTTTGGTGAAAAAGACTGTCTGTGCTTTTGGCGCCAAATACCGCCATATTTGCCGCCATATTTCGCGCCCTGAGGCGCTGGAGAAGAAGGTGGGCGTACCTGAAAGGCGCGCAGAGTCTCGGACACGCCCCCGGCTCTGACTCAGCGGCAGGTCCTGCGACAGGAAGTGAACGCTCTGACATCAGAGCGCCTGCGACGAAGGTCCTGTCCCCATCGCTGTGCTTGTGGAGCGGCAGCTTCTGGAAACGTAGGCCCCGATTAACCAAGGGGGCACTAATATGTCGCAACAACCGGCCGACAGTGCGGCCCCAGCCGGAGGCCCCGACCCCGCGCCGCGTGGCATTGTAGCGCCGGATGGGGGCGCAGGCCCAGCACCCGGCCCGGTAGTCCCGCTCATGCCACTAACGCTCCCATATATGCCTGGGGCAAAATGGCTTCCCCAGTACAGCGGCGAGCCAGGCACTTTAGCAGGATTCAAACGGAAGATATGCAGTGTCCTGGAAATGTACTCTATGTCTGAGAGGCAAAAAGCTGCAGTATTAATAGGGCAGCTAACGGGGGCTGCTGAGAGAGAAGTGGAGACTTGGGCTACCACGGACCAGGAGTTGGTGCCTGCGATCCTCTTAAAGTTACAGGCCATTTTTGAAGATCGCACCGAAACAGATCTCCGGATGGCATTCTACAACTGTTCACAGCAACCAAGTGACAGTATAAGGGACTATGCCTGCCGACTACAAGGGGCCCTGCGAGCCCTCAAGCAGGTTAATACCATAAGTGTCATTGATGAAAATAAGATGCTGAAAGAACAATTTGTGCAAGGACTGAGGTCCCAAGCGGAACGCAGAACTGTAAATTGGTGGTCTTTAGATCATCCAGATGCCACCTTTGATGCCCTAAAGGACATGGCAATAAAGGACTGCGACCCCTGGGCAAACCTGAAGTGGCAACCCAACATCACCAGGGTGAAATCACTCTGGAACCGGCAGTACCCACCTTTTCCCCGCTAGCGGCAGAAGCCAAAACGCAGGTGACGCCCCCTAGTGAATTGGACTGTCTGCGCTCTGGAAGTGGCCAGTTGACTAAAAATCTGGCTGCTGTGATGAGTGCCCTGCAGCTGCGGAAAGAGGAAGAAGGAAAGATCTTATTAGCCGACTGCCCGGAGGATGTCCCATGGATGAACCGGAGGAGAAGGAGGACGTCGCCCCACCGGAGGAGGACAACGCCACCCCCAGGAGCAACCCCTGACCAGCACCCTCCTCGCCGGGAGATCATCTGTTACCGCTGCAACCGGAAAGGTCATATGTCGACACAGTGTCCTTTAAACGGGCAGAACCTGGGTCCGAGGGCCAACACCCAGGTGGAGACTCGTCAGGCCCCTTAGATTGGAACCGCAGGTTCGTGGGTGGACGACCCTACCTGTCCATCATTCTGGATGGGATTGCAGTTCCGGCGTTGCTAGATACTGGGTCTCAGGTGACCATAATACCTGATGCCCTATATACAAAGTTCTGGTCTATGGATAGTCTTCAACCCCCGAGCCCTGACTTTACCGTGTATGCTTCTAATGGTCTCCCTGTGGAAGTACTCGGGACCAAAAGTGTGGATGTGAAAGTGGGCAGAGAGGAGTTGAAAGACCAGGGGCTTCTAGTAGTAAAGACTGTAAATGAAGAGAACGGTTTAAACATAATTCTGGGTACTAACATTATCAGTAACTGTCTGGGAGAAGTTGTGTTTCTACTCCAACAGCTCGCTGAGATCGCCCGACCAAGGCAGAAGGGAGTGATCCAGAGAGAGATCCGGGCCCTGATGTGTCAGCAGCAAGCGAAGCTTACAGACGGCGAAATTGGTAATGTACGGGTCACCGACTCGAATCCTATTGTGATACCCCCAATGAGTGAAATGATAATTTGGTGTAGGGCAGCCATAGGTCTGAGAGGACAAAACTACCAAGCAGTAGTAGAACCCCATTGCTCAGAACATAGACCCACACTCATGACAGCGAGGGGGGTAGTGGAAGTGATAAATGGGAGAGTACCGGTACGGCTTCTCAACTGGGGAGATGATGAAGTAAATTTACCCCGTTATGCAACAGTTGCTAAATTACATGCCGTCGATAATAATTCTATTCTCCCGACTGAGTCCTTAGACTCCCGCCAACTAGCGGAGGATAATGACCCGGCAACTCAGGTGGCGGATTGGTGTCAGCAACTCCATGTCGGGACAGACACCACTCCCGCCCACCAGAAACAAGGGGTATTACGGGTGGTACAAGAGTACGCACAAGTGTTTAGTAAACACCCCCTCGACTTTGGGGCCATTAAGGGAGTACAGCATCATATCCCTACAGGTGGTCATCCTTCCATCAAAGAGCGGTACAGGCCTATACCTCCAGCCCATTATCAGAAAGCTAAGGAAATGTTACATGATATGAAGGAAGCCGGGGTGATAAGGGATAGTTGTAGCCCCTGGGCAGCACCTCTAGTTCTGGTTAAAAAGAAAGATGGTAGTATGAGAATGTGTGTGGATTACAGGCAAGTGAATCGCATAACACATAAAGATGCTTACCCATTACCACGAATTGAGGAGTCCTTAGCTGCTCTGAAAACGGCTAACTACTTTTCTACCCTTGATCTGACTAGTGGGTACTGGCAAGTGGCTGTGGCTGAGGAGGATCGTGAGAAAACGGCTTTCACCACCCCAATGGGGCTCTGTGAGTTCGACAGAATGCCGTTTGGGCTCAGCAGTGCCCCGGGAACATTTCAGAGAGTGATGGAGAACTGCCTGGGACATCTCAATTTTGAAACCGTGCTGCTATACCTAGATGACGTCATCGTATACTCCAAGACATATGAGGACCATCTGAAGCACCTGGCAGAAGTATTCGAGTCCCTGTCCAGGTACGGGATGAAGTTGAAACCCTCAAAATGCCATCTACTCAAACAGAAGGTACAATACTTGGGGCACATCGTCAGTTCAGAGGGAGTAGCGCCGGACCCAGAGAAAGTCACCGCCATCCAGAAATGGCCGGAGCCGAAGAACCTCAAGGAAGTGCGACAGTTCCTGGGACTAACGGGTTACTACAGGAGGTTCGTGAAAGATTACACGAAGAAGGCAGCGCCTCTACAGGACCTCCTAGTAGGACAATCCCTAAAGAGCAGAAACCCTCCCTTTAATTGGGGTAAGGAACAGGCTGAAGCATTCCAAAAGATGAAAGAGATCCTTACAGGTGATGAAATCTTGACCTATCCTGATTACAGCCAACCGTTCCTGCTGTACACCGATGCCAGTAATGAAGGTTTGGGAGCAGTTCTCAGTCAGAAGCAGAATGGCCAAGAAAAAGTCATCGCTTACGCCAGCAGAAAACTCAGGCCAACTGAGAGGAATCCGGAAAATTATAGCAGCTTCAAGCTGGAGTTTCTGGCGCTGGTCTGGGCCATTACTGAAAGATTTAAGCACTACCTTGCCTCCAACAAGTTCACGGCGTACACAGACAACAACCCGTTAACGCACCTGGAAACAGCCAAGCTGGGAGCCATGGAGCAGCGTTGGATGGCTCGGTTGTCAAATTACCAGTTTACCATCAAGTACCGGGCAGGCCGTAAGAATGCTAACGCCGACGCATTGTCCCGAATGCCACATGAATCTGACACGGAAGAAGAATCGGACGACCTGGAAGAAATTGAGCTACCTGCGTTCCATCGAAATGGGATAATCCATGAGCAGTGTGTCTACAGAAAGCAGTATGGCGCAACATTAAATCCCTTACCCCATCACAGCTGGAAAGAGACTCAGGACAGCGATCCAGTGGTCAGCCGTATCAAGGAGTTGTTAAGACAGGAAGGTTCCTCCTTGGAAAAAGATGCACCTATGTCAGCAAAGCTCCTGTGGAATGAGAGAAGCCGGTTGTTCCTATACCGTGAGAAGTTGTGCAGGAGATACGTCAACCCCAGGACCCATGAGATGGTATGGCAGATAGTGGTCCCCAAGGCAGACGTCAAATGGTGTTGGAAGCATACCACGATCAAGCAGGACACTTTGGCTGGAGAAAGCTGGAGACCCTGTTGAGGTGCCGGTTCTACTGGGTAGGAATGCGCAGCTCCATCGAGAGGTGGTGTCGGAACTGTGGACCCTGTGGTCTCAGGCGAAAGGACTACGGTAGTCAGAAGGCACCCCTGCAGCCTATCCGGACGACTCGTCCCTTGGAGATCGTGGCCTTGGACCACGTCAAATTGTCGCCAAGCAGGTCTGGATACTCATATGCCCTGACCATGGTGGATCATTATTCGAGATTTTTGGTGGTCATCCCCGTCAAGGATCAGACAGCAGTGACGGCAGCAAGGACCTTCCAAGCAAGCTTCTGCAGACCGCATGGGTATCCAGAGCAGGTACTGACTGATCAAGGCCCTGCTTTTGAAGCGGATCTGTTTAAGGAATTTTGTCACTTGTATGGGTGTAAGAAAATTAGAACGACGCCGTACCACCCCCAAACCAACGGCCTTTGCGAGAAAATGAACCACATTGTCGTTGACTTGCTAAAATCCATACCGCTGGAAGAAAGAAATCGGTGGCCAGAATTGTTACCTGACCTGGTTGACTTGTACAACCACATACCAGTGAGTTCTACCAACTGCACACCAGCTTACCTTATGAGAGCAAGGCCTGGAAGACTGCCAATGGACTTGGAACTTGGTGTGGTGGAACCAGTGGCAGATGACACCGTTGGAAATTGGGATACAAATCAGCAAGAGCAATACAGAAGAGTGCAAGCCTGCGTAGAAGAAAGTCTTAATAAAGCTCGGGAAAAGCAGGAGAATATTTACAACAAGAATGCTCCCGCTAAGCCTTTGATGCCTGGAGAAATTGTGTTAAAAAGGAAAAGGAAGATGCACAAGTTGGACAACCAGTGGGAACAAGAACCATATGTCGTACAAGATTCCAAATATGATAACAGAAAAGTCTGTATCATCAGTAAGGATGGAGGAAGAACGACCGCCACTGTGTCTAGAGACCATTTAAAGTTGTGTCCAGAGCCGTTGAAGCTTCGGGAAGAGAACCCTGTCGTCAATCGAGAAGAAAGTGAAGAGGAGGTCATACACACGGATCTGGGAGATTTACCTGCGGATTGGCCCAGACTGGGAGATGCGGTAATCATTCCTGTGTTGCAGTTTTATCAGCCACAAGAGGAGACTCTACCTCCAGTCGTGCCCATTGTGCCAACAGAACCAGTTCTAGAGGTGCCTATTCCAGCAGAGCCCCAGCCTGCAGAATCTCAAGAAGTAGAATCACCAGAAGCAGCGCCCCATGCTATGGGATCCCCTGGTGAAGCTGACTCACACCGCCCAGCCCTCAGTACGCTTGCCAGATCCATAGAAAGATTGAGGCAGTATTATAGTTTGTCGTTACGCAGAACAGATAGATCAGAGACCAATATACCTGATGCTACTCCACGTAGATCGGAACGAACAACGAAAGGGAAGCTACCTATTCGTTATCAACAGTAGTTTATTATGACTCAGAAAAGGGTTATTATCTATGACCAATTGTATAAAGTTGTATAAAGAAGTTTATTGCACTTGAAGGAATTTAAAGTATTGTGATATAATGTGAATTACTTGAAAATGTCTTATAATGGACTGCGTGGCTGAGGACTGAGCCAGCCCAAAAACTGTATCCTGTAAATAGTTGCACTTTGTGCCTTGTCTTGGTTTCGCACGAAGCCTTGACTTACCTCTGAACATAAAACCCGTATGGTGTGGCACTGAGTGAGGTCTGCAGCCAGAAGTCCTGCAGCCCACCCAGGACCCACGTTGAAGGTTTGGTGCGGGTCCTTCACAAGAATACTATGTGTATTTATTGAATGTCTTGATGATTTGATACTTTTGTATTTTCTATTGTCCATAATGCAACGTTTAAGAATTTCTCACCTCCCTGCTGGGAAGAGTTTGATGTTAATTGTTTAAATGCAAAACAAAATTCTTTCTTTGTCTATTTCACAGCCCGGGAGTGCTGTATTTTACCAAGGGGGGATGTGTAGCCCTGGTATGTAAGGCACACATTATCCTGGAGTCTGCACAGAAAGGTAACAGTTAAAGCTTACATCATCCATTCACACTTTAGACACACCCTCAGGGTATATAAGCTAGTGACATGCAGCAGAGGTGTGGAGTAGTGGGGAGTCTTCCAGGAAGTGAAGTGAAAGACAGTCACTCAGTTGGTTCCTGTCAGCAGTTCATAAAGTGGAGGCTAGTAAGGGTGAGCCAGTTCATCTTAGCCTAGTCAGAGCTGTTCCTTAACCCGAAGACAGAGACAGCTTTGAAGAAAGGAAAGTTTGCAGCAGAAACTTCAGTCGCCTGTCCCAAGGACAGTGAAGTTCAGTCGATGTGTTCCTGAACTAGGAGAATACTGAGAATCTGTCAGCAAGCTCCAAGGAAGAAGCAAGAAAGGATTGACTTGTACTACCTTAGGAAGTGTGCAGTGCCTGTGTTGAGAGTGGAAAGCAGGGCGAAGGGCACAGTGGAGAGGACGGAGCAGTGCCTTAGGTAGTGAATTGCCTACACTAATTATCCGGTCACTGGGGACCGAGGAGTTGCTATTGATTCACTCATAGTAACGGAATAACCAGAGTCTTACTGGACCTTAGGTCGCAGAAAGCAGCCCTTGAAGTGTCGGTACGTAATCGGGGTCAGGAGGAACAAGGACTTTTAGCTAGGCCTAGCACAGAAGGACTCTGTTCTCACCACATAGAAGGCTCCACCACAATACTGACCGGGCAGTACAGCTATGGAGTTAGCTGGAGTATTCGGAGTTAACTTAGTTCCATGCTAGTTGGACTCATCATATTGAAAGTTAAGGAGGCCTCTAACCTGCTCTGCTGTTACCTGGACGTGCAGTCTCCACCCCGACCAGCTCCCCGGGACCTGCTTAAACATCTGACAAGTAAAAGGTATGGAAAGACGCTGGATGGTGTGAGACTGATTCATTTATCTGCACCCTACATCATTAATACCATAGACTTTGAGGGACCAGTCCCACCTGTGGGGGACCCGTCATCTAGCTGCCACAACATCCCCTCAGAGATCTACAGCAGCGCTGGTCTTAGTGACTAGAAAACTACAGGTGGCGTCACGAACTGTTATCTACCAATCCCCTGTAAATAATCCCCCCCCATCATACGCCTGACCGCCAGGGCCACGGACCGAGCCACCGCTGCCAGTGACACAAATCCCATAGACTTCCATGGGCTCGGCTCCGAGTACCCCATAGCCCTGGTAACCCACAATTGTGGTGCGGGTCACACACTGCTAAAGCAGAATTATGATGTGCCTCAATAACCTTTTGTCTCAACTGATTTGGGACAAACAGTCTCCCTGAAGGTCCTGCAGGGGCGTCCCCCTGAGCCTCTAATACCTCCTCCTCAAGCTCAGAACATACAGCCGACACTACCACCCCCTCCTGAAGGATAGGAATCGGGTCATCCGTTTTCCCGGCCCCTGGGAAACTGCGAGACAAGGCTTCAGCCTTAACATTCTTAGACCCAGGGCGATATGTGACGACAAAATTAAACCTGGTAAAAAACAACGACCATCGAGCTTGTCTGGAATTCAGACGCTTAGCAGATTCCAAATACAGCAGGTTTTTGTGATCAGTAATGACGGTGACCGGGTGGACTGCCCCCTCCAAAAAGTGACGCCATTCTTCAAAAGCCAACTTAATGGCCAAAAGTTCCCTATTGCCGATATCATAATTCCTTTCGGCGGACGACAACTTCTTAGAAAAGAAAGCGCACGGATGCCATTTACCAGGGGACGGACCCTGGGACAATATTGCACCCACCCCTACGTCAGACGCGTCCACCTCCACAATGAACGGCTGTGATGCATCTGGTTGGATGAGAACGGGTGCCGAAGCAAAACATTTTTTCAAAGAGGAAAAAGCTTGGCAAGCTTTGTCCGACCATTTAGAAAAATCCGTCCCTTTTCTTGTCATGTCAGTGAGAGGTTTGACAACAGATGAGAAATTACAAATAAATTTCCGGTAGTAGTTAGCAAACCCCAGAAAACGCTGCAGAGCCTTAAGATCCTCTGGCCGATCCCATTCAAGCACTGCTCTCACTTTTTCAGGGTCCATACGGAAACCGGAGGCTGACACCAAGAAACCCAAAAACTGAAGTTCCTGTACGGCAAATACACACTTTTCCAGTTTGGCGTATAGTTTATTGTCTCGCAAGATCTGCAACACCTGTCTCACATGCTCCTGGGAGACACAAGATCTGGCGAGTAAATTAAAATGTCATCCAAATATACGACCACAAACAGCCCCACAAGGTGACGAAAAATGTCATTAACAAAATGTTGGAATACTGCTGGTGCAGTAGTCAGACCAAAAGGCATGACAAGGTTCTCATAATGTCCCTCCGGCGTGTTAAACGCCGTTTTCCACTCATCCCCCTCTTTTATCCTAATCAAATTATACGCCCCCCTGAGATCCAATTTAGAGAACCATTTGGTGCCAGCAATTTGATTAAGAGATCAGGAATAAGAGGGAGAGGATACGGATCTCGAACAGTAATCCGATTAAGTTCGCGGAAATCCAAGCAAGGGCGTAGGCCTCCATCTTTTTTCTTCACAAAGAAGAACCCCGCGGCCACTGGGGAAGATGAAGGTCTAATATGCCCTTTGGCCAGACTTTCCGAAATATAGTCTTTCATAGCCTGCCTCTCAGGACCAGAAAGGTTATATAACCTAGCTTTAGGTAACTTAGCATCAGGAAGTAAATTAATAGAGCAGTCATACACGCGATGAGGAGGCAACTCCTGACACCCCTCCTCAGAGAACACATCCCCAAAGTCCTCCAAAAAAGGAGGCAATGTACTAGGCACGACCGCACTGATGACTGTGTTCATGCAGTTACTTTTGCAAAACTCACCCCATTGGCTTATCTCTCTGGACTGCCAATTAATCACAGGGTTATGTTTAACCAACCAAGGAAGTCCCAACACAATAGGAGTAGGTAGACCCTCCAACACATAACAAGATAATTGTTCCCTATGTATCGCCCCTACCCGAATGTCAATGTTATGGACCTCATGAACAAAGCTACCTTGGCCGAGAGGCCTGGCGTCAATGGAGAATATAGGGATCGGTTTGGCCAATACACTCAGAGGCATACCTTGAGCCTGAGCAAACTGAGCGTCAACCAGATTAGCCCGGACCCACTATCAAGCAGAACAGAAAATCTCTCCACTCTCGTACCAACCACCATCTCCACTGGTACAAGGAACTGAGAAGAACTAGCGGACGAAATACATACTCCCAGGTTGTCGTCCACCACACAACCTGGGATTAACAGTTTTCCGGCAACTTTTTGCTCAACAAGGCACGGGATGGACATCCCCCAACAAAATGTCCCTCTTTCCCGCAGAAGAAACACCTTCTAGTCCTGCTGCGTACCGCCAATCCCCTCCTACGAAATGATGTCCCTCCCAACTGCATAGGCTCCTCCGAACAGACAAGGGGAACCTCAACATAAGGGACTTTTGTAGTAGGTGGAGCAACAACCGGGGGCGGAGTTACCTCACCCCTCTCCCGAAGCCGTCTATCAGTACGGATAGCTAGGGCCATAGCAGCCTCCAGTGATGGAGGAGAATCATACTGAGCCAAAACGTCCTTTAATTTGTCAGAAAGCCCATGACAAAACTGACTCCTAAGAGCTGGGTCATTCCACTGAGTATCTGTGGCCCATCTACGGAACTCAGAAGCAAATTCCTCCGCCGGACGATCTCCCTGCTGTATCTTACGTAATTTTGTCTCAGCAAGAGAGACCCGATCTGGGTCATCATATACCAAACCCAGGGCAGTAAAAAATCGATCTACAGACTGTAGAGCCGGGGATCCCGGAGGAAGGGAGAATGCCCAGGATTGAGGGTCCCCTTGTAGGAGTGAGATAACAATTCCCACTCTCTGCTCTTCACTCCCTGATGATCGAGGCCGAAGCCGAAAATACAATTTACATGCTTCCCGGAAGGTGAAAAATTTGTCTCGCCCACCAGTGAACCTGTCCGGGAGAGCTACTTTAGGTTCAAATCTGGTTTGCTCCGAGGGAGATAAAACTTTGGACTTAATGTCCGTCAGCTCCATGGATAATCCCTGCAACTGCAGAGCCAGCTGGGCTACTGGATCCATGGCAACTGGGGATAATTTTAATGGCCAGTGAAAATGTCACGCTGTCTAATGATATGTGTACGATGTCAGTTAACTATTCTTACAGAAACAACACTCTATACAACATATAGTTTAGCAACATCAGCATGTAAATATAGAATTGATTTACCTGACACGATATCCGTTGAACTCAGGGTTAATCTTGAGGACTTGATACGCTGTCACAGGAAAGAGGAGGACCGGGGTCTAACCTGACCCTAAAACTGGGGTCCTAACTAATCCCTCACCTTGGAGGTACTGATAATGGTTCAGAGGTCCAAGTCTCCAGCCTAACCCTGTCTCCTATCAGTCCCTGAACCCTGTAATCAGTCCTAAGAAGGACCCTGATTACCACCAAAGGGATATGGGCTGATCTCTGCTAAATACACAGATTAGACATATAAGACAGACTGGAGAAAACACAGACTCGCATACACACTCAAACACAGAAGGAACATAAATGGTCTGGGATATAAAACTCTAAGCAAGTTGAGCTTAAAACAACTAAGGAGCTCTTTAACTTAAGTCTATCCAGATTCAATCCTATCTGTGGTCTGCATGAAGAATTTCACTGGCAACTCCCCAAGCAGACAACCAGGGATTTAAAGGAAACCAATCAACAAATAATCAATTGCAGCCGGGAGAAACTGCACCCAGTCCCAGAACCGAGCACAGACAGAATTAACTCCCTCACTGCCAAACACAAAGAAACAGCAACTCAGCTGTGAGAAGTCAGAATGTGCAACCGCGACGATCTTCGTGGCGATGCACACATGACACCCAGTTATAGGACATGAACCCAAGCTATAGGACATGAAGACCAGCCATAAGACATGAAGACCAACGATATGATATGAAGCCCAGTCATAGAACATGAAGCTCAGCCATAGAACATGATGCCCAGCCATAAGACATGAAGCTCTGCCATAGGACATGATGCCCAGCCATTGTACATAAAACACAGCCATAGGACATGAAGCTTAGCAATAGAACATGAAATCCAGTTATAGGACATGAACCCAAGCCATAGGACATGAAGACCAGCCATATGACATGAAACCCAACAATAAAACATGAAGCCCAGTTATAGAATACGAAGCCCAGCTGTGGCGCCCTGAGGGTCCAGTCGCCACAGAGATGTTGCATCGCACCCAGCGGTGTGACACCTGACTCTCAGGTAAGGAGGAAGCACCCCATTGACTCCATCACTGCATCCACACACATCATGCCAGTGCTGAGCTTCAGGCTGGTTAGTAAAGGGTGTAGAGTGGGTGGGTGGAGCTAGCTGCAGCATTAGGCTGCAGTGTGTTAGATTAGAGTTCAGTTGGAGTCAGGAAGCCAGTGTGGGTACTGGGCTGTCCTGCAGCTCTCCTGGGTTTACCCCAGGGAGCCTTGCTGAGAAGAACGAAAGGGTCCGGGGTAGGTACAGCACTGACGCTGTCCCCCATCCTCAGAAGGAGGAAGGACCAGGCAACACATCGGGGAGACGGTTCCCAGGCTAGTGGGTCAGTTCAGCGCCATTAGCAAACACCGCATCTAGTGGGATTCTTCAAGAGCCACTAGCTACCATAATCTCGTCCGGAAGCAGCTCAGTGGTCAAGTACGTCCAGGTTTCCGACGGTGTCTCGGTCTCCGTAGCTCACTGGGAGATGATCACCCGGGACATCGGGTCGCGCCTGCAAAACTGAAAGGACCTAATACTGCTTCGCTGAGGGCTCTGTGGTAGGAAGGTGCAGGTGGAAGTAAGGAGTATTGCACAAAACCACGGAAAGGAACATAAAAGGGAGTCTTTGGAGTGTGACCAAAATATCTGAGAGTTGCTGGACCACTCACTGGAAGGACACAGTGCCCGGCTGGAATCTGTGTGTACAACAGACTGTGAGTAAACCCTTGAAACTGCATAAGAACTGTTTCCTGCCTCCTTACTCCGTCGCATACTCCGCTCTGCTACATCACTCCTGCACCATTGCTTCATCTTACATATACCTGCCCTGGGAGGACACAGTCCCACCTGTAGGGGACTTAACACCAAGCTGCTACAACACCATCCCTCCCAGAGGACCTGCACAGCAGCGCTGGTCACCCTGACCAGATACTACAGGTGGCGTCACGACAAACTATACGAACACTCCATCATCCCCTGTAAATATCCCACATTACGGTGAGCGCCCAGGGCACGGACCGAGCTGTGCTACCGTGACATCCCCCATAGACATCAACGGGCTCGGTGCCGAGTACCCTAAGGCCCTGGTACGCGCGGCTCACAGCCATAGGGCATGAACCCAAGTTACAGGACATGAAGATCAGCCATAGAACATGAACCCTAACCATAGGACATGAAGCCCAGTCATAGAAGATGAAGCCAAGCCACAGAACATGAAGCCAAGCTATAGGACACGAAGTCCAGCCATAGGACAGGAAAGGTCAGCCATAGGACATGAAACCCAGCCATAGGACATGAAGCACCGTCATAGAACATGAAGCCCAGCTATATGACATGAAGCACAGCCATTAGACATGAAACCCAGCCAAAAGACATGAAGCACAGCCATAGGACATGAAACCCAGTCATAGGACATGAAACACAGCCATAGGACATGAAATCCAGCCATAGGACATGAAGCACAGCCATAGGACATGAAATCCAGCCATAGGACATGAAACCCAGTCATAGGACATGAAGCACAGCCATAGGACATGAAATCCAGCCATAGGACATGAAGCTATGCCATAGTACATAAAACCCAGCCATAGGACATGAAGGTCAACCATAGGACATGAAACCCAGTCATAGGACATGAAGCACAGCCATAGGACATGAAATCCAGCCAAAGAACATGAAGCACAACCATAGGACATGAAACCCAGCCATAGAGCATGAAGCACATGTGGCACCCCTGAGGGTCCAGTCGCCACAGAGGTACTGCATCTCAGCCAGAGATGTGGTATCCCATCTTTCAGGTAAGATGGGGGCACCAAGCCTGGCTCTGACAACACTGCATCCATCACACACACTAGCTCAGTTCCAATAGCATGCCTGTAGCTAGGAAAGAGTGTCACATGGTGGGTGTAGCTTGTGGGTCAGAGCAGGAGTTAGAGGGAAGTAAGAGTAAGTCTTCCCGTAGGGGAAGAAGAGGAAGGACGTGCATAGGCAGCCCTCCCATAGGGGAGGAGGGAAGAGATAGAAACGTGCAGCAGGCTCCAGGTCCTGAGGAGCTGCTCACAGATAGAAAGACAGAAAAGAAGGTTCCCTGTAGAGAAAGGGATTTTTCAGAGGCACGGCTGAGCAGAAGGCTACCCGTGGGGCTCGTTCCAGGCTGACGGACATCAGCTGGGAGAATCCAGGTCGCAGAAGGGACTCGGCCCCTAGCCTAGTGGAGCGTACAACAGGACTCAGCTAGCAAGCTGACAGCTGTGACAACTTTAGGGGCACAGCCAACAACTACAAGCATCTTCTCCGGGAAGGAAAGCTAAATAGAATCAAGGAAATGCCTGGGTCACGTTGTCCGACAGGATTCGCAGCTACCGGGCTGGGACACTGTTTGTGAGGTGCTGGGAAGGAAGTAGGAGCAGGAATCAGCACAGTGTAACAGCCAGGGAAGGCACATACTGACAGGGAGCTCTGAACTGGTGTTCTCCATCTACCTGGGAGTTAGCTGAATTCCTTACCTGGAGGACGTGGCACCAAGCGGGCACCTGTACTGCAGACAGAACTGTGGGTAAAGCCTTTGAAACTGCATCTGAATGTGTCTCCTCCAATTCTTCCTGTGGCACTTACTCCACACTGCTACATCTACCAGCACCACTACTCTACTACATCTCTCTCTGCCCTGGGACAACAAGCTTTGCCTGTGGAGAGCTATTCCAACTCTGCTGCATCACACCATCTGTCCCAGAGGATCTGCACTGCAGCGCTGGTCACCTCTGACCAGAAACCACAGGTGGCGTCACGAACACTTCAAAACAAACTCCTTATCATCCCCTGTAAATATTCCCCTTTTCATTGGACGCCCAGGGCCACGGACTGGGTCACTGCCGCTGTGACACATCCCTTTAAGACACCGGCCCAGTACCGAGTATCCCACTGCCCTGGCAGGGGATCCACACAGCCATAGGACATGAAACCCAGCCATAGGACATGAAGCCCAGCAATATAACATGAAACTCAGCCATAGGACATAAAGCACAACCATAGGACATGAAACCCAGCCATAGAGCATGAAGCACAGCCACAGAACATGAAGACCAGCTATTTGACGTGAAACCCAGCCATAGAACATGAAGCCCTGCCAACCACTGGGTTTAATAAAAGTACAAATATTGTGAAAACAGGAGCCTTGTATAAGTCCTCGGCCACCATGGCAACTCCTCAGCACCCCATAATCACCCATGAATTGGTGCTACACTATAGATCATGCCACTTAAGTTCTGCTGTCAGGTGGTTAACAGAAGCGATCAGACCTGTATCCAATCACGGCCGTATTACACATTTGGTACCCAAGATCCCGCTCCCAACATTTGCCGTACGTGTACAGCAGATGTCAAGAAAGGGTTAGTAATGTCATGATAATGCATTGAATATGTTTTATGAGAATTTGAACTTTTTAACCAAATTTGAGAAAAGGTAAGGGAGGGCACATCTGTTAAGAATAGAATTAATCAGCCTCCGAATGGAGGACATTAATAACTAATGTGTTGTTCTTGCCACTGAAATGACGGACAGGACAGAACAAACAACAACGGGGTGTCCAGCAGCTCAGCCCCAAACGTGCTCTCACACATCAAAAGTAAGGAAACGTTTCTGAAGTATGAAAAGTCCCCATTTGCATCTCGCTTCAAAGCTTTCATCATCAAACACTGGTCCTTAAACCGACCACGCAGTTTGCGCCCTCCTATTCTCCCCATTCACACTTAATTAGCATTTATGTCCGAAGCTTCACACTGGCATTTTCCAGATACTGACACTAATGCTCAAAGGATTAGCTCGTAAAAGATCACATATTTCCAGCATAAGACAAAAAGTAATGAAAAGTAAAAAATAAAAAAGTGTCTGTGGAATCTAAGTAAAATTAGTCAAATATAGTGTTGAGCGATATTGCTCGATATCTAAAAATATCGTATCGAAATTGTATCGCCGATAGCACTAAATATCGTCGATATCCGATTTCGATACCGGAAGTCCCATGTAAGTCTATGGGAACAAAATATCGCAACAAAAAAAAACCCTTTCTTTCGTTGTAAACACAAAATATACACACATAGAATACATATATATATATATATATACATGTCATTGTGACATATATATATATATACATATATTTATAGTTTATACACTTCTACATAGTAAAATCGACTCTAATTCAATTGCCGGGTAAAGACGTGACATACCCCATAGAAGTCGACGGGCTCGGTGCCGAGTACCCCGAAAACCTCTGGCTCTGTGCGACTCAACTTGGGCGTCACGAACAGGATTCTGTAGCTCGCTATAAGCGAGTCCTGTGTGCCTGAATTGCACTGGTTTTGTGCTTGAGAATTGCTAAAATCATCAGAGAATGTATTTGCCATTTTTCCGCCATATCTGCGTCACGACGAGGCACTGGTGAAGAAGAAGGGCGTGCTCTTCGTGGGTGTCACTCACTCAGTGGCGTGAAAACGATGGCCGCCCACTGTAAATGGTACTGCAATGTAACATCGTGCCCCACAGCTCTGGAGTTCCGCCTCCTCATCCTCCTCAGTGTGATAAGGTCCCGCCTCCCTACAAAAGAGGGGCCCTCTCCAGATATGACACATGTGACTTGGCAGAGATGGCTAATGGACACGACGAGCAGAAGTGGGAAGGGATGGAGCAGTCAGAGCTCTCCCCCCACGGAAGCGACCCGATCGCCACGGAATCACCGTTGGGCACCCGGCCTGTAAACCCTCATACGCTGCAAGAAACGGAGGATACCCTGAGAGGCCTGGCCCGGCACCGGGAGGAGGTCGCCAGGATGGAAGCCAGCTGGCGTGCCCTAAAAATAAACTTGGAGCGGCGCCAATCCCTCTTACCTGAAGTGTCTGTACCGGAAGGTGAGGCACCCGTTATAGTAGAGGAGCCCTTGCAATGTGATCCGGTTGACGTTGTCGCAGTGGAGGCACCCGTTCCTGCAAAAACCGCAGCACCGTCAGCAGCACCCCAAATCCCGCTGTCTGCCCCGGTCGCTGAGACAGAAGAAGCGACACCTGTCCTCATGGAGGAGGCCGCGCAGGCACCAGAGCACTACCTGCCTGTACCGGAGCCCCGACTGTCATCTGATTTAGAGCCGTCTGCTTCCTCCGCAGGGGAGCGCCGCCAGGACTGGGGGCGACAGGAGAGCTGCCGCAAACCGGACACTGTAAGCTGCAGTTTGATGGTGGAGACATGGAGCAACTGGTGGAGGAGAATTACAATCGGCGTCAGGAGGAAGAGTGGAGACGTTGGGAGAAGGAAGCAGAGCGACAAAGGGAGCAGCGAGAAACCCTAAAACTTCGCCAACGTCACCTGGAGAAGGACCGGGCAGATAAGGACCGGATGAGAAAGGACAAAGGAACCCTGAGTGAGCCGCGTCGTAAGGGTGCAGTACGGAACTTTAAATTGAAAGGTGGGTGGGGCTTCATCAAGGAGCCTGGACTTTATTTAGAAGTCTTTGTGACCCGGCGGGACGTGGAGGCTCACCTCCCAGAAGGACACCCGGGGAGGGACCTGTTGCCAGGAGACTTGGTGACTTACACCCGACACTGGGGTTACAATGGGTGGTACGCCCTAAATGTTACCAGGTGCGACCCCTACTCCCCAGTGTGTCAGGAACCTGTGAGACCCTCGAAGCCTTCAGCCTCCCACATCCAGGCCTCTGCAAAAGTGCCCACCCCACGCCGTAAATCTCCCCAGCCTCCCTCAGTGGTCTCCTCAGCAGACCCACCCATCGACATGATATCGATACGTGGCCCGTACCCGGCGCCTGTTAGGCCCCCTGGGGTTCGTTCAGTCCGTGACATAGGGCTCCAGACCCGGAGAGAGATGAAAGAGGTGGCCACACAGACCCAGATAGCGGGTCACGACTTGACTGTACAGGCCACACGACGTCATCAGGTCCTGGTGGTCCTTGGTGCCTCGGATGTTTGGCAAGCACCAGAAGAGTACCAGGTGGTACCTGGAAGAGGCCAGCCAAAGAAGTCTAAATAACCCGGACAGGGTCCCTGTATGTAAATAAATAGTTAAATTGTTTATGCACCCGGACGGGTGAATGTTCCAAAAAAATTTTTTTAATTATAAAAAAAAAAAAACACAGTTTTCATTTCTTTTGTTACTGTCTCATCCTGCTGCGACGCCATCGATCTCCTGTAAAAAAATGAAAAAAAAAAAAAGTATACCACCTGACCGACGCAGTCCATAGTAACGAGTGTCCCACGACGATCCAGCTCTGCTACATCAGAATGACAGGCAGAGCCTGTCATCCCGGCGCAGCACAGCTGATTACCTGCTTCCCCGGCGGTGACGTCATCGGACTGACTGCTTTACGGCCGGGATTACCCTGCAGTCACTGCAGTTATCGCGAAAAACTACATGTGACCGCCAGGGAGAAGATAATGGCGGCCATCAAGCAGTCCAGGACGTGACCGCCGGAGATCTTCTGCCAGGTAAGTGCCGCTGACTCCTGACAGATCCGACCGACGGACACTCACAGTGACAGTGACAAATCCGATTCCGGTATTCGATAAGACGAAAATATCGAAACGAATTATCGAAAGGCCGATAGAGCTAATATCGGCCGATAGCCGATATTTGCATTATCGTATCGCTCAACACTAGTCAAATACTGTACAAACATCAGAAGAGTCAACGGTAAATGTTAAAGAAAGTTGGCTACTACCAACGGGGTAAGGGCCGAAAGAGCCACCTCCACTTTAGCCCAGAGTGACAGCTGCATAGTGCTCTCAGATGGACGGCCCCCAAGCTGGCAAATGATAGCCGCACTGTCAGCGGCCATTGAAGTTGGCAGGAGGCGGCGAACGCTGATAAAAAAATGAAAAAAGTTTTGCCAAAATGGACAAGAGGAGAGACACCCCCAAGGTTAACATGATATACTGATATATAATGTCCTCCATCTTGCTGGCACTTCTGAACATGTGCTACATATGTGTGGCACTGGGTGTTCTTCAATTATGACGAGTCAGCTGGACTGTTGGTCATGGTGCCCTGCAGAAGTGCATATAGATTATTGTAGTTCTCTTCTCTGAGCTACAGGGGGAAGCACTGTTTTTTTTTTCTTTTACATTTTTGTTTTTGAACATGTATGTTATATTGATTTCAGTTGAAAATTGTGTTGCATCTCTAGATCGATCTGCACTGCTGTGATTGAGCTTGTAGAGTTTTTTTTTTTAATCATTTCTCTTCGGACAGGTGAGGGATGAGGGATATGGTTGTTTATTATTTTTCCTTTTTTTACAGGTGAAATGGGATTCAATGGAAAGGTGAGTATAACTATGTTTGTTATTTTTAAATAAAGTTATAAAACGGTGTGGACTTTTATTTCAAATGAAGGACTTTATTCTGGGATATGTGTCTTATAGACGCTTCTCCATTACTAACCTGTGGGCTTGATGTCACCTGACAATACAAAGATGACATCAACCTCACAAAAATTAACCCCACTTGTCACTGCCACAGGACAAGTCAAGACCCGGGCAACGCACCAGAATTGATGTATCTAATAGATGCCCCTTATCTGCGGCGGTTGCTAGCTGCTATTTTTAGGCTGGGGGCAATATCCATGGCCCCTTACCAGCCTGAGAATGCCAGCCCCAGCTGTCTGCTTTAGCTTGGTTAGTAGTCAAAAAAGGAAGGAACCCATCCCATTTTTTTAATTTACTTAAATAATTAAAAAAAAATGGTGTGGGGACCCCTCTATTTTTGATAAACAGCCATGATAAAGCTGACAGCCAAGGGTTGCAACCAGCAGCTGTCAGTTTTGCCTGCTCTGGTTATCAAATCACCTCTTTCTTTATTTATTTATAGTGCAGGCACCAGCTGATGAATACTCTGAGTCCCATCAGCGGCACCTGCTCTCTCTGGTATGAGTGGCAGCAGGTGTAGGCTGATGAGAGTAGTACTCTCCCATCAGCCTATGCCTCTGTGACCAGAGGTAAACTTTTTACTGCCGATCAAAACTGCTGGCACTGTTTCTCGTGCTTTCTTGCAGATGACAGCTTGGTAAACACTTGATGTCTGGTGTGCGAAACCTGAACAGTTACACGGACTTCCTGGCGAAGTCAGTGTTTGGGGTCTGTGCCCAAACAGTAGTTTTTCAGTACGGACCCTGAATTTTACTGTTCGGGTTCACCCATCACTAATTATAATGGCCCCCAATATAGCCCTTCAAACAGTTTAATTGCCCTCAAATAGCCCTCCAAATATTATTCTGGCTCCCACACTGCCCTCTATACAGTTTAATGGGCTCCACTTAGCCCTCCAAATAGTATAAGGGCCCCCACATTGCCCTCCATATAGTATAATGCGCCCCCAACACACATTACCCTCCAAACAGTATAATGGCACCGACAATCTACTCATCTGAAGCTCTGCACAGCCTGGCAGAACAGACACAATGTGGTTATGTCATCTCGCCTGCTGAGCGGAGACATCAGAACTCAGAAGCGCAGGGAGAATGATGGAGGAGGGAGTGGATGGCTCTCTGTTCCATCACTGCTTTCACATCATCCTGGATGCTGATACAGTTTAAAATGAGATTCTGGTTTATGGGCTCCACAGTGACTACATGGACTCTCGCTATTGGCAGTACGTCACTGCACCAATCACAATAGTTGAGAGCTGACTGGGATGTTAAGAGTTAACCCCTCTCCTGGAATGTAACTACTGCACATTTTCCACCTGGGTTTGAAGGCCAAGCTCCGTGGAAACCAGCTATATACTATAAAAAAATTAAAGCTCTTATTGCAGATGAACGACAGCAGATAGAAAAGCTAGTCAATTGCAAATTTGCTTATTTCTAACTAATTAAAGCCATTTAAGAACTTGAGAATACACCTTCAAAACACAAACCTGATTTAAACAGGTCATTTTCTGAATACACATTCCCTTTAAATTTCCATAATTGTGTTACTGATTACCTATACAAATGAATACGAGCTGAGAAATCTAGGAACCAGGGCACCAGACATCCTCCTTTTGGTAACTTTATTGGTACATGAAAATCACAGTCTTTATTGCCTGATAAAGGCCCTGTGTATCCAAAACGTGGTACACAGAATTTTAGTGTCTGCATCCCTGCATGCCTCCCACCTTCCCCTCCCCCGGCAGGGACGCCGACTCACTCACCGCCCTGGCCCTCGTCCAGGCATCCTCCTCCTCCTGATGTTGCCTCCTAGGGTCTGCGCAACCCTGAGAGATCCCGGACACTGCTCTTAGGGTGCACGCACGTGACCCCAGTCTCTTAAAGAGATAGTGAGCACAGTCCAAAAGTGTCCCCAGCCAATGGCTGGGAGACACTTATTATTTTAGGCACCTCCTCCTATTGGGATATGCCTGAGCAATGTGTTGATTCAGTTAGTCTGCACACTTGCTAGTTCTCAGGTCCCTTATCTGTTAGTACTGTACCTGTCAGTTTCTGCCAGTACTTGCCAGTGAGTCGCACGTACTGGGCTTGGGGTACTCGGCACCGAGCCCGTTCACTTTACTGGGGGATGTCACGGGTAGCGCAGCTCTGTCCGTTGCCCTGGGCGCTCACTAAAAGGGGAACATTTACAGGGGATTGTAGGTTTGTAGAAAATGTTCGTGACGCCACCTGTGGTTTCTGATCAGGGTGACCAGCGCTGCAGGGTGAATCCTCTGAGGGGTTGTTACTGGGCAGCAAGGTGTTAAGTCTCCCACAGGTAAGACTGATCCCTCGAGGTATATGGCGGTGTAGGGTGCAGGTTCAATAAGTCAGACACACACACGATAATCTCTTTCTGTACCTTTACTGATGGTAGATTCCGGCACGTCCCGGGAAGCTGTCAGGGTGGAGGATGCACGTCCAGTAATCCACTGAATAGCTGTAGGGCCTCCTTATGTCTTTAATGTGGGTGAGTTTCTGACTTGCATAAAACAAAGCCTAACTCCGTGTTTTCAGCTACGCCCGGCTGACCTTGTGGTGAGGTCTTCTTGTGGACAGAACAGTGTCTCTGTGGCGGTACCTGCCAGACCCCCGTCTTCCTAACCTCGGTTACGTATCAGCACTGCTGGGCCCCTGCGACTTGAAGTCCAGGGTCTCCGGTGTCTCCTACCAGTCGTGCAGATGCTGGTAAGCGCGGACCCGGTGTCCGGTGGTGCAGAGTGGAGGTAAGCTATCAATGCTGGTTGACCTCAGTCACTCTCTTTCCCTTTTCCACTTGCCTGTCGTCCTACTCTCACCACTATCATAAGTACAAACTAGCAGCAGATGTCAGCTTTCTTTTCTTCACCGCTCTCCAAGCGTCGGCACGCTTACTTACTGAAACGCTCACTGAGGGTATCTCAGTAGACTCAACTTTGACCAGAATAAGTGGCAACCCGTCCCACTGCTACTGGACTCCACGATGTAAGCTGAGTATTTCCTGAAGTCCTCAGGCTTTCAGATAAGTCTTTCTCTGGCTAGTCTTTCCTTCTCAGCTCGTCTGAGGTAACTAGCTCGTCTGCTTTGCAACACACTCTGAGGTAAAAACCAACAACTATCTAACTCGCAGCTAAACTGCCTTCATCACACTGCTGTCGTCTCAAGGGCTCCCTCTAGTGGAACCAGGAAAAATGTGAAGTGTTGTGTGCTTATAGGTTATCATGGATTTACCTTTCGTGCATCCTCCAGGGTCACATGTGGCTCCAGTCACAGCTGGGCTACACATCCCCCCTAGTTAATATCAGCACTCCCAGGCTGAAAAAGAAAACAATTTTTATAACATCAACAAATGAACATAATTATAACTCTTCCCTTGCGGGAGGTAAGGACACTTTGAACGTTTCATAATACAAGTAACATATATACAATTATTTACACAATTTTATTTACATTTTTTACACTTGGATATTGGTTCACTGGATTAATTTGCTAGGCCTACTCTTGGTACCTAACAGGTAACCTTCCTTTCGTTGTGCGTACTGACCTACGTGGTGTGGTGTCAGGTATAGTAGCATCTGGCCTATCTGTCCTGCGTGCCGGCAAACTGTAAATCTTCCTCCACCTCTCTAGGGATCTGGAAAGCATACTAGCGACTGGGCGATGCGGTTCTGTTTCGCCAGGGGATTCTGAGACCCTACATCTGAAGGTTCCACGTTTTGAGATTCCATTCTTTGAGATTCTACTTCTGGAGATGCTACAGGAGCAGGTTCCTCACGAACTATTTCTTCTGCAGCGGCAACTGGTTCAACTCGACATTGGGGTGCTTCTTGTGGTTGGTAAAATTGAAGTACTGGAATAATCACAGCGTCCCCGATACAAGGCCAATCTGCAGGAAAATCTCCTAGGTCCGTGTGTATGACTTCACCTGATTTCTCGTTTTCCATAACAAGTTCTTCTTCGTGAAGCTTTAACATATCTGGACACAGTTTTAGTTGGTCTCTGGATACAGTGGTGGTCGTTTTTCCTCCATCTTTGCTAATGGTACAAGTTTTCCTGCTGTCAAACTTGGAATTTTGCACGACATATGGCTCTTTTTCCCACTGATCATCCAATTTGTGCATTCTCCTTTTCTTTTTAGCACAATTTCTCCAGGCATAAAAGGTTTAGCTGGCGCACTTTTGTTGTAGTTCTCCTCTTGCTTTTCCCTTACTTTATTGAGACTATCTTCCACGCAGGCTTGTACTCTACTGTACTGTTCCTGTCGGTTTGTGTTACTACCTGACCTGGTAGATCTGTACAATCACATACCGGTGAATTCCACCAACTGCACTCCAGCCTACCTTATGCGAGCAAGACCAGGAAAGCTGCCCATGGATTTGGAACTTGGTGTTGTAGAACCAGAAGCTGATGTTACTACTGAAGATTGGGCCACCGATTTCTCTCCTCAAGTGGTACCGTCTTCAGCAGATCAATGACTATGTGATTCATCTTTTCACAGAGACCATTTGTTTGGGGTGGTATGGTGTGGTTCTTATCTTCTTGCATCCGTACAAATGACAGAATTCCTTAAACAACTCAGCTTCAAAGCCAGGACCTTGATCAGTTAACACTTGCTCTGGATATCCATGGGGTCTGCAGAAATACGCTTGAAACGTTTTTGCTGCTGTTTCAGCTGTCAGATCTTTGACAGGGGCGACCACCAGGAACCTGGAGTAGTGATCCACCATTGTCAGGGCATATGAGTATCCTGACCTGCTGGGTGACAACTTTACATGGTCCAAGGCCACGATCTCCAAGGGACGAGTCGTCTTGATGGGTTGCAGGGGTGCTTTCTGGCTGCTGTAGTCTTTTCTTCGGAGGCTACAGGACACACAGTTTTTACACCATTTTTCGATGGAACTGCGCATTCCCACCCAGTAGAAACGACACTTCAGCAGGGTTTCCAGCTTCTTCCAGCCAAAGTGCCCCGCTCGATCGTGGTAGGCTTCCAACACCATCTGGATGTCTGTTCTTGGGACTACTATCTGCCATACCATTTCATGGGTTCTTGGGTTGACGTACCTTCGGCACAGCTTCTCTCGGTAGATGAACAGCCGGCTTTTCTCATTCCACAGCTGCTTTGCTTGTTGAGACGCATCCTTCTCCAAGGAGGAACCTTCCTGAGTTATCAGCTCCTTGATGCGGCTGACAACCGGGTCACTGTTCTGGGTCTCCTTCCAGCTGTGGTGAGGTAAAGGGTTTAACGTCTTACCACGCTGCCTCCTGTAGGCTCGTTGCTCGTGGATCATCCCATTTCTGTGGAATGCAGGTAGCTCAATCTCTTCTAGGTCATCCAATTCCTCCTCCGTGTCGGACTCCTGCGGCATTCTGGACAAGGCATCAGGGTTGGCATTCTTACGGCCCACCCTGTACTTGATTGTGAACTGATAGTTCGATAGCCGAGCCATCCAACGTTGCTCCATGGCTCCCAGCTTGGCTGTTTCAAGATGTGTCAAGGGGTTATTGTCAGTGTAAGCAGTGAACTTGCTGGAGGCTAGGTAATGCTTGAATCTTTCTGTAATGGCCCAGACCAGTGCCAGGAACTCCAACTTGAAGCTGCTATAGTTCTCTGGGTTTCTCTCGGTCGGGCGGAGCTTCCTGCTTGCATATGCGATGACTTTCTCCAGGCCATTTTGCTTCTGACTGAGGACAGCTCCCAATCCTTCATTGCTGGCATCAGTATACAGCAGGAACGGCTGGCTGTAGTCAGGATAGGCTAAGATCTCATCGCCTGTCAGGATCTCCTTCATCTCCTTGAATGCCTCAGCTTGTTCTTTACCCCAGTGGAATGGAGGATTTCTGCTCTTGAGGGGCTGTCCTACCAGAAGGTCCTGCAGAGGCGCTGCTTTCGTGGTGTAGTCCTTTACAAACCTCCGGTAGTAACCTGTCAGTCCCAGGAACTGGCGACCTCCTTGAGATTCCTTGGTTCTGGCCATTTCTGGATGGCGGTGACCTTCTCGGGGTCTGGCGCTACTCCTTCTGAGCTGACAATATGTCCCAAGTACTGTACCTTTTGTTTGAGCAGATGGCACTTTGAAGGCTTCAGTTTCATCCCATACTTGGACAGTGACTCGAATACCTCTGCCAGGTGCTTCAGATGATCCTCATACGTCTTGGAGTACACAATTACGTCGTCCAGGTACAGCAACACGGTTTCAAAGTTGAGATGTCCCAGGCAACTCTCCATCACTCTCTGGAACGTTCCCGGGGCACTGCTGAGTCCAAACGGCATTCTGTCAAACTCACAGAGTCCCATCGGGGTAGTGAAAGCAGTCTTCTCCCGATCCTCCTCAGCCACAGCTACTTGCCAGTACCCATTAGTGAGGTCGAGGGTGGAAAAGTAGTTAGCAGTTTTTAAGGCAGCTAAGGATTCCTCAATGCGTGGTAAAGGATATGCATCTTTATGTGCAATGCGATTTACTTGTCTGTAATCTTCACACATTCTCATGCTTCCATCTTTTTTCCTAACTAGGACTAGAGGTGCTGCCCAGGGACTACAACTATCCCTTATCACCCCTGCTTCCTTCATGTCACGCAACATCTCCTTAGCTTTCTGTTAGTGTGCTGGAGGTATAGGCCTGTACCGCTCTTTGATAGGAGGATGGCTGCCTGTAGGGATATGATGTTGTACTCCCTTAATGGTCCCAAAGTCAAGGGGGTGTTTGCTAAATACCTGTATGTACTCCTGTACCACTCGTAGTACTCCTTGTTTCTGGTGGGCTGGAGTGGTGTCTGTCCCGACATGGAGCTGCTGACACCAATCCTCCACCTGGGTTGCTGGGTCATTATCCTCCGCTGGTTGGCGGGAGGCTAAGGACTCTGTCGTGAGAATGGAGTTGTTATCTACGGTATGTAATTTAGCAACCGTGGCATAACGTGGCAAATTCACTTCATCTTCTCCCCAGTTGAGAAGACGTACTGGTACCCTCCCATTTCGTACTTCTACTACCCCTCTAGCAGTCAAGAGTGTAGGTCTGTGCTCTGAACAATGGGGCTCTACTACTGCTTGGTAGTTCTGTCCTCTCAGACCTATTGCTGCTCTACACCATATAAGCATTTCACTCATTGGGGGTATCACAATGGGGTTTGGGTCTGTTACCCGTACATTACCAATTTCACCATCTGTCAGCTTCACTTGCTGCTGGCACATCAGGGCCCGGATCTCCCTCTGGATCACTCCCTTTTGCTTTAGCCTGGCAACTTCGGCGAGCTGTTGGAGCAAAAACACAACTTCTCCCAGACAGTTACTAATAATGTTTGTACCTAAAACCACATTTAAGCCATTTTCCTCATTTACAGTCTTTACTACTAAGAGTCCCTGGTCCTTCAGCTCCACTCTGCCCACCTTTACGTCCAAGTTTTTGGCTCCGAGTATTTCAACAGGGAGACCATTAGAGGCGTACACAGCAATCAGCTGGAGACTGTCCATGGACCAAAACTTATTATACAGGACATCAGGTATGATGGTCACCTGAGATCCAGTGTCCAGCAGGGCAGGGATTGCGATCCCGTCCAGGATGATGGACAGGTAGGGTCTTCCTTTCCACAAACCTGCGGTTCCAGTCTGAGGGGCCTGATGAGTCTATTCCTGGGTGTTGGCCCTCGGACCCAGGATCTGCTCGTTTAAAGGACACTGTCGGGCTAGATGACCTTCTCTGTTGCAACGGTAGCAGATGATCTCTCGGCGAGGATGGTGCTGATCAGGAGTCGCTCCTGGGGGTGGCGTTGTCCTCCTTCGCTGGGCGACGTCCTCCTTCTCCTCCGGTTCATCCAAGGGACATCCTCAGGGCAGTCAGCTAGCAGGATCTTTCCTCCTTCTTCCTTCCGCAGTTGCAGGGCACTCATTACAGCGGCCAGGTTTTTAGTCAGCTGGCGCACTTCTGAGCGCAGACAATCCAACTCAGTAGGGGGCGCTACCTGCGTTTTGGCTTCCGCCACCAGCGGGGAAAAGGTGGATGCTGCTGGCTTTAGAGTGGCTTCACCCGGGCGACACTGGGTTGCCACCTCAGGCTTTTCCAGGGGTCGCAGTCCTTTTATAGCCATATCTTTTAGGGCATCAAAGGTAGCGTCAGGATGATCCAAGGACCACCAGTGCACAGTTCTGCTTTCAGCTTGGGACCTCAGTCCCCGTACAAATTGTTCCTTCAACATTTTGCTTTCATTAATGGCACTTATAGGGTTGACCTGTTTGAGAGATCGCAGGGCCCCCTGTAGTCGGCAGGCATAGTCCCTAATACTGTCATCTGGTCTCTGGGAGCATTGGTAAAACCTCATCCGGAGATCTGTTTCAGTGCGGTCCTCAAAAATAGTCTGTAGCTTTAAGAAAATTGAAAGAACTGATTCCTGGTCTGCAGCTGTCCAAGTCTCTACTTCCCTCTCTGCAGCACCAGTCAATTGTCTAAGCAAAAATAGTAATAATTGTTTGATATCCTTTTGGGATTAGTATGTAAATAGCAGCAATAGGATATATTAAAACTTAACATTTATTAACTAAAAAAGTTAAAATTGGACACTCAAATACAAACACCATCCTCAAAAAGTGTATAGATAAGGATATATGATATAATCAGAGAGAAAATTCTAGATTATGAGCAATTCAATAATCTCTTTTCTTTAAGGAGAATGACTACAAAAAAGGGGGGTAAATAATACTCAACAACCTTGCACCGCTAAAGTTGCTACCCTCACTTAATAAACCATTGGTTTCTTATATATTAACCTCAAAGGGGGTAAATATTAATCATCAGCCTTGCACCGTTAAAGCTGCTACCCACACTTTGTAAACAATTGGTTTTTTAAATTATAACCATAGCAATAAATGAAGAATTAGAAACACATCATGGGGTCATTCAGAGATAAATTAGAACGCTCTCACCCATAAAGATGTAAGTTTCAACGTCATCTCCTTATTAAAGAATCCGCACGATGTCATAGATTCAGAAAATAACAGGCCGTTTCCCAACGCGTTTATTCCATAATGGATTCATCAGGGGATATGGCGAGATGGACAACAGTGCATCTAAAACATTATGGCACTGATAATAACTCTCCTAAGGGATTCAGATAAACACCTCCTTATATCATTTAGTATGACACTCCCATTCACCACAAATCACCAACCAGTGCAAAAAACTAAACATAAAAACCAATCACCAGCAAAAGTGTTTAATTATAATTATAAAACATCTGTGAGTCGGGTGCACTATTGCGCCGGAAAGAACGCCGCACATGTAAACCCATTCACCTATATAGTTGGCGATGAGAACGCCTGCTTGAAAGTGACCTCTGCCACAAATGACGTCAGGCACATGCGCAATGTGTTCCAAATAACTTACAATCATGAAGGAAAAATACTTCCGGTTTAAACAACTAACCATTTCCTGTTTAATTCAGCGCATGCGCCGTATCAATTCGGATCACCATCTTGGATTCCCCAAACATGCGCCGTTTAATTGAAACACACAACATAACGCAAAGGGGAATATATTCAGATTCCTATGGGCATGCGCAGTTTAACCCGCCAGTTTTGGAATCAACCATAACACACAATATGGCATAATTCGAAATATATGTTAACCATTTAAAGTAACATAATTCAAAATTTAATTAGGCAGGAAAATAGCATATTGAGATATGTATTATTAATCAACAGAGAAACAATACAAAGGAATAATTGTTATTTAGCCTAGGAGACTGTCAATAATCCTAGGATTCTTATTGCACAGAATTGACCAGGGAGTAACTATTAATGTGTGTCCCAAACAAACTACCATTTTAGTAAAAAAAAATTTTTATACAAAAAATGGAAATATATAATACTGGAAAAATCCAGAAAAACAAAAAATAGAGCTTCGGCTGGACTCCAACACCACCAGAAAGAAAAGAAAATTGCGAGGAAATACTATTATTATATAATTATTAAAATAGATAATTCAAAAGAGAGGGGGAGATTTATTATATTAGTGGGGAAGATGAAATGAGAGACCAGCACCTACAGATCATACAAGGGAAGGAAAACAAGGGAAAGAAAAAAAGACAATAAAAAGCCTCATAATTTCCCTAATTATCCCTAAATTAAATGCGCCCTTCCTAGCAGCGGAGGTTGGAGCCCTAAAGACCTGCGCAGGTGGCCCCCCCGGTCAACGACGGCTTTCCCTCACTAAATGACCATATTACACCCTTCAGATATCAAAGAAAGCAAGCAAAGGAAAGTTGTTCATTCAATCCCTTCGGGGATGTAGAACGTAGACGATGAATCCACCTGGTCTCATGTTGCAATATCAATCTATCCCAATCACCCCCACGAATTGGTTTAGATACTTTCTCAATACCCATAAACTTAATCTCATTAGGGTTACCATTGTGGTTGGAGTTGATATGTCTAGCAATCGGTGTATCCATTTTTCTTGCAATGTCTCTCATATGTTCACCCACTCTCCTTCTCAGTTCTCTCTTCGTTTTACCAACATAAATCATGTCACATGTACAAATGGCTCTATATACAACTCCCTCACTCTTACAGTTGATAAAGGATCTGATCTCGAATACATTTGATTTATCAGATGACAGAATTTTTTTTCCAACTTCAATGTTCTTACAGGCAATACAACCACCACATCTATAACAGCCAGTGATATTAGATTTTAACCAAGTTTTACCTTCAGAACTTGTAAAATGACTCTTCATGAGTCTATCTTTTAAAGATCTCCCTTTACGGAAGGTAATCTGTGGATGTGGTGGTAGTAAATCACCTATATCCTGATCCATTTTCAAAACCGGCCAATGATTTTTAAGAATTTGCCGGAAATCATTTGCTCCATTATTAAACGTAGTAATGAAGCGATGTTAGGGTCTGCGGAACGCACCAAATATATAGAGTGGAGAGGTGCGTTCGCAGCCCGGGGTCCACCGTGCAAGCAAAGCCTGCTGCTAGTAAGATGACGAAAGTAGCGA
>JARQOD010000002.1:17005222-17044044 GCA_033576555.1 Oophaga sylvatica
GAACTGTCGCACTTCCTTAAGGTTCTTCGGCTCCGGCCACTTCTGGATGGCAGTGACTTTCTCTGGGTCCGGCGCTACTCCTTCCGAACTGACGATGTGCCCCAAGTATTGTACCTTCTGTTTGAGTAGATGGCATTTTGAGGGTTTTAATTTCATCCCGTACCTGGACAGGGACTCGAATACTTCTGCCAGGTGCTTCAGATGATCCTCATAAGTCTTGGAATACACGATGACGTCGTCTAGGTATAGCAGCACGGTTTCAAAATTGAGATGTCCCAGGCAGTTCTCCATCACTCTCTGAAATGTTCCTGGGGCACTACTGAGCCCAAACGGCATCCTGTCGAACTCACAGAGCCCCATTGGGGTGGTGAAAGCCGTTTTCTCACGATCCTCCTCAGCCACAGCCACTTGCCAGTAACCACTAGTCAGATCAAGGGTAGAAAAGTAGTTAGCCGTTTTCAGAGCAGCTAATGATTCCTCTATGCGTGGTAACGGGTATGCATCCTTGTGTGTTATGCGGTTCACCTGCCTGTAATCCACACACATTCTCATACTACCATCTTTCTTTTTAACCAGAACTAGAGGGGCTGCCCAGGGGCTACAACTATCCCTTATCACCCCGGCTTTCTTCATATCATTCAACATTTCTTTAGCCTTCTGATAATGAGCTGGAGGTATGGGCCTATACCGCTCTTTGATGGGAGGATGACTGCCTGTAGGGATATGATGTTGTACTCCCTTAATTATCCCAAAATCAAGTGGATTTTTGCTAAACACTTGGGCGTACTCTTGCACCACCCGTAATACCCTTGCTTCTGGTGAGCGGGAGTGGTGTCCGTCCCAACATGGAGTTGCTGACACCACTCCGCCACCTGAGTTGCTGGGTCATTGTCCTCCGCTATTTGACAGGAGTCTAAGGACTCAGCCGGGAGAATAGAATTATTATCAACAGCATGTAGTTTAGCAATGGTTGCATAACGGGGTAAGTTTACCTCATCATCTCCCCAATTGAGAAGCCGTACCGGTACTCTTCCATTCACCACTTCTACTACTCCTCTAGCAGTCATAAGTGTAGGTCTATGTTCTGAATGGTGGGGTTCTACTACAGCTTGGTAATTCTGTCCTCTCAGACCTATGGCCGCCCTGCACCAAATGATCATTTCACTCATTGGGGGTATCACAATAGGATCCGAGTCAGTGACCCGTACATTACCAATTTCGCCGTCTGTAAGCTTCGCTTGCTGTTGACACACCAGGGCCCGGATCTCTCTTTGGATTACTCCTTTCTGCCTTGGTCGGGCAATCTCAGCGAGCTGTTGGAGCAAGAACACAACTTCTCCCAAACAATTACCGATAATGTTAGTACCCAAAATTATATTTAAACCGTTCTCCTCATTTACAGTCTTTACTACCAGAAGCCCCTGGTCTTTCAACTCCTCTCTGCCCACCTTTACATCTACACATTTTGTTCCGAGTACTTCTACAGGAAGACCATTAGAAGCATACACGGTAAAGTCAAGGCTCGGAGGTTTAAGACTGTCCATTGACCAGTACTTGGTATATAGGGCATCAGGTATTAGGGTCACCTGCGACCCAGTGTCTAACAATGCTGGAACAGTAATACCATCTAGAATAATAGACAGGTAGGGTCGCCCGCCCACATACCTGTGGTTCCAGTCTAGGGGGCCTGACGGGTATTCTCCTGGGTGTTGGCCCTTGGACCCAGGTTCTGCCCGTTTAAAGGACACTGTGGAGACAGATGACCTTTCCTGTTGCATCGGTAACAGATGATCTCTCGACGAGGAGGGTGTTGATCAGGGTTGCTCCTGGGGGTGGCGTTGTCCTCCTCCGGGGGGCGACGTCTTCTTTCTTCTCCGGTGCATCCACGGAACGTCTTCTGGGCAGTCAGCTAACAAGATCTTCCCTTCTTCCTCTTTCCGCAGTTGCAGGGCACTCATCACAGCAGCCAGATTTTTAGTCAGCTGGCGCACCTCTGAGCGCAGACAATCCAATTCACTGGGAGGTGTCACCTGCGCTTTGGCTTCGGCCACTAACGGGGAACAGGGAGTTACTGCCGGTTCCAGAGTGACTTCAGCTTGATGATGTTGGGTTGCCACCTCAGGTTTGCCCAGGGGTCGCAGCCCTTTTATTGCCATGTCCTTTAGGGCATCAAAGGTAGCATCCGGATGATCTAAGGACCACCAGTTTACAGTTCTGCGTTCCTCTTGGGATCTCAATCCCTGTATAAATTGTTCTTTCAGCATTTTATTCTCATCGATAGCATTTAAATTGTTAATCTGCTTGAGGGCTCTCAGGGCTCCCTGTAGTCGGCAAGCATAGTCCCGGATGCTGTCACCTGGCTGTTGTGAACAGTGGTAGAAGGCCATCCGGAGATCCGTTTCTGTGTGATCTTCAAATATGGCATGCAGCTTAAGGAAGATCGCAGGTACCGACTCCTGATCAACGGTATCCCAAGTCTCCACTTCCCTTTCAGCAGCGCCAGTTAGCTGCCCTATTAGTACAGCAGCTTTTTGTCTTTCAGGCATGGAGTACATTTCTAGGATGCTGCATAACTTCCGCTTGAAGCCTGCTAATGTGCCTGGCTCACCGCTGTACTGGGGAAGCCATTTCGCCCCAGGCATATATGGGAGCGTTAGTGGCATGATCGGGACTACCGGACTGGGTGCAGGGCCTGCGCCTCCATCTGGCGCTACAATACCAAGCGGTGCGGGATTGGGACCTCCGGCCGGGGCCGCACTGTCAGCCGGTTGTTGTGACATCTTAGCGCCCCCTTGGTTAAACGGAGCCTACCGGTTTCAGACGCTGCTATTTCACAGGCACCGCAGTGGGAACAGGACCTTCGTCGCAGGCGCTCTGATGTCAGAGCGTTCACTTCCTGTTGCAGGACCTGCCGCTGAGTCAGAGCCGGGGGCGTGTCCAAGACTTTGCGCGCTCTTTCAGGTACGCCCACCTTCTTCTCCAGCGCCTTAGGGCGCGAATCTGGCGGCAAATATGGCGGTATTTGGCGCCAAACAACAGCAACAGTCTTTTTCATCAAAAACACTCCACAGGCACACAGGGCTCGCAATGCTGCAAGTTTCGTATCCTGTTCGTGACGCCAAAGTTTTGTGTCGACCCGCCACCACAATTGTGGGTTACCAGGGCAATGGGGTACTCAGAGCCGAGCCCATGGAAGTCTATGGGGATTGTCACAGGTAGCGGTGGCTCGGTCTGTGGCCCTAGCGGTCTGGCGTATGTTGGGGGAATATTTACAGGGGATAGATATATTTACAGTTCGTGACGCCACCTGTAGTCTTCTGGTAATTTATACCAGCGCTGCTGTAGAGCTCTGAGGGGATGGTGAGGCAGCTAGATGTCGGGTCCCCTACAGGTAGGACTCTTCCCTCAGGTCGATGGTTAAGGCAGGGTTGTGCAGGCATGCAAGTAAATAACTCAGTCTCACACGGTCAGCGTCTTTCCATACCTTTACTTGTAAGATGGTAAGGCAGGTCCCAGGGAGGCTGATGGGGTTGATGGAGGATGAGCTTTGAGGCAACGGCTAAGCAAGTTAGGGGCCTCCTTTACTGTCTAATGTTGATGAGTCCAACCAGCCTGAAGCGTAGTTCCCTCTATAACTCCAGCTATTCCAAAGCTGTTCTGCCGGTCAGTTTTTGTGGTCGGAGCCTTCCTGTGAGAGAGCTGAGTTCCTATTCTTGCTGATCAGGCTCAAGGTTCTCACTCTCCCTGACCCCAGATACGTACTGACTCTTCAGGGATGCTTGCCACGACCTAAGGTCCGATAAGCCTCTGGTTTTCTTACCACTAAGCGTGAAGCTTTAGTGATCCTTCGGTCCCCAGTGACCGGTAACAATGTGCAGGTATCCTATACTTATGGCACTTCTCTGTTCTCTTCCACTATGCCCTTCGATATGCTCAACTCTTAATAGATATCTCAGTCCGTCTAATAGTGGGGCACAGCTCTGACCAGGCTGAGGTGAACTGGCTCACCTGTACTGGCCTCCACTTTCTGAACTGCACAAAGACTGCACTTCCTCACTCCTTCGAGTCACTGACTGAACTGAACTCAGACTACTTAGCACTCCCCTCCACACCCCTGGTGGGTGTGTCCGAAGTGTACATGATATCATGAAGAGCCCTTAACCGTTACCTCTCCACTCATCCTCCTGGTATTGTGTACCAGGGCTACACATGTGGCCCAGCTATGTCAGGCACACATAATCCAGGAAAATGCACAGGAAGGTGACCGCAACGCTTGATATTCATTCACTTCACTCACACTTTCAGACACACCCACTAGGGGTATAAAAGGAAGTGACACGTAGCAGTCAGGGGATTCAAGCCTTGGGAGACTCAGGAGTGGGTCATCCCCCAGATAGTTTCCTGTCTGAGAAGAGCTCAGATCAGGGAGTCAGTTTCCTGTCTTAGGACAGTGCAGTTGAGTGCCAGTTCAGTCTGGACTTGGAGGGAGAGGAGAGAGGACTGAATCCTCGCAGAGCTAGCGTAGCTCACCTGACAAGGAAGTGGAGGCTAGTACGGGTGAAGTGAATCATCCTAGCCTAGTCAGAGCTACCCTTAATCAGTACCACAACAGAAGCTGAACCAAGGAGGATACTGAGATCTGCTCAGCGAGCTCTGGAGAAAGCTGACATTTCCATCAATGCTACAAGTGCTTATGAACAGAGCAAGAGCAGGACGAAGGGCGCAGTGGAGAAGGACAGAGAAGTGCTTCAGGTACCAGATTACCTGCACTAATTCACCCGACACCGGGTCCGAAGCGTTGCTAGTGTTTCAAGCATAGTAACAAGAAAACCGGAGGCTATCTGGACTACAGGTTGCAGAGAGCAGCCCTAAGTGCCGATACGTAATCGGAGTCAGGAGGAACAAGGACTTTTAGCTAGGCCAAGCATAGAAGGACTCGTTCTCACCACTTAGAAGGCTCCACCACAATGTCAGCCGGGCGTTACAGCTATTGAGAAAAGCTGGAGATTGCAGAGTTAACTTCGCTTTATGCAAGTTTGGACTCACCTACATATGAAGTAAAGGAGGTCTCTAACCTGCTCAGCGGTTGCCTGAATGTGCATTCTCCACCCCGACCAGCTCCCCGGGATCTGCCTGAACCATCTACAAGTAAAAGGTATGAAAAGAAGCTGCATTGTGTGTGTGACTGAATTATTACCTACACCCTGCATCATCACCATAGACTTCCAGGGACCCGTCTCACCTGTGGGAGACTTACCACCCAGCTGCCCCATAACATCCCCTGTGAAGATCCTTATAGCAGCGCTGGTCCAATTGATCAGACACCACAGGTGGCGTCACAAACTACCTATCCTTATAATCCCCTGTAAATATCCCCCATTGCATGACCGCCAGGGCCACGGAACGAGTCCCGCTGCCAGTGACAACTCCCATAGACTTCCATGGGCTCGGCTCCGAGTACCCCATAGCCCTGGTACCACCTCAGTGTGGTGTGCGTCATCTACTTGGCGTCACGAACAGGATGCGAAACTTGCAATTGTGAGTCCTGTGTTGCTTATTGAACTGTTTGGTGAAAAAGACTGTTTGCTGTGTTTGGCGCCATTATACCGCCATCTTTATCGCAATATTCGCGCCCTCAGGCGCTGGTGAAGAAGGGGGGCGTACCTGAAAGAGCGCGCTGTTGCCTGGACACGCCCCCAACTCTGACGCGGCGGCAGGGCCTGTGAAACAGGAAGTGAACGCTCTGACATCAGAGCGCCAGCGACAAAGGTCCTGTCTCCACCGCTGTGCCTGCGATGCTGCAGCCTGTGAAAGAGGTAGGCTCCGAATAACCAAGGGGGCATCAACATGTCGCAGCAACTGGCAGACGGAGCGGCCCCCGCCGGTGGCCCCAATAGCCCACCGCTTGGCGTTGTAGTGCAGGATGGAGGTGCGGGCCCCTCACCTGGCCCGGTGGTCCCGCTCATGCCGCTAACGCTCCCATACATGCCAGGAGCGAAGTGGCTCCCCAGTACAGCGGCGAGCCAGGCACCCTGCCAGGGTTTAAACGGAAGATATGTAGTATTTTGAATATGTACTCAATGACTGAAAAGCAAAAAGCTGCTGTAGTAATAGGGCAGTTAGCTGGTGCGGCTGAGAGAGAAGTAGAGACTTGGCCCACTGCAGACCAGGAGTTGGTGCCTGCGATCCTCTTAAAGCTACAGGCCATCTTTGAGGACCGCACAGAAACGGATCTCCGGATGGCATTTTATCAGTGCTTCCAGAGACCGGGTGACAGTATTAGGGACTACGCCTGCCGACTACAGGGGGCCCTGCGAGCTCTTAAACAGGCTAACCCCACAAGTCCCATTGATGAGAGCCAAATGTTGAAAGAACAATTTGTACGGGGACTAAGGTCTCCAGCGGAAGGCAGGACTGTAAACTGGTGGTCCTTGGATCATCCAGATGCCACTTTTGATGCCCTAAAGGACATGGCAATAAAAGGACTGCGACCCTTGGAAAAGCCAGAGGTGGCAAATCAGTATCACCCGGGTGAAGCCACTCTAAAGCCGGCAGTACCCACCTTTTCCCCGCAGGTGGCAGAAGCTAAAACGCAGGTGGCGCCCCCTAGTGAGTTGGAATGTCTGCGCTCGGAAGTGCGCCAGCTGACTAAGAACTTGGCCACTGTAATGGATGCCCTGCAACTGCGGAAAGAGGAAGGAGGAAAGATCCTACTAGCCGACTGTCCGGAGGATGTCCCTTGGATGAACCGGAGGAAATGGAGGACGTCGCCTCACCGGAGGAGGACCACGCCACCCCCAGTAGCGACTCCTGATCAACACCATCCTCGCCGAGAGATCATCTGCTACCGCTGCAACCAAAAAGGTCATATGGCTCAGCAATGTCCTTTAAACGAGCCGATCCTGGGTCAGAGGGCCGACACCCAGGAGTAGACTCATCAGGCCCCTTAGACTGGAACCGCAGGTTCGTGGGTGGACGACCCTACCTGTCCATCATTCTGGACGGGATTGCAATTCCTGCACTACTGGACACTGGATCTCAGGTGACCATCATACCTGATGTCCTTTATAATAAATTCTGGTCCATGGACAGTCTCCAGCCCCCGAGCCCTGACTTTACAGTATACGCCTCTAATGGTCTCCCTGTTGAAGTACTTGGAGCCAAAAATGTGGACGTAAAAGTGGGCAGATTGGAGCTGAAGGATCAGGGACTTCTAGTAGTCAGGACTGTAAATGAGGAAAATGGCCTAAATGTGATATTAGGTACTAACATTATCAGTAACTGTCTGGGAGAAGTTGTGTTTTTGCTCCAACAGCTCGCTGAAGTTGCCAAGCCAAAGCAGAAGGGAGTGATCCAGAGGGAGATCCGGGCCCTGATGTGCCAGCAGCAAGCGAAGCTTACAGATGGTGAAATCGGTAATGTACGGGTCACAGACTCGAACCCCATTGTAATACCCCCAATGAGTGAAATGTTAATATGGTGTAGGGCAGCCATAGGTCTGAGAGGACAGAACTACCAAGCAGTAGTAGAACCCCATCGCTCAGAACACAGACCTACACTCATGACTGCTAGAGGGGTAGTGGAAGTAATAAATGGGAGAGTACCAGTACGACTTCTCAACTGGGGGGACGACGAAGTAAATTTACCACGTTATGCCACAGTTGCTAAATTACATGCCGTAGATAACAATTCTATCCTCACAACCGAGTCCTTAGCCTCCCGCCAACTAGCGGAGGATAATGATCCGGCAACCCCAGTAGCGGATTGGTGTCAGCAGCTTCATATAGGGACAGATACCACTTCCGTCCACCAGAAACAGGGGGTACTACGGGTGGTACAAGAGTACGCACAAGTATTTAGCAAACACCCACTTGACTTTGGGACAATTAAGGGAGTACAGCATCATATCCCTACAGGCAGTCATCCTCCCATCAAAGAGCGGTACAGGCCTATACCTCCAGCCCACTATCAGAAAGCTAAAGAAATGTTGCGTGACATGAAAGAAGCTGGGGTGATAAGGGATAGTTGTAGCCCCTGGGCAGCACCTCTAGTTCTAGTTAAGAAAAAGGATGGTAGCATGAGAATGTGTGTAGATTACCGACAAGTAAATCGCATAACACATAAAGATGCATACCCACTACCACGCATTGAGGAATCCTTAGCTGCTCTGAAAACGGCTAACTTCTTTTCTACCCTCGACCTTACTAGTGGGTACTGGCAAGTAGCTGTGGCTGAGGAGGATCGGGAGAAAACTGCTTTCACCACCCCAATGGGACTCTGCGAGTTTGACAGAATGCCGTTTGGCCTCAGCAGTGCCCCAGGAACATTCCAGAGAGTGATGGAGAGCTGCCTGGGACATCTCAACTTCGAAACTGTGCTGCTGTACCTGGACGACGTGATTGTGTACTCCAAGACATATGAAGATCATCTGAAGCACCTGGCAGAGGTATTCGAGTCACTGTCCAAGTATGGGATGAAACTGAAGCCCTCCAAATGCCATCTGCTCAAACGAAAGGTACAGTACTTGGGACATATTGTCAGTTCCGAAGGAGTAGCGCCGGACCCCGAGAAGGTCACAGCCATCCAGAAATGGCCGGAGCCGAAGAATCTAAAGGAGGTGCGTCAGTTCCTGGGACTAACAGGTTACTACAGGAGGTTTGTAAAAGATTACACCAAGAAAGCGGCGCCTTTGCAGGACCTCCTGGTAGGACAACCTCTCAAGAGCAGAAACCCTCCATTCAATTGGGGTAAAGAACAAGCTGAGGCATTCAAAGAGATGAAAGAGATCCTGACAGGCGATGAAATCTTAGCCTACCCAGATTACAGCCAACCGTTCCTGCTATACACAGATGCCAGTAACGAAGGATTAGGAGCTGTCCTCAGTCAGAAGCAGAATGGCCAAGAAAAAGTCATCGCGTATGCCAGCAGAAAACTCAGGCCAACTGAGAGGAACCCGGAAAACTATAGCAGCTTCAAACTGGAGTTTCTGGCGCTGGTCTGGGCCATTACCGAAAGATTCAAACATTACCTCGCCTCCAACAAGTTCACTGCGTACACGGACAACAACCCCTTGACGCACCTTGAAACAGCCAAGCTGGGAGCCATGGAGCAACGTTGGATGGCTCGGCTGTCAAATTATCAGTTTACCATCAAGTACAGGGCAGGCCGTAAAAATGCTAACGCGGACGCCTTGTCCAGAATGCCGCATGAATCCGACACGGAGGAAGAATCGGATGATCTGGAAGAAATCGAGCTACCTGCGTTCCACCGAAATGGGATGGTCCAAGAGCAACGAGTCTACAGAAAGCGGTGTGGTGAGATGTTGAACCCTTTTCCTCATCACAGCTGGAAGGAAACTCAGGACAGCGATCCAGTGGTCAGCCGTGTCAAGGAGCTGATAAGACAGGAAGGTTCCTCCCTGGAGAAAGACGCACCTATACCAGCAAAGCTCCTGTGGAATGAGAGAAGCCGGTTGTTCATCTACCGTGAGAAGTTGTGCAGGAGATACGTCGACCCAAGGACCCATGAGATGGTTTGGCAGATAGTGGTCCCCAGAGCAGACATCCAAATGGTGTTAGAAGCGTACCACGATCAAGCAGGACACTTTGGCTGGAAAAAGCTAGAGACCCTGTTGAGGTGTCGATTCTACTGGGTAGGGATGCGCAGCTCCATCGAGAAGTGGTGCTGGAATTGTGGACCCTGTGGACTCAGACGAAAAGACTATCATAGTCAGAGAGCACCCCTGCAGCCTATCCGGACGACTCGTCCCTTGGAGATCGTGGCATTGGATCACGTCAAGTTGGATCACTATTCCAAATTTCTGGTGGTCGCCCCTGTCAAAGATCTGACAGCAGAGACAGCAGCAAGAACCTTCCAAGCAAGTTTCTGCAGACCACACGGATATCCGGAGCAGGTGCTGACTGATCGAGGTCCTGCATTCGAAGCTGAACTGTTTAAGGAATTCTGTCACTTATATGGATGTAAGAAGATCAGAACAACACCGTACCACCCTCAGACCAATGGCCTTTGTGAAAAGATGAATCACATTGTCATCGACTTACTGAAATCTGTACCACTGGAAGAAAGAAATCGGTGGCCAGACTTGTTACCTGACCTGGTCGACTTGTACAACCACATACCAGTAAGTTCCACCAACTGCACTCCAGCCTACCTTATGAGAGCGAGACCAGGAAGACTGCCGATGGATTTGGAACTTGGTGTGGTAGAACCAGAGGCTGATGACAGTGCTGAAGATTGGGACACAACTCGACAGGAACAGTACAAGAGAGTACAAGCCTGCGTAGAAGACAGTCTCAACAAAGTAAGGGAAAAGCAAGAGAAGAACTATAACAAAAATGCTCCCGCTACGCCTTTTATGCCTGGAGAAATGGTGCTCAAAAGGAAAAGAAGAATGCACAAGTTGGATGATCAGTGGGAACAGGAGCCATATGTCGTGCAAAATTCCAATTTTGATAACAGAAAGGTCTGTGCCATTAGCAAGGATGGAGGAAAAACGACTGCAACTGTGTCTAGAGATCATCTAAAGTTGTGTCCTGGCCCATTAAAGCTTCGTGAGGAAGAACCTGTTGTCCTTCAGAAAGAAAATGATGAAGCGGTCATACATACGGATTTGAGAGATTTACCTGCAGATTGGCCCAGAGTGGGAGATGCTGTAATTATTCCTGTGCTGCAGTTTTATCAACCGCAAGAGGAGTCTCTACATCCAGTCATACCAATTGTGCCAGTTGAGCCACTTCCAGAAGGACCTATTCCGGCAGACCCTCAACCATTGGGATCCCAAGCAGCGGAACCGCAAGAAGCAGCACCACAAGAAGTGGAGTCCCCTGGTGAAGCAGTACCGCCTCGCCCAGTCGCTAGCATGCTTGCCAGGTCCCTAGAGAGGTGGAGTCGTATCTATAGTTTGCCGTTACGCAGAACAGACAGGCTAGAGACTACTATACCTGATGCTACCCCACGTAGGTCAGAACGTATCACTAAAGGAAAATTACCTATTCGTTATCAAGAGTAGTCCTAGTAAATTAGTAGCAAGACCCAGACAGGGTTTACTGCACCTGAGAAATGTATAAAGTTTGAACAAGTATTAATGTGATTTCTATTTATATGACTTGAAATATGTTTTTTTCTCATGCATGGACTGCGTGGCTGTGGACTGTGCCAGCCCAAAAACTTTAATGTAAATAGTTTGCACCACGGTGCACTATCTTGGTTTTACACAAAACCATTGCTATCTACCTCTGAAGAAAAACCCGTATGGTGTGGCCTAGAGTGAGGTCTGCAGTCAGAAGTCCTGCAGCCCACCCAGGACCCACGTGGGAGGTTTTTGGTGCGGGTCCTCCACAAGAATTTGTCTAGTATTTATGAGAATGTTTGATACTTTTGATACTTTTGTATTTTCTCTAATGTACAAATTGTAACGTTCAAGAAGTCTTACCTCCCGGATGGGATGAGTTAAAATGTTAATGTTATATGTGAAACAAAAATGTTTCCTTTTTCTCTTTTACAGCCCGGGAGTGCTGTGTTTAACCAAGGGGGGATGTGTGGCCCAGCTATGTCAGGCACACATAATCCAGGAAAATGCACAGGAAGGTAACCGCAACGCTTGATATTCATTCACTTCACTCACACTTTCAGACACACCCACTAGGGGTATAAAAGGAAGTGACACGTAGCAGTCAGGGGATTCAAGCCTTGGGAGACTCGGGAGTGGGTCATCCCCAGATAGTTTCCTGTCTGAGAAGAGCTCAGATCAGGGAGTCAGTTTCCTGTCTTAGGACAGTGCAGTTGAGTGCCAGTTCAGTCTGGACTTGGAGGGAGAGGAGAGAGGACTGAATCCTCGCAGAGCTAGCGTAGCTCACCTGACAAGGAAGTGGAGGCTAGTACGGGTGAAGTGAATCATCCTAGCCTAGTCAGAGCTACCCTTAATCAGTACCACAACAGAAGCTGAACCAAGGAGGATACTGAGATCTGCTCAGCGAGCTCTGGAGAAAGCTGACATTTCCATCAATGCTACAAGTGCTTATGAACAGAGCAAGAGCAGGACGAAGGGCGCAGTGGAGAAGGACAGAGAAGTGCTTCAGGTACCAGATTACCTGCACTAATTCACCGGACACCGGGTCCGAAGCGTTGCTAGTGTTTCAAGCATAGTAACAAGAAAACCGGAGGCTATCTGGACTACAGGTCGCAGAGAGCAGCCCTAAGTGCCGATACGTAATCGGAGTCAGGAGGAACAAGGACTTTTAGCTAGGCCAAGCATAGAAGGACTCTGTTCTCACCACTTAGAAGGCTCCACCACAATGTCAGCCGGGCGTTACAGCTATTGAGAAAAGCTGGAGATTGCAGAGTTAACTTCGCTTTATGCAAGTTTGGACTCACCTACATATGAAGTAAAGGAGGTCTCTAACCTGCTCAGCGGTTGCCTGAATGTGCATTCTCCACCCCGACCAGCTCCCCGGGATCTGCCTGAACCATCTACAAGTAAAAGGTATGAAAAGAAGCTGCATTGTGTGTGACTGAATTATTACCTACACCCTGCATCATCACCATAGACTTCCAGGGACCCGTCTCACCTGTGGGAGACTTACCACCCAGCTGCCCATAACATCCCCTGTGAAGATCCTTATAGCAGCGCTGGTCCAATTGATCAGACACCACAGGTGGCGTCACAAACTACCTATCCTTATAATCCCCTGTAAATATCCCCCATTGCATGACCGCCAGGGCCACGGAACGAGTCCCGCTGCCAGTGACAACTCCCATAGACTTCCATGGGCTCGGCTTCGAGTACCCCATAGCCCTGGTACCACCTCAGTGTGGTGTGCGTCATAATCGTCACAAAGAACATTATGGATGACACGTCCACTCCTGGATGTATGACGATAACAGCAAAAATTATGTTGTGATTGAAACCGCAGTCATCTGTCTTCTGTCTTATCTCACCCTTCTGGATACTTTCTTCTTTGTTATTTCTAAGGCTTTTCCTCCTCGGTAGAAGGGCATCAGACATTCAGTTACCCTTCTCGTGGCTCAGGATTTACATTCCTTCTCTGAACATAACTTATCACTTCTTATCTTCTTACTTTCAGCTCTTGTCTCACTCACTCTTGACTTTCATAAAGCTTTTCATCTAATTGCTTCATATCTATGGAATTCACAGGATCCGAAGATCCGTAGCGCCACACGTCCAGCTTCATTTATGGTAATAAAATAATCCATCTTACGCTGTAGCAGCAGCTTTCAATATTTCTTTTTACTTAAAGTGGATCTTTCACCTGATTTTACATTATAAACTGAACATTATTAAATAGATCCCTTAGACCTGATAAGGCTGGTATACTCACTTTGAAAAATCGTATGAGAATGGCTGTATAATCCTAATACTGAAATAAGTTCTTGTGAGTCCAACTATACAGTGAAAGAGTTCATGAGTCCAAGAGCATTCAGTGTCCACCCTCCCATCGCGATTAACAGCTGCAGCTTGTACTGATAAATATGAGATCTCAGCAGGGAAGGGGGACACTGAGGAGCATTCAGTCAGTCAGGTGGGCCGAAAGTGAGTTAAACTTTCATACAGAATTATACAGCTATTTTTACATGGATTTTTAAAGTTAATACATCAGACTCATCAGGACTAAGATCTATTTAATAGTGTATACACTTTGAATAGTGAAATCTGGTGACAGATACAGTGGTGGCCAAAAGTATTGGCACCCCTGCAATTCTGTCAGATAATACTCACTGTCTTCCTGAAAATGATTGCAATCACAAATTATTTACTATTTTTATCTTCATTTAATTTGCTTGCAAGGAAAAAACACAAAAGAATGAAGCAAAAATCAAATCCTTGATCATTTCACACAAAGCTCCAAAAATGGGCCAGACAAAAGTATTGACACCCTCAGCCTAATACTTGGTTGCACAACCTTTAGCCAAAATAACAGCGAACAACCGCTTCCGGTAACCATCAATGAGTTTCTTACAATGCTCTGCTGGAATTGTAGACCATTCTTCTTTGGCAAACTGCTCCAGGTCCCTGATATTTGAAGGGTGCCTTCTCCAAACTGCCATTTTGAGATCTCTCCACAGGTGTTCTATGGGATTCAGGTCTGGACTCATTGCTGGCCACCTTAGAAGTCTCCAGTGCTTTCTCTCAAACCATTTTATAGTGCTTTTGGAAGTGTGTTTTAGGTCATTGTCCTGCTGGAAGACCCATGACCTCTGAGGGAGACCCAGCTTTCTCACACTGGACCCTACATTATGCTGCAAAATTTGTTGGTAGTCTTCAGACTTCATAATGCCATGCACACAGTCAAGCAGTCCAGTGCCAGAGGCAGCAAAGCAACCCCAAAACATCAGGGAACCTCCGCCATGTTTGACTGTAAGGACTGTGTTCTTTCTTTGAATGCCTCTTTTTTTTCCTGTACACTCTATGTTGATGGTTTTTCCCAAAAAGCTCGACTTTTGTCTCATCTGACCAGAGAACATTCTTCCAAAACGTTTTAGGCTTTCTCAGGTAAGTTTTGGCAAACTCCAGCCTGGCTTTTTTATGTCTCGGGGTAAGAAGTGGGGTCTTCCTGGGTATCCTACCATACAGTCCCTTTTCATTCAGACGCCGACGGATAGTACGGGTTGACACTGTTGTACCCTCGGACTGCAGGGCAGCTTGAACTTGTCTGGATGTTAGTCGAGGTTCTTTATCCACCATCCGCACAATCTTGCGTTGAAATCTCTCGTCAATTTTTCTTTTCCTTCCACATCTAGGGAGGTTAGCCACAGTGCCATGGGCTTTACACTTCTTGATGACACTGCGCACGGAAGACACAGGAACATTCAGGTCTTTGGAGATGGACTTGTAGCCTTGAGATTGCTCATGCTTCCTCACAATTTGGTTTCTCAAGTCCTCAGACAGTTCTTTGGTCTTCTTTCTTTTCTCCATGCTCAATGTGGTACACACAAGGACACAGGACAGAGGTTGAGTCAACTTTAATCCATGTTAACTGGCTGAAGGTGTCATTTAGTTATTGCCAGCACCTGTTAGGTGCCACAGGTAAGTTACAGGTGCTGGTGATTACACGAATTAGAGAAGCATCACATGATTTTTCAAACAGTGCCAATACTTTTGTCCACCCCCTTTTTTAGGTTTGGTGTGGAATTATATCCAATTTGGCTTTAGGTCAATTCTTTTTGTGTTTTTTCATTGAAGACAAATTAAATGAAGATAATACCAAAGAATTTGTGTTTGCAATCATTTTCAGGAAGAAACTGAGTATTATCTGACAGAATTGCAGGGGTGCCAATACTTTTGGCCACCACTGTAATAGACACCAGGAGCATTCCTAGGGTCTTAAAATATTAAAATATCAGAAGCCCAAGCCCTAAAGTACGTGTCCCTCAATAAGACCACCTCTACCACTTAAACAGGAGCTATACAAACATAATTGTTGTATACCACTGATGCTAACCCTTAAAAACACTTTACAGAGATCAAAATAGTTCTGGCAGCAAGAATTCATGGTGGTCTGCGCTGGATGAAGAAGAAAAGTGAAGATGAATATCTTCAACTAGAGATGTCACTGGTGAGTCAGTGTGTGACCTGTACACTTATGCTATACACTGACACTATATACAGAGCTCCAGTGTATAATGTCACCGGTGATCACTGTATTACCTGTACACTGACACTATATACAGAGCTCCTGTGTATAATGTCACTGGTTATTACTGCATTACCTGTACATTGACACTATATACAGTGCTCCTGTGTATAATGTCACTGGTGATCGCTGTATTATCTGTACACTGACACTATATACAGAGGTCCTCTGTATAATGTCACTGGTGATCACTGTATTATCTGTACTCTGACACTATATACAGAGCTCCTGTGTATAATGTCACCATGATCACTGTAGTACCTGTACACTGACAGTATATAGAGAGCTCCTGTGTATAATGTCACTGGTGATAACTGTATTACCTGTACACTGACACTATATACAGAGCTTCTGAGTATAATATCACTGGTGATCACTGTATTACCTGTACACTGACACTATATACAGAGCTTCTGTGTACAATGTCACTGGTGATCACTGTATTACCTGTACACTGACACTATATACAGAGCTTCTGTGTATGTCACTGGTGATCACTGTATTACCTGTACACTTTACACTATATACAGAGCTCCTGTGTATAATGTCACTGGTGATCACTGTATTACCTGTACACTGACACTATAAACAGAGCTCCTGTGTATAATGTCACTGGTGATCACTGTATTACTTGTACACTATACACTATATACAGAGCTTCTGAGTATAATGTCACTGGTGATCACTGTATTACCTGTACACTGACACTATATACAGAGCTTCTGTGTATAATGTCACTGGTGATCACTGTATTACCTGTACACTGACACTATATACAGAGCTTCTGTGTATAATGTCACTGGTGATCACTGTATTACCTGTACACTTTACACTATATACAGAGCTCCTGTGTATAATGTCACTGGTGATCACTGTATTACCTGTACACTGACACTATAAACAGAGCTCCTGTGTATAATGTCACTGGTGATCACTGTATTACTTGTACACTATACACTATATACAGAGCTTCTGAGTATAATGTCACTGGTGATCACTGTATTACCTGTACACTGACACTATATACAGAGCTTCTGTGTATAATGTCACTGGTGATCACTGTATTACCTGTACAATTTACACTATATACAGAGCTCCTGTGTATAATGTCACTGGTGATCACTGTATTACCTGTACACTGACACTATAAACAGAGCTCCTGTGTATAATGTCACAGGCAAACCCTGTGTAAGGGGTGTACGGAGGCCAGTTTAATGCCTTGTACTTCTTACATACAGTACAGGCCAAAAGTTTGGACATACCTTCTCATTCAAAGATTTTTCTGTATTTTCATGGCTATGAAAATTGTAGAATCACACTGAAGACATCAAAACTATGAATTAACACATGTGGATTTATACATTACACTTTACAAAAAAGTGTAAAACAACTGAAAATATGTCTTATATTCTAGGTTCTTCAAAGTAGCCACCTTTTGCTTTGATTACTGCTTTGCACGCAGAAAAGGTGAACGGATGGATTCTACATGCCTGGTTCCCACCGTGAAGCATGGAGGAGGTCGTGTGATGGTGTGGGAGTGATTTGCTGGTGACACTGTTGGGGATTTATTCAAAATTGAAGGCATAGTGAAGCAGCATGGCTACCACAGCATCTTGCAGCCGCATGCTAGTTCATCCGGTTTGCGTTTAGTTGGACCATCATTTATTTTTCAACAGGACAATGACCCCAAACACACCTCCAGACTGTGTAAGGGCTATTTGACCAAGAAGGAGAGTGATGGGGTGCTACGCCAGATGACCTGGCCTCCACAGTCACCAGACCTAAACCCAATCGAGATGGTTTGGGGTGAGCTGGACCGCTCACCGCTTCAATTTTGAATAAATCCCCAACAGTGTCACCAGCAAAGCACCCCCACATCATCACACCACCTCCTCCATGCTTCACGGTGGGAACTAGGCATGTAGAGTCCATCCGTTCACCTTTTCTGCGTGCAAAGCAGTAATCAAAGCAAAAGGCGGCTACTTTGAAGAACCTAGAATATAAGACATATTTTCAGTTGTTTCACACTTTTTTGTAAAGTGTAATGTATAATTCCACATGTGTTAATTCATAGTTTTGATGCCTTCAGTGTGAATGTACAATTTTCATAGTCATGAAAATACAGAAAAATCTTTGAATGAGAAGGTGTGTCCAAACTTTTGGTCTGTACTGTACGTCCTTGGTATATTTCATATGTCATGTAATGTATATATTGTGTATTGCAATGTACCTATGTTTGTGTGTTGTAAAGATATAGGAAAAGTCTAGGACTTAGACCAGTAGGGGGAGCACAATACAATAGAATAGGATAGGAATTAGTTAGACCAATAGGATTATGCTACTTAGGAGGGGCTAAGAGAGGGTAGTTTCGAGGAGCATCCTGGAGTTAGTCAGTAGAGTATGATCCAGGTGCAAGGATAGGACAGTTGTGTTCGGGAACATTTAAGCCAAGGAGCCCAGCAGTCCACGGCCTCAGAGCTGACAGTCACACGTAGTGGAGGAATATCAGGGCAGCATAACAATGGTAGCAGCTAACTTCGTGGGAACCACCCTTAACGTCCGAGGCCTACGCCCTGGTAAGGAATGGAAGAACCATCCATCAACTTCACCTTCATTAAGGGAAGCAGGCGGGAAACTCCTGAATCAGGTTAGACTGTCCTCTCGGAAAGCTGCGGCACCGGCGGGGATCCAGTGGATATTCATGGAGGAGTGAGGGACAGTACAGGGAATGGAATGGTGATGTTCTGCGAAGAATCTTGTGCTGTTTCTGTGATTGAATTGGAGGAGTTTAGTAAAGTTAAAAAGTATAAGAACAGCTCTCCATCCAGGTGTAGTAGTAGAAAAGGACTTTATTCCACTATCATAGATTACAATCTTTCGACCAGCAATAGGTCTTTGCCAAGTATAGACTACCTGTACACTATATACAGAGATCGTGTGTATAATGTCACTGGTGATCACTGTATTACCTGTACACTGACACTATATACAGAGCTCCTGTATATAATGTCACCAGTGATCACTGTATTACCTGTAAACTGATATTATATACAGAGCTCCTGTGTATAATGTCACTGGTGATCACTGTATTACCTGTACACTGACACTACATACAGAGCTCCTGTATATAATGTCACCAGTGATCACTGTATTACCTGTAAACTGATACTATATACAGAGCTCCTGTGTATAATGTCACTGGTGATCACTGTATTACCTGTACACTGACACTACATACAGAGCTCCTGTTTGTTAAGAAATCCCTGCATGTTTTTGTGGCTGTCAAACAGCCGAGAGACATGCAGCCGCGGGGACTCGAACATTTTTTTCGAGCACGCAGAAGACACTCAGTTAACACCCGATCATGGAGGATAACCCCTTATCCGAACAGTTTCACTCATCACTACAGACCATCCTTAGGGTACAAAAACTAATGGTAGACAGAGATTCTTTAAAAAAATCTGAAAATCACATTGTATGATTTTTACATAATTAATTTGCATTTATTGCATGAAAAAAGTGTTTGATACAAGAGAAAAACAGAACTTTACATTTGGTACAAAAACCTTTGTAATTACAGAGGTCAGATGTTTTACTATAGTTCTTGACCAAGTTTTGCACACACTGCAGCAGGGATTTTGGCCCACACCTCCATACAGATCTCTAGATCTTTCAGGTTTTGAGGCTGTCGCTGGGCAACTTTAAGTTTCAGCTCTCTCCCAAGATTTTCTATTGGGTTCAGGTCTGGAGATTGGCTAGGCCTCTTCAGGACCTTGAAATACTTATTACAGACTCACTCCTTAGTTGGCCTGGCTGTGTGTTTCAGGTCATTGTCATGCTCGAAGACCCAAACACAACCCATCTTCAGTCCTCTTACTGAGGGAATGAGGTTTTTGGCCAAAATCTTGCAATACATGACCCCCTCCATCCTTCCTTCAATACGATGGAGTCGTCCTGTCCCCTTTGCAGAAAAGCACCAGCAAAGTATGATGTTTCCCCCACCATGCTTCACAGTTGGGACGGTGTTCTTTGGGTTGTACTCATCCTTCTTCCTCCAACCACGAGTGGAGTTGATACCAAAAAGTTTTATTATGGTCTCACCTGACCACATGACATTCTCTCATGCCTCCTCTGGATCGAGATGGTCATTGGCGAACTTCCAACGTGCCTGGACATGTGCTGGCGTGAGCAGGGGGACCTTGCGTGCCTTGTAGGATTTTAATTCATGACAGTGTAGTGTGTTACTAACTGTAATGTTTGAGACAGGTTCCAGCTCTCGTCATTGACCAGTTCCTCCGGTGTAGTTCCGGGGTGATTCCTGACATTTCTCAGAATCATCCTTACTTCATGAGGCGAGATCTTGCATGGAGCCCCAGACCAAGAAAAACTGACAGTCATCTTGTGTTTCCTCCATTTTCTAATAATTGTACCAAAAGTTGTTGCCTTTCCTATTCACCAAGCTGCTTGCCTATTTGCCTTTAGCCCATCAAAGCTTTGTGCAGGTCTACAATTTTGTACCTGTTGTTCTTACACAGCTCTTTGGTCTTGGCCATGGTGGAAAGGTTGGAGTGTGATTGAGTGTGTGGACAGGTGTCTTTTATATAGGCAACGAGTTCAAACACGTGAAAACACGTCTGTGAGAGCCAGAATTCTTGCTAGTTGGTCAGTGATCAAACATTTATTTCATGCAATAAAATGCAATTTAATTATTTAACACCTTAACCACCAAGGGTATTTCAGTTTTTGAATTTCTGTTTTTAGCTCCCCATTTTCCCAGAGCCATAACTTTTTTATTTTTCTGTCAATATGGCCATGTAAGGGCTTGTGTTTTGCAGTACAAGTTGTACTTTTGAACGACACCATTGGTTTTAACATATCATGTGTACTGGAACAGGGAAAAAAAAATTCCAAGTGTGATGAAATTGCAAAAAAAAGTGAAATTCCACAGTTGTTGTTTTTTCTATTTTTTACCATGTTCACTAAATGCTGAAACTAACCTGCCATCATGATTCTCCAGGTCAATATGAGTTCATAGACACCAAACATGTATAGTTTTTTTTTTATTTAAGTAGTGAAAATAAATTCCAAAATTTGTTAAAAAGGAAAAAAAAATGGTGCCATTTCCGAGACCTGTAGCGTCTCCATTTTTTGTAATGTCGGGTTGGGTGAGAGCTTAATTTTTGTGCATCGAGCTGACGTTTTTATTGATACCATTTTGGTGTAGACACGATCTTTTGATCGCCCGTTATTGCATTTTATTGCAATGTAGCGGCGACAAAAATAAAACGTAATTCTGGCATTTTGAATTTTTTTCTCATTACGCCGTTTAGCGATCGGTTTAATTCTTTTTCTACATTGATAGATCGGGTGATTCTGAACGCGGCGATACCAAATATGTGTGTGTTTGATTTTTTTTATTGTTTTATTTTGAATGGGGTGAAAGGGGGTTGATTTGAACTTTTATTTTTTTATCTTTTCAATATTTTGAAAAGCATTTTTTTTACTTTTTGCATAATTCAATAGTCTCCATGGTAGACTAGAAGCTGCAGTACTTTGATCGCTTCTGCTACACACAGGTGATGATTAGATATCCTGTATGTAGCAGAAATGCTCACTTGCTATGAGCGCTGACAGCAATCTGGCAATGACAACCATAGAGGTCTGCTGCAGACCTCTGGTTGTCATGCCAATCCATCAATGACCCATGTGACGGGATCATCGACGGGCGGGATTTGCGACATACTTCCGGTAAGAACGAGTTAAATGCCGCTGTCAGAGACTGACAGCGGCATTTAACTAGTTAACAGCCACGGGTGGATCGCGATTCCACCTGGGGCTGTTGTGAGCACACGTCAGCTGTATTGATCAACTGTCATGTGCCTGGAAAGGTGCGGGCTCAATGCTGGAGCCCGCACCAAACAAGGGGAGTCCGACATGGGCGTACTATTATGCCCAAAGTCAGAAAGGGGTTAAAAATCATACAATGTGATTTTCTGGTTTTTATTTTTAGATACCGTCTCCCACAATTGAAGTGTACCTATGATAAAAATTACAGACCTCTCCATTCTTTGTAGGTGGGAAAACTTGCACAATCATCTATGTATCAAATGCTTAATTTCCCCACTACAGTATAGCTGCTTTGCTCTGCACGATCTGACACCTATCTATCATAGCTGTGACGCTCTTTGTCTCTTAACAACTTTCTAGCATAGCTACAATGTTCTGCGCGATCAGACACCATTCTATCATATCCATCAAGGACTTTTCCAGCTGCTTCGCTTACAGTAGCTCTTTGGTTGGACTGGACCAAATGGGCCGGCCTTCTCACCCCATTAGTGAGCTTTGGGCACCCCTCACCGTCACGCTGTGTCCTTTGCACTATATATATATTCCTTCCCCACTGCTATGTCTTATCTTTGCATTAGTCTCTATATTTATCTCTCAACCTTCCATCTTCTAGATGTTTTATATTTAGCTCTTTATCTCTTTCCTGCTAAGTTTCCACTTTTGAGCTCTGACATTTTTTTTTTTTTTGAAAATTTCAAACACATTGCAAATACTGCAAAATTCAGGAGAAAAAAATAAGCATCGTCATAAAAAAGGACCCACATGTAGTTTACATATCAATATGTCGATCTCTTCAAGAAATAGAATGTGGTGAGTTTCATAGTGGCGTTATATGGACGCATTTTGACTCCTGGTTGCAAGACTTAATCTCAACTCTGCTCGTTCCCCCAAACGCAAATGTGGGTGGTATGTTGATCTAAGTTGATTTCTAGTTGGAAATTCTGACACATTTTCTGCACAATCCTGAAATTGTCAAATCTTGCAAAGAACAAAAAGTTAATCTCCTGCTGCACAATCTATTTTTTATGGAACATTGAGGGGAGTGTGGCTTAAACAAGGGGAGGGGCTTACCAATTTTCCGTCTCACTGCAGAATGTCCAAAGAGGGGAGTCTCCTGCTGCAGTCATTTGTCTTACAGCCGCGCAGAGGACAGTGAGGAAGATGAGAGTGGCCATTGCAGAGTCTCTGAAACACATAGGGAAGATTTATTTTTATATTTTTCAATTTTAACTAGAATGATTTATCAAGAGTAGACCACCGATGATCTAACATTTATCTTCTGGATAAGAAATTAATATTGTTAATTGTAAAACCATTAACGATTGCATCTCTATAGTGGCAAATATTTTGACAATTTTTCCAGAGAGATGCCATAGAGGCAGGGCACATTACTGCTATGGGCCATAGGGTGGCAAAGTTATCTTATGGCAATAGCATTTTTCACATGGGGAGCAAATGTTCAGCTTGGTGCCACTAGCTGAGGATTTGAATACCCTGGCCATGAAAGGCAGGCTTGTTGGACCTGTAGCTATGCCAGGTAGGCTAGGGTTAAATCCTAGCTCCGCAGGCTTTGATTAATGCACCTGGCTAGCTCTGCATATAACCAGGCTAGGTGTTCATCTAAGGCAGTCCGCTGGGGAAGCTGAGCATACTGGATGTATCGTGGAGCTGAAGATAGAGAGATTTTGGCCTGAGAAGACTCTGCACAGGCCGTGTGCAGAGAACCGCAACTGTCAGTGGTTACTATGGACAATAGCTGTTTTGTGTGACCGACCTGGAGCTAGCTCAGTCGTGTGTGTGAGTATCCAGGGTCTATTCTGTATAGTTAGCACCCGACGAGGCTAGTGATTTATGTTTACGGTTTTGTTTTGGTGGTGTGCAACCTGCGGAAAGCAATAAAACTGGATGTGCTTGGATCAAAACCTCATTGCCTGTGTGAACGCTACCTAATGCCTGCCTACCTACCTTTGAGAGTGAAACCCTGACAATATCCAGAACACGTACTCCAGTCGCCCAACCAACAGTTATGTCCTTGGCTGGGGAGGGGGCTGGCACTAAAATTATTTATCTGCTATGACACTCATTATTGCTACCTGCCAGTAGGGGGAGCTCGCTACATAAAGATTTAGGGGGATAATAACTCAGTAAGTAACATAAAATTAAAATCCATTGCAGATTTTACAGCAAATCTGTGGCAAAATTTTAAACAAATCTGCAGTAAATTCTTCATTCTCCCGTGGATTTAACCCTATACATTACAATGACAAAATTAGCAGCCAAAACTGACAAGTTTCAGATTTAAAAAAGCATATCGCATGTCAAATTTACACATGGATTCTGTTCTCATGAGATGACATTTGGTACTGTAATACATTGTCAATTTTCCACCAAAAAATGTGGATCAATAATCTGCAACATGTCCACCACAAGTGAACATACGCTTACACAGTTCCAATTGGGTTCAGCTCCAGCTGTGTAAATCTATATGCAGTGAGCTCCCCTAGTGGTGGCTGTATAGATACTCTATATTGTTTCTCAAACTACAGATACAGTGGAGTCCGTACTTACCATTCATCATGGCTTAACCTATCCCAAGATGAGTTGCTTTAGATTTGCAACTTTGAAAATATAATTTGCTCTTGCAATACTCTGCCAAGAGATGTCTATATTGTGTGTCTATAGGTGGCCACCCAGTGGTAGTAATGTGAACTTGCAGCCCATGGAGAGTTTTTTTTCAACTCCTCACTTCCAGCCAATTTTTATTTTTTTCCCTTTCGTTTTCTTTTCTTTTTCTTTCAGGAGTCACAACATTATTATTTTTCGCTCAGGACTAGTGTTGAGCGATACTGCTCGATATCTAAAAATATTGGATCGGAATGGTATCACCGATATCACTAAATATCGTCGATATCCGATTCCGATACCGGAAGTCCCATGTAAGTCTATGGGAACAAAATATCGCAACAAAAAAAACCCTTTCTGTCGTTATAATCACAAAATATACACACATAGAATACATATATATATATATATACATGTCATTGTGACATATATATACATATATTTATAGTTTATACACTTCTACATAGTAAAATAGACTCTGATTCAATTGCCGGGTAAAGCCGTGACATACCCCATAGAAGTCGACGGGCTCGGTGCCGAGTACCCCCAAAACCTCTGGCTCTGTGCGACTCAACTTGGGCGTCACGAACAGGATTCTGTAGCTCGCTATAAGCGAGTCCTGTGTGCCTGAATTGAACTGGTTTTGTGCTTGAGAATTGCTAAAATCATCAGAGAATGTATTTGCCATTTTTCCGCCATATCTGCGTCACGACGAGGCACTGGTGAAGAAGAAGGGCGTGCTCTTCGTGGGTGTACACTCACTCAGTGGCGCGAAAACGATGGCCGACCACTCTAAATGGTACTGCAATGTAAGATCGTGCCCCACAGCTCTTGAGTTCCGCCTCCTCATCCTCCTCAGTGTGCGGAAACTAACACGAAGGTCCCGCCTCCCTACAAAAGAGGGGCCCTCTCCAGATGCTAATGACACATGTGACTTGGCAGAGATGGCTAATAGACACGAGCAGAAGTGTGAAGGGATGGAGCAGTCAGAGCTCTCCCCCCACGGAAGCGACCCGATCGCCACGGAACCACCGTTGGGCACCCGGCCTGGAAACCCTCCTACGCTGCAAGAAGCGGAGGATACCCTAAGAGGCCTGGCCCGGCACTGGGAGGAGGTCGCCAGGATGGAAGCCAGCTGGCGTGCCCTAAAACTAAACTTGGAGCGGCGCCAATCCCTCTTACCTGAAGTGTCTGTACCGGAAGGTGAGGCACCCGTTCTAGTAGAGGAGTCCGTGCAATGTGATCCGGTTGACGTTGTCGCAGTGGAGGCACCCGTTCCTGCAAAAAACTCTGCACCGGCAGCACCCCAGATCCCGCTGTCTGCCCCCGTCGCTGAGACAGAAGAAGCGACACCCGTCCTCATGGAGGAGGCCGCGCAGGCACCAGAGGTCTACCTGTCTGTACCGGAGCCCCGACTGTCATCTGTTCCAGAGCCGGCTGCTTCCGCCACAGGTGAGCGCCGCCAGGACTGGGGGGCGCCAGGAAAGCTGTCGCAAACCGGACATCGTAAGCTGGCATTTGATGGTGGAGACATGGAGCAGCTGGTGGAGGAGAATTACAACCGGCGTCAGGAGGAAGAGTGGAGACGTCGGGAGCGGGAAGCAGAGCGACAAAGGGAGCAGCGAGAATCCCAAAAGCTTCGGCAACGTCACCTGGAGAAGGACCGGGCAGATAAGGACCGGATGAGAAAAGATAAAGGAACCCTGTGGGAGCCGCGGCGTAAGGGGGCAGTACGGAGCTTTAAATTGAAAGGTGGTTGGGGCTTCATCCAGGAGCCTGGACTTTATTTAGAAGTGTTTGTGACCCGGCGGGACGTGGAGACTCACCTCCCAGAAGGACACCCGGGGAGGGACCTGTTGCCAGGAGACTTGGTAACTTACACCCGACACTGGGGTTACAATGGATGGTACGCCCTAAATGTTACCAGGTGCGACCCCTACTCCCCAGAGTGTCAGGAACCTGTGAGACCCTCGGAGCCTTCAGCCTCCCACATCCAGGCCTCTGCACAAGTGCCCACCCCACGCCTTAAATCTCCCCAGCCTCCCTCAGTGGTCTCCTCAGCAGCCCCAGCTATGGACATGATAACTATAGCTGGCCCGTACCCGGCGCCTGTTAGGCCCCCTGGGGTTCGTTCAGTCCGTGACATAGGGCTCCAGACCCGGAGGGAGATGAAAGAGGTGGCCACACAGACACAGATAGCGGGTCACGACTTGACTGTACAGGCCACACGACGTCATCAGGTCCTGGTGGTCCTTGGTGTCTCGGATGTTTGGCAAGCATCAGAAGAGTACCAGGTGGTACCTGGAACACCCCTGCCAAAGAATTATAAATAACCCGGACAGGGTCCCTGTATGTAAATAGTTAAATTGTTGATGTACCCGGACGGGTGAATGTTCCTAAAAAAAATTTTTAATTTAATAAAAAACACAACACAGTTTTCATTACTTTTATTACAGTCTCATCCTGCGACGCCATCGATCTCCTGTAAAAAAATGAAAAAAAAAAAACAGCAGTATACCACCTGTCCGACGCAGTCCATAGTAACGAGTGTCCCACGACGATCCAGCTCTGCTACATCAGAATGACATCAGAGGCAGGCAGGCAGGCAGAGGCTGTCATCCCGGCACAGCACAGCTGATTACCTGCTTCCCCGGCGGTGACGTCATCGGACTGACTGCTTTACGGCCGGGATTACCCAGCAGTCACTGCAGTTATCGCGAAAAACTGCATGTGACCGCCAGGGAGAAGATAATGGCGGCCATCAAGCAGTCCAGGACGTGACCGCCGGAGATCTTCTGCCAGGTAAGTGCCGCTGACTCCTGACAGACCCGACCGACGGACACTCACAGTGACAGTGACAAATCCGATTCCGGTATCCGATATGACGAAAATATCGGTACTCGGAATCGAAAGCCCGATACAGCTAATATCGGCCGATACCCGATATTTGCAGTATCGTATCGCTCAACACTACTCAGGACTTCTTTTTACATGATGACTTGTAGTTTCAACTGACACAACTCACTTTGCGATATATTGGACTGGAAAATATGGGGGAAAAATTTCAGTTGCAGTGAAATTATAAAAAATGCACTTCTGCCATTGTTTTTTGGTTTCCTTTTCACAATGCTCAATCTGTGCTGTGATTGTACTTTTACAGTTTTTATTTAATAGTTCCATGGTTAAAAGAAATTCTGCACCAAAAATAAAAATTAACTAGTTTGTGTCGCCATTTTCTGAGATCCGTAACTATTTTTTTCCATGGCTGGATCTATGTGAGGTCTTGCTTTTTGCGAGGTGAGTTCTCATTTGCAATGGTACCATTTTGGGGTACATATGATTTTTAGATAACTTTTTATTAACATTTTTTGGAGGTGTGACAACTGAAAAAGAGCAATTTGGTGTTATTTTTTTTTACTGATTTTTGAGTTTTATGAACATGGCAATATCAAATATGTTTATATTTTAGCTGTCAAAATGAGGGATGAAATAAACTTATATTTTTTTAAATTTCTTAATATTATTAAAACTTTTTTTTACTTCTTTTTTTTCAGTCCTCCTAGGGGATTTGAACCTGCGATCATATGCACTGTCTGCAGTTGTACTCTTATGAACCTCATCTCTATGGCTCAGCCATAGGACCTGAGGCTCAGCCATAGGACATGAAGCCCAGCCATAGGACATGAAGCCCAGCCATGGGACATGAAGCCATGGGTCATGAAGCCCAGCCATAGGACATGAAGCTATGCCATAGTACATAAAACCCAGCCATAGGACATGAAGGTCAACCATAGGACATGAAACCCAGAATTAGAATAGGAAATCTATCCATAGGACATGAAACCCAGTTATAGGACATGAACCCAAACCATAGGACATGAAGACCAGCCATAGGACATGAAGCCCAGCCATGGGACATGAAGCCAAGTCATGGGTCATGAAGCCCAGCCATAGGACATGAAGCTATGCCATAGTACATAAAACCCAGCCATAGGACATGAAGCTCATCCATAGGACATGAAGCTATGCCATAGTACATAAAACCCAGCCATAGGACATGAAGCTCAGCCATAGGACATGAAGATCAACCATAGGACATGAAGCCCAGAATTAGAATAGGAAATCCATCCATAGTACATGAAACCCAGTGTCACGCTGTCTAATGATATGTGTACGATGTCAGTTAACTATTCTTACAGAAACAACACTCTATACAACATATAGTTTAGCAACATCAGCATGTAAATATAGAATAGATTTACCTGACACGATATCCGTTGAACTCAGGGTTAATCTTGAGGACTTGATACGCTGTCACAGGAAAGAGGAGGACCGGGGTCTAACCTGACCCTAAAACTGGGGTCCTAACTAATCCCTCACCTTGGAGGTACTGATAATGGTTCAGAGGTCCAAGTCTCCAGCCTAACCCTGTCTCCTATCAGTCCCTGAACCCTGTAATCAGTCCTAAGAAGGACCCTGATTACCACCAAAGGGATATGGGCTGATCTCTGCTAAATACACAGATTAGACATATAAGACAGACTGGAGAAAACACAGACTCGCATACACACTCAAACACAGAAGGAACATAAATGGTCTGGGATATAAAACTCTAAGCAAGTTGAGCTTAAAACAACTAAGGAGCTCTTTAACTTAAGTCTATCCAGATTCAATCCTATCTGTGGTCTGCATGAAGAATTTCACTGGCAACTCCCCAAGCAGACAACCAGGGATTTAAAGGAAACCAATCAACAAATAATCAATTGCAGCCGGGAGAAACTGCACCCAGTCCCAGAACCGAGCACAGACAGAATTAACTCCCTCACTGCCAAACACAAAGAAACAGCAACTCAGCTGTGAGAAGTCAGAATGTGCAACCGCGACGATCTTCGTGGCGATGCACACATGACAGTACCCCCCCTTCTACGAGGGGCCTCCGGACCCTCAGGGCCAGGTCTGCCCAGGTGAGTTCTGTGGAAGGTCCGAACCAAACGATCTGCGTTAATGTCAGACGCAGGAACCCACGTCCTCTCCTCTGGACCATACCCCTTCCAATGCACCAAGTACTGAAGGGACCGGCGATTCAGACGTGAGTCAATGATCTTTGACACTTGAAACTCCAAGTTACCATTGACCACCACTGGAGGAGGAGGTAGAGGTGACGGTATGACTGGTGCCACGTACCTCTTAAGTAATGACTTGTGGAACACATTGTGGATTTTAAACGTAGGAGGGAGGTCCAGACGAAATGCCACAGGATTAATTATGGAACTGATCCTGTACGGCCCGATGAATCTGGGACCCAGTTTCCAGGAGGGAACTTTAAGTTTTATATTCCTGGTAGACAACCATACCAGATCGTTCACATTCAGATCTGGACCAGAAACTCTCCTCCTATCAGCCATACGTTTATAACGGTTCCCCATAGCACTCAGATTATTCAATACACCTCTCCACACTGAAGCAAGTGACGACGAGAAACGCTCCTCCTCAGGAACCCCAGAAGGGCCCCCCCCATTGAAAGTACAAAACTGGGATGAAAACCATATGCCCCAAAAAACGGGGATTTACCAGTGGACTCGCTCCGCCTGTTGTTAAGAGCGAACTCTGCCAGAGGCAAGAAAGAAGACCAGTCCTCCTGGTTCTCTGAGACAAAACACCGAAGATAAGTCTCAAGGCTTTGATTCAGACGCTCTGTCTGACCATTGGTCTGCGGATGAAAAGCCGAGGAAAATGACAATTGCATCCCCCGACGTAAACAAAATGCCCTCCAAAATTTAGACACAAACTGAGACCCCCTATCTGACACCACATCAGAAGGCAACCCATGAAGTCTCACAATCTCCCCAATGAACACCTGCGCCAGAGTTTTAGCATTAGGGAGGGCAGGAAGAGCAATGAAATGTGCCATCTTACTGAACCTGTCAACAACCACCAGAATGACAGTTTTCCCTGACGACGGAGGAAGGTCCGTAATGAAGTCCATAGACAAATGAGTCCATGGACGCTCCGGAAGTTTCAAGGGTAAGAGGGTCCCAGACGGACGGGTATGCGGGGTCTTAGAGCGAGCACAAACCCCACAGGACGCGACAAAAGTTATAACATCTTTATTAACGTTAGGCCACCAAAACCGGCGAGAAAGGAGATCTAAAGTAGCCTTACTCCCTGGATGTCCTGCTGTGTAGCCCTGGTATGTAAAGGTACTGCCACACTAAGCAATCCCGCTAGCGATCTCGTTAGCGTTGCATACTAATGAGATCGCTAGCGGGATTGTTTCTATATCGCTAAATGCTACCGCATTTAGCGATATAGTTAACGACGCTATCGCCGTTAGCGATCTTCTTAACGACTTTAGCGGTACAAAAGTACCGCTAAATCGCTAAGAAAAGGTGCCACACAGCGATTAGATACTTACCCAGCGGGAGCGCCAGCGATGAAATAGGGTCCGGAACGATTCCAGCGACGAGCGAGATCACAGCAGGAAGCTCGTCGCTGGAAGCTGCCGCACTGAACAATATCGCTAACGGGATCGCTAAATAGTGACGTTTTTTAGCGATCCCGTTAGCGATATTGTTTAGTGTGGCATACCCTTAAGGCACACATTATCCTGGAGTCTGCACAGAAAGGTAACAGTTAAAGCTTACATCATCCATTCACACTTTAGACACACCCTCAGGGTATATAAGCTAGTGACATGCAGCAGAGGTGTGGAGTAGTGGGGAGTCTTCCAGGAAGTGAAGTGAAAGACAGTCACTCAGTTGGTTCCTGTCAGCAGTTCATAAAGTGGAGGCTAGTAAGGGTGAGCCAGTTCATCTTAGCCTAGTCAGAGCTGTTCCTTAACCCGAAGACAGAGACAGCTTTGAAGAAAGGAAAGTTTGCAGCAGAAACTTCAGTCGCCTGTCCCAAGGACAGTGAAGTTCAGTCGATGTGTTCCTGAACTAGGAGAATACTGAGAATCTGTCAGCAAGCTCCAATGAAGAAGCAAGAAAGGATTGACTTGTACTACCTTAGGAAGTGTGCAGTGCCTGTGTTGAGAGTGGAAAGCAGGGCGAAGGGCACAGTGGAGAGGACGGAGCAGTGCCTTAGGTAGTGAATTGCCTACACTAATTATCGGTCACTGGGGACCGAGGAGTTGCTATTGATTCACTCATAGTAACGGAATAACCAGAGTCTTACTGGACCTTAGGTCGCAGAAAGCAGCCCTTGAAGTGTCGGTACGTAATCGGGGTCAGGAGGAACAAGGACTTTTAGCTAGGCCTAGCATAGAAGGACTCTGTTCTCACCACATAGAAGGCTCCACCACAATACTGACCGGGCAGTACAGCTATGGAGTTAGCTGGAGTATTCGGAGTTAACTTAGTTCCATGCTAGTTGGACTCATCATATTGAAAGTTAAGGAGGCCTCTAACCTGCTCTGCTGTTACCTGGACGTGCAGTCTCCACCCCGACCAGCTCCCCGGGACCTGCCTAAACATCTGACAAGTAAAAGGTATGGAAAGACGCTGGATGGTGTGAGACTGATTCATTTATCTGCACCCTACATCATTAATACCATAGACTTTGAGGGACCAGTCCCACCTGTGGGGGACCCGTCATCTAGCTGCCACAACATCCCCTCAGAGATCTACAGCAGCGCTGGTCTTAGTGATCAGAAAACTACAGGTGGCGTCACGAACTGTTATCTACTAATCCCCTGTAAATAATCCCCCCCATCATACGCCTGACCGCCAGGGCCACGGACCGAGCCACCGCTGCCAGTGACACAAATCCCATAGACTTCCATGGGCTCGGCTCCGAGTACCCCATAGCCCTGGTAACCCACAATTGTGGTGCGGGTCACACAACATTTTGGCGTCACGAACAGGATCCGAAACTTGCAGCATTGCGAGCCCTGTGTGCCTGTGGAGTGTTTTGGTGAAAAAGACTGTCTGTGCTTTTTGGCGCCAAATACCGCCATATTTGCCGCCATATTTGCGCCCTGAGGCGCTGGAGAAAGAAGGTGGGCGTACCTGAAAGGCGCGCAGAGTCTCGGACACGCCCCCGGCTCTGACTCAGCGGCAGGTCCTGCGACAGGAAGTGAACGCTCTGACATCAGAGCGCCTGCGACGAAGGTCCTGTCCCCATCGCTGTGCTTGTGGAGCGGCAGCTTCTGGAAACAGTAGGCCCCGATTAACCAAGGGGGCACTAATATGTCGCAACAACCGGCCGACAGTGCGGCCCCAGCCGGAGGCCCCGACCCCGCGCCGCGTGGCATTGTAGCGCCGGATGGGGGCGCAGGCCCAGCACCCGGCCCGGTAGTCCCGCTCATGCCACTAACGCTCCCATATATGCCTGGGGCAAAATGGCTTCCCAGTACAGCGGCGAGCCAGGCACTTTAGCAGGATTCAAACGGAAGATATGCAGTGTCCTGGAAATGTACTCTATGTCTGAGAGGCAAAAAGCTGCAGTATTAATAGGGCAGCTAACGGGCGCTGCTGAGAGAGAAGTGGAGACTTGGGCTACCACGGACCAGGAGTTGGTGCCTGCGATCCTCTTAAAGTTACAGGCCATTTTTGAAGATCGCACCGAAACAGATCTCCGGATGGCATTCTACAACTGTTCACAGCAACCAAGTGACAGTATAAGGGACTATGCCTGCCGACTACAAGGGGCCCTGCGAGCCCTCAAGCAGGTTAATACCATAAGTGTCATTGATGAAAATAAGATGCTGAAAGAACAATTTGTGCAAGGACTGAGGTCCCAAGCGGAACGCAGAACTGTAAATTGGTGGTCTTTAGATCATCCAGATGCCACCTTTGATGCCCTAAAGGACATGGCAATACAAGGACTGCGACCCCTGGGCAAACCTGAAGTGGCAACCCAACATCACCAGGGTGAAATCACTCTGGAACCGGCAGTACCCACCTTTTCCCCGCTAGCGGCAGAAGCCAAAACGCAGGTGACGCCCCCTAGTGAATTGGACTGTCTGCGCTTGGAAGTGAGCCAGTTGACTAAAAATCTGGCTGCTGTGATGAGTGCCCTGCAGCTGCGGAAAGAGGAAGAAGGAAAGATCTTATTAGCCGACTGCCCGGAGGATGTCCCATGGATGAACCGGAGGAGAAGGAGGACGTCGCCCCACCGGAGGAGGACAACGCCACCCCCAGGAGCAACCCTGACCAGCACCCTCCTCGCCGGGAGATCATCTGTTACCGCTGCAACCGGAAAGGTCATATGTCGACACAGTGTCCTTTAAACGGGCAGAACCTGGGTCCGAGGGCCAACACCCAGGTGGAGACTCGTCAGGCCCCTTAGATTGGAACCGCAGGTTCGTGGGTGGACGACCCTACCTGTCCATCATTCTGGATGGGATTGCAGTTCCGGCGTTGCTAGATACTGGTCTCAGGTGACCATAATACCTGATGCCCTATATACAAAGTTCTGGTCTATGGATAGTCTTCAACCCCCGAGCCCTGACTTTACCGTGTATGCTTCTAATGGTCTCCCTGTGGAAGTACTCGGGACCAAAAGTGTGGATGTGAAAGTGGGCAGAGAGGAGTTGAAAGACCAGGGGCTTCTAGTAGTAAAGACTGTAAATGAAGAGAACGGTTTAAACATAATTCTGGGTACTAACATTATCAGTAACTGTCTGGGAGAAGTTGTGTTTCTACTCCAACAGCTCGCTGAGATCGCCCGACCAAGGCAGAAGGGAGTGATCCAGAGAGAGATCCGGGCCCTGATGTGTCAGCAGCAAGCGAAGCTTACAGACGGCGAAATTGGTAATGTACGGGTCACCGACTCGAATCCTATTGTGATACCCCCAATGAGTGAAATGATAATTTGGTGTAGGGCAGCCATAGGTTTGAGAGGACAAAACTACCAAGCAGTAGTAGAACCCCATTGCTCAGAACATAGACCCACACTCATGACAGCGAGGGGGGTAGTGGAAGTGATAAATGGGAGAGTACCGGTACGGCTTCTCAACTGGGGAGATGATGAAGTAAATTTACCCCGTTATGCAACAGTTGCTAAATTACATGCCGTCGATAATAATTCTATTCTCCCGACTGAGTCCTTAGACTCCCGCCAACTAGCGGAGGATAATGACCCGGCAACTCAGGTGGCGGATTGGTGTCAGCAACTCCATGTCGGGACAGACACCACTCCCCCCACCAGAAACAAGGGGTATTACGGGTGGTACAAGAGTACGCACAAGTGTTTAGTAAACACCCCCTCAACTTTGGGGCCATTAAGGGAGTACAGCATCATATCCCTACAGGTGGTCATCCTTCCATCAAAGAGCGGTACAGGCCTATACCTCCAGCCCATTATCAGAAAGCTAAGGAAATGTTACATGATATGAAGGAAGCCGGGGTGATAAGGGATAGTTGTAGCCCCTGGGCAGCACCTCTAGTTCTGGTTAAAAAGAAAGATGGTAGTATGAGAATGTGTGTGGATTACAGGCAAGTGAATCGCATAACACATAAAGATGCTTACCCATTACCACGAATTGAGGAGTCCTTAGCTGCTCTGAAAACGGCTAACTACTTTTCTACCCTTGATCTGACTAGTGGGTACTGGCAATGGCTGTGGCTGAGGAGGATCGTGAGAAAACGGCTTTCACCACCCCAATGGGGCTCTGTGAGTTCGACAGAATGCCGTTTGGGCTCAGCAGTGCCCCGGGAACATTTCAGAGAGTGATGGAGAACTGCCTGGGACATCTCAATTTGAAACCGTGCTGCTATACCTAGATGACGTCATCGTATACTCCAAGACATATGAGGACCATCTGAAGCACCTGGCAGAAGTATTCGAGTCCCTGTCCAGGTACGGGATGAAGTTGAAACCCTCAAAATGCCATCTACTCAAACAGAAGGTACAATACTTGGGGCACATCGTCAGTTCAGAGGGAGTAGCGCCGGACCCAGAGAAAGTCACCGCCATCCAGAAATGGCCGGAGCCGAAGAACCTCAAGGAAGTGCGACAGTTCCTGGGACTAACGGGTTACTACAGGAGGTTCGTGAAAGATTACACGAAGAAGGCAGCGCCTCTACAGGACCTCCTAGTAGGACAATCCCTAAAGAGCAGAAACCCTCCCTTTAATTGGGGTAAGGAACAGGCTGAAGCATTCAAAAGATGAAAGAGATCCTTACAGGTGATGAAATTCTTGACCTATCCTGATTACAGCCAAACCGTTCCTGCTGTACACCGATGCCAGTAATGAAGGTTTGGGAGCAGTTCTCAGTCAGAAGAGAATGGCCAAGAAAAAAGTCATCGCTTAGCCAGCAGAAAACTCAGGCCAACTGAGAGGAATCCGGAAAATTATAGCAGCTTCAAGCTGGAGTTTCTGGCGCTGGTCGGGGCCATTACTGAAAGATTTAAGCACTACCTTGCCTCCAACAAGTTCACGGCGTACACAGACAACAACCCGTTAACGCACCTGGAAACAGCCAAGCTGGGAGCCATGGAGCAGCGTTGGATGGCTGGTTGTCAAATTACCAGTTTACCATCAAGTACCGGGCAGGCCGTAAGAATGCTAACGCCGACGCATTGTCCCGAATGCCACATGAATCTGACAGGGAAGAAGAATCGGACGACCTGGAAGAAATTGAGCTACCTGCATTCCATCGAAAGGGGATAATCCATGAGCAGTGTGTCTACAGAAAGCAGTATGGCGCAACATTAAATCCCTTACCCCATCACAGCTGGAAAGAGACTCAGGACAGCGATCCAGTGGTCAGCCGTATCAAGGAGTTTTAAGACAGGAAGGTTCCTCCTTGGAAAAAGATGCACCTATGTCAGCAAAGCTCCTGTGGAATGAGAGAACCCGGGTTGTTCCTATACCGTGAGAAGTTGTGCAGGAGATACGTCAACCCCGGGACCCATGAGATGGTATGGCAGATAGTGGTCCCCAAGGCAGACGTTCAAATGGTGTTGGAAGCATACCACGATCAAGCAGGACACTTTGGCTGGAGAAAGCTGGAGACCCTTTGAGGTGCCGGTTCACTGGGTAGGAATGCGCAGCTCCATCGAGAGGTGGTGTCGGAACTGTGGACCCTGTGGTCTCAGGCGAAAGGACTACGGTAGTCAGAAGGCACCCCTGCAGCCTATCCGGACGACTCGTCCCTTGGAGATCGTGGCCTTGGACCACGTCAAATTGTCGCCAAGCAGGTCTGGATACTCATATGCCCTGACCATGGTGGATCATTATTCGAGATTTTTGGTGGTCATCCCCGTCAAGGATCAGACAGCAGTGACGGCAGCAAGGACCTTCCAAGCAAGCTTCTGCAGACCGCATGGGTATCCAGAGCAGGTACTGACTGATCAAGGCCCTGCTTTTGAAGCGGATCTGTTTAAGGAATTTTGTCACTTGAAATGGGTGTAAGAAAATTAGAACGACGCCGTACCACCCCCAAACCAACGGCCTTTGCGAGAAAATGAACCACATTGTCGTTGACTTGCTAAAATCCTACCGCTGGAAGAAAGAAATCGGTGGCCAGAATTGTTACCTGACCTGGTTGACTTGTACAACCACATACCAGTGAGTTTCTACCAACTGCACACCAGCTTCCTTATGAGAGCAAGGCCTGGAAGACTGCCAATGGACTTGGAACTTGGTGTGGGTGGAACCAGTGGCAGATGACACCGTTGGAAATTGGGATACAAATCAGCAAGAGCAATACAGAAGAGTGCAAGCCTGCGTAGAAAGAAAGTCTTAATAAAGCTCGGGAAAAGCAGGAGAATATTTACAACAAGAATGCTCCCGCTAAGCCTTTGATGCCTGGAGAAATTGTTAAAAAGGAAAAGGAAGATGCACAAGTTGGACAACCAGTGGGAACAAGAACCATATGTCGTACAAGATTCCAAATATGATAACAGAAAAGTCTGTATCATCAGTAAGGATGGAGAAGAACGACCGCCACTGTGTCTAGAGGGCCATTTAAAGTTGTGTCCAGAGCCGTTGAAGCTTCGGGAAGAGAACCCTGTCGTCAATCGAGAAGAAAGTGAAGAGGAGGTCATACACACGGATCTGGGGGATTTACCTGCGGATTGGCCCAGACTGGGAGATGCGGTAATCATTCCTGTGTTGCAGTTTTTATCAGCCACAAGAGGAGACTCTACCTCCAGTCGTGCCCATTGTGCCAACAGAACCAGTTCTATGGGTGCCTATTCCAGCAGAGCCCCAGCCTGCAGAATCTCAAGAAGTAGAATCACCAGAAGCAGCGCCCCATGCTATGGGATCCCCTGGTGAAGCTGACTCACACCGCCCAGCCCTCAGTACGTTGCCAGATCCATAGAAAGATTGAGGCAGTATTATAGTTTGTCGTTACGCAGAACAGATAGATCAGAGACCAATATACCTGATGCTACTCCACGTAATCGGAACGAACAACGAAAGGGAAGCTACCTATTCGTTATCAACAGTAGTTTATTATGACTCAGAAAAGGGGTTTTTATCTATGACCAATTGTATAAAGTTGTATAAAGAAGTTTATTGCACTTGAAGGAATTTAAAGTATTGTGATATAAGTGAATTACTTGAAAATGTCTTATAATGGACTGCTGGCTGAGGACTGAGCCAGCCCAAAAACTGTATCCTGTAAATAGTTGCACTTTGTGCCTTGTCTTGGTTTCGCACGAAGCCTTGACTTACCTTGAACATAAAACCCGTATGGTGTGGCACTGAGTGAGGTCTGCAGCCAGAAGTCCTGCAGCCCACCCAGGACCCACGTTTTAAGTTTGGTGCGGGTCCTTCACAAGAATACTATGTGTATTTATTTAATGTCTTGATGATTTGATACTTTTGTATTTTCTATTGTCCATAATGCAACGTTAAGAATTTCTCACCTCCCTGCTGGGAAGAGTTTGATGTTAATTGTTTAAATGCAAAACAAAATTCTTTTCTTTGTCTATTTCACAGCCCGGGAGTGCTGTATTTTACCAAGGGGGGATGTGTACCCTGGTATGTAAGGGACACATTATCCTGGAGTCTGCACAGAAAGGTAACAGTTAAAGCTTACATCATCCATTCACACTTTAGACACACCCTCAGGGTAATAAGGGTAGTGACATGCAGCAAGGGGTGGAGTAGTGGGGAGTCTTCCAGGAAGTGAAGTGAAAGACAGTCACTCATTGGTTCCTGTCAGCAGTTCATAAAGTGGAGGCTAGTAAGGGTGAGCCAGTTCATCTTAGCCTAGTCAGAGCTGTTCCTTAACCCGAAACAGAGACAGCTTTGAAGAAAGGAAAGTTTGCAGCAGAAACTTCAGTCGCCTGTCCCAAGGACAGTGAAGTTTTAGTCGATGTGTTCCTGAACTAGGAGAATACTGAGAATCTGTCAGCAAGCTCCAAGGAAGAAGCAAGAAAGGATTGACTTTACTACCTTAGAAGTGTGCAGTGCCTGTGTTGAGAGTGGAAAGCAGGGCGAAGGGCACAGTGGAGAGGACGGAGCAGTGCCTTAGTAGTGAATTGCCTACACTAATTATCCGGTCACTGGGGACCGAGGAGTTGCTATTTATTCACTCATAGTAACGGAATAACCAGAGTTTACTGGACCTTAGGTCGCAGAAAGCAGCCCTTGAAGTGTCGGTACGTAATCGGGGGCAGGAGGAACAAGGACTTTTAGCTAGGGCCTAGCACAGAAGGACTCTGTTTTCACCACATAGAAGGCTCCACCACAATACTGACCGGAGTACCAAAGGGTTAGCT
>JARQOD010000002.1:17044144-17092792 GCA_033576555.1 Oophaga sylvatica
AACATCACATCCCCACAGGCAATCATCCTCCCATCAAAGAACGGTACAGGCCTATACCACCAGCGCACTACCAGAAAGCCAAAGAGATGTTGCGTGATATGAAGGAAGCAGGGGTGATAAGGGATAGTTGTAGTCCCTGGGCAGCACCTCTAGTCTTAGTCAGGAAAAAGGATGGAAGCATGCGAATGTGTGTAGATTACAGACAAGTAAATCGCATTACACATAAAGACGCATACCCTTTACCACGCATTGAGGAATCCTTAGCTGCACTAAAAACTGCTAACTATTTTCCACCCTTGACCTCACTAGTGGGTACTGGCAAGTAGCTGTGGCTGAGGAGGATCGGGAGAAAACGGCTTTCACCACCCCGATGGGACTCTGTGAGTTTGACAGGATGCCATTTGGACTCAGCAGTGCCCCTGGAACATTCCAGAGAGTGATGGAGAGCTGCCTGGGACATCTCAACTTTGAAACTGTGTTGCTGTACCTGGACGACGTCATAGTGTACTCCAAAACGTATGAAGATCACTTGAAGCACCTGGCGGAGGTATTTGAGTCACTGTTAGAGTTGAGCGATACTTTCCGATATCCTAAAGTATCGGAATCGGAATGGTATCGCCGATATCACTAAAATATCGGCGATACCCGATACCGATACCGGAAGTCCCATGTAAGTCTAGGGGAACAAAATATCGCAACTAAAAAAAACCCATTCTTTCCTTGTAAACACTAAATATACACACATAGAATACATATATATATATATACATGTCATTGTGACATATATATATATACATATATGTATAGTTTATACACTTCTTCATAGTAAAATATCCTCTGATTCAATTGCCGGGTAAAGCCGGCTTCAGTGAAAAGACAGAAGCACCCGACATGAAATGACACTTGGTGTACATAGGGTTAACCATGTCTTTTCATGTCGTTTGCTATCTGATTTGCACAAACAATTAAATCAGTCTATGTGTGCAAAATTTCACACCTGTAGGGGTTAATTAAAGGTGTAAATTCGTTGTAAAAAAAACTGACTTTTTTGCTACGAATTTACACCTTTAATTAACCCCTACAGGTGTGAAATTTTGCACACATAGTCTGATTTAATTGTTTGTGCAAATTAGATAGCAAAGGACATGAAAAGACATGGTTAACCCTATGTACACCAAGTGTCATTTCATGTCGGGTCACCCGACATGAAATGACACTTGGTGTACATAGGGTTAACCATGTCTTTTCATGTCCTTTGCTATCTAATTTGCACAAACAATTAAATCAGTCTATGTGTGCAAAATTTCACACCTGTAGGGGTTAATTAAAGGTGTAAATTCGTTGTAAAAAAAACTGACTTTTTTGCTACGAATTTACACCTTTAATTAACCCCTACAGGTGTGAAATTTTGCACACATAGACTGATTTAATTGTTTGTGCAAATTAGATAGCAAAGGACATGAAAAGACATGGTTAACCCTATGTACACCAAGTGTCATTTCATGTCGGGTTCTGCATTTTCACAAAAGCCGGCAATTGAATTAGCGGCTATTATACTATGTAGAAGTGTATGAACTACAAATATAAATATATATATATATGTGTCACAAATTCAATGACATGTATATATATATATATATGAGGTGTAAAATTGCTGAAAAAAAATGCGTGGGCTCCCGCCCTATTTTCGCAATCAGACAGACAAAGCCAGTGAGTGGGGGCAGATAATAATAGCCCAGAGAGGGACCATTATTTTTGCCCCCCCCGGCTACTAACATCTGCCCCCAGACACCCCAGGAAAGACAAATCTATAATTAGATTCGCCCTTTCTGGCACTTTGCCCGTCTATTCCCATTGCCCTGTAGCGGTGGCGAATGGGTTAATATGGGGTTAAAGCCACCTTGCTATTGAAAGGTGACCTTAAGCCAGGTTAATAATTGAGAGCTGTCAATTAGACAACTATCAATTATTAATCCTATTGCATGAAATAAAAATACAACACACACACTTTAATTAAAAATCATTTTAATGAAATAAAGACACATGTTTTTGACCATCTTTTATTTTACTGCAAAAACCATTTCCTGTAATAAAAATAAAAAAAAAAGCAAAATTATTCTTACCTATCCCATGCACAGTCAGGTCCCACGGTGTAATCCTTCAGAAAGGGTTAATGTTTACTGCAGGGACCGCAGCTAATGCTGCAGCCTCACAGTAAACCCCAAATGAATGAGTTCCTCTCCTGCCTGACAGGAGAGTAAAGGCTGGGTGTCACATAACGATACACCAGCGATCCCGACAACGATATGCACTTGTCAGGATCGCTGGTGTATCGCTACATGATCGCTGCTGAGCTGCCAAACAGGCAGCTCAGGCAGCGATCTGGGACAGCGACACTGCGGGTAACATCGCTTAAGGGCCCGTCTCACATAGCGATATCGCTAACCGAGATCGCTGCTGAGTCACTAGTTTTGTGACGCAGCAGCGAGCTCACCAGCGATATCGCTGTGTGTGACATTCAGCGACGATCAGCCCCCCTGCCGGGTATCGCTGATCGTCGCAGAAATGTCAGGACCTTTTTTTGATCGCTGGTTTCCCTCTGACAGGCACGCATCGCTGCGTGTGACAGGCGGGAGACCAGCGATCCGCTGGTAACCAAGGTACACAGCGGGTTTCCAGGCACCGCGCAGCGCTTAGAAACCCGCTGTGTACCTTGGATACCAGCTCCCTGCATCAGGGCGCTGGTATCCAAGGTACACAGAGGGTTTCTAGGCACAGCCCCGCGCCTGGAAACCCGCTGGAGACCAGCGATCCGCTGGTAACCAAGGTACACAGCGGGTTTCCAGGCACCGCGCAGCGCTTAGAAACCCGCTGTGTACCTTGGATACCAGCTCCCTGCATCAGGGCGCTGGTATCCAAGGTACACAGAGGGTTTCTAGGCACAGCCCCGCGCCTGGAAACCCGCTGTGTACCTTGGTTACCAGCGGATCGCTGGTCTCCCGCCTGTCACACGCAGCGATGTGTGCCTGTCAGCGGGAAACCAGCGATCAAAAAAAGGTCCTGACATTTCAGCGACGATCAGCGATACCCGGCAGGGGGGCTGATCGTCGCTGAATGTCACACACAGCGATATCGCTGGTGAGCTCGCTGCTGCGTCACAAAACTAGTGACTCAGCAGCGATCTCGGTAGCGATATCGCTATGTGAAACGGGCCCTTAAGTGGAAAGCTTAATTGATTGCTTTCCACTTTCACTTCAGGTCAGCCAGGGACACAATCAGTGACATCAGAGGGAACTGATTAACAAAAATAGGGGTTCCCTTCGAAAAAAAAATGGCGTGGGGTCCCCCCTATTTTTGTTAACCAGCCAGATGAAGCAGACCGCTGAGGCCTGGATTTTCAGGCTGTTAAGGAGCCAAGATCCATGGACCTTGCCAGCCTGATAATACCAGGCCACAGCAGTCTGCATATCTTGGCTGATTAACAAAAATAGGGGATCCCCTCGAAAAAAATTGGCGTGGGGTCCCCCCTATTTTTGTTAACCAGCCAGATGAAGCAGACCGCTGAGGCCTGGTTTTTCAGGCTGGTAATGATCCAATATCCATGGACCTTGCCAGCCTGATAATACCAGGCCACAGCAGTCTGCATATCTTGGCTGATTAACAAAAATAGGGGATCCCCTCGAAAAAAAAACGGCGTGGGGATCCCCCCTATTTTTGTTAACCAGCCAAGTAAAATGCAGACTGCTGCGGCCTGGTATTAAAAGACTGTCAAGGCCCATGGATTTTGGCCCTCAACAGCCTGATAATACCAGGCTACAGCAGCCCCACATTTGGCGCATCAAAAGATGTGCCAATTGTGGCACTTTACCCGGCTCTTCCCACTTGCCCTGTAGCGGTGGCAAGCGGGGTAATAAGGGGTTAATGTCACCGTTGATTGCACGGTGACAATAAGCCCGGTTAATAATGGAGAGGTGTCAATAAGACACCGATCCATTATTAATCCCAAAGTTTTTAAATGTTTAAAAAAAAGACAAAGCAAGAAAAAAGTCTTTTAATGAAATAAAAGAGACAACACAGTTTTCATTAATTTTATTGTACTCTCATTCCTGCGACGCCATCGATCTCCTGTAAAAAAAGAAAAAAAAACAAACCAACAGTATACCACCTGTCCGACGCAGTCCATAACGACAGTCCCACGACGATCCAACTCTGCTACATCGCAATGACAGGCAGAGCCTGTCATCGCGACGCAGCACAGCTGATTACCTGCTTCCCCGGCGGTGACGTCATCGGACTGACTGCTTTACGGCCGGGATTACCCAGCAGTCACTGCAGTTATCGCGAGAAACTGCATGTGACCGCCGGGGAAAGAAGATTGCGGCCATCAAGCAGTCCAGGACGTGACCGCCGGAGATCTTCTGCCAGGTAAGTGCCGCTGACTCCTGACAGACCCGACCGACGGACACTGACAGTGACAGTGACAATCCCGATTCCGGTATCCGATATGACGAAAATATCGGAACTCGGAATCGGAATTCCGATACAGCCAATATCGGCCGATACCCGATATTTGCAGTATCGGAATGCTCAACCCTAGTCACTGTCCAAATATGGGATGAAACTGAAGCCTTCAAAATGCCATCTGCTCAAACAGAAGGTACAGTATCTGGGACATATTGTCAGCTCAGAAGGAGTAGCGCCAGACCCTGAAAAGGTCACCGCCATCCAGAAATGGCCAGAGCCGAAAAATCTCAAGGAGGTGCGACAGTTCCTGGGACTGACAGGTTACTACCGGAGGTTTGTAAAAGACTACACCAAGAAAGCAGCGGCTCTGCAGGACCTCCTGGTAGGACAACCCCTCAAGAGCAGAAATCCTCCATTCCACTGGGGTAAAGAACAAGCTGAGGCGTTCAAAGAGATGAAGGAGATCCTGACAGGCGATGAGATCTTAGCCTATCCTGACTACAGCCAGCCGTTCCTGCTGTATGCTGATGCCAGCAATGAAGGATTGGGAGCTGTCCTCAGTCAGAAGCAAAATGGCCTGGAGAAAGTCATCGCATATGCAAGCAGGAAGCTCCGGCCGACTGAGAGAAACCCAGAGAACTATAGCAGCTTCAAGTTGGAGTTCTTGGCGCTGGTCTGGGCCATTACAGAAAGATTCAAGCATTACCTGGCCTCCAGCAAGTTCACTGCGTACACAGACAATAACCCCTTGACACATCTCGAAACCGCCAAGCTGGGAGCCATGGAACAACGATGGATGGCTCGGTTGTCAAACTACCAATTCACAATCAAGTACCGAGCAGGCCGCAAGAATGCCAATGCTGATGCCTTATCCAGGATGCCTCATGAATCGGACACAGAAGAAGAAGTGGATGATCTGGAAGAGATTGAACTACCTGCCTTTCACAGGAATGGGATAATCCATGAGCAACACGCCAGCAGGAAGCCGCGTGATAAGACGTTAAATCCTTCACCTCACCACAGTTGGAAGGAGACTCAGGACAGCGATCCCGTTGTTAGCCGTATCAAGGAGCTGATAACTCACGAAGGCTCCTCCTTGGAGAAGGATGTGCCTGAACAAGCTAAGCAGCTGTGGAATGAGAGAAGCCGGTTGTTCATCTACCGTGAGAGGCTGTGCAGGAGATACGTCAACCCCAGGACCCATGAAATGGTTTAGCAGATAGTAGTTCTCAGAGCAGACATTCAGATGGTGCTAGAAGCCTACCACGATCAAGCGGGACACTTTGGCTGGAAGAAGCTGGAGACCCTGTTGAAGTGTCGTTTCTACTGGGTGGAATGCGCAGCTCCATTGAGAGATGGTGCCAGAAATGTGGACCCTGTGTCCTCAGAAGAAAAGACTACAGCAGTCAAAAGGCACCCCTGCAACCCATCAAGACGACTCGTCCATTGGAGATTGTGGCCCTGGACCATGTCAAGTTGTCACCCAGCCGGTCAGGATACTCCTATGCCCTGACTATGGTGGATCACTACTCCAAGTTCCTGGTGGTCGCCCCTGTCAAAGATCTGACAGCAGAGACAGCAGCAAAAACGTTCCAAGCGTATTTCTGCAGACCACACGGATATCCTGAGCAGGTGCTAACTGACCAAGGCCCAGCCTTTGAGGCCGAATTGTTCAAAGAGTTCTGTCACCTGTACGGGTGTAAGAAAATAAGAACCACACCGTACCACCCCCAAACCAATGGTCTCTGTGAGAAGATGAATCACATCGTCATTGACCTGCTGAAGACTATACTACTCGAGGAGAGGAATCGGTGGCCAGACCTACTACCTGACCTAGTAGATTTGTACAATCACATACCTGTGAGTTCCACCAATTGCACCCCAGCTTATCTAATGCGGGCAAGACCAGGAAAGCTGCCCATGGATCTGGAGCTTGGTGTGGTAGAACCAGACGCAGATGTGATTACTGAGGACTGGACACCCACAGACAGGAACAGTACAGAAAAGTACAGGCTTGTGTTGAAGATAGTCTTAATCGAGTAAGGGTTAAACAGGAAAACCGCTACAACAAAAGTGCGCCAGCTGAACCCTTCGCACCTGGTCAAGTCGTACTAAAAAGAAAAAGGAGGATACACAAACTCGACGATCAATGGGAAAGAGAGCCCTACATCGTACAGAATTCAAGGTTCGACAACAAGAAAACGTGCATAATAAGCAAGGATGGAGGAAAAACTACTGCAACTGTGTCTAGAGACCACCTGAAGTTGTGTCCGGACCCATTAAAGCTTCGTGAGGAAGAACCTGTTGTCAATCAGGAAGAGCGTGATGAAACAGTTATACATACAGATTTGGGAGATTTCCCCGCGGATTGGCCCAGAATTGGAGACGCTGTAATCATTCCCGTGCTTCAATTTTATCAACCGCAAGAAGAATCTCTACATCCAGTTGCACCAATTGTGCCAGTAGAGTCAGTTTCAGAGGAACCTGCCCCAGCAGAACCTCAACAAGTGGAACCCCAAGAAGCGGTACCCAAGAAGTTGAACCTCAGGAAGAAGGATCCCCTGCAGAAGTTGAGCCAGTTCAACCAACTCCCAGTATACTTGCCAGATCCCTGGAGAGGCTAAGGCAGTACTACAACTTACCTGCACACAGGGATAACAGGGTAACTGATACCTCACCTACCACCATACCATGTAGGTCAGTACGCATAACAAGGGGGCAATTACCTGTTAGGTACAGAGAGTAGGACCTAACACCTGTACATAATTATCAAGAACCAATGTACCGAAATGTATATATTTTTGTTTATACTATGCTTTATTATAATATTATTTATTAACCTGTTTTCCCTTTTTTATGTTGGAACAAGTGAATGGACATTATTTTTACTTGTTTTCTCTACCCCTTTTGAGCATCCTTTTCCAAAAGAGACTGGGACTTTTAAGGTTGCTCAATTCCTCAACCCATCATTATGCTAATGTATATAGTTATTTGTTGACCGTTATGTAACCGTTCAAGAGTGCCTTACCTCCTGCAAAGGAAGAGTTGTTTATATATTGTTATTTGTTATTTGTTTTTGTATTTCAGCCCCGGAGTGCTGAGTTCTACTAGGGGGGAATGTGGAGCCCAGCTGTGACTGAATCCACATCTTCCAGAAGGGTGCACTGACAGAAGATCCCACTAGAGGTCATTATACACATTCACACATGCAGCTTACCTAAAAAGACCATTAGAGGGAGCTGTGTTAGGCATATAAAAACCAGTTTTAGTTTCAGTTTGCCTCAGATGAGAGAGAAGAGATCAGACAGAGAAGAGATCAGACAGAGACAGATCTCAGATCTCCTTAAGACACCAGAGGAGAGAAGTGCAGAGCTGTTCAGTCAGTTCAACTTGAGTAAGTGGAGGCTAGTACGAGTGAGAAGGAATCACTTTAGCCTAGTCAGAGCTGAATCTGAAGTATAGCTCAGTGGAAAGCGTGCCGATGCTTAGAGAGCGGCGAAGAGGCAGCTCACCAACTGCCAGCGTGCGTGTGTGATAATAGGAGTACCTAGATAGGTCGAAGGCGAGTGGAAGTTAATGAGACCGAGGAGCCTTAATAGCTCATCTCAGCAAGTGTTGCCGGACACCGGGGTCCGAGCCTACAGGGATCTCCACGACCCATTAGGAGAACACCGGAGTTCCTGGAGGACTACAAGTCCCAGGAGTACCACCGAGCTGATACGTAGCAGGATCAGGAGGACGGAGTCCGGCTCGGCCGGGCCATCAATGACCCTGTCCTTTCAGAGAAAAGATCCAATAACAAAGTCAGCCAGGTACAAGACAGAGGCTAAGCTAGGCCCAGCTACACGCAGGCCAGAACTTATTACAAAAAGGCAGAAAACAGGAGGCCACACACCTATCAAGTGGAGGAATCTGGATGTGCACCCTTCACCCTACAGTGCTCCGGGACATCCCTGCAACATCTACAAGTAAAGGTATGAAAAGAGACTGAACCGTGTGTCACTGCTTATTTGCCTGCACTCTGCACCACCATAGACTTCAAGGGAAAAGTCTCGCCTGTGGGAGACTCACCATCTTGCTGCCCCATAACATCCCCTTAGAAGATCCATATTGCAGCGCTGGTCAAATTGATCAGATACCACAGGTGGCGTCACGAACTAATCTTTATAATCCCCTGTAATTATCCCCCATTGCATGACCGCTCAGGGCCACGGACCGAGCTCTGCTGCCAGTGACATCCCCATAGACTTCCATGGGCTCGGTGCCGAGTGTCCCATAGCCCTGGTACCCACATGTGGTGCGCGTCAGACCTCCCAATCAAAAACTCCAGATGGAGTGCGGCATAGGAAATGCCAGTAATAAGGAACCTACAAGTAACCAAATTAGAGAGAACAATCGTTACACATGCACCAAGGTTTAAGAAATGCACTATACATAACCGTTAAAGCATTTCATTTACAAACAATCCTAAGTTCCATTTACCAGAAGTCTAAGGTTTCTGTCATTTTTACATACACATAATTGTTCTGGTACTTTGAGGTGATATATGGGATATATTATGAGGATATTTCAGCAACAGCCATAAGGGTAAAGGGAAACTTGTGGGAAAGCACATCATCAACAGACAGTATGTAGCTGAGGAATACATACCGTAACGTAAGGAGAAGTCGCTCCTCTGCAGAGATAGCTTTGTGCATCCTGGTGTCCTGGTAGGTGATCCCAGGGCGCACAATCTCCAACAAAACATCAAATGTGGGAATGGTCATCAGACAAAACAGGAAAAACTTGTCTGGATGAGTCCGCAGAGATGCATAAAGGCGGTGAAAATGGCCTTTAGTGAGGCGTTGCCTCAAATGCAGATGCACCCACATTCTCCTCCTCCGCGGATCAACGATCACTGGGTATGGCTGCCCAAAGCGGCGGGACAAAACCCAGTTATACAAAACTCGATCAGCTGGGGTGAACTGAAGAGTGTCAGACATTTTGGCAAGCAAGCATCAGTACTCCAACACAAGCACAGCACCAAAATGGCCAGATTGGGGGCTGCTACCTGATGCAGAGCCAATAAATAGGCTCCTGATGATGGTTTGAATGAGTTTCAGGCCTAAAAACCGTTAAATGTCCATTTTGCAGGGCTGCGAGAAAAAAAACGCTGTACGGATGCCATACGAATTGCATACAGGTGCTTACATGCGCAAAATATGCAGCTACACCTTGACAACTGATGAAATACGGATTATGGTGCCGGCAACATTTTGGCGTTTTTCGCTCGTACAATACGGTCCGTATTTTTCTACGGTGAGTGTGACGCCGGCCTTAAAACTTTTAAAGATTATTTTTTATATTTTTATTGACAAATACAGTCATGGCCAAAAGTTTTGAGAATGACACAAATATTAATTTTTACAAAGTCTACTGCTTCACTTTTTCTAATGGCAATTTGCATATACTCCAAAATGTTATAAAGAGTGATCAGCTTAACAGCAATTACTTGCAAAGTCAATATTTGGCTAGAAAATGAACTTTATCCCCCAAAACACATTTCAACATCATTGCAGCCCTGCCTTAAAAGGACCAGCTAACCTCTTTTCAGTGATTGCTCCATTAACACAGGTGTGGGTGTTGATGAGGACATGGCTGGAGATCAATCTGTCATGATTAAGTAAGAATGACACCACTGGACACTTTAAAAGGAGGCTGGTGCTTGGCATCAGTGTTTCTCTTCTGTTAACCATGGTTATCTCTAAAGAAACACGTGCAGTCATCATTGCAATGCACAAAAATGGCCTAACATGGAAGAGTATCGCAGCTAGAAAGATTGCACCTCAGTCAACAATCTATCGCATCATCAAGAACTTCAAGGAGAGAGGTTCCATTGTTGCCAAAAAGGCTTCAGGGCGCCCAAGAAAGACCAGCAAGCGCCAGGGCCGTCTCTTAAAAGTGTTTCAGCTGTGGGATCGGGCTACCAGCAGTGCAGAGCTTGCTCAGGAATGGCAGCAGGCAGGTGTGAGTGCATCTGCACGCACTGTGAGGCGGAGACTCTTGGAGCAAGGCCTGGTCTCAAGGAGGGCAGCAAAGAAGCCACTTCTCTCCAGAAAAAACATCATGGACAGACTGATATTCTGCAAAAGGTACAGGCAGTGGACTGCTGAGGACTGGGGTAAAATTATTTTCTCTGATGAATCCCCTTTTCGATTGTTTGGGACATCAGGAAAACGCCTCATTCGGAGAAGACAAGGTGAGCTGTTATGTTTCGGTAGCTGAGGAGGACAGGAGCAACAGCAGGGCAGCCGAACACCTGAGATGTTGGTAACTGATGGGTTGCAGATTCCTAAACTAACGACACAACTAGAGGTAGCCGTGGAGCGTTCCTACGTTGATCCTAGACGCCTCGTCACAGCCTGAGAGATAACTACACCTAAAGGCAGAAAGATGAAAGCTATCTGCCCCGGAGCAGATCCCCAAAGAAAATAGGAAGCCCCAAACATATAATGGCGGTTAGACAAGATGAAAATACAAACATAGACAGAAAATAGACTGAGCAATCGCTGGGGCCACAAGCTGACTAAATAGGATAGGACAGGAGAGATTACTTTCTGCAACCCAGAAAACCCTACAAAAATCCAACAATTCTGATTACAAAAATACTGAGATCACACGATCTCGCCACCCATTAAATCAGATCTCAGTGTGAACAAAAACCAAGCCGCAGCCGCTGAAAAAACAGGAAAAAGCAAATGAGCCAATAACAGTGGCTGCAGATAAACTGTGAGGAGCTCAGGCCCCAGGAGGGGACCTGTCTGACCTCCACAAACGTGCAGAAAACAATGCAAAAAGCAAGCACAAAAAGAAAAGCAAAAAATATCTTATCTGAAAGCAGGAGATGCAGGCAAGACTCCAGCAAACTTCCAAATGAACCAGGAACCACAATTGAGACAAGAACAATTGATCACTGGCAACCATCATGGGAGGGAACCTCCCTTATATCAGACCAGTCCGTGATCCCTGATTGCCACTCCTCGCTGAAAGGTTCAGTACTGTCTGTAACCACCAGAGGGAGCCTCTGCTCAGAAACCATCTCTAGCACATTCATAACAGTGAGCGCTACCACCAGTCTTGTCTCATGCCAACTGTTAAGCATCCTGAAACCATTCATGTGTGGGGTTGCTTCTCAGCCAAGGGAATCGGCTCTCTCACAGTCTTGCCTAAAAACACAGCCATGAATAAAGAATGGTACCAGAATGTCCTCCAAGAGCAACTTCTCCCAACCCTCCTAGAGCAGTTTGGCGATCAACAATGCCTTTTCCAGCATGATGGAGCACCTTGCCATAAAGCAAAGGTGATAACTAAATGGCTCAGGGAACAAAACATAAAGATTTTGGGTCCATGGCCAGGAAACTCCCCAGATCTTAATCCCATTGAGAACTTGTGGTCAATCATCAAGAGACGGGTGGACAAACAAAAACCTAAAAATTCTGACAAAATGAAAGCATTGATTGTGCAAGAATGGACTGCTATCAGTCAGGATTTGGTCCAGAAGTTGATTGAGAGCATGCCTAGGAGAATTGCAGAGGTCCTGAAGAAGAAGGGTCAACACTGCAAATATTGACTTGCTGCATTAACTCATTCTGACTGTCAATATAAGCTTTTGTTACTCATATGTTTGCAATTATTATATTTCTGTCTGTGATAAAAACATCTGTCAAACACACATAAAAACCAGAGGGCAGCAGATCATGTGAAAATATAATATTTGTGTCATTCTCAAAACTTTTGGCCATGACTGTACATGAAGTTTATACAAAGCCTCAATATTCCCGTCGTCGACCCTTATTTCTCCAAACTTTTGTCCTTCTACCCGGCAGCTGGATATCGGCTTCTGGGCCAAATCCCAACTGATGACCCCTTATTGTCTCATCAAAGTTTGAAGTTTATCACGATTTCCATGTCTTTGTTGCTTTTTGAGGATTGACCACAGGTTCTCAATGGGATTTAGATCTGAGGAGTTTCCTGATTGTGGAACCAAAATGTCAATGTTTTTTTTCTCCCCAAGCCACTTAGTTATCACTTTTGCCTTGTGACTTGATCTCCATCATGCTGGAAAAAAGCATCATCACCACTTTGCTCCTGAATGGTTGGAAGAAGTTGCTCTTGGAGGAAGTTTAGAACCCATTCTTTATTTATGGCCATGTTCTTAGGCAAAATTGTGAGTGAGACTCCTCCATGGATGAGAAGACCCCATACATGAATGGTTTCAGGAGGCTTTACCATTGGCAGACACATGACTCATAGCATTGTTCACTTCTTCTTCTTCTCTGGACAATTATTCTTCCAGACGTCCCAAACAGTCTGAAGGAGCTTCATCAGAGAAATGCTCTAATGCTGAGCCAGGGGAGTGGTTACAGCCACCACTCGCTACATACTGAGCAGTGACCGAAGCCCACTCCTGTGACTAAAAGCCCGAGGTAGCCGGGAGGTATAAAGTTAATTTCCTCTTGTCAGTGGGGCTCTCAATGCATTGTTTTGAGGACCATTTCAGGGCCATTATACAGTTTGGGGGGTTATATGGGAGCCATTCAACTGTTTGGAGGGATATTTGGGACCCATGATACTATATGCGGGCCATTATACGATGTAGAAGTTTGTGTGGTGTCCATCATACCGTGTGGAGGGTTGTGTAGGGGCCATCATTGTACATGGAGGGCCATTATATTGTATGGAGGGCTGTATGGGGGTCTTCATATTGTATGGAGAACTGTGTTGCGGCCATCATACTATTTTGGGGTCTCTGTGGGGTACTGTATGGTCATCATACTATGCTTGTGGTGGGTAGGGTGGAAGGATGATTAGGGTCACAGCTGGGGTATCATACTGTGTTGGTTACTGTGGGGATCATACTTTGGGGGGTACAGTTGGGTCATCATACCGTTCGAGTGGTGGGTACTGTGGAGGAATTTACTGTGCGGGTATCATACTGTGTTTGGGGGGCATACTTTAAGTAATGTAAAGTAATGCGTGGAAATGCTAAAGAGGCTTCAATGAGGGCAAAAATACTTTGAAAGGGCTGCAAAGTTGTGAAGTATGTACTTCTGTGACCCTGACAAATATATATATGAGTATTTTTTGTGGGGTGGGGAATTAGTACTTCTGCTATGGGGTCCCATCATTTCTATGTAGGTCCCTGAAGTCAATAGTGCCCCTGAAGGAATATGACAATATGGATATTGGTAAGAATTATGCTGAAGAAGGCAAGCAGAGATTTTCCTGGCTTAAACATCAAGTAGTAAAATTCAAGGAGGTGATAACAGCTTTTGAAGACGTCTTATCCTTTGTGAGAAAAAACAATAATGAAAGCCAAAAAACTTGTCACTTTTAACACTGAGCTGGTGAACTTTCACACAGTGATGGGATAGGAGGTCTTGGAGATAATATAAATATAACCCGCCATCTTTTTACATGTCAATGTCCCTGATATGTGTTTCTGAGCTCTAAGTCTATTGTCCAGCTCTTCTCATAATTTCTCATTGTACGAATGACAACTTCCTTTATTTATTTTTCAGTCCACAATATTTATTTGCTCCTAATATCTGGTCTCTGGTGGAACTCCAGTCCTGAAGGTCAAGTGGTCACAAAAAGGTTTGTTCAATAGATGTCTGGACTGGCTTTCCGAAAGATTCTCTGGTGGACCCTGTTGGTTATGTGATGATGAAGCCTAACCAAAATATGGCCTCTAAGACCCTGAGATAGATAGTTCCATGTGAACCTGCCTCTCATCTAAATTTATAATAGCCTAGACTATCATGATATACAAGTGGGCTATCAACTCTAAGTTTTAACCTCCGGTGTCCAATGTGCCTAAAACTGATGCTACTACCTATCCTTATATCATAAAAGACCCACCTTGCCCTACTTCATAGCCATATGTGTTTTGTTCATTGCTGGGTGGGTTTTCTTCTGGTGAACCAGTTACCCCCCCATAGTCCAAAGTATGATGTTATGTGAATTAACCTTCAGATAAATTATCCTATGGTGCACAGATATCTTAGGTAAGGTCCCTATATGCTTTAGATTAAAGGCAGCCACCAAGAAAGGCCTATATTGTCAGGATTGGCCAAAAGCATAGACCCATGTCAGAGTAATCTGATACAGATTAGAGAACACAGGGGCGCTCATCCGAGCTGAGTGTTCCTGTGTTTGAGGGAGTTGGGAGATATACAGTTGCTTACAGCTGAATGAAGATTTGTCTGACAGCCATCTAACAGGTATGGGGGGGTCTATAGACTGTGAGTCCTATTTGGGGACAATGACTGATGTGAGTGTTGACAAGCTGCGGAAATTGGTTTCCAAGAGAGTAAGGTTTGTGCCGCAAGAAGCAAGGCACTGAATTTTCTTTGCCACAAATAAGTCCCTTTTTCACAGTCTATGCCCCCATCGACACCACGTTTATACCTCCCAATGCATTTGTACCATGGAGGAACACTGTATTTCAGGAGTTTTGAGCAGCACCTGACAATTGTAAATCTGTGTGGCCCAGCTATGTCAGGCACACATAATCCAGGAAAATGCACAGGAAGGTAACCGCAAAAGCTTGATATCCATTCACGTCACTCACACTTTCAGACACACCCACTAGGGGTATAAGAGGTAGTGACACGTAGCAGTAGTCAGTCTAGTCTTGGAGGGAGAGGAGAGGAGTTCAGCCAGAGTTCATTCAAGTTTCCTGTCTTCGGACAGATCAGTCCAGTCTGGACTTGGAGGATACTGAGAGCTGTTCAGTGAGCTCTGGAGAAAGCTGACATTTACATCAAAGCTACAAGTGCTTATGTTAAGAGCGAGAGCAGGGCGAAGGGCACAGTGGAGAAGATAGATGCTAGTGCACCAGGTACCAGATTACCTGCACTAATTCACCGGACACCGGAGTCCGAGGCGTTGCTAGTGCTTCACGCCTAGTAACAAGATAACCGGAGGCTTTCTGGACTACAAGTCGCAGAAGGTAGCCCTAAGCGCTGATACATAACCGGAGTCAGGGGGAACAAGGACCTTGAGTGGGACGCTACAAAAGTAGGGACTTAGTTCTCTCAACATCTGATAATCAAAGACATAGAAGGCTCCACCACAATGTCGGCCGGGCGTTGCAGCTATTGAGAAAGCTGGAGATTGCAGAGTTAACTTCACTTCATGCAAGTTTGGACTCAGATACATATGAAGTAAAGGAGGCCTTTAACCTGCTCAGCGGTTATCCCGAATGTGCATTCTCCACCCCGACCAGCTTCCCGGGACCTGCCTGAAACACCTACAAGTAAAGGTATGAAAAGAAGCTGCATTGTGTGTGATTGAATTCTTAACTACACCCTGCATCATCACTATAGACTTCCAGGGACCCGTCTCACCTGTGGGAGACTTACCACCCAGCTGCCCCCATAACATCCCCTGCGAAGATCCTTATAGCAGCGCTGGTCCGATTGATCAGACACCACAGGTGGCGTCACGAACTATCTAATCTACAATTCCCCTGTAAATATCCCCCATTGCATGACCGCCAGGGCCACGGACCGAGTCCCGCTGCCAGTGACATCTCCCATAGAAATCAATGGGCTCGGTGCCGAGTACCCCATAGCCCTGGTATCCACACATGTGGTGCGCGTCATCTATCTCTGGCGTCACGAACAGGATCCGAAGCTTGCAAAATTGTGAGTCCTGTGTTGCCTATATTGACTGTTATGTGCAGAAAAGACTGTATGCTGTTTAGTCATTTTTGGCGCCAAATACCGCCATTTTATCGCCATATTGGCGCCCTGAGGCGCTGGAGAAGAAGGTGGGCGTGCATTCGTGGGCGTGTACCCCCCCTGTGGCGCGAAAGTTATGGCCGCCCTCTCAAAATGCTACTATAATGTGCGAGCCTGTCCCACTGCTAAGGAAATACGCCTCCTCTTCATCTTCTATGCAAAAAGGAGGAGACGCAAATCCCGCCTCCACGGAAGGGACCAGATTGTTCCTGATGGAAACCACAGTCTGGCCTGGAGTGAGATGGCGGAAGGACAGGAGAATCTGTGCGGAGGAGCGGAGGCGTACAAACCCTGCTTCCCGGAGGATTTACTGCCTGTGCCGGAGCTGTCCCCAGATCGAGACACTGACCCCACTATGCTGGAATTAAGGAGAGAAAATGAGGTGCTCAGAAGATTAATCCAGCGTCATGCCGACCTGGAGGAGACCGAGAGACGCTGGCGTACCCAGACACAGCGGCTGCTGTGGGACGCAGTGTTCTCTCCCACAGACATCACCCCATCACTGGATTTTCCAAAGTCCCTGCTGAAGAAGGCTGAAGGACAACCGGAGGCTGCCCCCAAAAGTGCTGTACCTGATCCCACCGATGGAGAGGTGGAGGAGAAGGAGGCTGAGGAGGCCCTGCCCGTTCCGGAGTGCCAGCCAGGCCAGGAGGCCGCAGCGGATTACGGTTCCCCGGTAGGAACACCGGAGGGGTCCCAGCCATCACTGCCGGAAATAGACTGGGACGAGATGGCGCGATTGGATGACGTGACTTATGCCGTCCAGTGGGAAAGTGAGTGGCGACGTCGTGAGGAAGAGCAGCGATGCCGACAGGGAGAAAGTGAGGAGCAGCGGTCCCGTCAGCGGAGCCATGAGAAGTTCATTGCCGACAAAGAGATGGTCCGTAAAGATAAAGGTACCCTACGGGAACCGCGGCGCCAGGGGTGCGTCGTAGAATTTCAGCTCCGCAAGGGCTGGGGCTTTATCCGGGAACCGGGCCTATATCCAGGAGTCTTTGTAAGCCGCCGGGATGTGGAGTCCCACTTGCCCATCGGTCATCCGGGAAGTAATCTGGTAAATGGGGACATCGTTAATTACACCCGGCACTGGGGTTTAAAGGGATGGTATGCCCTAAATGTATCCATTGTCAGAGACCCCGTCCCGACGCCGGTAACGCACATAAAACCGCAGCGTCCCAGTCCCGGGCCCCAACAGCACCAGGCCGTGCCCCGGCATCGCCCCCTGCGTACTCCTCTCGATCTACGTCGCCCTTCGCATCGCAGCCAACGTCACAGTCAACGCTGCCGCCTATGTCGCAATCTGCATCGCAACCCGCATCGCAAACTGCACCGCAAACTGCATCACAATCTGCATCGCAATCCGCATCGCAAACTGCATCACGAACTGCATCGCAAGATACCGCGGCATCTTCAGCAACGCCACTTGCATCATACTTAAAAGAAGTACCCGGTGGGACCACAGTGAGATCTGTCGCTACCCAGACCTACATAGCAGGACACGATATGCTGGTAATGGGAACCCAAGGGCATCGTGTTATTCTGTCCCCAGGGATGGAAGAGGTCAATGTCGCCACTACTAAGTAAAGAAGAAAAACAGTAGGACCCAGACAGGGTTTACTGCATCAGAAGAATGTAAAAAGTTTTTGAAAAAGAAGTTGAAGAAGAAGTTTTGCCAATTTGCACTTTATTAATGTTTAATAATATGTATGATGATGTTTACATATTTAAGTAGAATACCCGGCTGGGTAAAGAGTTTAGAAAGTTAAAATATTGAGATATTAATGTGATTTCTCTTGATATGTCTTGATATGTGTTTTATCATGCAAAGGACTGCGTGGCTGTGGACTGTGCCAGCCCAAAAACTTTCATTGTAAATAGTTTGCACTACGGTGCCTCATCTTGGTTTTACATGAAACCATTACAACCTCTGAAAGAAAACCCGTGTGGTGTGGCCTAGAGTGAGGTCTGCAACAGCCAGAAGTCCTGCAGCCCACCCAGGACCCACGTGGGAGGTTTTGTGCGGGTCCTCCACAAGAATATTGTCTTGTATTTATGGAAATGTTTTGATGCTTTTGTATTTTTCTAATGTACAAATTGTAACGTTCAAGAAGTCTTACCTCCCGGATGGGAAGAGTTAAAATGTTGATGTTATATGCAAAAACAAAAATGTTTTCCTTTTCTCTTTTACAGCCCGGGAGTGCTGTGTTTAACCAAGGGGGATGTGTGGCCCAGCTATGTCAGGCACACATAATCCAGGAAAATGCACAGGAAGGTAACCGCAAAAGCTTGATATCCATTCACGTCACTCACACTTTCAGACACACCCACTAGGGGTATAAAAGGTAGTGACACGTAGCAGTAGTCAGTCTAGTCTTGGAGGGAGAGGAGAGGAGTTCAGCCAGAGTTCATTCAAGTTTCCTGTCTTCGGACAGATCAGTCCAGTCTGGACTTGGAGGATACTGAGAGCTGTTCAGTCAGCTCTGGAGAAAGCTGACATTTACATCAAAGCTACAAGTGCTTATGTTAAGAGCGAGAGCAGGGCGAAGGGCACAGTGGAGAAGATAGATGCTAGTGCACCAGGTACCAGATTACCTGCACTAATTCACCGGACACCGGAGTCCGAGGCGTTGCTAGTGCTTCACGCCTAGTAACAAGATAACCGGAGGCTTTCTGGACTACAAGTCGCAGAAGGTAGCCCTAAGCGCTGATACATAACCGGAGTCAGGGGGAACAAGGACCTTGAGTGGGACGCTACAAAAGTAGGGACTTAGTTCTCTCAACATCTGATAATCAAAGACATAGAAGGCTCCACCACAATGTCGGCCGGGCGTTGCAGCTATTGAGAAAGCTGGAGATTGCAGAGTTAACTTCACTTCATGCAAGTTTGGACTCAGATACATATGAAGTAAAGGAGGCCTTTAACCTGCTCAGCGGTTATCCCGAATGTGCATTCTCCACCCCGACCAGCTTCCCGGGACCTGCCTGAAACACCTACAAGTAAAGGTATGAAAAGAAGCTGCATTGTGTGTGATTGAATTCTTAACTACACCCTGCATCATCACTATAGACTTCCAGGGACCCGTCTCACCTGTGGGAGACTTACCACCCAGCTGCCCCCATAACATCCCCTGCGAAGATCCTTATAGCAGCGCTGGTCCGATTGATCAGACACCACAGGTGGCGTCACGAACTATCTAATCTACAATTCCCCTGTAAATATCCCCCATTGCATGACCGCCAGGGCCACGGACCGAGTCCCGCTGCCAGTGACATCTCCCATAGAAATCAATGGGCTCGGTGCCGAGTACCCCATAGCCCTGGTATCCACACATGTGGTGCGCGTCATCTATCTCTGGCGTCACGAACAGGATCCGAAGCTTGCAAAATTGTGAGTCCTGTGTTGCCTATATTGACTGTTATGTGCAGAAAAGACTGTATGCTGTTTAGTCATTTTTGGCGCCAAATACCGCCATTTTATCGCCATATTGGCGCCCTGAGGCGCTGGAGAAGAAGGTGGGCGTGCATTCGTGGGCGTGTACCCCCCTGTGGCGCGAAAGTTATGGCCGCCCTCTCAAAATGCTACTATAATGTGCGAGCCTGTCCCACTGCTAAGGAAATACGCCTCCTCTTCATCTTCTATGCAAAAAGGAGGAGACGCAAATCCCGCCTCCACGGAAGGGACCAGATTGTTCCTGATGGAAACCACAGTCTGGCCTGGAGTGAGATGGCGGAAGGACAGGAGAATCTGTGCGGAGGAGCGGAGGCGTACAAACCCTGCTTCCCGGAGGATTTACTGCCTGTGCCGGAGCTGTCCCCAGATCGAGACACTGACCCCACTATGCTGGAATTAAGGAGAGAAAATGAGGTGCTCAGAAGATTAATCCAGCGTCATGCCGACCTGGAGGAGACCGAGAGACGCTGGCGTACCCAGACACAGCGGCTGCTGTGGGACGCAGTGTTCTCTCCCACAGACATCACCCCATCACTGGATTTTCCAAAGTCCCTGCTGAAGAAGGCTGAAGGACAACCGGAGGCTGCCCCCAAAAGTGCTGTACCTGATCCCACCGATGGAGAGGTGGAGGAGAAGGAGGCTGAGGAGGCCCTGCCCGTTCCGGAGTGCCAGCCAGGCCAGGAGGCCGCAGCGGATTACGGTTCCCCGGTAGGAACACCGGAGGGGTCCCAGCCATCACTGCCGGAAATAGACTGGGACGAGATGGCGCGATTGGATGACGTGACTTATGCCGTCCAGTGGGAAAGTGAGTGGCGACGTCGTGAGGAAGAGCAGCGATGCCGACAGGGAGAAAGTGAGGAGCAGCGGTCCCGTCAGCGGAGCCATGAGAAGTTCATTGCCGACAAAGAGATGGTCCGTAAAGATAAAGGTACCCTACGGGAACCGCGGCGCCAGGGGTGCGTCGTAGAATTTCAGCTCCGCAAGGGCTGGGGCTTTATCCGGGAACCGGGCCTATATCCGGGAGTCTTTGTAAGCCGCCGGGATGTGGAGTCCCACTTGCCCATCGGTCATCCGGGAAGTAATCTGGTAAATGGGGACATCGTTAATTACACCCGGCACTGGGGTTTAAAGGGATGGTATGCCCTAAATGTATCCATTGTCAGAGACCCCGTCCCGACGCCGGTAATGCACATAAAACCGCAGCGTCCCAGTCCCGGGCCCCAACAGCACCAGGCCGTGCCCCGGCATCGCCCCCTGCGTACTCCTCTCGATCTACGTCGCCCTTCGCATCGCAGCCAACGTCACAGTCAACGCTGCCGCCTATGTCGCAATCTGCATCGCAACCCGCATCGCAAACTGCACCGCAAACTGCATCACAATCTGCATCGCAATCCGCATCGCAAACTGCATCACGAACTGCATCGCAAGATACCGCGGCATCTTCAGCAACGCCACTTGCATCATACTTAAAAGAAGTACCCGGTGGGACCACAGTGAGATCTGTCGCTACCCAGACCTACATAGCAGGACACGATATGCTGGTAATGGGAAACCAAGGGCATCGTGTTATTCTGTCCCCAGGGATGGAAGAGGTCAATGTCGCCACTACTAAGTAAAGAAGAAAAACAGTAGGACCCAGACAGGGTTTACTGCATCAGAAGAATGTAAAAAGTTTTTGAAAAAGAAGTTGAAGAAGAAGTTTTGCCAATTTGCACTTTATTAATGTTTAATAATATGTATGATGATGTTTACATATTTAAGTAGAATACCCGGCTGGGTAAAGAGTTTAGAAAGTTAAAATATTGAGATATTAATGTGATTTCTCTTGATATGTCTTGATATGTGTTTTATCATGCAAAGGACTGCGTGGCTGTGGACTGTGCCAGCCCAAAAACTTTCATTGTAAATAGTTTGCACTACGGTGCCTCATCTTGGTTTTACATGAAACCATTACAACCTCTGAAAGAAAACCCGTGTGGTGTGGCCTAGAGTGAGGTCTGCAACAGCCAGAAGTCCTGCAGCCCACCCAGGACCCACGTGGGAGGTTTTGTGCGGGTCCTCCACAAGAATATTGTCTTGTATTTATGGAAATGTTTTGATGCTTTTGTATTTTTCTAATGTACAAATTGTAACGTTCAAGAAGTCTTACCCCCCGGATGGGAAGAGTTAAAATGTTGATGTTATATGCAAAAACAAAAATGTTTTCCTTTTCTCTTTTACAGCCCGGGAGTGCTGTGTTTAACCAAGGGGGATGTGTGGCCCAGCTATGTCAGGCACACATAATCCAGGAAAATGCACAGGAAGGTAGCCGCAAAAGCTTGATATCCATTCACGTCACTCACACTTTCAGACACACCCACTAGGGGTATAAAAGGTAGTGACACGTAGCAGTAGTCAGTCTAGTCTTGGAGGGAGAGGAGAGGAGTTCAGCCAGAGTTCATTCAAGTTTCCTGTCTTCGGACAGATCAGTCCAGTCTGGACTTGGAGGATACTGAGAGCTGTTCAGTGAGCTCTGGAGAAAGCTGACATTTACATCAAAGCTACAAGTGCTTATGTTAAGAGCGAGAGCAGGGCGAAGGGCACAGTGGAGAAGATAGATGCTAGTGCACCAGGGACCAGATTACCTGCACTAATTCACCGGACACCGGAGTCCGAGGCGTTGCTAGTGCTTCACACCTAGTAACAAGATAACCGGAGGCTTTCTGGACTACAAGTCGCAGAAGGTAGCCCTAAGCGCTGATACGTAACCGGAGTCAGGGGGAACAAGGACCTTGAGTGGGACGCTACAAAAGTAGGGACTTAGTTCTCTCAACATCTGATAATCAGAGACATAGAAGGCTCCACCACAATGTCGGCCGGGCGTTGCAGCTATTGAGAAAGCTGGAGATTGCAGAGTTAACTTCGCTTCATTCAAGTTTGGACTCAGATACATATGAAGTAAAGGAGGCCTTTAACCTGCTCAGCGGTTATCCCGAATGTGCATTCTCCACCCCGACCAGCTTCCCGGGACCTGCCTGAAACACCTACAAGTAAAGGTATGAAAAGAAGCTGCATTGTGTGTGATTGAATTCTTAACTACACCCTGCATCATCACTATAGACTTCCAGGGACCCGTCTCACCTGTGGGAGACTTACCACCCAGCTGCCCCCATAACATCCCCTGCGAAGATCCTTATAGCAGCGCTGGTCCGATTGATCAGACACCACAGGTGGCGTCACGAACTATCTAATCTACAATTCCCCTGTAAATATCCCCCATTGCATGACCGCCAGGGCCACGGACCGAGTCCCGCTGCCAGTGACATCTCCCATAGAAATCAATGGGCTCGGTGCCGAGTACCCCATAGCCCTGGTATCCACACATGTGGTGCGCGTCAAATCCATGGAGGGTGGACCCTTTTTCCAGTTCCGAGAGATTTAGCAGGTGTTAGAATATATTAATAAATAATGGAAGGTGTTAAAGTCAGCCTACCGCCCAGGGTTCTCCACTATATTTAGGAAAATTACTACTGCCCTATCTAATCACTGAACTTGGTCTCTGAGAATCAGCAGTTCTAATAGAGCCAAACACTGAGACGTCTCGCCATTCATTGACCTGAATGAGATCCTCAAGTGATTATTGGGGTCACACAAGGCTTCCTTCTAATGCGGCAGTCCATTAATGAGCCTCACGAGTGAGCAGGACATACTTGGCCATGAAAGAAGACATCCTAATAAATGCTTTGTATAAGTGTTTTGGATTTTGAACTTCCCTTTTATGAGTCCAAGTCTTAGACAATGAAAATGGAGTCTTAGACCTGAACCAGAGGAGTAGTATAAAGAACAAAGCAGTAGAGCGTATATTGCTTGACTTTCTCATCCAAGGTTAGAAAGTCACAGAATTTGAATAATTTTAAGCTCTCTCAATATTTATCTTATTTATATATTTATTTATTTTACTCACTTATATAGCGCCATTAGTTCCACAGCGCTTTACAGACATTATTATTGCTGTCCGTAATGGGGCTCTCAATCTAGATTCCCTATCAGTGTGTCTTTGGAGTGTGAGAGGAAACCAGAGAACCTGGAGGAAACCCACTCAATCACAGCAAGAAAGTACAAACTCCTGGTGGTATTTGAGCCCAGTAACTCAGCGCTGCAAAGCTGCAGTGCTAACCACTGAGCCAACATTCAGGCTGGATATAATAGGACCGAGGAATAAAATTGTCCTTGTGTGTTGGCCTTTAAACTGGACTCGTTCACGAACCATGGCCTCAGTCAAATGATTTTAGACTTAGCCCACATGACCATATTATGTGCTGCTGTATGACACAACAAAGTGGCATGCATACTTACCAATAAATTGGTTGGCAATGTATGGATCTTTAAGTGGTGCCTCTAGGACATTAGTGTGAAAACTGGGCGTTATTGTCCACTGTTGAGGGGTCTTTTGTCAAAAGCTTGTCTATTTTTAGACAGGAACAAACAATACTCAAATTTGCTCTAACTGTCCCCAAAAATTTGGAACGGTAGGCAGCTATGTGCCATGAGGTTGATTTTCCTCTACATAATTAAATGAAATGAGAAAATTGGACCCATGGAGAAACCTCAATGCAGTTACCACATCAGTAGTATCTGAAATTGTTTTCTCACATTAGACTGAAGATGAATTGTCAGACTAGAGTAACCTGGGCTCAGCCAAGAAGTTCATCCTGAGCTCCACCTTCCATCTACACAGAACAAGCTCAAATCAATTTTTAAATATATTGTCAAATTTTTAATTATTTGTCTTAGGACTTATCATCCAGAGGAGTAAGTTAAAATCTTCATGTGCCTTCTCAGTGTCCCATGTGGCAGAGAACCCTATGGAAGCCTTCGAGCACTACAGCCTAGGTGGGACTGTTACGTCTTCACCACCGATAGAGACACACTTGATATCATAGCAAAAATGGAAACTAGCATGTTTTGGCAGGCTGCGTTGTGTGAATGAAGAGCCTTGAAATTCCAGATCGTTTTTTATTAATATCAACGGGTTTCCCAAGGTAGAAAAACCAAGTGTCTGAATTTGTTTTATCAGAATTAGCCTGTCAGACTTGGGTTAGCCAAGAAATTGATCCTGAGGTCCACTCTTCATCTCCACAGAACATGCAGCACGGTGGCTCAGTAGATAGCACTGCAGCCTTGCAGCGCTGGAGCCCTAGGTTCGAATCCCACCAACGACAACATCTGCAAGGCGTTTGTATGTTCTCCCCGTGTTTGCGTGGGTTTTCTCCGGTTTCCTCCACACTCCAAAAACATACAGATAGGGAATCTAGATTGTGAGCTCCTTCGGGGACAGCGACGATAATGTGTGCAAACTGTAAAGCGCTGCGGAATATATTAGTGCTATATAAAAATAAAGATTATTATTATTAACATGCTCAAATTCACTTTTAATTACATTGCCAATTCTTAATTTACTTCTCTTACGACATATCTTCCAGAGGCGTAAGTTAAATCTTCTGGTGTCTTCTTGGTGTCGAATGTGGCAGAAAGACCTCTTGGGCACAAGAGCATCAATGTGACTGCTACTTCTTCACCACCAATAGAGACCCATTTGATATCATGAATCAATCTAGTAGTTTATTTGTGAACCATCCGATTAGAAGAGAAGTAGACCCTAGTGGCCAGAGATCGGCACCAAAGTCACTTTCAATTGGGAGGTCTTCTGCTGGACCTTTGGAATCCATTATTGTACCAGACCATGGGTCCCTGGAGGATCCTCTACTACTCTGGTGGGCAAGTCCGACTATGTATAGATATAAAATTATCAGGAGATAAATCTGGTAATGTATGAAAAATTACGAGAGTTTGATAGTTTTTAAGGTTGAAGGTAAACTTAAGTCCATCAAGTTCAACCTGTAGCCTAACATTTTCACCCAAAGCAGTGTTTCCCAAACTTCAGTCCTCATAGCCTCACACAGGTCATATTTTCTGGATTTCCATAGTATTGCACAGATGAGAGAATTCCTGATGTCTTGATGATACTTCCACTACCTGTGCAATATTATGGAAATCCTGAAAACATGTTCTGTTGTGGGCCTTGAGGACTGGAGTTTGGAAAAAACTGATCCAGAGAAATGAAAAAATCCCATTGAACAGACACTAATAGACCTATATTAGGGGAAAAATTCCTTCCTGACTCCACTTACGGCAATCAGACTAGTTGCCTGGATCAACGCCCCATCAACTAGTTACCACCAAAACCCCAAATCTGTTGCCCATAACCTGTAACATTATATTTTTCAAGAAAGGCGTCGAGGCCCTCCTTGAATTTTAGTAGTGAATCAACCACCAATAGTTGTGAATCATCTGACAGCCGCTCTGTTCTTCTCATTGGCTTCTCCGCGGATTAGGACAACACCTGGGACATGGTTGTTTTTCTGCAGTTCAGACGTCTTATCTAACAGTTTTATTTTCTACAGCACAAAAGTAAAAAGGGTAAAGTGCGAATATATCTGTGTAGAACCCTTATCTGACGAGCTACATCACATTTACCAATCTGTTTTCCATCTAAGCCAGTGATAGGAATCCAGCACTGCCGAGGCCTCGTCACTTACATGCGCCTGAATCCTACCGCTCCGCATTCTGGGTCCTGTAATTAGTCACGGATGCTTCACTTGCAATTTAAAGTGGACATCTGCCAGTAAGAAAATCAGGACCGGTGTGCTGTGATCTGCAATAAAAGGCAAAGACATTATCAATAGTGGGGCGTGTGCAGGGCCGGCGTCAGCACCCGGCACACCCGGGCAAGTGCCGGGGCCCTGAGCAGGCGGGGGGGCCCACTCGCCGTCTGGCACCCCAGCGCCGCCACTGGGCCCCCGCCCCCGCCTGCTCAGGGCCCCGGCATCAGATGGCACAATACTTACCTCTCCCGTGCCTCCGCTGCCGCAGCTCCGGGCTCCAGGGGGCGCCGGCGCTTCCTCTCACAGCAGGCCGCTGAATGACGTCATCATTCAGCGGCCGGCTGTGACAGAGAGCGCGGACGCTGGACGGGTAAGACGTGTGTGTGTGTCTCTCTGTGTGTGTGTGTCTGTGTGTATGTAGTGTGGTGCTTTGTGTGTGTGTGTGTGTGTATGTATGTGAGAGAGTGCTTGTGTGCTGTCTGTGTGTGATGATGGGCAGGCATTGCTGATAATGGGGAGGCATTGATGATGATGATGGGGAGAACATGATGATAATGGGCAGGCATTGATCATAATGGGCAGGCATTGATGATGGGGAGAAGATGATGATTGGCAGGCATTGATGATAATGGGGAGGCCATGATGATAATGGGCAGGCATTGATGATGGGGAGGAGATGATGATGATGGGCAGGCATTGATGATGATGGGGAGGAGATGATGATGATGATGGGCAGGCATTGATGATGATGGGGAGGAGATGATGATGATGATGGGCAGGCATTGATGATAATGGGGAGGCCATGATGATGATGGGGAGACAATGATGATGATAAGGAGGCAATGATGATGATGGGGAGACAATGATGATGATAAGGAGGAAATGATGATGATGAGGAGGAAATCATGATGATAATGGGGAGTCTTTCCACAGCGCCCTTTCCTGAGCCGTAACAGTGCAGAACGCAGTACAGCACAGAGGAGAGCTCCATATTTTGTATGGAGCATTATATGGGGACCAGTATCCTGTATGGAGCATTATATGGGGACCAGTATCCTGTATGGAGCATTATATTGGGTCCAGTATTCTGTATGGAGCATTATTTTGGGTCCAGTATTCTGTATGGAGCATTATATGAGGGGTGACATCCTGCATGGGGTATTATATGGGTGATGAGGGGGAGACTGTGATGCCCATAATATTGTATGGAGGACTGTACTGTCCAGTCTGTACTGTGCGCTGTGAGGATTTGGCGGTTTTTGAGCTATTGTACAATTTACAATAGGCATCAGTCATGTAATGGAAGAAGTGAAGTGTTTGGCATTGTACTATACCCATATTTCTCTGCAGTATCTGTGCATCATGAATCGTGGTCTGTGTTAAAGGGGCCCACTGAGGCTCTTTCGCCCGGGGCCCATAAAAACCTGGAGCCGGCCCTGGGCGTGTGCCTGCCAAACCATGTGGTGGTCCCGTCAATCCTAATCACCTGACTATAGCGGGTGCAGGGGCTGCACCACTGATATGTCTGCCCTGACTATAGCGGGTGCAGGGGCTGCACCACTGTATGTCTGCCCCTGACTAAGCAGGTGCGGCTGGCACCAGATATATCCGTCCCTGACTAAGCAGTGCGGGCTCCCTGTGCCATCCTGACTATAGCGGGTGCAGGGGCTGCACCACTGATAATGTCGCCCCTGACTACAGCGGTGGAGGGCTGCACCATGATATTCCACCCCTGACTATAAGCAGGTGCAGGGGCTGCACCACTGATATGTCCACCCTGACTATAGCAGGTAGGGGCTGCACACTGATATGTCCGCCCTGACTACAGCGGTGCAGGCACACCATGTATGTCCCTGCATATGCTCACCAGATCACCTGACTATAGCGGGTGCAGGGGCTGCACCACTGATATGTCCACCCTGACTATAGCGGTGTAGGGGCTGCACCCTGATATGTCGCCCTGACTAAGCGGGCTGGGGCACCACTGATATGTCCCCCTGACTATAGCAGGTGAGGGGCTGCACCACTGATATGTCCACCCTGACTATAGCGGTGAGGGGCTGCACCCACTGATATGTCCGCCCCTGACTACAGCGGGTGCAGGGGCTGCACCACTGATATGTCCACCCTGACTAAAGCGGGTGCAGGGGCTGCACCACTGATATTCCACCCTGACTATAGCAGGTGTAGGGGCGCACCCACTGATATGTCCCCCTGACTACAGCGGGTGCAGGGCTACACCACTGATATGTCCCCCCTGACTATAGCAGGTGTAGGGGCTGCACCACTGATATGTCCACCCCTGACTATAGCAGGTGTAGGGGCTGCACCCCTGATATGTCCGCCCCTGACTACAGCGGGTGCAGGGGCTACACCACTGATATGTCCACCCCTGACTAAGCGGGTGCAGGGGCTGCACCACTGATATATCTGTCCCTGACTATAGCAGGTGTAGGGACTGCACCCCTGATATGTCCACCCCTGACTATAGCAGGTGCAGGGGCTACACCACTGATATGTCCACCCCTGACTACAGCGGGTGCAGGGCTACACCACTGATATGTCTGCCCCTGACTACAGCGGGTGCAGGGCTACACCACTGATATGTCTGCCCCTGACTACAGCGGGTGCCGGGCGCACCCTGATATTCCGCCCTGACAAGGGCAGGCTGCACATGATATGTCCACCCCTGACTAAGCAGGTGCGGGGCGCACACTGATATGTCCGCCCTGCTACAGCGGGTGCAGGGCTAACCACTGATATGTCCCCTGACTATAGCAGGTGCCGGGGCGGCACCACTGATATCCGTCCCTGACTAAGGGGGTGCAGGGGCTGCAACACTGATATGTCCACCCTGACTATAGCAGGTGCCGGGGCGGCACACTGATATACGTCCCTGACTAAAGCGGGTGCAGGGGCTACACCAATGATATATGTCCTCCTTGACTTATAGCGGGTGTAGGGGCTGCACCACTCATATGTCCACCCCTGACTATAGCGGGTGCAGGGCTACACCACTGATATGTCCACCCCTGACTATAGCAGGTGTAGGGGCTGCACCCTCATAGTCCACCCCCTGACTATAGCAGGTGTAGGGGCTGCACCCCTGATATATCAGCCCCTGACTAAGCGGGTGCAGGGGCTGCAGTTGCAGTTTTAGTCTATCGGAGAATAAAAGGTCCCTTTGACCGATATAAGAAGTCCAGTAATATTTCGGACTTGTAAGATTTGGGGGTCCTGTTACAGACTTTGCATGAGAGTGATGCACCCCTCTCACTTGAATACACACCTGGCTGTATTGCTACAGTAGTTTAGGGGAAATTTGCCATGTTGGGAAAATCGCATTGTAGTGATCTAAAAAAAACATAATTTTAGAAACATTTAGACTTCTGTTGTCTGACGCCCTGTACAAAGTGCGCACTGCTGAATTTTTCATTATAGGGGGAATGTGTTTTAATAACCTCGAGGGATCAGATTTCTGGTTTTTCTTCAGTTCCTGTGGGGTATACGGGTGTCGGATAGGATGGGTGCACCTGCGTCTCCTTCATTATGTGCGCACAGATTGTGCTGCACCTGGGATTCTTCTACAGGAACATAAAGGCAAAATATTAATATCAGACGCTGCAACATCAATGGGAAATCCGAGACACCTTATTCTACCCGTATATATGATGGGGGACGAAAAGGAGGTTTACACTAAATTCAGGAAAATTGTAACTCTGGAATGGCAAAAAAAGAAAATCCATAAACTTCGATATTCCTGTACTGGGATCTCAAGATTGTTGTCAAAATTTCCTCCCCTTGTCCTTCGCTTCTTCCAAGAGCCATAACTTTTCTATTTTTCCCCAGACATCTAACGTGCTTAAAAACAGGAAAAAGTAGTTGCACGCAGTGTATTTTTCACTCGGATTCTACTTGAAACTCGCCTGATTAAGGCTACTTTCACACATCAGGTTTTTTCCAGCAGCAGGATCAGGCGTCGTGCCGGAGCGACGGATCCAGCGTAAATTGTGGAAAACTGATGAAACGGATCTGTTTTTCCGCCTGCACCGTCTAGCGGATCCGGCAAAAAAACGGATCTGTTTTATCAGTTTTCCATCCATTTCGTCCGTTTTTTTATCCGTTTTACGACGGATCCAGTTTTTAAAAACGCCCATGGGTGGTTCCCAAACGATGATCTGTTTCCTGGGGGCTGGCCAATTGGATCTGAGCATGCTCAGACTTATAAACCGGATCCGGTGACCGGATCCGTTTTTTTCCAGATCCGGCGCGTTCCAGCGCCCATAGACTTCTATTGTATCAAAAAGCCGGAAGCGCCGCATCCGGTGCTGTCCAGTTTTTCGCTGCAGACAAAAATTTTTACTGGAGACGTTTTTTCCACATGCCGGAATTAAAATTTTAGCCGATCCGGCAAAAAACGGGAGGCCATGTGACGCGATCCGGCGCTAATACAAGTTAATGAGAAAAAAACGTATTTCGCCGGATCCGTTTTTTTCTAAAAATGGCCGGATCCTGCCGGACTGAAAAACCTGATGTGTGAAAGTAGCCTAACCAGTGCATGGCGTCTGTAAAAAGTGACCATAACGCACAGCAATGTACAAAAACGCCTGGTGTGCACACGTTCAGACTTCTGTTACTTCTTTTTACAGCTTTTAGGGTTTGGAAACTGAAGGATGAAAGAAGCAGCTTGTCCGTTCTTTTGGGCATCTTCCGCTAGAAAACAGCTCGCTAGATACACTTTAAACTATAGTAAAAAGACAAAAAGACGGAGCAAAACCGCCACCGAAGATCACCAGATTTTTCCTAAAGTGGCTTCACCCATAATGGCCATTCCGCCATTGTGTCTGGGCTTTGGTTTTGACGCCATTCACTGGGAGGTAAAAATAAAAAAGGACCTAGCAAAATGATTCTGTAAGTAAGACAATTACGGCGTTGCCAAACTGGCACAGATTTTTTTTTATATTTTAATGGTTAAAACTGCAACAACAAAAAAAACTGCAAATACAGTTGTCGCTGTCGTAGGCAGGTTGGGTTAAAAAATTAATAATATTTTTGAATGCTCGTCCAATAAACCAGAATATTTCATATTCCACAATGTTTTGCTACATGGGAATGGCAGCCAATTTGACCCTGATTATCTGCAGCGCTCACGAGGCATAACATTGTCACACAAGAGTTGGGACGCTGGGGTGGCTCCAGTGCAGCAGAGGGGTATAAGGCTACACTGCAGCATTTAAGAAGGGGCTATATGAGTAGTGGACAACCCTTTTATCTAGGAACTTGGGTCTAAGTAGGGGTAATGTTTCTCCTTGTGAAGTATATCAGAGTGAGGAGTCTTATAAGCCATGCATGCCCCTCTGGGAAATTACATATGCAAATTGTCTCTTCAGGGAGGAAGAGGACTAGAACTCTAGAGCCACCTAAAAGTCAATAACGACTCTTTAACGAGCCTTGCAATATGATAAAAGCCGAGAACAAGAATCACAATTTGCCGACATGATGCTTCGGGTTGTTGCCCCTCATCAGCGCAAAGTATGAGATCTGATTTAGCTAGGTGAGAGACTCTTGGATGGGGTGTAAGGAGTAATGTTTCTTCTTGTGGAGAATGACAAGACAAGGCTGGCATGTTAGAGTGAGGAGACTTATAAGTCATGCATGCTCCTCTGGGAAATTACATATGCAAATTGTCTCTTCAGGGAGGAAGAGGACTAGCACTCTAGAGCCACCTAAAAGTCAATAACAACTCTTTAACGAGCCTTGCAATATGATAAAAGCCGAGAACAAGAATCACAATTTGCCGACATGATGCTTCGGGCTGTTGCCCCTCATCAGTGCAAAGTATGAGATCTGAATTAGCTAGATGAGAGACTCTTGGATGGGGTGTAAGGAGGAATGTTTCTCCTTGTGGAGAATGACAAGACAAGGCTGACATGTTAGAGTGAGGAGACTTATAAGCCATGCATGCTCCTTTGGGAAATTACATATGCAAATTGTCTCTTCAGAGAGTAAGAGGCCTAGAACTCTAGGACTACCTAAAAGTCAATAACGACTCTTTAACGAGCCTTGCGATATGACTTAAGATAAAAGCCAAACCAGAATCTCAATTTGCAGACATGATGCTTTGGGCTGTTGCCTCTCATCAGCGCAAATTATGAGATCTGATTTAGCTAGGTGAGAGACTCTTGCCTGTGGTGTAACGGGGGAATATTACTCCTTGCGGAGAATGACATGTCAAGCCTGGCATGTAAGAGTGAGGAGACTTATAAGCCATGAAGTTGCAAACTCTGCTTCCAGCTGTATCTCTGAGAACAGGAATGGTAATTGCCTTTGCACCACTCCACAGGTTCTGCGCTTTCTTTGGGGCAACTTTTACCAGCAATCCAGAGTCAAACTGTTTCCAAGGCACCAGAGAGATAATTAAATTAATTTATTTATCCAAAATGCATCATTAAAGCAACACTTTGGCCTTTTTCAAGCATGAGCAAAATGTCAGATAAATCGAGTAAAATTATGGTGCCTTAGAAACAATTTGTCCCCGGCCTCTCTAGGAACAACCGATGTCTTTGGATCTTTTTTTGCATCATTTTTCTTCTTTGTACAAAGAAATGATCTCTTTATGGTGTTTTGGTAAAACCAATGTGAATACTTCTCGTCCAATTATGACAAGAGCATTCTTAAAGTGATACCTTTATTGGCTAACCAGAAAATTATATGTTCGCAAGCTTTCAGAGCGCAGAGGCTCCTTCTTCAGGCAAGATTACATTTGGAATAATAAGAAAGACACATTAGATGCTTACTATAGTAGGAAATTTGTTCAAGACCTGGGAGGTGTGATGCCTTCAAAAGATAAGCAAAGGAAATCGAATTAGCATTTTCTTACAAATGGAGAGCTAGTGGGAATGTGTTCTTTAGCTATCTGGAGTCCTTCTGGTGAAGGTGTGAACTGTGTCTATGTAGTGGACCATAAAACCGGGTGTTAAGTTGAGTCCTAGTGTCAAAGTATTGAACATCCTAATAAGTTTGAATTCCCCCACATGAGCATCCTAAGGAAAATTGGTGCTGATCTCCAACCCATATTCCACAGAGACCACAAATTGAAAGACATATTCCCAGAACTACCACTCCTCTCCTACAAACAGCCCCCTAACTTAAGGAATCTCCTTGTCAGAAGTGTCCTCTCGTCACCATCAGTGACTGGCACATTCCCATGTAACAACAAAAAATGCAAAACTTGTACCCACATATTACCAACAAATACAGTCCGTGTACCAAACACAAATCAGGACTATAAGGTCATGGGTTCCTTTTCATGTACATCCTCCAATGTGGTGTACATGATACAATGTACAAGGTGCCCTGGAGCTATCTATATTGGGGAAACCATGCAAAAACTACAAACAAGGATGAATCTACACAGACATACGATCAGGAATGAAATGGACACGCCTGTGGGAAAACATTTCTCTGGAACAGGACATTTTATGACAGACTTAAAAGTCTTAATACTAAAAGGTCATTTTAAGGATGACAGGGAGAGAAAAATATGGGAATTCAAACTTATTAGGATGTTCAATACTTTGACACTAGGACTCAACTTAACACCCAGTTTTATGGTCCACTACATAGACACAGTTCACACCTTCACCAGAAGGACTCCAGATAGCTAAGAACACATTCCCACTAGCTCTCCATTTGTAAGAAAATGCTAATTCGATTTCCTTTGCTTATCTTTTGAAGGCATCACACCTCCCAGGTCTTGAACAAATTTCCTACTATAGTAAGCATCTAATGTGTCTGTAAGGTTCTTTGTCTCTGTTGACATGTTCCTTGAAACTCAGTTTTCCGTCGGCCATTTTGCTTTCTGTCTTTCTGCAGCTCTTGCCCTCAGTTAATATGGAGTTTCCAGTTTTCATGTTCCCGCCCTGATTCTTCCCTCTTACTTCTTAAGCAGCCTCAGCTGAACAATCAGTGCTCGTGAATCAAGCCTCAGTCAGTCTGTGACCTGACTCCTGAAACCTTGGACTTGTACTCCAGCTATTCCCTACTGAGGAACCTTGGAACACTTTTGGACTCTGGAAACCTGCTGTTTGGTGAATCCATGTTTGCAGAGGAATTACGGTACAGAGAAGAGATCCTGAACCTGCTTTGGAGATTTATTGTAGTGGTTGAAGTTACTCTGGCCTGCTGTGTCTCCTGTCGCTGTTCCTGCAAACTGTGTGAACTTTTCAGCATGCTTGTATGAAGTAATACAAGTCATTTTCATATCAACCTGTGTCTCCTGTTTTTCCTCGCACCCAAGCACAAGACGCTATAGGAATTGTACACTGTACATGACAAGATTCAGGAGCCAATGTTTAGTGTCTGCTGGGTCTGGGAAAGCCGTGTCTGCTGTGACTGTGGATATCAGATGTCTGTTTAATACTTATGTGATGACAGTGGTTGTGACTTCTCACAACCATTCCAGGTGAGCGCATTCCCTTAAAATTTTACTCTGGAGTGTTACCACAGGTAAACACTATTGTTTTTTTTTTTTTTCCTTTCCTCTTCTCCTTTCAGCACTTCTGCCTTAAAAGATCTGGAGGATGGAGGCCCGCATAAAGGAACTTTGCAGAGTGACTGATACAATCCTTTCAGATGTACAGACTTTAAAAACCCGTTTTGCAAGCCTACAGGACCTCACTAATCATAATTTGCAAGTGTTTGGACAGACTACCCAGAAATTGCGAGCCAGGATTGAGGCTCTAGAGGAACGAGTCCAGGCTCCTGCCATAACCCGAGTTCTGGGATCCCCAAATTACCTCCTTTTCGTTTCGGCGGTGAACGTGAGAAATTCAGGGGATTTATTAACCAATGCAATCTATTTTTCTCTGCACATGCTTCACAATTTCCCACTGAATGATCCAAAGTGCTTACTATAATCATGTTGCTTACCAATAAGGCTTTGATGTGGGCAAACCCTCTGATTGAGACTGAGGATGATTGTTTGAATCACCTTGATGCTTTTATTTCAGCCATGGGGCAGGTGTTTGATGACCCCAATCGAGGTGCAACAGCTGAAGCAGCCATGTTAACTTTGCGCCAAGGTAAGCGTTCAGTAGCCGAATATGCCCTGGATTTCAGGAGATGGGCTCTTGATACCACTTGGGACACTTCCGCTAAAAAATCTATTTTTCGGAAAGGGTTGTCTCCACTGATTAAGGATGAACTTGCTCGTGCCGACCCTCCCACTGCGTTAGGTGACTTTATTAACTATTGTATCCGTATTGATGCTCGTCTGACTGAACGCAGACAAGAGAGATGGTTCGAAAATAATCGCACTAACCTTTTACTACCTCCCTCCTCAGCTAAGGAACCTTTGAGTAGGATCACAAGGGAACCAGAACCTGAACCCATGCAGGTGGACTCTTTACAAAGACGGGTTAGTGATGCACGCAAAGAACATCGTATAAAGGAAAATCTATGTTTCTACTGTGGTAAGTCAGGGCACTTCATTATAAACTGCCCCAGCCGTTCTCGTAAGACTACTGCAGCAGTCATTCACTGTGAGTGTTGCGAGAGGAGCTCTGTCATGTCCGAGCCTCAGGCTCCAGAGAGATCTGCTGCAAGAGATCTTGATTTCTCAGACTTAAACTCTGTTAGTTCTGGGGACGATGACGGTATAAATGCTGCAATTTTTCAAGTTTCCTCAGCGGTGTCCCAGCTGAGTTATAAAAGAAACAGTTCTCATTGCTTCCTTTCCATCAAACTCTGGGTTGACTCAGTCTGGGTGTCTAGCTCTGCTATGATCGACTCAGGAGCAAGTGGAAATTTTATGGATATCTCCTTTGCTCTGAAACAGGGGATACGTTCAGTGAAGAAGGCTACTCCAGTACAGATGGAGACTGTGGATGGCTCTCTACTGACTTCTGGACCAGTGGATCAAGAAACAGAGCCTTTGAGGGTCCTTATGGGTAAAGATCATCAGGAGAAAATGTCTTTTTTGCTTATCTCTTCTCCCCACTTTCCCATTATTCTAGGGCTACCATGGCTGCAGGCGCAGAATCCTACGATTAACTGGGAGACCAAGGAATTACACTTTCCGGAGAAACAGATGAGTCAAGGAGTTTCAGCTTGCTCTGTTCCTAAAGGAACCATGTCAGTCCCTGAACTACCAGCTGTATACCAGGACTATGTGGATTTATGTGACAAGAAGAACGATGATCAGCTTCCTCCTCACCGTCCATATGATTGTCCAATTGAATTATTGCCTGGAGCCGAGATACCTTTTGGTAAGATCTACCCCCTAGCGGGGCCCGAGCTAAAAGCTTTGAAGGATTATATAGACGAAAATTTAGCCAAGGGCTTCATACGCCCCTCTTCATCTCCCGCAGGTGCACCCATCTTCTTTGTGAAGAAGAAAGATGGATCTCTGAGACCCTGCATAGACTATAGGGAACTCAATAAGGTTACTATTAGGAAACCGTTATCCATTGCCTTTAATCCCTGAGTTGTTGGAGAGAGTGCGGCATGCCAAAATTTTCTCTAAACTGGATCTCCGTGGGGCCTATAACTTGGTCCGTATTAGACCTGGGGATGAATGGAAGACTGCTTTCAGGTCACGCTATGGACACTTTGAATATCTAGTTATGCCTTTTGGTCTGAGTACCGCCCCAGCCACTTTCCAACACTTCGTGAATGATATCTTCAGGGATCTCCTAGATACATTTGTGGTGATTTATCTGGATGATATTCTAATTTTTTCTAACTCCACAGAGGAACATCATGGACATGTGAGAATGGTCTTAGAAGCCTAAGACAAAACCATCTCTACATCAAACTTGAAAAATGTGAATTCCATAGGACCGAAATTCAATTTCTGGGGTATGTACTATCTACGCAAGGGATTAGTATGGATGGAAGCAAGACCCAAGCCATCAAGGATTGGCCAATTCCTAGAAATGTGAAGGAGGTGCAGCGTTTCATCGGGTTTGCCAACTTCTATAGACGTTTCATTAAGAATTTTTCTGAGGTAGTGTCACCTATCACCCAACTTACCCGGAAACAGTCTAAGTTCTCCTGGACCCCGCAAGCTCAGGAAGCATTTTCCTGTTTAAAGGATAAATTTACCACCGCACCTATCTTAGTACATCCCAACCCCAAACTTGCTTTCATAATAGAGGTGGATGCTTCAGACTGTGCCGTTGGAGCTATACTCTCTCAGAGAACAGGTGAGATGAATGTCTTGCATCCCTGTGCCTTCTTTTCCCAGCAGTTGTCTTCGGCTGAGAGGAACTACGATGTGGGCAATAGAGAATTGTTGGCCATTATTGCCGCCTTCAAGGAATGGAGACACCTTCTTCAGGGAGCTGCACAGCAAATAGTCGTCCTGACAGACCATCGTAACCTTGAATTTATCAGGTCGGCTAAGTGCCTGATTCCTCGCCAGGCTCGCTGGAATCTTTTCCTAAACCAATTTAATTTTGTCATTTCTTATAGACCAGGATCGCGCAATGGAAAGGCTGATGCACTCTCTAGGATTCATTCAGCAGAGACACGTCCACTTACTCCTCCTAAGACTATTCTTCCTGACTCTAGATTCCTGGGAGTGATTCATAATCAAGACCTACTTAAGGACATCAAGGAAGCATACCATGCGGATTCTTTGTTGGCTCAACCCCCAAGGGACGTAATTCTTGTCTTTAAGAATGGTGTGTGGATTCAGGGACAACGTCTGTATATACCTGAAACAGTCAGATTGAGAGTATTGCAACTCATCCACGATTCCAAGATAGCCGGGCATAGGGGAATTCTAAAGACACAAGAATTTCTTTCTCGTTTCTTTTGGTGGCCCACTTACAGGAAAGATGTCTTAAACTATGTCACTTCATGTGAAGTCTGTGCAAGATGCAAAACACCTCGCTCCTCACCAACTGGTCTGTTGCAACCTCTTCCCACCCCGTCCCGCCCGTGGGGATCCATTTCTATGGACTTCATTGTGGAGTTACCAACCTCTCAAGGGAAGAACACCATTCTAGTGGTGGTTGACCGTCTAACAAAGGCAGCTCATTTTATCCCTTGTGTCGGCTTACCCACTGCAAAACAGACATCAGACTTGATGATTAAGAATGTGTTTCGCTTACATGGAGTACGGATGAGGTCATTTCGGATCGAGGGGTGCAATTCACTTCAAGGTTTTGGCAAAATTTCTGTGCAGCATTGAACATTAAAGTAAACCTTTCTTCTGCTTTTCATCCCCAGACTAATGGACAGACAGAACGAACCAATCAGACCCTGGAGCAGTATCTCCGCTGTTTTATCTGCCACCTACAGGATGATTGGGTGGATCTACTTCCACTGGCTGAGTTCTCTTATAACAACTCTCAGAGCGCCTCCACTAAGCAGTCTCCTTTTTACTCCAATCTAGGTTATCATCCTAACATTCTTCCTCGATTTCCCATAGATACGCCCTTGCCGGCAGTGGCTGAAAGAATCACTTCTTTACAAAAGAATATGGATCTTCTAAAGGAAAATCTAGAATTGGCTCAGGAAAGGTACAAGAAAGCAGCAGATAAATTTCGTAAACCTGCACAAGCTTTCAAGGTAGGAGATTTGGTCTGGCTGTCAACCAGAAATCTTAAATTAAAGATTCCATCGTCTAAATTGGGACATAAGTACATTGGACCTTATAAGATCAATAAGATTATAAGTGCTGTTGCTTGTCGTCTTCAACTGCCCAGAACTATGAGAATCCACCCTGTCTTTCATGTATCCCTACTAAAGGCTGCAACACCCAATACGTTTCCTGGACGTTCTTCTCCTTGCCCTGACCCAGTGCTGGTCGATGGTCAGGAAGAATTTATGGTGGAAAGGATTCTAGATTCCAGGTTGTACAGAAATCAGTTGCAATATTTGATTAAATGGCAGGGCTACCCAGTGGAGGACAATTCATGGGAACCAGTCAATAATGTAAATGCTCCTCGCCTGCTCCGCCAGTTTCATCAGAGGTACCCTGACAAGCCTGGTCTGAGGTCATCCGGAGGTTGTCCCTAAGGGGGGAGTAATGTAAGGTTCTTTGTCTCTGTTGACATGTTCCTTGAAACTCAGTTTTCCGTCGGCCATTTTGCTTTCTGTCTTTCTGCAGCTCTTGCCCTCAGTTAATATGGAGTTTCCAGTTTTCATGTTCCCGCCCTGATTCTTCCCTCTTGCTTCTTAAGCAGCCTCAGCTGAACAATCAGTGCTCGTGAATCAAGCCTCAGTCAGTCTGTGACCTGACTCCTGAAACCTTGGACTTGTACTCCAGCTATTCCCTACTGAGGAACCTTGGAACACTTTTGGACTCTGGAAACCTGCTTTTGGTGAATCCATGTTTGCAGAGGAATTACGGTACAGAGAAGAGATCCTGAACCTGCTTTGGAGATTTATTGTAGTGCTTGAAGTTACTCAGGCCTGCTGTGTCTCCTGTCGCTGTTCCTGCAAACTGTGTGAACTTTTCAGCATGCTTGTATGAAGTAATACAAGTCATTTCATATCAACCTGTGTCTAATGTGTTTTCCTCGCACCCAAGCACAAGACGCTATAGGAACTGTACACTATACATGACAGTGTCTTTCTTATTATTCCAAATGTAATCTTGCCTGAAGAAGGAGCCTCTGCGCTCTGAAAGCTTGCGAACATATAATTTTCTGGTTAGCCAATAAAGGTATCACTTTAAGAATGCTCTTGTCATAATTGGACGGAGAAGTATTCACATCGATTTTTCTGGCTAACACGGTACCACAATATAATTTATTATTGTACACCATGAAAATGGAAGATACCCCAATGTACCGACCACAGATGGATTTGAAAAATCTCCTGAAGAAACTGGCACAAATGAACAGCGACATCTTCTTTCTATCCAGATGCAAAAAGGAAAACCTAATCCCTAAAGGCCTCATGATAAGGAATCCAACAAAATATACCTACAACACCCATTTTTCACAGAAACTTTGCTGCAGATCATCTGAGAGACTGCGGAATCATCTCATTGGATTTTTCTACCACAAGAAGAGGACCATCCATAAAGAGATAAATTACCTACAGGACCGAATACAAGGACCGGGTTCATGTTTCATCAAGGAGACGCTACAGGAATTCTACAATAATTTACAACATCACCTCATTATCAACAAGAAAAAGAAACTGGACAGACTCAGGAAGAAAGCAGGTCTCAATTTAGCTGAAGGTAAGCCCTGTTTACAGAATCATTTATATACATTGCCCTCTGTTGTGAACCTCTCACAATACAAGCCAAACACAGGAGAAATGCATGTTCTATCAAAGGGACTAACATTCTGTCCTACAAAACAGCTGGATACGGCTCAGTTCTGTAGTGACATCGAGGAATTCTTCCGCAGATTGCCACTCAAAGAATTCTTTCATAACCATGCAGATATCACTTCACAAGACAATGTGAATAACACAGCAAAAAAGAAAAAGAGGACAAACTGGACCCCGCAACCTGGACACAACCAAACTCTGGATCATTACATAGACTGTTTCCGCAAAAAAGTTAAATCTGACATTTTGGACAGACACCATAAAGTGCCAAACAATATCAGTATGGAGGAAAGAAAAGCCATACAATCCTTAAAAGCCAACAACAATATCATCATCAAACCAGCGGACAAAGGTGGAGCTATAGTCATCATGAACACGACAGATTACATCCAGGAAGCAAACAGACAACTCTTGGATATAAAATACTACACTCCACTTCAGGAAGATCCTACCAAACAATACACAGAGGAACTAACACGTATCATTAATGGATTTGATTCTACTTCATCCTCACTACTGGAACTAGTACCAGGCAATCCCAAAACAGGCACCTTCTACATGTTGCCTAAAATACACAAAGAAGGTAATCCTGGGAGGCCCATCATCTCTGGTATTGGGACTTTAACTGAGAATATCTCCGGCTGGGTGGAGAACATTCTGAAACCCTTGGTGAGGAGCACACCCAGCTATATCCAGGACACCATGGATATTCTTTGCAAATTGTCAGCGCTGGGCCCACTTCCAAGGGACACGATACTAGCCACCATGGACGTAGAGTCTCTCTATTCCAACATTCCTCATGAGGATGGAATCACAGCATGTAAATATTTCCTTCAAAAGAACAATCTGGCCACAGAACCAACACTGCAATTCATCAGGTTTGTGCTTCATCACAACTATTTTTCTTTTGGGAACAATTTATACCAACAGTGCATGGGCAGCGCCATGGGAAGCAAAATGTCCCCACAATATGCAAACCTATTTATGGCGAAACTGGAGGAGGAGTTTTTGTCATCTTGCCCTATTAAACCTCTTGCATACTTCCGCTACATTGATGATCTGCTAATAATCTGGACAGGCTCAAAAGATGATCTGCTCACCTTCCACAATAACTTCAACAAATACCACCCAACCATCAAGCTCACCCTCAACTTTTCAAAGTCTCAAATACATTTTCTGGACTTGACCATATACATCAAGGACAACGCCATACAAACATCAATTTACCATAAGCCCACAGGACGTCCAGCATACCTTAGATGGAACATCTTTCATCCAAGACACACAAAAAAATCCATCATCTACAGTCAAGCTCTGAGATATATTCGGATCTGTTCAGACAGTAAAGACAGGGAACTACAGCTGCTATCTCTGAGGAATACATTCCTACAACAAGGATACCATCCACTGGTAATAGATGAACAGATCCACAGGGCTACAAGAATCCCAAGAAGCAACCTCCTGGATTACAAACTGAGAGAGGACAACAACAGGGTACCTCTTGTGGTCACATACAACCCCCACATGAGCATCCTAAGGAAAATTGGTGCTGATCTCCAACCCATATTCCACAGAGACCACAAATTGAAAGACATATTCCCAGAACTACCACTCCTCTCCTACAAACAGCCCCCTAACTTAAGGAATCTCCTTGTCAGAAGTGTCCTCTCGTCACCATCAGTGACTGGCACATTCCCATGTAACAACAAAAAATGCAAAACTTGTACCCACATATTACCAACAAATACAGTCCGTGTACCAAACACAAATCAGGACTATAAGGTCATGGGTTCCTTTTCATGTACATCCTCCAATGTGGTGTACATGATACAATGTACAAGGTGCCCTGGAGCTATCTATATTGGGGAAACCATGCAAAAACTACAAACAAGGATGAATCTACACAGACATACGATCAGGAATGAAATGGACACGCCTGTGGGAAAACATTTCTCTGGAACTGGACATTGTATGACAGACTTAAAAGTCTTAATACTAAAAGGTCATTTTAAGGATGACAGGGAGAGAAAAATATGGGAATTCAAACTTATTAGGATGTTCAATACTTTGACACTAGGACTCAACTTAACACCCGGTTTTATGGTCCACTACATAGACACAGTTCACACCTTCACTAGAAGGACTCCAGATAGCTAAGAACACATTCCCACTAGCTCTCCATTTGTAAGAAAATGCTAATTCGATTTCCTTTGCTTATCTTTTGAAGGCATCACACCTCCCAGGTCTTGAACAAATTTCCTACTATAGTAAGCATCTAATGTGTCTTTCTTATTATTCCAAATGTAATCTTGCCTGAAGAAGGAGCCTCTGCGCTCTGAAAGCTTGCGAACATATAATTTTCTGGTTAGCCAATAAAGGTATCACTTTAAGAATGCTCTTGTCATAATTGGACGGAGAAGTATTCACATCGATTTTTCTGGCTAACACGGTACCACAATATAATTTATTATTGTACACCGGTAAAACCAATAAAATTAGTGAACTAGGAACCATCGCACCTGAGGACAGAGCTAAGATTCTTCATGAAGGCGGTATCTGCTCCGTCTGCAGCAGTTATAACAGCCAGCCCGGCTCTACTACCGTAAGTACTGTACCAAAGACGCTTGTAACGAAGGGGTGAATAATTCGGCACCAGCCAGTAAAAGTTGCTTTTCGTGCTGATTTTGGAGAAACCGCTTGCTGTATTAGTTGTGTTGCGTTTTTTCCATTTTTCTTGTATCATTGTTTATTGTAAATAACAAATGTAAATTTTGCAAATAAATCAAATTTGCAATGGGGGGAAAGAATAATTTTGAACAATTTTGATTGCAATTCTCTATTATATATATGCTTAGAAATATAAAAAAGTAATGACTCAGAGTCATAATGAAAAAAATGCTGAGTTCTTAAGGGTTTAAAAATTGGATGTAGCATTCGGAAACCTCACGTGCATGAAATGTATGTGGACACGTGCCGTCCATGTGCTGCTACTCTTCGGGACGCGTCCTATATAAAAGCGGGGGGCGTCTGCTACTTGGAATCTTTCCGATATCAATCCTCAAATGTTGGCAAAGTTTAATAACGCAGACTGAGCCCATGCACTTACAACCTGATATATCATCCACACAGAGAGCACTGACATAGCCGCCATATGTCTGGTGTTTCATTATATAATCCCGCAGTACAGCATCAGATATAAGGAATCTAATCTACACAGCCCCTATGTCATCCCATAGGTTTACACAGGATTTCATGTTCTAATGAGTCTCCGGGGATGATGCGCACCAGGATGAAGCTGCAGGACTCATCAGTGAGCTCAGCGATCCCCCACCTGCAAGCAAATCACAGGAGAGGGGTAAAAGGAGACCTCACGGAGGGTCTAAGGAAAACACCTTCCATACAATGATAAACACACACACACTGTATGCACTGTACGCACCACACACACACACACTGTTTACGCCGTACGCACCTCACACACCACTTTATACGCCGTACCACCACACCACACTGTATCACACACACACACACACACTGTATAGCCATACGTACCTCACACACACTTATAGCCGTACTCCCACACACACACTGTATCACCACACACACACTGTATATGCCGCCCGCCAGGGCTGTGGGGTACTCGGCACCAAGCCCGTCGACTTCTATGGGGGATGTCATGGCGGCCACGACTCGGTCCGTGGCCCTGGGCGCTCACCAAAAAGGGGATATTTACAGGGGATTAGTGTTCGTATGATGATTAGTGACGCCACCTGTAGTGTCTGGTCAGGGTGACCAGCGCTGCTGTGCAGGTCCTCTGGAAGGGATTGTGTTGTGCAGCTAGATGATAAGCCTCCTACAGGTGAGGCTGTGTCCTTCCAGGGCAGGTAGATGTGGTAGTGCAGGAATGGTGCTTGCGATGTAGCAGTGGGGAGTGTGCGACGCTGGAATAACTCTAGGAGACAGTCCACGTGCAGTTCAGGGATTTTACTCACAGTCTGTCGGATCCATACAGATGCCCGCTTGGCACTGTGTCCTCCAGGTAAGTGGTCCAGCAACCCCCAGGTAGATTGGTCGCACTCCCAAAGACTCCCTTTCAGTAATGTTCCTTTCTGGCCTTCTACCTTTCTCTCCGTGCTATTACTCCTTACTTCCTTGCACCTTCACCCAGTCAGAGTCTCAGACGAAGGGAGCTGTGAGCCCTTTCAGTAAACAGATCAGTCCTTTGTCTGCACGTACTTGACCCCGTAATGCTGCCTTCCGGTAGAGATGCTGGTGGAATATCGCAATGGTCCATAAAGAGACCACCGCTGTCGGCTTTACTAGCAGAGCCTGAAGCTTCCCGCTAGTCTAGGGCCCGTGCCTCGTATCGGCCTGGTCCTTCTAATCCTAGAATGGGCTACAGCTTCAATCACTGTCTCGGCCCAGGATCCTCTCGCTCCTCTGGCAGTTGCTTCCAAAGATCAGCTCAGGACAAGCCACAGTCCAAGACTGGCTGCTCTCTAATCTAACATGCAGCCTAAGTGCTGCCTAAGCTCCACCCACCCAGCTACACACCCTTTCCTAACCAGGCTGAGTCAGACCATCCTCCCTAAGGGTCCGTTCGTATTCTCAGCTGGCATGGTGTGGTGGGATGCAGGTGTGGAGTCCTAGGAGTGTGTTATGAATGTGCTAGAGATGGTTTCTGAGCAGAGGCTCCCTCTGGTGGTTACAGACAGTACTGAACCTTTCAGCGAGGAGTGGCAATCTGGAATCATGGACTGGTCTGATATAAGGGAGGTTCCCTCCCATGATGGTTGCCGGTGATCAATTGTTCTTGTCTCAATTGTGGTTCCTGGTTCATTTGGAAGTTTGCTGGAGTCCTGCCTGCATCTCCTGCTTTCAGATAAGATATTTTTTGCTTTTCTTTTTGTGCTTGCTTTTTGCATTGTTTTCTGCACTTTTGTAGAGGTCAGCCAGGTCCCCTCCTGGGGCCTGAGCTCCTCACAGTTTTTCTGCAGCCACTGTTATTTGCTCATTTGCTTTTCCTGTTTTTTCAGCGGCTGCGGCTGGTTTTTGTTCACACTGAGATCTGATTTAATGGGTGGCGAGATCGTGTGATCTCAGTATTTTTGTAATCAGAATTGTTGGATTTTTGTAGGGTTTTCTGGGTTGCAGAAAGTAATCTCTCCTGTCCTATCCTATTTAGTCAGCTTGTGGCCCCAGCGTTTGCTCAGTCTATTTTCTGCCTATGTTTGTATTTTCATCTTGTCTAACCGCCATTATATGTTTGGGGGCTTCCTATTTTCTTTTGGGGATCTGCTCCGGGGCAGATAGCTTTCATCTTTCTGCCTTTAGGTGTAGTTATCTCTCAGGCTGTGACGAGGCGTCTAGGATCAACGTAGGAACGCTCCACGGCTACCTCTAGTTGTGTCGTTAGTTTAGGAATCTGCAACCCATCAGTTACCAACATCTCAGGTGTTCGGCTGCCCTGCTGTTGTTCCTGTCCTCCTCAGCTACCGAAACATAACAGTATCACCGGCCATAACTGAAAATTATATGGTACTCACAGAAGGGAAAAAAAAGTGTGGAAAGAAAAAAAAGTTGTCAGAGATGTCAGAGATTTTTTTTTTCTGTCTGTTGCATTTTTTCCCTCTTTTTCTCTGGGTGCTGAGGAGGATTTTTTTTCTCTCAATGGAGTTTGCACAGTTGTCTGGCCGTGTGGATCAGCTTGTCACTGAGGTTCGGAGTATTGCTACCTATCTTGCTGGGTTGCCGGTTGTGGAACCTAGGATTCCCATGCCAGATTTGTTTTTGGGGGATCGGGCTACATTTCTGAATTTCAAAAATAACTGTAAGTTGTTTTTTGCCTTAAAGCCTAAGTCTTTAGGTAACGCAGCACAGCAGGTTCAAATTGTCATCTCTCTCCTCTCTCCTATTGATGCATGTTTTCTGGCTCTGGGGTTATTGTACGATGAACCTAATGTCACTGATCAAGCTGAAAAAACCTTGTTGGCATTAAATCAGGGTCTTGAAGACGCTGAGTTGTACTGTCAGAAATTCCGAAAGTGGCAGTTCCTGACCAAATGGAATGATGATGCTTTGGCAGCCCTTTTTCGGAAGGGGCTGTCAGAGAATGTAAAGGATGTTATGGTGGGATTCCCTGCTCCCTCTGGTCTCAATGATTCTATGTCATTAGCGATTCAAATTGACAGACATTTGCGTGAGCGCAGAGGTATGCGTGACATAGTGTTGCCTTGTGAGGCAGCTTCTGAGCCCATGCAGTGTGATAGAGTGACTTCTGGGGCTCAGCGTAATAAGTTTCGAAAGCGCAATGGGTTATGTTTCTACTGTGGTGATGCCTCTCATGCTATTTCAGTCTGCCCTAAGCGGGGAAGACGTTTTGCACGCTCAGTTGTCTTGGTTAGTGTTCAGACTAAATTTCTGTTGACTGTTACCCTGATTTGCTCCCTGTCCACATTTTCTGCTCAGGTTTTTGTTGATTCAGGAGCAGCTATTAACCTGATGGATTTTGAAGTTGCCAAACTTTGTGGGTTTCCCATGATATCCCTGCGGAAGTCTATTCCCCTACTGGGCATTGATTCTACCCCTTTGGCAGAGAATAAACCCCGTTTTTCTACTCAGGTGAATGAGGCTTAAACCCGTTTCATCAGGAGAGTTGCAAATTTCTGGTGCTGTATAATCTGCATGACATTATTGTACTAGGTTTCCCTTGGGTTACAGTCTCATAATCCTTTTTTGGATTGGAAATCTGTTATGAATGTTTTAGAAATGAATTCTGAGCAGAAGCTCCCTCTGGTGGTTAACAAACGTACTGAACCATCAATGGGGATTGGAAATCAGGACTCACGGACTGGCGGGATATAAGGGGGGGTTTCCCCATCAGGGTTTTGCCGGTGACAATTGTTCTTGTCTCAACCAACGTTGTTTCCTGGTTCACTTGGAAGCTTGCTGAGTCTTGCCTCTCTCCTCTCTCAGATATGATATTTTCTGTTTTTGTTTTGTCTTGCCATTAGCAATTTTCTCTGCTTTTTCTGTGAGGTTGGCCAGGTTCCCTCATCGGGGGGCTTGGGCGCTCTCGGTTCCTCTGGAGCCACTATTGTTTGTTCATTTGCCTTTTCCAGTTTTTCTGTGGCTGCGGCTTAGTTTTGTAACACCAGAGAACTAATTTTTGGGGGGTAGAGGTCGTGTGATCTCAGGTGTTTTTGCATAGTAACGTTGGGCTTTTTTTAGGGTTTTTTTTGGATTGCAGTAAGTATCCTTCCTATCCTTTTCTGTCCAGGCAGATTGGGCCCCAGTTTGTCATACTATTTTCTGTCTTGTCTGTATTTTCCTCTTGTCTAACCGCCATTACATTTTGGGGGCTTCCTATGTTCTTTGGGGATCTGCTCCGGGGCAGATAGCTTTCCTCTTTCCCATCTTTAGGTGTAGTTAGCCTCTCAGGCTGTGACGAGGCGTCTGGACCAACGTAGGGAAAGCTCCACGGCTGCCTTTAGTTGTGGTGGTTAGTCAGGGTACTGCAAACCAGTAGATCCCAACCTCTCTGGTTTATTGCCGTTTTTGCCTGCTCTTCTCAGCTACCAAAACATGACAGTATCACCCGGCCAAACTGAAAACTGTATGGTACTCACAGAAGGGAAAAATAGTGTGGAAAGAAAAAAGTTGTCAGAGTTGTCAAGATTTTTTTTTTTCTGTTTGTTGCATTTTTTTTCCCTCTTTTTCTCTGGGTTCTGAGAAGGATTTTTTTTTCTCTCAATGGGAGTTTGCACAGTTGTCTGGCCGTGTGGATCAGCTTGCCACTGAAGTTCGGAATATTGCTACATTCTTTCAAAGGTTTCCGGTTGTGGAACTAGGATCCCCATGCCAGATTTTTTTTGGGGGATGAGCTAAATTTCTGAATTTCAAAATAACTGTAAGTTGTTTTTTGCCTTTTAAAACCTAAGTCCCCCGGGAAGCAGCACAGCGGTTTAAAATTTTCATCTCTTCCCGCGCGGCGACCTCAGGGTTG
>JARQOD010000002.1:17092892-17151418 GCA_033576555.1 Oophaga sylvatica
ACGACGCATTGAATGGGCCCATCCGGCGCTATGCAAGTCAATAAAAAAAAAAACCCGAAAGGGGGCCATCGGTTTTTCGATGCGGCTGCGGCTAAATGCCGGGGGCCGTAGGCGCCACCGATGTGAAAAAGAGGCCTTACCTGAAGCTGAGGAACTTAACAAAAAGTGACATCTACTGCTCCCTGTGCTCATTTAAGGGGCGAAGGAGCGGCAGGGAAAAAGGGAAAGAGTGACCGAGGTGATATAAAAACTTTAGCTGCCCCATCTGCCAACCGGACTCGGGTCGAAGCTTGCAAAAAACCTTCACGGCTAGTGGAGAAAAGGATCCCGTTTTTTCAGGCGCAGGGGGGCCCTTCAGTGCGAAACGTAAGGGGGTTAGGAAGAGGGGGCTGGAGGCCCCGCCAAAAGGGGGCCTGTTTTTCCCAAAAGCCCTCATCACAAGTCCCCGGGCGTAGCAATGAGAGGAGAAAAAACTTACTTCAGCGGTTTGGAAACCACACAAAGGTAAGGAGGCCTTAAACCTATCAGTGATTCCGGTGTAAAACTGTATGGCCGCTTGCGGGAAAACATTCCCCTGGAAAATGAGGGGAAGGTAACTGTAAAGCTTGATATTCATTCACGCAATTCTCGTTCCCCACTAGAGGCATATCAGATATTTGTGTGTGACGTAGCAAAGTGAGGGATTCCAGTCAGTCGGTGAGGGGAGGGGAAAGCACATTCTAGTCGAGCTCGTCTGAGCAAAAAGATTTTCAAGTTCCTGTCTTTGCAAAAAAATTTCAGTTTTTTTTTCGTTTCAGTCGAGACAGAGGAAGGGGGGGGAGTTCTCTTGGAGGGAGAGGCACTGAAGACGTTCCTGAAGGGCTGGAAGTTCATTATACAACGTGGGGAGAGAATAGACGGACTTATCTAGCCGTCAAAAATATATTGAACTGAGTGTACCAAAACAAGCTCCGGTTTCAAAAAAAGGGGGAAAGTGACTTCAGAGCACCAAAATACAGTTGACGAAGCGTCCTGGGTGTTGGACAGAGTTCAAAAAGGAAAAAAGGGAAAAAGGGACCAGCTTTAAAAGAGCCAACTGGGACAGGTCAGTGAGCACTGAAGGAAAGCTGACCTTGACCCCTTTTGTACACGGCTTATTTAAGGGCGAGACCCGGGGGGGGGCCGAGTGGAGAAGTAAGATAAACAAGGGAATCACCCTCATCAGTTTAACCGGACCCGGGGTCAGAAGAATTGCTGTCTTCAGTTAGGATAAAAACCCGGGGAGGCCTTGCTGGTTTAAGTCGCAAAGGTACCCTAAGCGGTACGTAACGGAGTCGGGAAAAGGGGGACTTTGACGGCCCTAAAAAATAAGGATGTGTTGAGCATTCCGTACCGCAAGTTGGGTTTTGGGCGAATTGCGTTACGGAATTCCATATTAATTTCCCTTTTTTTACTTTTTAAATTTTCGTATCCGGAACGGAATTCCCCCAAAATTTTTTTGAGGGCAATGTTTTTTTTATCACCAATTGGAATCCTCGAAGTGGGGCACCCCCTGAAAGCTGCGGTCATCTTAACTAATGGCATGGCTGTGTTTGGCTGTGAAATGATGTCGAATGCACTATAAAAGGCGCCGCCCCCTTTTTTAGCGTCACTGTGCGTGAACTCAGTAAGGGGACAGACCTACTTGTCACTTGGGGGACGTTGAAAAGCGATTTTGTGTACTACTGTGCTTGAGGCAGGCTAGTTTCCCCAAACCCTGTGTAAAGCTTCATTTTGCCCCTGTTGTTTTAAAAACCGTGCAAGGTTGTGTGTGTGACAGTGCAGGTGACGCTGCAGTTTGCTTGATCCACCGCTGTTTGTGGCCCTGCCTGTCCTTACCTTTTTTTTTTTTTTTTTTTTTTTATTTTTTGGAAAATTTGGGGCCCCTCCTTTATTAGAAAAAAAAATAAATTTTAGTGTGACGTGCTTCCTCCGTAACAATACTTGGTTGCAACACTAAGAACTCACAAGGAGCTTTTCACGTTTTGGGGCAGTTGTGTTTTAGTGTTCACTTCAGTCTGTGTTTTTTATTTTTTTTAGTGAATCAGCTCCGTTACATTTTTAAGCCTGCTGTTGTACTTGCGAGGTGTCTAGGGTCTCCTTTTAAATTTATCTCCAATTTTTCTGCTACATTCATTTAAATAAATCTAATCTATTAGTGTGAGCGTTCCCCGTATAAATACATTGGTTGCAAACACTATAGAATCGAAAGGAGCTTTTACAGTTGGGACGTTGTGTTTTCAGTGTTCACTCAGTCTTTTTTTTTTTACTTTTTGAGTGCAGATCCGCTCAGTTACTGTTCAAGCACTGTTTTTTGTACTGCGAGCGTGTCTCAGTGGCTCATCCTTTTATTTATCTCCAATTGGTTCTGTAAATTCCATTTAAAATAATCAATCTTTAGTGTGAGCGCTTCCATCCGTATCTTACTTTTGGTTTAAAAACCTATAGAAACAAAAGGAGCTTTTCCAATTGGGACTTTGTTTTCAGTGTTCACTTCAGTTGTGTTTTTTTTTTTTTTGAGTGCAGTCAGCCCTTTTACTTTTTCAAGCATGCTGCTTGTACTTGCTGAGGGTGTCTCAGTGGTATTTTTTCATTTATCTAAAATTGGTTTGCTACATTCCTTTAAAAAAAATCTAATTTTTAGTGTGACCGCTTCCCCCGTAAAAAACATTGGTTGCAAACCTATAGAAGTACAGAAAAGGGCTTTCACAGATTGGGCAGTTGTGTTTCAGTGTTCACTTCAGTCTTTTGTTTTTTATTTTTTGAGTGCGATCACGCTCCGTTACTTTCAAGCACTGTGCTTGTACTTGCTGAGCGTGTCTCATGGCTCATCCTTTTCATTTATCTCAATGGTTGCTACATTCCATTTAAAATAAATCTAATCTATTGTGTGACGCGCTTCCATCCGTAACAATACATTGGTTGCAAACAATATAGGTACAAAACGGGCCTTTCACAGCTACTGAACAGGGTTTTTTTTAATTTTTTAACTAAAATTATTTTTTAAATGACACAAATATAAGTAATTTGAAGGGGAAAATAGTCCTACATCCTTTTGTTTGCCCAAATTACAGGTGTCATCATGCCCCTTAAAATCAACAATGTATTATTATATTTACTTGTTGCTTTTATTTTAAAAAGCCAAGAACACAGAAGGAAACCTTCGCACTGCTCTGTTGTCAAAGTTCAACCACATTTGCACTTCCAAACATTGCGCATTTGAGGCATGAGTGAGTTGGATTGGTCAAAGTTATGGAGTGGAAGGTTCACCACAGACCCTAAGCATAAGTATCTTTTGGTTAGCATTTGTGTTAGAATGGGGGATATCGCCAAAAAAAGTCCAATTATTTAGTTACAGATTTTTACAACACAAATCATTGAAGGTTTTAAATTTTGACGTTTCACTTGTTTACGCTTAGAAATAAGGGTGTAGCCTGTTTCTATGTGTAGCACTCCACTTTAAAGTTCAGTTTTTTAAACATGTGTACTAGGTAGCAGTAATTTTTGCCGGACACACAGCAGGGGAACGCAGGCGTTACTGAACCCCCCCTATTCTATGCTTGTGTATTGGTCTGTGGACACGACACTTCTGGCAGCAACTGGCAGTGTTGTACCCAGGAGTATGCTAGGTGGTGAAAGATGAACATAACAGGAGACATGGAAAAACTTGTCAACCGTTAGTTAATCTAAAACCGGACAGGCAAATTCAGGGAGATCATGCCTAGTTCATTTTCAAAAAGTAAGCCGTTCTACATTATCGTAGGATAGTGGCATGCAACGGTCTGTTAGTACACCCCCTGCCAGTAAAGACGCGCTCCGATAATACACTGGCAGAGATCAAGCAGCACCCCAATTTCATACTGGCAGCTCTGGCCATGTATCCAGCTTGGACACAAAACTTGAATGGGAAGAGCCTCTGAGAGTACATGAGAGGGCAAACTTTAGTCTGTCACCATCTTACGGAAAATGTTGCCTCCTGCTGTGGAGCCGTCTCGGAGGTGTAGACATTGGGGCGCTGCCACAAAACTTCGACACATTTGGAACATACTGTTCTTCCCTGTGCAAGGGGCTGCTTGTGCTCCCCTTGTTGCAGACTGTCTCCCTGCCTCGACGCACAGAGCTGCTTTGTAAATCAGTAGCAGCAGCAGTCTCCTCAGGCTGGAATGGAGAACATTAGGATTGCAACCAGTGTGTCTTGGTACTTCCGCATTTTACGCTCCCGGTTCAACGGTGTGATGGCTTTGTAAATTGTCCCCCGGGGCGAGGGTCTAGGAGGGTGTAACACCCAATAATCAGCCGTGGTGTGAAGTGTTCGATGCGGCGGTCGTTTTCCAGCCACTGCACATGAAATCAACCATGTCTGCGACCCCAAGGCCAGAAACTTGTCCCCCGCAAGAGGCGTCATCTCCGCCGCTTGCATCACCCCACCCTTGGTCTACATACTGAAATAGAGCATTGTTACCTCCCTCTGGGCGATTTTCTTCCTCCTCAATTGGGCTCCTCCTCACAAAGTCCTTCAAATAAATAAATTTACAAAATTTAAAACTCAAAAGTAAAAACTTTGTATCAAATTCTGTAACATCAGTTTTTTGGAAACCAATAGCATTACAAAAGGATAGACAAAAAATGTACATTATGGCTTTGTAAATACATTAAAAATTTGTAATGGTTATGAAATTGACAGCGATCTGGAGGTTCAATTGTTGATACGCATGGTACTTTGAAAGTCCTCCAGCCCTTTGTGAGGAACCAGTTGCGCTGACTGCCAGAAGGTGATGGAAATTTGTGACTCCTCATCCTCCTCCCCAAAGTCCTTCAAAAACATAAAATTTTACAAAAATTTAAAACTCAAAATTTAAAAACTTTGTATAAATTCTGTAACATCAGTTTATGGAAACAAAAATAGCATTACAAAGAAGCAAAAATGTACATTAGTGTTTGTAAATAATTAAAATTTGTAAGGTTATGAAAATATAGACAGCGACTTGGGGTTTCATTGTTGTTACACAGGTACTTTGAAAGTCCTCCAGCCCTTTGTGAGGAACCCGTTGCGCTGACTGTCCAGAAGGTGATGGAATTTTGTGACTCCTCACCCCACCTTTCCAAAACCCTGCCTTTGCTTTGCAGTTTTTTTGAAGCAGGCAGATAAGGGGGACAGTCAGGCTGACTAGTGATCACTGCACTCCCATCCGCGTTGATCACAAAAAGCAGCAAAACGTGCAGATATCCTTCATACAGTTATTCGCCCTCATTAATGGCAGTGGCTGCCCATTCATTTAGGATCCAATTTAATTACTGGTTCTCACCAAAAGCTCTCCACAGCGCAGCACCCCCCTACACTCCTCCCTTATTTTATTTACGGCCTAACCACTGCGCAAAATCTGCAAACGCCTTCGACTAACCCTCACTAATCCGTACCTCCCACTCCCAAAATCCAAGACTTCACCCGCGCTGCGCCAATCCTCTGGAATGCTCTACCCAAGAAATTAGGACTATCCGCAATTTGGATGGTTTCAGGCGCTCCCTCAAAAACACATTTGTTCACAGTGGCCTATCACATTCACTAATCAAGTCATTCTATGTGTAATTCTGTGTGTGTAGCCATTCACTATCTCCATGCATCCCTCACTTCCTTAAAATGGCTGGACCATCATTGTAAAAACACCATTGTATATAAACACCTGTACTTTGTATCTCCCACACCTCATTGTAGATTGTAAGCTTTCACCAGCAGGGGCGGCTGATTTTGCTTTAATATTGTATTGTTAACGTTGTTACTTATGACTCGTGTTTTGAAACTGTTAAACTGTAAGCACTGCGGAATATTATGGCGCTATATAAATAAATATATTATTATTCTTATTATAGAGGCCCACTCAGTAGTGGTGAAGTGTGAACGCCGCAAAATTGCGAGTTGACTGCGCCTGATGCAGCTGATACTCCATTACTGTTGGCTGCTGCTCACACAACCGCTCCAACATATGTAACGAGGAATTCCACCTGGTGGTACGTCACATATAATGCGATGTTCAATGAAGGTGAAATCTGCGTTGCAGAGCTGCAATCAGCGATCTGGCCATGCTGGAACGTCGCAAGTGAGCGCACTCTAGGCGGACCTTGTGCAGCAGTGCATCAAGATCCGGATAGTCCCTCAAAAAACTCTGCACGACCAAGTTGAGCACATATGACAGACATGGTATGTGACTGAGGTTGCCAAGGCCCAGAGCTGACACAGATTTCGGCCATTGTCACACACTACCAAGCCTGCTGTAGATTCTCTTCCAAAAACCACACGTCGCTCTCCTGCTTTATGGCATTACAGAGCTCCTGCGCTGTGTGGCTAAGATTCCCCATGGAAATTAATTTCAGGATGGCCTGTTGACATTTGGACACGGCTGTGCTCATATCGGTCGCAACAGGTAAACGTTCACGGGTCCATGTGGAGGTAGACCGTGACGGCTCCTGCAGCGATGATTCTGAGGAACTGGAATAGGAGGAGGAATCAATGTGTACAGACTTGATTCCTGCAATCCTTGGAGTTGGCAGAGCACGTACAGCGCCACTCGCAAGATCAGTACCCGGCTGCACAACATTGACCCAATGGGCAGTGAGGGAAAGGTATTGTCCCTGGCCATGGGTGTTAGAACCCTCTTGTTAGGTTTTGTTTCAGTTTGCTGGTCACATGACCTTTTTTCCCTATTTAGTCTGGCTCCGCCCTTCTGGCTTTGCTTGACTTCATTGTATTATCTACTGTTAAGCTAGCCGGGTGCTTAGGTGCCTTAATCTGTGAGTTTTGCTTGATGTTAGGATCACAAAGTATTATTTTTCTGTTTAATTATCCATGCTACAATTTATGTTAGGAGGTGTCCACCTTTTCTCCCAGTCCCTAGATCTTGTAGGGATTACTCCCTCGCAACTATAGGTCTTCGTTCACACTAGATGAGGACTTTAGCGGGTCTGGTCGCAGGATCAGGTTCCCCGTTACATCGTAGGGATTCAGCTTAGTTGTATTGTAGGGACAGAATTCCCCTTCTTTCCTTACTGGTTGTAGCAGATCATAACAATGGGTACTGGTCCACGCATCGGTGGTCAGGTGGACCTTGCTACTGAGGGCTTTTAGTAGCGCATGTTTAATTTTTCCCTCAACATGCTTTTGCAGACCAGGGACGGCTTGCCTGCTGAAATGAAATCGGCTTGGCACATTGTATTGTGGGATTGACAATGATATTCAGTTACGGAAACTGTCTGTCTCCACCAGCCTGAATCACAGCATTTCAAGGGACAGGAGTTTTGCAATGCCAGCATTCAGAGCCTGTGCTCGTGCATGGTTTGCGGAGTATGGCCGTCTTTTATCCCATGCCTGTGCTACCGCTGCTGTTTTTGGGCCTGGGAGTGTGAGGATGACAGGGAACTTGCTGCTGTGTGTGGAATAACAGTTTGTCTCTGGACAACAGTGGCCGAGGTTCTTCCATGGCGATCCTGTGAGGAAGCATAACCAGCTGTGTGTGAGCTCGATGAAGAGGCTTCAACACAACCTGAAGATGTAGGTGCTGCTGTAGGTTGGCCTACATCTCCAGTGTGTCTTTGTAACTCAACTACGTGCTTTGTCCGCACATGTTTACACATATTTGTGGTATTGAGGTGACTGACACTTTTAGCTATTTTTAATTTTTGATTACACAGCTTGCATTTCACATAGCAAATATCATGTGCAAGTGTGTGAAAAAAGGACCACGCAGTGCAAGTCCTGGGAGCGCACGTTTTGACTTTTGGAACACAACTGCTCCGAACAGGTGCCAAACTGGAGGCTACAGGCAAACGAGTCTGCAGCCTAACTCTCCCTCCTGTTTGTACCGTTGGGGCAATGTCTTCCTCTATCTTCCTTCTATCACTAACCATTTCTCTAGGCCTCTCCCAGCTTTCAACCAAAGTACTGGTTCTCACCCACAAAGCTCTCCACAGTGCAGCACCCCTCCTACATCTCCTCCCTCATTTCTATCTATCGGCCTAACCGACTGCTGCGCTCTGCAAACGACTTTCGACTAACCTCTGCACTAATACGTACCTCCCACTCCCGACTCCAAGACTTCTCCTGCTCTACGCCAATCCTCTGGAATGCTGTACCCCAAGAAATTAGGACTATCCACAATTTGCATGGTTTTCAGGCGCTCCCTCAAAACACATTTGTTCAGAGCGGCCTATCACATTCACTAATCAAAGTCATTCTATGTATTCTGTGTAAGTGTGTGTGTGTCTCTAGCCCATTCACTATCTCCATCCCTCAGTCCCTTAAGATGGCTGGAACATCATTGTAAATGCACCATTGTATATAAACACCTATACTTTGTATCTCCCCCATCTCATTGTACATTGTAAGCTGTCACGAGCAGGGGCGACTTATTTAGCTTAAATTATTGTATTGTTAACGTTGTTACTTATGACTTGTGTTCTGAAACTGCTAAACTGTAAAGCGCTGCGGAATATGATGGCGCTATATAAATAAAATATTATTATTATTCCTCTGAGCTGCTCCCACCACCTTCCTGTTCTTCATGCCATGTTGGGTATTGGACCTCATCATCTCCACTACCCTCTTCCAACACCTGCTGTTGGGTGGTCTGGCCAGCACCATGCTCAACAGAAACTGGCACCTGGGTCTCATCATCATCATCAGATGCGTTCTGCGGTGTGCTGACCATCGGCACTGTCTCACCCGCCTCTTCAGATTCAGAGGACACAGCTGTTGCGCATCACTGCATACTCCCTCTTCTTCACATTACAGAATGCTGCTTGGCTGGGCCCCTGTTTGCAAGCCAATAGATTCTGAGAACAGAAGCAGACACTCAGCTGGCTCCTGTACAGAACTCTCTGACTGCCTGGGCAATTTGCCAGGCGGTGAAGAGACAGATGGTTGCCCAACAGTGCTGTGGTCCTGAGAGGAGGTGGAAGCAATTGAAGTCGATGCATTGGCTGAGATCCAAACAACAACGGCTTCAATTTGTTCTTCCCGCAGCAGGGGGGTACTCCGAGCTCCTACAAAAGTGCGCATAAAGGAACGCTCACGGCCCGGGGAAAACTGGTGGATGCTGTGTCACTGGGGGCCGCAGCAGCCACAGAATCCCCACGTCCTCTCCCTGAAGAAACTCCACGACCACGTGCCTTACTCCCTGCCTTCTTCATCTTGGTAGATTGATAAAGAAAGTCTGAAAAGTTATAAGGCCTAAGTGTGGTTATTCCGCAGAGACTGCAGTGAACACTGCACACAACTGTTCAGTAGGTGTGAAAGGCCCCTTTGTGTACTTCTATAGTGTTTGCAACCAATGTATTGTATACGGATGGAAGCACGTCACACTAATAGATTTTATTTATTTGTAATAGAGTGGAGCAGCAACAATTAGAGAAAAATTTCAAGGATGTGCCAGTGACACACGCTCAGCAGACTACAACCAGCAGTGGTTGAAGAACTAACTGGAGCGTGATCTGCACTCCAAAAAGGAAAACCTCAGACTACAGTGAACACTGCACACAACTGTTCACTACCCAACGCGTCTCAGCAGGAAGGCAGTCTGTGCGTCAAAACAAAGGCGCAAGCATACATCCACGTACCCTGTTTATAAAGCTATATAAAAAAAATTATGTAGTAGTGACGCACACTTTATTGAGGTACAGTATTACATCGCCATTCACCATCTGTGGCTATGCAGTCTCATCTATATATACCTTATCTATCCGTTGTCATGCTTGCAAGTCGACAGTCAGGCATAAATAGCAATTTTCACTATGCACTATGCACTTTTTAAAGGTTATGTTTGTTAATAAACATGATTATTGCCACATATTATGAGTATTACATGATGGAAATTGTATAATTTTGTATAAACTGTTTAGTGACATTATTCAGCAAATGTAACATTTTAGTAATGTCACAGATAACTTGTAATGCTGATGATGTTTTGAAGTCAGACATTCATTGTCTATACAATAAAAATGGTGTACATACTGTTACTTATCCATCATTAATGGATTCAGATATGTACTTGTATGCTTTTATGTACAACCGTATAGCAGATTCCTTAACTAATTTATTTTGTGGTTTGCATTGCTGTTCAACATGTTAATGTATGTGTTTATGTTTGTCAATTCTTTATTTATCTAGATATTAGTTTAAATGAAATCATCATCTTATGGTAGTAAAGGTTATCTTTCTCTTGTTTGAAGTATAGACATTTAAAATTGACAGGTAACAAGGAAATTACTTGATCTAGTATTTAAACATCCTCCTTGACCCTGGGCTCCAACACCGCCAGTTGTTGCTCGGAAGTGCTGTTAGCACAGTCAACACTTGCTCCTGTGTTACTGGGGTTCAGTAACGTCAGCTGGTCCTCGGTTGTGCCATTGGCTCTTTTCCTTCTGCTGCCCCTCCGGGTTCCAGTACCGTCAGCTGGTTCTCCGCAGTGCCTTTGGCCTAGGTGCCTCCATCTCGGTATCCGAGTTCCAGCAACGTCTGCTGGTCCTTGGTAGTGCTTTGGAGCACAGGTACCTCCTGCTTAGTAACCGTGTCCCAGTAACGTCAGCTGGTCCTCGGTTGTGCCATTGGCTCTTTTCCTTCTGCTGCCCCTCCGGGTTCCAGTACCGTCAGCTGGTTCTCCGCAGTGCCTTTGGCCTAGGTGCCTCCATCTCGGTATCCGAGTTCCAGCAACGTCTGCTGGTCCTTGGTAGTGCTTTGGAGCACAGGTACCTCCTGCTTAGTAACCGTGTCCCAGTAACATCAGCTGGTACAAGATTGTGCTACAAATACAAGATACGGAACAAGAGACACAAGAACAATAAGCAGAAGATCTAAAAGCAGAAGAACATGAAGTATAAGACCAAAATGAAGAGCAAAATATATGCTCTAAATTCTAAGCAGAAGAAGACTAAGCAGTGTATGGGGGTGAGTCCGTTCCTCCTCGTGGTGCCCCTGGAAAATGCCTGCTGCTGCAGGCTAAACTGAACACGGACAAATACTGTTGTAATTTAAATCTTTTGTGACAGCAAGAACGGAAGGATGAAAAATTCATACTTTGACAGATTACAAGTACAGGATTCTCTGTCACAAATAAGAATATGATGAAGAAGATGAAGTACAATATGAATAAGAATAATAGTTTAATAAGAAGAATATGAGTAATGTTAACAAAAAGATGAATAGCAAGAAGTTTAAGAAGAAGATAAAGAAGGTGAAGATGAAGAATAATTTGATGAAAAAGATGATGCTGCAGAAGATTATGAAGGAGAAAGTGTGTGAAAAGTTAAAAAGGTGAAGATGAAGAGCATGGAAGTTGTGTAATATACATATTTGCCAAAATATAAAAAACGTTAACATTGTCAATTTCTTCGTCAATCCGAACATCTTTAAAAAAAAAAATATTTATGCTATTCCATTTGATTGGGTTAAACATCTATGCCTTTAATGTCTCCTCAACCTTCCACAATACATTCTACATTACTCTTTCTTGTTTTCCTTCATGTACAATTAACCAACAAGGCAAGAATGGGTTTTTTTTAATTTCGATATTTTGTTCCCATAGACTTACATGGGACTTCCGGTATCGATATCGGGTATCGCCGATATTTTAGTGATATCGGCGATACCATTCCGATTCCGATACTTTAGGATATCGGAAAGTATCGCTCAACTCTAGTAAGGACTTAGTTCTCTCAACATCTGATAATCAGAGACATAGAAGACTCCACCACAATGTTGGCCGGGTGTAGTTATTGCTATTGAAAGAGTTGCACTTGACTTTATGCAAGTTTGTACTCACATACACCTTAAAGAGAAAGGAGGCCTCTAACCTGCTCAACAGTTTTCCTGAATGTGCATTCTCCACCCCGACCAGCTTCCCGGGACCTGCTTGAAACATCTACAAGTAAAGGTATGGAAAGAGATTGCATTGTGTGTGACTGACTTCTTATACCACCATAGACTTTGAGGGACCAGTCCCACCTGTGGGGGACTTAACATCTAGCTGCCATAACATCCCCTCAGAGATCTACCCTGCAGCGCTGGTCAATCAGATCAGAAACCACAGGTGGCGTCACAAACTACTATAACTACAATCCCCTGTAAATATTCCCCCATTGCATGACCGCCAGGGCCACGGACCGAGCTCTGCTGCCAGTGACATTCCCCATAGACTTCCATGGGCTCGGTTCCGAGTACCCCATAGCCCTGGTACCACCAATGTGGTGCGCGTCACATCCTCCACCCTGAGCAGCTTCCCGGGACATGCCTGCAAATACCACCAGTAAAGGTATGAAAAGAGATTGACTTGTGTGTGTCTGCCTTATTGCTTGCACCCTTGCACTGCCATATACCTTGAGGGATCCAGTCTCGCCTGTGGGAGACTTAACACCTTGCTGCCAAATAACAACCCCTCAGAGGATTCACCCTGCAGCGCTGGTCACCCTGATCAGAAACCACAGGTGGCGTCATGAACAATTCCTACAATCCCCTGTAAATATCCCCCTTTGAATGAGCGCCCAGGGCAACGGACCGAGCTGCGCTACGGGCTCGGTGCCGAGTAACCCATAACCCTGGTGTTGTGCGGCTCATCTTTGGCGTCACGAACAGGATAAGAAGCTCGCTATACGTGAGTCCCGTGTGCCTAATTGGACTGTTTTTGTGCTAGAGACTGTGTTGCTGTTTTGTGATTTTTGGGGCCAATTGTCCGCCATTGCCCGCCAAAGTACACCGCTACAGTGCAAAGAGAAGGGGCGTATCTGCAGAAAGCGCGCGGAGTCCCGGACACGCCCCCAACGCTGACGCGGCGGCAGGTCCTGTGGAGAGCTTCAGAGTGCCGGCGACGCAGGTCCTTCCCCACCGCTGTGCCTGGCAGAGCTGCAGCCTTCAGGAGAAGGTAGGCCACACTTAACTAGGGGGGGCACAGACATGTCGCAGCCACAAGCTGACAGCGCGGCCCAGAGCGACAGCTCCAATGACTTACCCGCCGGCGCTGCAGCACAGGATGGAATCGCTGGCCCCTCACCAGGTCCGGTGGCCCCGATAGTACCGCTGACGCTCCCATACCTGCCTGGAGCAAAGTGGCTCCCTCAGTATAGCGGTAAGCCGGATACCCTGCCAGGGTTTAAACGCAAAATATGCAGCATAATGGACATGTACCCTATGTCAGAGAAGCAAAGAGCTGCAGTAGTATTAGGACAATTGACTGGGGCTGCAGAAAGGGAAGTAGAGACTTGGACAGCTGCAGATCAGGAATCAGTGCTTTCAATTTTCTTAAAGCTACAGACTATTTTTGAGGACAGCACTGAAACAGATCTCCGGATGAGGTTCTACCAATGCTCTCAGAGACCAGATGACAGTATTAGGGACTACGCCTGCCGACTACAGGGGACCCTGCGAGCTCTCAAACAGGTTAACCCTATAAGTGCCATTAATGAAAGCAAAATGTTGAAGGAACAATTTGTACGGGGACTGAGGTCCCAAGCTGAAAGCAGAACTGTGCACTGGTGGTCCTTGGATCATCCTGACGCTACCTTTGATGCCTTAAAAGATATGATTATAAAAGGACTGCGACCCCTAGAAAATCCGGAGGTGGCAACCCAGTGTCACCCGGGTGAAGCCACTCTAAAGCCGGCAGCATCCACCTTTTCCCCGCTGGTGGCGGAAGCCAAAACGCAGGTGGCGCCCCCTACTGAGTTGGACTGTCTGCGCTCAGAAGTGCGCCAGCTGACTAAAAACCTGCCCGCTGTAATGAGTGCCCTGCAACTGCGGAAGGAAGAAGGACGAAAGATCCTGCTAGCCGACTGCCCAGAGGATGTCCCTTGGATGAACCGGAGGAAAAGAAGGACGTCGCCCCACCGGAGGAGGACAACGCCACCCCCAGGAGCGACCCCTGATCAGCACCATCCTCGCCGAGAGATCATCTGCTACCATTGCAACGGAAAAGGTCATCTAGCCCGACAGTGTCATTTAAACGAGCAGATCCTGGGTCCGAGGGCCAACACCCAGGAATAGACTCATCAGGCCCCTCAGACTGGAACCGCAGGTTTGTGGGAGGAAGACCCTACCTGTCCATAATCCTGGACGGGATCGCAATCCCTGCCCTGCTGGACACTGGATCTCAGATGACCATCATACCTGATGTCCTGTATAATAAGTTTTGGTCCATGGACAGTCTCCAGCCCCCGAACCCTGACTTTGCTGTGTATGCCTCTAATGGTCTCCCTGTTGATATACTAGGAGCCAAAAACGTGGACGTAAAGGTGGGCAGAGTGGAGCTGAAGGACCAGGGACTCTTAGTAGTAAAGACTGTAAATGAGGAAAATGGCTTAAATGTGGTTTTAGGTACAAACATTATTAGTAACTGTCTGGGAGAAGTTGTGTTTTTGCTCCAACAGCTCGCTGAAGTTGCCAAGCCAAAGCAAAAGGGAGTGATCCAGAGGGAGATCCGGGCCCTGATGTGCCAGCAGCAAGCGAAGCTGACAGATGGTGAAATTGGTAATGTACGGGTGACAGACCCGAACCCCATTGTGATACCCCCAATGAGTGAAATGCTTATATGGTGTAGAGCAGCAATAGGTCTGAGAGGACAGAACTACCAAGCAGTAGTAGAGCCCCATTGTTCAGAGCACAGACCTACACTTTTGACTGCTAGAGGGGTAGTGGAAGTAAGAAATGGGAGAGTACCAGTACGTCTTCTCAACTGGGGAGAAGATGAAGTAAATTTACCATGTTACGCCACTGTTGCTAAATTACATACCGTAGATAACAACTCCATTCTCACGACCGAGTCCTTAGCCTCCCGCCAACCAGCGGAGGATAATGACCCAGCAACCCAGGTGGAGGATTGGTGTCAGCAGCTCCATGTCGGGACAGACACCACTCCCGCCCACCAGAAACAGGGAGTACTACGGGTGGTACAGGAGTACGCACAGGTATTTAGCAAACACCCACTTGACTTTGGGACCATTAAGGGAGTACAACATCATATCCCTACAGGCAGCCATCCTCCCATCAAAGAGCGGTACAGGCCTATACCTCCAGCACACTACCAGAAAGCTAAGGAAATGTTGCGTGACATGAAGGAGGCAGGGGTGATAAGGGATAGTTGTAGTCCCTGGGCAGCACCTCTAGTCCTAGTTAAGAAAAAGGATGGAAGCATGAGAATGTGTGTAGATTACAGACAAGTAAATCGCATAACACATAAAGATGCATACCCTTTACCACGCATTGAGGAATCCTTAGCTGCCTTAAAAACTGCTAACTACTTTTCCACCCTCGACCTCACTAGTGGGTACTGGCAAGTAGCTGTGGCTGAGGAGGATCGGGAGAAGACGGCTTTCACCACCCCAGTGGGACTCTGTGAGTTTGACAGGATGCCGTTTGGACTCAGCAGTGCCCCGGGAACGTTTCAGAGAGTGATGGAGAGTTGCCTGGGACATCTCAACTTTGAAACCGTGTTGGTGTACCTGGATGACGTAATTGTGTACTCCAAGACGTATGAGGATCATCTGAAGCACCTGGCAGAGGTATTCGAGTCACTGTCCAAATACGGGATGAAACTGAAGCCTTCAAAGTCCATCTGCTCAAACAAAAGGTACAGTACTTGGGACATATTGTCAGCTCAGAAGGAGTGGCGCCAGACCCCGAGAAGGTCACTGCCATCCAGAAATGGCCGGAACCGAAGAATCTCAAGGAGGTGCGCCAGTTCCTGGGACTGACAGGTTACTACCGGAGGTTTGTAAAGGACTACACCAAGAAAGCAGCGCCTCTGCAGGACCTCCTGGTAGGACAACCCTCAAGAGCGGAAATCCTCCATTCCACTGGGGTAAAGAACAAGCTGAGGCATTCAAGGAGATGAAGGAGATCCTGACAGGCGATGAGATCTTAGCCTATCCTGACTACAGCCAACCATTCCTGCTGTATACTGATGCCAGCAATGAAGGATTGGGAGCTGTCCTCAGTCAGAAGCAAAATGGCCAAGAAAAAGTCATTGCATATGCAAGCAGGAAGCTCCGGCCAACCGAGAGAAACCCAGAGAACTATAGCAGCTTCAAGTTGGAGTTCCTGGCGCTGGTCTGGGCCATTACAGAAAGATTCAAGCATTACCTGGCCTCCAGCAAGTTCACTGCGTACACAGACAATAACCCCTTGACACATCTCGAAACCGCCAAGCTGGGAGCCATGGAGCAACGTTGGATGGCTCGGCTGTCGAACTATTAATTTACCATCAAGTACAGGGCGGGCCGTAAGAACGCCAACGCTGACGCTTTGTCCAGAATGCGGCATGAATCCTACAGAAGAGGAATCGGATGATCTAGAAGAGATTGAGCTACCTGCATTCCACAGAAATGGGATGATCCACAAACAACGAGCCTACAGGAAGCAGCGTGGTAAGACGTTAAACCCTTTACCTCACCACAGCTGGAAGGAGACCCAGAACAGCGACCCGGTTGTCAGCCACATCAAGGAACTGATAACTCAGGAAGGTCCTCCTTGGAGAAGGATGCGTCTCAACAAGCAAAGCAGCTTGAGAGAATGAGAGAAGCCGGCTGTTTATCTACCGAGAGAAGCTGTGCCGAAGGTACGTCAATCCCAGAACCCATGAGATGGTATGGCAGATAGTAGTGCCAAGAACAGACATCCAGATGGTGTTGGAAGCCTACCAGGATCGAGCGGGGCATTTTGGCTGGAAGAAGCTGGAAACTCTGCTGAAGTGTCGTTTCTACTGGGTGGGAATGCGAAGTTCCATCGAAAAATGGTGCAAGAACTGTGCGTCCTGTAGCCTCCAAAGAAAAGACTACAGCAGCCAGAAAGCACCCCTGCAACCCATCAAGACGACTCGTCCCTTGGAGATCGTGGCCTTGGACCATGTAAAGTTGTCACCCAGTCGGTCAGGATACTCATATGCCCTGACGATGGTGGATCACTACTCCAGGTTCCTGGTGGTCACCCCTGTCAAAGATCTGACAGCTGGAACAGCAGCAAAGACGTTTCAGGCGTATTTCTGCAGACCCCATGGATATCCAGAGCAAGTGTTAACTGATCAAGGTCCTGCCTTTGAAGCCGAATTGTTTAAAGAATTCTGTCACTTGTACGGGTGTAAGAAGATAAGAACCACACCGTACCACCCCCAAACCAATGGTCTCTGTGAGAAGATGAATCACATAGTCATTGATCTGCTGAAGATGGTACCACTTGAGGAGAGGAATCGGTGGCCAGACCTACTACCTGACCTGGTAGATCTGTACAATCACATACCTGTGAGTTCCACCAACTGCACTCCAGCCTACCTTATGCGAGCAAGACCAGGAAAGCTGCCCATGGATTTGGAACTTGGTGTTGTAGAACCAGAAGCTGATGTTACTACTGAAGATTGGGACACAAACAGACAGGAACAGTACAGGAGAGTACAAGCCTGCGTGGAAGATAGTCTCAATAAAGTAAGGGAAAAGCAAGAGGAGAACTACAACAAAAGTGCGCCAGCTAAGCCTTTTATGCCTGGAGAAATTGTGCTAAAAAGAAAAAGAAGAATGCACAAATTGGATGATCAGTGGGAACAAGAGCCATATGTCGTGCAAAATTCCAAATTTGACAACAGGAAAACCTGTACCATTAGCAAAGATGGAGGAATAACGACCACCACGGTATCCAGAGACCACCTAAAACTGTGTCCAGACATGTTAAAACTTCCCGAGGAAGAACTTGTTATGGAAAAAGAGAAATCAGGTGAAGTCATACACACGGACCTAGGAGATTTTCCTGCAGATTGGCCTTGTATCGGAGACGCTGTGATTATTCCAGTACTTCAATTTTACCAACCACAAGAAGCGCTTCAACGTCCAGTTGAGTCAGTTGCCGCAGCAGAAGAAATAGTTCAAGAAGAACCTGCTCCTGTAGCATCTCCAGAAGTAGTATCTCAAAGAATGGAATCTCAAAATGTGGAACCTTCAGATGTTGGGTCTCAGGTAGAAGAATCCCCTGGCGGAGCAGAACCGCATCGCCCAGTCGCTAGTATGCTTGCCAGATCCCTAGAGAGGTGGAGGCGGATTTACAGTTTGCCAGCACGCAGCACAGATAGGCTAGATGCTACTATACCTGACACCACACCACGTAGGTCAGTACGTACAACAAAAGGAAGGTTACCTGTTAGGTACCAAGAGTAGTCCTAGCAAATTAATCTAGTATGACCCAGACAGGGTTTACTTAATTGTACAAAGTTATGAAGAGAATTACACTTTATTGAGAATGTTATATGTGAAATGCTGTTTTGAAGGACTGCGTGGCTGAGGACTTTGCCAGCCCAAAAACTGTGTTGTAAATAGTTGGCACTCAGTGCCCCATCTTGGTTTTACGTAAGCCATTCTACCTCAGAAGAAAAACCCGTATGGTGTGGTCTTGAGTGAGGTCTGCAGCAAAGAAGTCCTGCAGCCCACCCAGGACCACCGTGGGAGGTTTGGTGCGGGTCCTCCACAAGAATCTTGTATTTATTGTGAAAAGTATTTTGATATTTTTCTATTTGCAACTTGTACACAATGTAACGTTAAAGTGTCCTTACCTCCCGCAAGGGATGAGTTATGTTGTTGATGTTATGATAAAAATTGTTTTTCCTTTTTCAGCCCGGGAGTGCTGAATATAACTAGGGGGGGATGTGTAGCCCAGCTGCGCTTGGTGTCACATGTTCCCTGGAGGATGCACGGAAAGGTAATTCACAAATACCTGATAAGCACATAACACTTGACATTTTTCCTGGTTCCACCAGAGGGAGCCCTTGAGACAGCAGTGAGTTAAAGACAATCTAGCTGAAAGTTAGTAGTCGTTGGTGTTACCTCAGGAGAGCAGACACGATATCTCTGAACGGAGTAACCTCGGACGAGCTGGGAGGGAGAAACCCCTGTCAGATTAGCCTGAGGGCTGAGGAAGCTTGAACGAGAAGCTGACATCTACTGCTGCCTGTGCTCATATTAAGGTGTGCGTAGGACGACAGGCGAGTGGACAAAAGGGAAAGAGTGACTGAGGTGATATAGCAACGATAGCTGCCTCCACTCTGCACAACCGGACACCGGGTCCGAAGCTTGCTAGAACCTTCACGGCTAGTGGGAGAAAACCGGAATCCCTGCTGGACTTCAGGTCGCAGAGGGGCCCTTCAGTGCTGATACGTAACCTGGGTTAGGAAGACGGGGGTCTGGCAGGTACCGCCATAGAGACACTGTTCTGTCCACAAAAAGACCTCATCACAAGATCAGCCGGGCGTAGCAAGGAGAAGGAGTTAAACTTAGCTTCATGCAGGTTGGAAACTCACACATTAAGAAGTAAGGAGGCCTTTAACCTACTCAGTGATTACCTGGATGTGCATCCTCCACCCTGAGCAGCTTCCCGGGACATGCCTGCAAATACCACCAGTAAAGGTATGAAAAGAGATTGACTTGTGTGTGTCTGCCTTATTGCTTGCACCCCTGCACTGCCATATACCTTGAGGGATCCAGTCTCGCCTGTGGGAGACTTAACACCTTGCTGCCAAATAACAACCCCTCAGAGGATTCACCCTGTAGCGCTGGTCACCCTGATCAGAAACCACAGGTGGCGTCACGAACAATTCCTACAATCCCCTGTAAATATCCCCCTTTGAATGAGCGCCCAGGGCAACGGACCGAGCTGCGCTACCCGTGACCTATTCCCCCATTGAAGTTAACGGGCTCGGTGCCGAGTAACCCATAACCCTGGTGTTGTGCGGCTCACATCAAACTGCGACTATCTACCCCACAAAGTGTGTATGTTGCAAACAATTTTTTTTTTTGCATTTTACTAGTCAAATTTTACATTTGTACATGCTACACAAACATGGTATACCTTGTTACAGATGCCGGCTTTTTGCATAAGTATCTAGCATTTCTTGTTATTTTTTTTCTGTTGGGAAGGGAGTTTGAATTTTCTAAAAGAGAAAAAAAAACGCAATAAAAGAATCTTGACCTTTAACTGTGAATGTCTGCTTTTACTAGTCCAAATTGACAACCACCAAAATCAAACCTATATCATGGCATGCGCTGCACTTTGCTTTATGTACTTGTACCTACTTAGCTAGTATTCTTTTTACGTCACTTTTGGGAAGAGGGTGGATTGAATTTAGTTAAAAATTAGAAGAAAAACAATTTAGACAAAACCTAGACATTTAATTGAAAATGCCTGTTTTTGCACATCTCTTTTATACTCGTCCTATTTAACCTCAGGACATGCCTTATCAGCTGTCCGAGCAGTAGTGCTATCAAATGTAGGTCACAATTGGCCTCTTTTACCTCTGGCAAGCTTAGTAGAATAAGGAAGCAGAGAGCGTAATGGATTATATGGTACATTTGTGTCGACCCGCCACCACAATTGTGGGTTACCAGGGCAATGGGGTACTCAGAGCCGAGCCCATGGAAGTCTATGGGGTTTGTCACAGGTAGCGGTGGCTCGGTCTGTGGCCCTAGCGGTCTGGCGTATGTTGGGGGAATATTTACAGGGGATAGATATATTTACAGTTCGTGACGCCACCTGTAGTCTTCTGGTAATTTATACCAGCGCTGCTGTAGAGCTCTGAGGGGATGGTGAGGCAGCTAGATGTCGGGTCCCCTACAGGTAGGACTCTTCCCTCAGGTCGATGGTTAAGGCAGGGTTGTGCAGCCATGCAAGTAAATAACTCAGTCTCACACGGTCAGCGTCTTTCCATACCTTTACTTGTAAGATGGTAAGGCAGGTCCCAGGGAGGCTGATGGGGTTGATGGAGGATGAGCTTTGAGGCAACGGCTAAGCAAGTTAGGGGCCTCCTTTACTGTCCAATGTTGATGAGTCCAACCAGCCTGAAGCGTAGTTCCCTCTATAACTCCAGCTATTCCAAAGCTGTTCTGCCGGTCAGTTTTTGTGGTCGGAGCCTTCCTGTGAGAGAGCTGAGTTCCTATTCTTGCTGATCAGGCTCAAGGTTCTCACTCTTCCTGACCCCAGATACGTACTGACTCTTCAGGGATGCTTGCCACGACCTAAGGTCCGATAAGCCTCTGGTTTTCTTACCACTAAGCGTGAAGCTTTAGTGATCCTTCGGTCCCCAGTGACCGGTAACAATGTGCAGGTATCCTATACTTATGGCACTTCTCTGTTCTCTTCCACTATGCCCTTCGATATGCTCAACTCTTAATAGATATCTCAGTCCGTCTTATAGTGGGGCACAGCTCTGACCAGGCTGAGGTGAACTGGCTCACCTGTACTGGCCTCCACTTTCTGAACTGCACAAAGACTGCACTTCCTCACTCCTTCGAGTCACTGACTGAACTGAACTCAGACTACTTAGCACTCCTCTCCACACCCCTGGTGGGTGTGTCCGAAGTGTACATGATATCATGAAGAGCCCTTAACCGTTACCTCTCCACTCATCCTCCTGGTATTGTGTACCAGGGCTACACATTCCCCCATGGTAAACGACAGCACTCCCGGGCTGTGAAATACAAAAGACATTTTTGTTTATGCATTAAACATCAACATTAAACATTAATTCGTCCCATCCGGGAGGTAAGGATGTCTTGAACGTTGCAAACAAAACATTATATATAGAAATGTACAAATATTAAATAACATTTTCATATAAATAGACAATATGCTTGTGAAGGACCCGCACCAAACCTTCAACGTGGGTCCTGGGTGGGCTGCAGGACATCCGAATGCAGACCTCACTCAGTGCCTCACCACACGGGTTTTATGTTCAGAGGTAAGTCAAGGCTTCGTGTGAAATCATTAAAAGGCACCTTAGTGCAACTATTTACAGGATACAGTTTTTGGGCTGGCTCAGTCCTCAGCCTCTGAGTCCATTATAAGACATAATAGGGAAAAACACATATATATATATATAGACTTTTTACAGTATTCACATTAATTCGTTATAATCACTGCTGGTATCGAATGGGTAACTTTCCTTTTGTGATTCGCTCTGATCTACGTGGAGTAGCCTCAGGTATATTAAGTTGCGATCTGTCTGCACTGCGTAACGGCAAACTATAGAACTGCCTCAATCTTTCTATGGATCTGGCAAGCGTACTGATGGCTGGGCGGTGTGAGTCAGCTTCACCAGGGGATCCCATAGTATGGGGCGCTGCTTCAGATGATCCTTCTTGAGATTCCATAGGTTGAGGTGTTGCTGGATGGGTAACTCCTGAACGGGCTCGACTGGCACCACGGGCACAACTGGAGGTAAAACTTCCTCTTGTGGCTGATAAAACTGCAACACCGGAACTATTACAGCATCTCCCAGTCTAGGCCAATCCGCAGGAAAATCTCCCAGATCGGTGTGTATGACCTCTTCTTTCCTTTCTTTTTGATTGATGACAGGGTTCTTGTCACAACATTTTAAGGGTTCTGGACACAATTTCAAATGGTCTCTGGACACAGTGGTTATTGTTCTTCCTCCGTCCTTACTGATGATACAAACTTTTCTGTTGTCATATTTAGAATCTTGTACAACGTAGGGTTCTTGTCTCCACTGGTTATCCAATTTGTGCATCTTCCTTTTTCTTTTTAATACTACCTCTCCAGGCATCAAAGGCTTGGCAGGAGCATTTCGGTTGTAAACATCTTCCTGTTTCTCCCGTGCCTTGTTGAGACTTTCCTCTACACAGATTTGTACTCTTCTGTATTGCTCTTGCCGATTGATGTCCCAGTTTTCAACGGCGTCGTCTGCCTCCGGTTCTACCACTCCAAGTTCTAGATCCATTGGTAGTCTTCCGGGCCTTGCTCTCATAAGATAGGCTGGAGTGCAGTTAGTGGAACTGACAGGTATATGGTTATACAAATCAACCAAATCAGGTAGTAAATCCGGCCATCGATTCCTGTCTTCCAACGGTATGGATCTCAACAAATCAAGGACAATATGGTTCATTTTTTCGCAAAGACCGTTGGTTTCAGGGTGATATGGTGTTGTTCTAATTTTCTTGCACCCGTACATGTGACAGAATTCCTTGAATAAATCAGCTTCGAAAGCAGGTCCTTGATCGGTTAATACTTGCTCCGGATACCCATGCGGTCTGCAGAAGCTTGCTTGAAAGGTTTTCGCGGCCGTCACTGCGGTCTGGTCCTTAACTGGAACAACCACCAGAAATCTGGAGTAAAGGTCCACCATGGTCAAGGCGTATGAGTATCCAGATCTACTTGGCGACAATTTGACGTGGTCCAGGGCCACAATCTCCAGAGGACGAGTCGTCCGGATAGGTTGCAGGGGTGCCTTCTGACTACCGTAGTCCTTTCTTCTGAGACCACAGGGTCCACAGTTCCGACACCACCTCTCGATGGAGCTGCGCATCCCTACCCAGTAGAACCGGCATCTCAACAGGGTCTCCAGCTTTCTCCAGCCAAAGTGTCCTGCTTGATTGTGGTATGCTTCCAACACCATTGGGACGTCTGCCTTGGGGACCACTATTTGCCAGACCATCTCATGGGTTCTGGGGTTGACGTATCTCCTGCACAACTTCTCATGGTATAGGAACAACCTGCTTTTCTCGTTCCACAGGAGCTTGGCTGACATAGGTGCATCCTTTTCCAAAGAGGAGCCTTCCTGTCTTAACAACTCCTTGATGCGGCTGACCACTGGATCACTGTCCTGAGTCTCTTTCCAACTGTGATGGGGTAAAGGATTTAATGTTGCACCATACTGCTTTCTGTGGACTCGATGCTCGTGGACTACCCCATTTCGATGGAACGCAGGTAGCTCAATTTCTTCCAGGTCATCCGATTCTCCTTCCGTATCAGAGTCATGCGGCATTCGGGACAACGCATCAGCATTAGCATTCTTTCGACCTGCCCGGTACTTGATAGTAAACTGGTAATTGGACAACCGAGCCATCCAACGCTGCTCCATGGCACCCAGCTTGGCAGTTTCCAGGTGCGTTAACGGGTTGTTATCTGTGTACGCCGTGAACTTATTGGAGGCCAGATAGTGCTTAAATCTTTCAGTAATGGCCCAGACCAGCGCCAGAAACTCCAGCTTGAAGCTGCTATAATTTTCCGGATTCCTCTCAGTTGGCCTGAGTTTTCTGCTGGCATATGCGATGACTTTTTCTTGGCCATTCTGCTTCTGACTGAGAACTGCTCCCAAACCTTCATTACTGGCGTCGGTGTACAGCAAGAACGGTTGGCTGTAATCAGGATAGGTTAAGATCTCATCACCTGTAAGGATCTCTTTCATCTTTTGGAATGCTTCAGCCTGTTCTTTACCCCAATTAAAGGGAGGGTTTCTGCTCTTTAAGGATTGTCCTACCAGGAGGTCCTGTAAAGGAGCTGCCTTCTTCGTGTAATCTTTCACGAACCTTCTGTAGTAACCCGTTAGTCCCAGGAACTGTCGCACTTCCTTAAGGTTCTTCGGCTCCGGCCACTTCTGGATGGCAGTGACTTTCTCTGGGTCCGGCGCTACTCCTTCCGAACTGACGATGTGCCCCAAGTATTGTACCTTCTGTTTGAGTAGATGGCATTTTGAGGGTTTTAATTTCATCCCGTACCTGGACAGGGACTCAAACACTTCTGCCAGGTGTTTCAGATGGTCCTCATATGTCTTGGAATACACGATAACGTCGTCTAGGTATAGCAGCACGGTTTCAAAATTGAGATGTCCCAGACAATTTTCCATCACTCTCTGAAATGTTCCTGGGGCACTGCTGAGCCCAAACGGCATTCTGTCGAACTCACAGAGCCCCATTGGGGTGGTGAAAGCCGTTTTCTCACGATCCTCCTCAGCCACAGCCACTTGCCAGTAACCACTAGTCAGTTCAAGGGTAGAAAAGTAGTTAGCCGTTTTCAGAGCAGCTAATGATTCCTCTATACGTGGTAACGGGTATGCATCCTTGTGTGTTATGCGGTTCACCTGCCTGTAATCCACACACATTCTCATACTACCATCTTTCTTTTTAACCAGAACTAGAGGGGCTGCCCAGGGGCTACAACTATCCCTTATCACCCCGGCTTTCTTCATATCATTCAACATTTCTTTAGCCTTCTGATAATGAGCTGGAGGTATGGGCCTATACCGCTCTTTGATGGGAGGATGTTGTACTCCCTTAATTATCCCAAAATCAAGTGGATTCTTGCTAAACACTTGGGCGTACTCTTGCACCACCCGTAATACCCCTTGCTTCTGGTGAGCGGGAGTGGTGTCCGTCCCAACATGGAGTTGCTGACACCATTCCGCCACCTGGGTTGCTGGGTCATTGTCCTCCGCTATTTGACAGGAGTCTAAGGACTCAGCCGGGAGAATAGAATTATTATCAACAGCATGTAGTTTAGCAATGGTTGCATAACGGGGTAAGTTTACCTCATCATCTCCCCAATTGAGAAGCCGTACCGGTACTCTTCCATTCACCACTTCTACTACTCCTCTAGCAGTCATAAGTGTAGGTCTATGTTCTGAATGGTGGGGTTCTACTACAGCTTGGTAATTCTGTCCTCTCAGACCTATGGCCGCCCTGCACCAAATGATCATTTCACTCATTGGGGGTATCACAATAGGATCCGAGTCAGTGACCCGTACATTACCAATTTCGCCGTCTGTAAGCTTCGCTTGCTGTTGACACACCAGGGCCCGGATCTCTCTTTGGATTACTCCTTTCTGCCTTGGTCGGGCAATCTCAGCGAGCTGTTGGAGCAAGAACACAACTTCTCCCAAACAATTACCGATAATGTTAGTACCCAAAATTATATTTAAACCGTTCTCCTCATTTACAGTCTTTACTACCAGAAGCCCCTGGTCTTTCAACTCCTCCCTGCCCACTTTTACATCTACACATTTTGTCCCGAGTACTTCTACAGGAAGACCATTAGAAGCATACACGGTAAAGTCAAGGCTCGGAGGTTTAAGACTGTCCATTGACCAGTACTTGGTATATAGGGCATCAGGTATTAGGGTCACCTGCGACCCAGTGTCTAACAATGCTGGAACAGCAATACCATCTAGAATAATAGACAGGTAGGGTCGCCCGCCCACATACCTGCGGTTCCAGTCTAGGGGGCCTGACGGGTATTCTCCTGGGTGTTGGCCCTTGGACCCAGGTTCTGCCCGTTTAAAGGACACTGTGGAGACATATGACCTTTCCGGTTGCATCGATAACAGATGATCTCTCGACGAGGAGGGTGTTGATCAGAGGTCGCTCCTGGGGGTGGCGTTGTCCTCCTCCGGGGGGGCGACGTCTTCTTTCTTCTCCGGTGCATCCACGGGACGTCTTCTGGGCAGTCAGCTAACAAGATCTTTCCTTCCTCCTCTTTCCGCAGCTGCAGGGCACTCATTACAGCAGCCAGATTTTTAGTCAGCTGGCGCACCTCTGAGCGCAGACAGTCCAATTCACTAGGAGGTTTCACCTGCGCTTTGGCTTCAGCCACTAGCGGGGAAAAGGGGGTTACTGCCGGTTCCAGAGTGACTTCAGCCTGATGATGTTGGGTTGCCACCTCGGGTTTGCCCAGGGGCCGCAGCCCTTTTATTGCCATGTCCTTTAGGGCATCAAAGGTAGCATCCGGATGGTCTAAGGACCACCAGTTTACAGTTCTGCGTTCCTCTTGGGATCTCAATCCCTGTATAAATTGTTCTTTCAGCATTTTATTCTCGTCGATAGCATTTATATTATTAATTTGCTTGAGGGCTCTCAGGGCTCCCTGTAGTCGGCAAGCGTAGTCCCGGATGCTGTCACCTGGCTGTTGTGAACAGTGATAGAAGGCCATCCGGAGATCCGTTTCTGTGCGGTCTTCAAATATGGCATGCAGCTTAAGGAAGATCGCAGGTACCGACTCTGATCAACGGTATCCCAAGTCTCCACTTCCCTCTCAGCAGCGCCAGTTAGCTGCCCTATTAGCACAGCAGCTTTTTGTCTCTCAGGCATGGAGTACATTTCTAGGATGCTGCATAACTTCCGCTTGAAGCCTGCTAATGTGCCTGGCTCACCGCTGTACTGGGGAAGCCATTTCGCCCCAGGCATATATGGGAGCGTTAGTGGCATGATCGGGACTACCGGACTGGGTGCAGGGCCTGCGCCCCCATCTGGCGCTACAATACCAAGCGGTGCGGGATCGGGGCCTCCGGCCGGGGCCGCACTGTCAGCCGGTTGTTGTGACATCTTAGCGCCCCCTTGGTTAAACGGAGCCTACCGGTTTCAGACGCTGCTATTTCACAGGCACCGCAGTGGGAACAGGACCTTCGTCGCAGGCGCTCTGATGTCAGAGCGTTCACTTCCTGTTGCAGGACCTGCCGATGAGTCAGAGCCAGGGGCGTGTCCAAGACTCTGCGCGCTCTTTCAGGTACGCCCACCTTCTTCTCCAGCGCCTTAGGGCGCGAATCTGGCGGCAAATATGGCGGTATTTGGCGCCAAACAACAGCAACAGTCTTTTTCGCCAAAACACTCCACAGGCACACAGGGCTCGCAATGCTGCAAGTTTCGTATCCTGTTCGTGACGCCAAAGTTTTGTGTCGACCCGCCACCACAATTGTGGGTTACCAGGGCAATGGGGTACTCAGAGCCGAGCCCATGGAAGTCTATGGGGTTTGTCACAGGTAGCGGTGGCTCGGTCTGTGGCCCTAGCGGTCTGGCGTATGTTGGGGGAATATTTACAGGGGATAGATATATTTACAGTTCGTGACGCCACCTGTAGTCTTCTGGTAATTTATACCAGCGCTGCTGTAGAGCTCTGAGGGGATGGTGAGGCAGCTAGATGTCGGGTCCCCTACAGGTAGGACTCTTCCCTCAGGTCGATGGTTAAGGCAGGGTTGTGCAGGCATGCAAGTAAATAACTCAGTCTCACACGGTCAGCGTTTTTCCATACCTTTACTTGTAAGATGGTAAGGCAGGTCCCAGGGAGGCTGATGGGGTTGATGGAGGATGAGCTTTGAGGCAACGGCTAAGCAAGTTAGGGGCCTCCTTTACTGTCCAATGTTGATGAGTCCAACCAGCCTGAAGCGTAGTTCCCTCTATAACTCCAGCTATTCCAAAGCTGTTCTGCCCGGTCAGTTTTTGTGGTCGGAGCCTTCCTGTGAGAGAGCTGAGTTCCTATTCTTGCTGATCAGGCTCAAGGTTCTCACTCTTCCTGACCCCAGATACGTACTGACTCTTCAGGGATGCTTGCCACGACCTAAGGTCCGATAAGCCTCTGGTTTTCTTACCACTAAGCGTGAAGCTTTAGTGATCCTTCGGTCCCCAGTGACCGGTAACAATGTGCAGGTATCCTATACTTATGGCACTTCTCTGTTCTCTTCCACTATGCCCTTCGATATGCTCAACTCTTAATAGATATCTCAGTCCGTCTTTTAGTGGGGCACAGCTCTGACCAGGCTGAGGTGAACTGGCTCACCTGTACTGGCCTCCACTTTCTGAACTGCACAAAGACTGCACTTCCTCACTCCTTCGAGTCACTGACTGAACTGAACTCAGACTACTTAGCACTCCTCTCCACACCCCTGGTGGGTGTGTCCGAAGTGTACATGATATCATGAAGAGCCCTTAACCGTTACCTCTCCACTCATCCTCCTGGTATTGTGTACCAGGGCTACACATTAGTCACAACAAGGGGCTCTTACCTCTGACAGCGACATCATCAGATTCAGCCTGTGTTGTGCACAGTCTAACTTCTCCGTCGTACCAGGTAAGCTTTTTCATTTTGGACTTTCAGATTCATCAATAAAGTCTCTAGCTGTACAGCTCCTTAGTCCCATACGCCACAGAACACCGGTGGCTTAAGAAGATATTTCACACCAACTATATCTTCCTCTTGATTTACTGGATGAAATGAACATTCTGCTTTTCTGCTCAGATGACATGCGGATAGAGGAGATGGAGGACACAATTCAAATATCTGTTGTTGGCTCAGTCAGCTGTGGTGGTAGGAGCACTGGCAGCTCATGTGGTACTGGAACTCTGAATCAGAACAAACCTGAAGGTGGTAATCTGATAATGGGGTGAGGAGATTTGGACAATTCCCAAACTGATACAATTTTCAGTCTAGTAAAGGATAATGATAATTGTGTGGGTAAGGCCTGGGAACTAGACAGGGGTGCATAAAAGGTGATTTTATGAGGGTAGAAGGGTGTTGTTGGCAATAAAGAGTGGAGCTGAAATCCTCCCAAAAGATTTTCCAGGTGCAGGTCTATTCTTCTTTAGTTAGCTCTGGAGCAGGTGATGTTACAAGTGCTTTTTGTAGAGAAGGCTCAACAGCACCTGAGATTTCCATCCATGGTCATGGCAGTGGCAAATACTACATATGGGCATCTTAGGGAAAGAAATTATTTTCCATGCTGTTGGTCAAGGGATGTCTCGCAGTGTGCAGGCTCTGCAGGAGGAAAATAAGCCATCTCCATTAGTACATGAAACAACATCACCTGTTCATTTAGGAAATGCAAGCTGGACAGCAATACGACCAAGTAATAAGCTGTTCTCCCACCCCTTCTTCTTGTGCTTGCCTTTCTGTCAGCTTGGCTGCATCCTTAACCATCCTGGTTGGTGTCATCATCATCCACCATTACTGCTTGTGATGCTTCAACTTTTTCTACTCCTCCACGATGAACCACCAGATGTCTATCCCTGATTGTGCATCGAGGAAACAGGAATGCGTTGCATGTGCCGCCTACTGAAGAACTTTAAAGAGGCTACTAAAACTTCTCTAAGTAGAATTGTGTCATCAATGATGTCTCCCCCCTCCGATTTATATTAGAATAAAGTCACAAATATGCAACAAGGAATGGTGGAAAAACAGCAAGTTCTTTATGTTCATCACCACCCTGGGACTTTTGGAGACCCTCAATGTCAATGTTACATGCAGCAGGAAGTGGAGGAAGGAGATGAGGAGAAGGTGGAGCAGGTGGATGTGGAGGGAGGCAATGAGTTATACCAGGCACAGGCGGGGATGAGATTGACAGTCAGAAAATTGATGATGATGATGATGATGTTGCTGATGAAGTGTAGAAGATGTAGTCAGCCAATGAGACCTTCAGTTGTGCTAGTGGGATGCCACCCGTATCACTAGACTCAAGAAAAGGGATAAATATTGGATAGCCATGCTTTTAGACACTCAATATAAAAGAAAAATGGGGAAATTTTTCCCCATTGTCCCCATTGTGCTTGAAAAAAATATATAGTAACATTTATGCAGTAACAGATACACAATTATTGACCCTTCAAAATCCAGAGTAAATATTTGCACATTACCAGGATAATCTATATTCAATCCTTGAAAAAAAAGACAAATTACACGAGCATAGTTTAGTCATAGTTCAGTCATACCTGGATTGTTTCCTTTCACCAGCAGATACCCTGAGGCCCGACCTCATGTACTTTTGGGTCACCATACTGGACCCATGGCAAGAACTTACCCATCTGCATATTCAGTTTTCCAGCATCCAGTTTACTGAAAGAAAGGGTATTAATATTCAGCAAAACAGGTGACTTGTGGAAAACCTTACATTTATTAAAACAGCAAACCTATTGGTGCTCCAATAAAAGGGATAATTTTAGAGTGTCTTCTTTAAAAGCTATTGTATCTTCATTTTCATATGAGATAAAGCAAATGGATAAAATTTAACTTTTAATGTTGAGTATTAAAACCAAACAACACAAATTACCAAGTGAATAGTGAACCCATAAACCCCACACGGATACAGACAAACAATAAAATTACCCTAGGCGCTTGGCCTTATAAAGAATGGGTAAAGACTTGTTGTACATTGATGAATATTCTGCAGACACTCAATGCCACTTATACAGGAAACAATCTGTACCCAACCTGTGACCTATTTTGCACAGGAAACAATCTGTATCCAACCTGCGATCAATCAAAGTGACAATGTGCACTGCTAACTATTGTAAACATAAGACTGATTTAAGAGCACATATAGTTACATGAAAAACATATGCCCAAATAGAAATTGCATTTGTACAAACAGAGGTATTGTTAGTGCAGCACATAAGGCAACACAACACTAAGTGTGCACTAAAAATCACTGATGAACCCAACTAGAGTGTCACCTGCTTTATGTTGCTTAAACTGATGTTCCATTTATGGAGTTCTTTGAAGTCTATGAAGCAGTTTACACTCTAGTTGGATTCATCAGTGATTTTTAGTGCACACTTAGTGTTGTGTTGCCTTATGTGCTGCACTAACAATACCTCTGTTTGTACAAATGCAATTTCTATTTGGGCATATGTTTTTCATGTAACTATATGTGCTCTTAAATCAGTCTTATGTTTACAATAGTTAGCAGTGCACATTGTCACTTTGATTGATCGCAGGTTGGATACAGATTGTTTCCGGTGCAAAATAGGTCGCAGGTTGGATACAGATTGTTTCCGGTGCAAAATAGGTCGCAGGTTGGGTACAGATTGTTTCCTGTATAAGTGGCATTGAGTGTCTGCAAAATATTCATCAATGTACAACAAGCTCTTTGAGGTATTTTTACCCATTCTTTATAAGGCCAGGCGCCTAGGGTAATTTTATTGTTTGTCTGTATCCATGTGGGGTTTATGGGTTCACTATTCACTTGGTAATTTGTGTTGTTTGGTTTTAATACTCAACATCAAAAGTTACATTTTATCCATTTGCTTTATCACATTTAATTCTTGGATAATCCCAGCTATTTTTGATTTATCTTCATTTTTCATACCAGCAAATCTATTGCTGAATCCAAAATAGGGATAATGTTTGGATGGCTTGTTAAAAATCCACTGCTTCTTCTTTTTTCAAACAGCAAACCTGTTGCTGATCCCAAACTAGCTTGCATTAAGCATTAAAGAGCGCGAAAGAGGTTCAGAACAGTCCTAAGAGAATCAAATTTGAATTTCAAAAGATTCGCTCATCTTTAATAAACACCTTTTAGGTCTCCTCTTCCCTTTAGAAGGTCTTATCCTGACTTTCCATTGAACTTATAGGTGACCATGATCAATACCCCTAAGATTCATGTTTTGTATGCAGCTTTTTTCATACTAGTAATTTTCATCTGCTCTGTCCCTTGGATAACATTTGGTTTGGCAGCAGATATAATTGATGATGCAGAATCTTCTATAGAAATCCCTGCAGAGCACAGAGAGATACCAAAGTAGCTGGAAGGACATTACAGTACAAAAACAATCTCCTTAATCAACATATGTGCTTAAAAGCATACATGGTGTAAAAGATGTTTTGATTTTTTTATCACGTGATGGGAAAAAAGTGTCTGAAAAGTGCAGATTTTACCTCTAGGACCTCCACCTACCTCCAGAACTGAGTCCACTGCCTCCTTCCATTTAGATCCAGTTGGGTACTTAATGGAGAAAATGAACAGAGAGGTGGCTCGTGGCTGCATATATTCAATTCATCCATATACAGAGACAGGGTCGAGAAAAACATACGTGAGGGTCCCAGAAGAGAGATCTATACTTATTAGGGATAAGTGAACATACTCGGTGATACTCAGATATCACTTGAGTATGTTGGTGCGCAGATGTGCTCGGCACTCAACAAATATTGATTGGTGCTAGGATATTCTCTGGTATATAACACTCTAAAAAAAGTTCACAATTTTTTATGGATTAAATTAGTCATCCATAGAGTATTGTTTGCTTTCTGTTACATTTTGGTGATATATAACAGTTTAAAAAAGCATTGAAACATTTTAATGGATTCAATCAGTCATCCATAGAGTATTACGTGCTTTGTGTTAAATTTCGGTGGTATATAATACTGCAAAAAAGAGTTGAATTTTTTTTCTGGATTCAGTTAGTAATCCATATGTAACGCTGGTATTCTGTACTTTGTTTTCCAGCGTTACTCTGCATGTTTTTTGCATTAACCCTTTTGCTCCTTTCCCCCTAACCAGCTGGGATACTGTTGTCTGTTACCTATATGGATGCTGCTCAGTTCCCGGCTCTGCTGCGTACCCGTACTTGCGTGAGTGGCTCCGCTGCTTTGCATGACCGCCCGCATGTGCGGTTCCTGACTTGCTGTGAAAGCCGTCCGTAGCTTGCAAGTCCTCTGCAGTGGTGCATGACTTACTACGTGTATGGCGGCAGCCATTGTTGGGTTCCCTCTGTGTTGTGCTGTCTGGCTCTGCATAGGGGGCGCGGCCCACACCTGTCCTGCTTTTATGTGGATTGGGTGTTTACTAGAATTACTGCTCCAGCCTATCGCTGTGAAGCAGCTCATATATAAAGTTCCCCAGCCCTAGTGGGCGTTGCCAGAGCTTCACATTGAATCCACACTAAATCCCTGAACCTAGCCGTATGTGGTTGTGTGTTCAGCTCCTGCTCTGAAGTTGATCAGCTCTGGAGAGCTGATTCCCTGTTCCTGCTGTTTCTTGTTCCCTGATCCTGGATCTAACCCGGTACCTGAATGTCTGAACTGTGTCTTGTGTTTCCGCCTATGCTGGGGGCTGATTACCCAGATCGCCGTTCCTGGAGGCTGTATATCCAGGCCTGTTCCTGTTGTGTCTAATTACCTGAACCCCTGATCCCGGATCACATCCTGTACCTGTGCAGTCTAACTCTGTTTCAGCCATCAGCTCTTGATTCCAGTTACCTGCCTGTTACCTGTCGGCTTGCCTGTCTGCCATCCGTCTGCAGTTCCATCCAGAGGTTCGGACGTCATCTGCAGAGATCCCCGGCTCTTGCCTGCTCACCTAGGAGCGATCATCTGCCATCCGACTGCAGCTCCATCCGGAAGTTCGGACATCATCTGCAGAGATCCCCGGCTCTTGCCTGCTCACCTGGGAGCGATCATCTGCCATCCGACTGCAGCCTACCTGGAGGCTCCACCATATCAGGTCGTATGTACCTGCCTGTCTAGAGACTGCCTGGTCACTTGCCGTGACAACCTGCCTGTCCCAAGTCACTTGCCGTGACAACCTGCCTGTCCAGATATTGCCTGGTCACTTGCCGTGACAACCTGCCTGTCCCAAGTCACTTGCCGTGACAACCTGCCTGTTCAGATATTGCCTGGTCACTTGCCGTGACAACCTGCCTGTCCCAAGTCACTTGCCGTGACAACCTGCCTGTCCAGATATTGCCTGGTCACTTGCCGTGACAACCTGCCTGTCCCAAGTCACTTGCCGTGACAACCTGCCTGTCCCAAAGACTGCCTTGGTCACTTGCCGTGACAACCTGTCTGTCCCAAAGACTGCCTTGGTCACTTGCCGTGACAACCTGTCTGTCCCAAAGACTGCCTTGGTCACTTGCCGTGACAACCTGCCTGTCCCAGAGACTGCCTTGGTCACTTGCCGTGACAACCTGCCTGTCCCAAAGACTGCCTTGGTCACTTGCCGTGAAATCCTGCTGAGTCCAGAACCCTGTGCCAGTGACTGTGAATCCGTGCTATATAACCTGAGTTCATCTTGGTAGGAGGAGTCCGGTGTGTGCTGAGTTTCTGTTACTCTGTGCTCAGCTTCTGTGCAATCCCCGGCCAGCTCCCGTTAAGCCTGGTGGGGCTTGCACCAGACCGCTGGGTTCCTTTTCAGGTCGCTGCCAGATGTCCGGATCCTATGCCTGATGACCATGGCCTGATGTCCGATGTCCGACGACCACTCCCAGATGTCCGGATCCTATCCTTCCTGCCTGATGTCCGGGTCCTGCCGATTGTGCCAGATGTCCGGAGTCCGATGCCTGTGTTCCAGTCCGTGTCCCTGAGACCCAATCCGTGTTCCTGATCTTCCAGTCCGTGTTCCTGTCTGTGTTCCTGACTCCCTGTGACCCAATCCGTGTTCCTGATGTTCCAGTCCGTGTTCCTGTCTGTGTTCCTGACTCCCTGAGATCCAATCCGTGTTCCTGATCTTCCAGTCCGTGTTCCTGTCTGTGTTCCTGACTCCCTGAGATCCAATCCGTGTTCCTGATTTCCTGTCCGTGTTCCTGTGTCCCTGAGATCCAGTCCGTGTTCCTGATGTTCCGATGTCCTGCCGGTTCCTCCTTGGTCTACCCTGTGATGACGTCTGTCCTGGGTCGGTGTCTGATGTTCTCCTGCTGAGCCTGTGCTACGCCCGAGGCCTGAGAGTGAGGCCATACTAGTATGCCCGTGCCAGATGATCCTGGACTTCATCAACCCGTGATGACCCCGCCATCGTCTGAAGTCTGTCTGAGGTCGGTGTCTGATGTTCTCCTGCTGAGCCTGTGCTACGCCTAAGGCCTGAGAGAGAGGCCGTCCAAGTATGCCCGTGCCAGATAACCCTGGACTGCATCTACCCGTGATGTCCTCCAACACTCGTCAGTGATTCTGAGTCGTGTACCCTTCTCTGATGTGCGGAATTGGGAGTCCGGTCTTATGTTCTGTTTATGTACTGTGTTTCTTTAAGTAAACTTTATGTTTCTTCTTACCTGAAGTTGTGCGGTGTTGTCTAGTCCTGCAGGTCGCCACCTTGCCCACATGCTCAGCTGCCACGGATCCCGGTCGCTGCCCTTCCCTAGTCCGGCAGGCCCGGGTCTCCCTCCGTGGTCCAGTGGGTCCACATTCTCTTATCATCTGGGACCCATGCCTCACGTCGTCGTGGACTGGCGGCGTGGGAGCATTGGCTAGCTAGGCAAGCTATGCCATGTCCCGGCGCCCCACAGCCGTGGGAAGCGCCACACCATAGAGTATTACTTGCTTTGTGAAAAACAGGCACAAAGAAAACAAATATCCTAAAATAAAATAAATAAAAAATTAGTTTCCTAGTTTCCTATTACTTGCTTTGTGTTTAATTTCGGTGGCGTATAAAACTCCAAAGAAGAGTTGAAATTTTTTTCTGGATTCAATTAGTCATCCATGTTGTATCATGTGTTTTCTGTGAAATTTCGATGATGTATAACACTCTAAAAAAGTGTGGAGACAGGGAAGTGTTACCTGTAGGGAGTAGTGTTGAGCGATACTGCTCGATATCTAAAAATATCGGATCGGAATGGCATCGCCGATATCACTAAATATCGGCGATATCCGATTCCGATACCGGAAGTCCCATGTAAGTCTATGGGAACAAAATATCGCAACTAAAAAAACACTTTCTTTCCTTGTAAACACAAAATATACACACTTAGAATACATATATATATATATATATACATGTCATTGTGACATATATATATATATATACATATATTTATAGTTTATTCACTTCTACATAGTAAAATAGCCTCTGATTCAATTGCCGGGTAAAGCCGGCATTTGTGAAAAGACAGAAGCACCCGAGGGTCCAGTCGCCACAGAGATGTTGCATCGCACCCAGCGGTGTGACAACTTACTCTCAGGTAAGGAGGAAACACCCCATTGACTCCAACCACTGCATTCAACAGTACACTATGCCAGCTGAGTGTAGGCGGACCCAATGGGATGGTCTAGCTCAGGCTGGTTAGAACAGGGTGTAGCTAGTTGGATGGGAGGGGTTGAGGCAGCCTTATGCTGCATGTCTTTGTAGTAAGAATTGTTTCCTTTCCTGCTTTCTTACTACGTCGCATACTCCACTCTGCTACATCACTCTGCACCATTGCTCTATCTCACATCTATCTGCCCTGGAAGGATACCGTCTTACCTGTACAAGACTTATCACCTAGCTGCACTACACCATCCCTGCCAGAGGACCTGCACAGCAGTGCTGGTCACCCTGACCAGGTACTACAGGTGGCGTCACGACAAACTACACAAACATTCTATCATCCCCTGGAAATATCCCACATTCCAGTGAGCGACCAGGGCACGGACATAGCTGTGCTACCCGTCACATCCCCCATAGAAGTCGACGGGCTTGGTGCCGAGTACCCCCAAAACCTGTGGCTCTGTGCGACTCAACTTTGGCGTCACGAACAGGATTCAGAAGCTCGCTATAAGCGAGTCCTGTGTGCCTTAATTGAACTGTTTTTTTGCTTGAGAATTGCAAAAATCATCATAGACTGTATTTGCCATTTTTCCGTCATATCTGCGCCACGAGGCACAGGTGAAGAATAAGGGCGTGCTCTCGTGGGCGTACACTCACTCTGTGGCGCGAAAACGATGTCCGCACACTCTAAATGTTACTGCAATGTAAGATCGTGCCCCACAGCTCTGGAGTTCCGCCTCCTCATCCTCCTCAGTGGGCGGAAACGAACGCGAAGGTCCCGCCTCCCTACAAAAGATGTCGCCTCTCCTGATGCTAATGACACATGTGACTTGGCAGAGATGGCGAATGGACGTGAGCAGAAGTGGGAAGGGATGGAGGAGTCAGAGCTCTCCCCCCACGGAAGCGACCCGATCGCCACGGAGCCACCGTTTGGCACCCGGCCTGGAAACCCTCCTACGCTGGAAGAAGCGGAGAATACCCTGAGAGACCTGGCCCGGCACCTGGAGGAGGTCGCCAGGATGGAAGCGAGCTGGCGGGCCCTAAAACTACAATTGGAGCGGCGCCAATCCCTCTTACCCCCTGAAGTGTCTGTACCGGAAGGTGAGGCACCCGTTCCAGTAGAGGAGGCCGTGCGGGCATCCCAGCCCTTGCAATCTGAACCGGTTGCCAGTATCTCAGTGGAGGCACCCGTTCCAGTACAGGAGGCCGTGCGGGCATCCCAGCCCTTGCAATCTGAACCGGTTGCCAGTATCTCAGTGGAGGCACCCGTTCCAGTAGAGGAGGCCGTGCGGGCATCCCAGCCCTTGCAATCTGAACCGGTTGCCAGTATCACAGTGGAGGCACCCGTTCCTGCTGAAAACGCCGCACCAGCACCCCAGATCCCGCTGTCTGCCCCCGTCGCTGAGGCAGAAGAAGCGACACCCGTCCTCATGGAGGAGGCCGCGCAGGCACCAGAGCTCTACCTGCCTGTACCGGAGCCCCGACCGTCATCTGTTCCAGAGCCGGCTGCTTCCGCCACAGGTGAGCGCCGCCAGGACTGGCGGGCGCCAGGAGAGCTGCCGCAAACCGGACATCGTAAGCTGGCGTTTGATGTTGGAGACATGGAGCTGCTGGTGGAGGAGAATTACAACCGGCGTCAGGAGGAAGAGTGGAGACGTCGGGAGCGGGAAGCAGAGCGACAAAGGGAGCAGCGAGAATCCCAAAAGCTTCGGCAATGTCACCTGGAGAAGGACCTGGCAGAGAAGGCACGTATGAGAAAGGATAAAGTACGGTGAGGGAGCCGCGGCGTAAGGGTGCAGTACGGAACTTTAAGTTAAAAGGTGGTTGGGGCTTCATCCAGGAGCCTGGACTTTATTTAGAAGTTTTTGTAACCCGGCGGGACGTGGAGGCTCACCTCCCAGAAGGACACCCGGGGAGGGACCTGTTGCCAGGAGACTTGGTGACTTACACCCGACACTGGGGTTACAATGGATGGTACGCCCTAAATGTTACCAGGTGCGACCCCTACTCCCCAGAGTGTCAGGAAACTGACAGACCCTACGAGCCTTCAGCCTCCCCCAACCAGGCCTCTGCACAAGTGCCCACCCCACGCCGTAAATCTCCCCAGCCTCCCTCAGTGGTCTCCTCAGCAGCCCCAGCTATGGACATGATAATGATAGCTGGCCCGTACCCGGCGCCTGTTAGGCCCCCTGGGGTTCGTACAGTCCGGGACATAGGGTTCCAGACCCGGAGGGAGACGAAAGAGGTGGCCACACAGACCCAGATAGCGGGTCACGACGTCACTGTACAGGCCACAGACGTCATCAGGTCTGGGTGGACCCTCCTGTCACGGATGTTTGGCAAGCTCCAGAACAGTACCAGGTGGTACCTGTAAGAGGCCAGCCAAAGAAGTCTAAATAACCCGGACAGGGTCTCTGTATGTAAATAGTTAAATTATTGATGTACCCGGACGGGTGAATGTTCATAAAAAGAAGTTTATTGTTGCCTTAATATACCCAGGTTGGGTAATGGTTTGATGTACCCGGACGGGTGAATGTTCAGAAGAACAAGTTATTGTTGCCTTAATATACCCAGGTTGGGTAATGGTGTTTCACTGTAATGAAAATGTTGAACTTTGAAGCCATGAACTGTACTGGCTCACAAACTTTTCTGTAAATAGTTGGCACTTCGGTGCTCCATCTTGGTTTTACAAAAAACTTTACTGTGCACTATTTTCAACTACCTCAGAAACTAAAAACCGTTTGGTGTGGCCGAAAGTGAGGTCTGCTCAAGGAAAGTCTTGCAGCCCACCCAAGACCACAGTTGGAGGTTTGGAGCGGGTCCTCCACAAGCACAAGTAAAGGACACTGTGAAGTTACCCCGGTGGGGTTGTAGTCCTAAGAAGTCTCCACGAACTTCGGCACTAATGCTATTTGCACTTTTGTTGAATATGTATTTATTAACACACATGTATAACACATATCAAGGGTATGAACAGTAACAAAACATGTCACATAATATAAAGCCATTTGCACTTTTGTAATGTTATTATTAAAATTTTTATTATGCAACGTTTAAACTTGAAGTGTTTCCTGCTTTCTTACTACGTCGCAAAGTCCACTCTGCTACATCACTTTGCACCATTGCTCTATCTCACATCTATCTGCCCTGGAAGGATAGCGTGTTACCTGTAGAAGACTTTTCACCTACCTGCACTACACCATCCCTTCCAGAGGACCTGCACAGCAGCGCTGGACACCCTGACCAGGTACTACAGGTGGCGTTACGACAAACTACACGAACATTCTATCATCCCCTGGAAATATCCCACATTCCAGTGATCGCCCAGGTCACGGACCGAGCTGTGCTACTCGTGACATCCCCCATAGAAGTCGACGTGATCGGTGCCGAGTACCACCAAAACCCCTGTCTCTGTGCGACTCAACTTCCCTCACTGTGCTGGCACTTTACATTTACAATGCCTCTGGGTTTTTTTTTTGGGGTGGTGGGGAACATTCAGACTTTTGCTATGGGGTCCCATGATTTATATGTACGCCCCTGCTGCTGAGGCATGGTATTTAAGGCTGTTAAGGAGCCAATATCCATGGACCTTGCCAGCAGCATCGGACTGGAGTACCTTGGGCCCACCAGAGAAAAATTATTCTTGGGACCCACCATCATACTTCCCAACCTTTGAAGAAGGGAAAGAGGGACAAAGGCTGTGGCACGTTGTGCCTGCTGCAGCAAATTTTAGGCCATGCCACGTTGCACCACAGACTGTCCAGGAGTTGGTGGATGCTTTAGTCCAGGTGTGGGAGGAGATCCCTCACGAGACCATCCGTCGCGCTCATCAGGAGTGTGTAGCCCAGCTACGCCAGGCACACATAAAATCCAGGAGAGTGCACAGGAAGGTAACAGCAACGCTTGATATGCATTCACTGCCACTCACTCTTTCAGACACACCCATCTGAGATATAAGAGGGAGTGACACGTAGCTAAGGGGCAGAGAGTCAGTCAACCTAGGAGGGAGAGTAGTGGAATCTGTTTCTGGTCTTCGGACAGTGCAGTTCAGTGTCAGTCCAGTCTGGACTTAGAGGATACTGAGGGCTGCTCAGCGAGCCCTAGAGAAAGCTGACCTCACCTTCGAAAGCTACAAGTGCTTATGTTAAGAGCGGGAAGCAGGGCGAAGGGCGCAGTGGAGAAGACAGAGAGAAGTGCCTTGGGTATTGGATTACCTGCACTAAATTGCCGGACACCGGGGTCCGAAGCGTTGCTAGTGTTTCAAGCATAGTAACAAGAAAACCGGAGGTATCTGGACTACAGGTCGCAGAGTGCAGCCCAAAGTGTCAATACGTAACCGGAGTCAGGGAGAACGGGGACTTTGAGTCAAGCGCAGACAAAAGTAAGGACTTAGTTCTCACCACTTAGAAGGCTCCACCACAATGTGGCCGGGCATTACAGCTATTGAGAAAGCTGGAGAGCTCAGAGTTTAACATTCGCTTTCACGCAAGTTGGACTCACATGTACATTGGAAGTAAAGGAGGGCCTCTAACCTGCTCAGCGGTTACCCGAATGTGCACTCTCCACCCCGACCACTCCCCCGGGACCTGCCGAACCATCTACCAGTAAAAGGTATGAAAAGAAGCTGCATTGTGTGTGACTGAATTCTATCTACACCCTGCATCATCACCATAGACTTCCAGGGACCAGTCCCACCTGTGGGAGACTTACCACCCAGCTGCCCCAATAACATCCCCTGTGAAGATCCTCAAAGCAGCGCTGGTCCAATTGACCAAGACCACAGGTGGCGTCACAAACTACCTATCCTAATAATCCCCTGTAAATATTCCCCATCGCTTGACTGCCAGGGCCACGGACCGAGTCCCGCTGCCAGTGACAACTCCCATAGAAATCATTGGGCTCGGCTCCGAGTACCCCATAGCCCTGGTAACCACAATTGTGGTGCGAGTCAGGAGCATGGCCAAAGTTGTAGGGAAAGGGCATACAGCATACCTCCCAAATTTGGAAGACAGGAAAAGAGGATTAAAGGCTGCGGCGCGTGTTTTAGGCCACGCCCCGACAAACACCCATTTCACATCTAATCACACCCTATCCTCGCCCCAAGCGTAACCTTTAGCATGCTGATCACACTGATGGTAATGAGGAAAAGAAAGAAAGAGCAGCGAGAGAGAAAGAACAAACAGAGAAAGAAAGAGAGGAAAGAAAGAAAAGAGAGAGAAAGAAAGAACAGAGAGAAAAAAGAACAGAGAGCGAGAAGGAAAGAACAGAGAGCGAGAAAGAAAGACTAGAGAGAGAGCCATAGGCGTAGCTAGGGTTTTTGGTTTAGTGGGGGCAAAACTTCTGAGTGGGCCCATCAATCAGAACCTCAGCAAAGACCGCGCTGTTGGCCAAAATAATCTATATATAAAAGACCACTATTGAAATTACCGCCATATGGTCTGTGTTAAAAATACCAGTCCTACAGAACATATAAAGATTACAGCACAGGTACAGATAATGACTTACCGCTGATGTTCTTTCTAATGGAATTGTTCACTTTTCATGTCTTTTTCCATCTGGCCCAACACCGACATGACGACTTCTCCAGCCAGGACTCGACTGCACCCCCATTAAAAAAATAAAAAAAAACCTCACCTCCCGGCTCCTGTGCTGTACTGTTCTCCCTCTCAGGTTCTGACAGCGGGCGCCGGCAGGTGATGTTATTGCGCCCGCTGTCATACGCTGAGAGGGGGATTATGGGAGAGAAGGAGCGCTCGCCCCCTTCTTTCCATGCGGTCAGCTTTATCGGCTGGATGCCGATACAGCTGACCCTCCGATGACGGTGGGGGCCCTGCGGCACGGGCCCCCCCAACGCCTGTTCAGGCCCCATAGCTTCCGGCGGCAGAGCAGGGAGAGCGTTTTCTCCCTGCTCTCCGCCAAAATGTAACTGTATCGTAGCTCCGGGTGGGCCCCTGGCCCTGGGGCCACCGCCCCCTCTGCCTCGCGACCTACCTTTCAAATCAGGGCCCCCCACGCAGGAGCTGGGGCCCACCGTAGGTTTCTCTGGTGTCCCGGTGCCTCAGTCCGACCCTGCTTTGCCAGCCTGATAACCAGGCCACAGCATCTGCATATCTTGGCTGGTTAACAAAAATAGGGGATCCCCTCGAAAAAAATTTGGCGTGGGTCCCCCCTATTTTTTTTTAACCAGCCAGATGAAGCAGACTGCTGAGGCCTGGTTTTTCAGGCTGGTTAAGGATCCAATATCCATGGACCTTGCCAGCCTGATAATACCAGGCCACAGCAGTCTGCATATCTTGGCTGGTTAACAAAATAGGGGATCCCCTCGAAAAAAAAAGGGCGTAGGGGTCCCCCAAATTTTTTTTAACCAGCCAAGTAAAATGCAGACTGCTGCGGCCATGGTATTAAAAGACTGTCAAGCCCATGGATTTTGGCCTCAAACAGCCTGATAATACCAGGCACAGCAGCCCCACATTTGGCGCATCAAAAGATGTGCCAATTGTGGCACTTTACCCCCGGCTTTTTCCCACTGCCCTGTAGCGGTGGCAAGTGGGGTAATAAGGGGTTAATGTCACCGTTGATTGCACGGTGAGAATAAGCCCGGTTAATAATGGAGAGGTGTCAATAAGACACCGATCCATTATTAATCCCAAAGTTTTTAAATGTATAAAAAAAAAGACACAGCAAGAAAAAAGTATTTAATGAAATAAAAGAGACAAACACAGTTTCATTAATTTTATTATACTCTCATTCCGCGACGCCATCGAACTCCTGTAAAAAAAGAAAAAAAAAAAAAACAACAGTATACCACCTGTCCGACGCAGTCCATAGTAACGAGTGTTCCCCCCGACGATCCAGCTCTGCTACTCGCAATGACAGGCAGAGCCTGGTCATCGCGACGCAGCACAGCTGATTTTCCTGCTTCCCCGGCGGTGACGTCATCGGACTGACTGCTTCGGCCGGGATTACCCAGCAGTCACTGCAGTTATCGCGAGAAACTGCATGTGACCGCCAGGGAAAGATGATGGCAGCCATCAAGCAGTCCAGCCCGTGACCGCCGGGATCTTCTGCCAGGTAAGTGCCGCTGACTCCTGACAGACCCGACCGACGGACACTGACAGTGACAGTGACAATCCGATTCCGGTATCCATAAGACGAAAATATCGGAACTAAGTATCGAAAGTCCGAAGAGCTAATATCGGGCCCATACCCGATACTTGCGGTATCGTATCGCTCAACACTGTAGGGAGCTTTGCACATATAACCGACTTTATGTACTGCTTCCCTTCCCGTGACCCTTGCATTAGATCATCCTGGCTAAAAAAGATTACTGGTTGTTCACTCTACTAGACCCACGCTACAAGAGAACTTTGCATCTCTCCTTCCTGAGGCGGAGAGGTCTTCTAAAATGGTGCTATACCAGAAGGCCATTATGGAAATATGTTGAAAAAATTCCCATCAGAACAACGATAGTGTCCTTGCCCAACCAAGGAGGAGAGGCGAGGGAGACACACACAGCAGAGGCAGGAATATACTGTCAAAGGTCTGGACCAATTGGTTATTTTTTGACAAGGAGGGAAAAAATTTTTAAAGATGGGTCAAGCAATACGAGGCTGACCAACCAGCATGCTCCCTAATCTTCTACAACCCTCAACTATTGGGTCTCAAAGCTGGAACACAGTCATGAGCTGTCCCTCTATGTCTTGGATGTGTTGAGCTGGCCTGCCGCTAGCATCTTGCCTGAGTGGGTTTTTAGTGCCGCCGAGAGATCAAAACATACAGGCGCTTTCGCCTGATAAAAAATGAACAATGCCTGGATTAGCCCCCACTTTTCCACACCACCAGATGACATCAGCACATAAAGTGTTTTTTAATGTTCAATATTTGAATGAGGCCCTCCATTTGTTGCCTTCAAGGGTGTATGGATGACCTTCCTTATAATTTTTTCTTTGTGCAAAGCCTTTATGAGTGTAGGAGACCTTAACTACACTTTTTTTCACAATATTTGAAAGAGGCACCACAGTTAGTGCCTTCAAGGGTGTATGGATGACACTGCTGGCAATTTTTGGCAGGCTTTGCACTTTACTGCATAGCCTTTATGAATCTAGCAGTACCGTACATGACAATTTGAACATAATGTGTATGAGGCCCTACTTTATGTCTAATACAGGGGGGATCTTACTTTCTCTTTCATCTATTTTTGTCAGTTCTTGATTCATTCATAAATTACTCTGAAATTTCCAATTTTTAAATTAAAAGTAATGAAAAATTAAAAATTAAATTTTGGTTTACTTTAAATTATTATTTTTTAAATCCTTTTAAAGTTGCCTTATATACACGTCTTATAAAGGAAAGAATGTTTCTTAAAATTTTGTTTTCCTGTAAAGTCCAATTCTTCGTCGATTTTAATGTTTTTTGTCAGTCTTAAAGGGGAGTAAAAGGTGACACCATTGTTCCTCAGCAGCGATCTGGATCAGAGATGTTTCCAGGGTCTTTCCCATCCTTTCTCTTTCCATTCGGGTCTTTTTTTTATCGATTTCAACATTTTCACTGCCCCCCATACCTCCGAAGGGTTTTTTTCGGAAAAAAAGCTTTGGCTTTCCCAATTGACCTCTTATACTCGTTACTGGAAAAAGGGCATCTGAGCTTGGAATTGGGTCGAGTAACGAGCATTCCAATACTTTAGTGCTTTCACCCTAATACTTGTACTTGTGGATTGTCATACATTTAGAGAGGAGGAAAACCCTTTAATCCTTTTTTCCCTTTCTGTTATCCTATATGTCAGGTCCCTACATGCCCAAAAAATATATGGTGTCAATGCAAAAAGCAGTAATTAGTGTAAGGATCAGCAGAATTCAGTAGCAACGCTCATCCTTTTACCCATTTGGGAGCCCCACAAAAATGTTTCCTTGGGTCCCCAGACAGATTTTTTCTGCCGCACTTACATAATAGAAATTTACATGCCCTTTTTAAATTCATTGCCTTACATCTTTTTTTCCCATTACCCCTAATCTCTTCTATGCCCTCTTCTTCCCCCCCAATTATCCAGGGGGAAAACATGATTGGACACAGGTCATGCCTGCAAATCTTTCATTAAACCCCTGAAAGTGCTGTTTTCAAGATGTTTAGCACCACTTTGGATATTTATCCTCTCTTCTGCATTTGGTCGGTTTCTCTTTTCCCGGGATGGCCTAAGGGACTTAAATTGATTTTTTCATCGATAACATCTAGTAGGTTTTTTGTGGTCCTCCATAAGAAAAACAGAAATACATAGTGGTAAAGGATTGGTTTTCAAAGTCATTCTAATGGGGTTGTCTTCTGTTGAATCTTAGGAGCCCATTATTGCGTCAAACCCTGGGAGCCAGCAGATAATGTACCCAAGGGGGTCCATCCAAACCAGCACCGTAGCACGTCCTATCTGTTGTTTTATTCGAGGTGGAAATGGTTACAAGACACAAATGCAGTTTCTAAGCTACTGATATTCCCTTAAGACTTAACAGGGGAACGCTTCAGTACCGGAGTCATCGAGTTGCAAAGATTTTGCCTTTCTTTTGGGTCAGAGTCTTTGACCTCGGAAATGCGAGGAGAGTTTTTTTTTTTGCCCCCACCCCTTTTAATTTGTCAGTCATCCAAGTTGGTTTACAAGAAATTCCTCAAGTGATTGGGTTCGAACCCACTTCAGTGCTCTCGTAACCCCATAAGTTGAATATGAGAGGACCTTATTTCCTAGATACGTTTCTATCCTTATGTGAACATTCTATTTCCAATTGATCATTGATAATGCAGAATAATTACTCATAGTGAAATATCTGGACCATACCAAATGAAACTTCAGTGAACGCAAATGTTCTTCTGTTCTGTTAGTTTCGGTAGCTGAGGATGCAGGAAAAAAAAGGGAATACACCAGAGCAGTTGGAAACTATGAAATTGCAGACCCGGACTAAACCACCAAACTAGGGCAGCCGTGGAGGTTCCTAGTTGGTCCAGATGCCTGTCACAGCCTGAGAAAACTAACTACAAAAGAAAGATATAGGAAGTATCTGCCCCGGAGCAGATCCCCAAAGACAATAGAAACCCCCAAACATGTAATGGCGGAGACAAGATGAAAACTACACAGAAAGAAAATAGTATGAGCAAACCTGGGGCCCAAACTAACTAAATAAAATGGATAGGAAGGGTACTTACTGCAATCCCAGAAAAACCTGAAAAGCACCAACTCTACTAATTTCAAAAAAACCTAGATCACACACCTCTTCCCCCTAAATTAGCTCTCGGTGAAACAAAATCAAAAACGAGCCCTGAAAAAAGGAAAAAGAAAAGTACAAAATATGGGTGAACAAAACTGAGAGGGCAGAAGCCCCCGAGGGGACCTGAAGGCCCCCAGAATGAGGACAAAATGCAAAAATATAGCACAAACACAAAAGAAGAAAATGGGCTTATCTGTTACAGGAGATGCAGACAGACACAGCAGGTACAAAGGAAAGGAAAAAGGATTCAGACCAGAACAATTGATCACCGGCAACCCTGAGGGAAGGGAAAACCCCCTTTTTAAAGACCGTCAGTAAAACCTGTTTCCCCCTCCTCCAAAAATCCTGGACAGACTACACCGGTAACCACCGAGGGAGCCTTGCTCAGAACTCACTCAAACCCATTACAACAGTTCCCCCCCCCCGAGGAGGGGTCACCGAACCCTCATTTTTGCAACCAGGCAGTCGGGGGGTTTTAGATACCACGGATAAGTCCCCTAGCATGGATGTCCGAAGCAAACACCCAGAATTGTCCCCTACCATAACCCCCATTTACAAAAAACGGAGTTTCCGCTAGAAAAAAAGGGGAATTAAAATTTTTCAAAACCCCATACCCAGTTTTCCCCCAACCAAAACAAGTCAGGAGGGGCAGCGCGGGAACCACTGGCTCAAAAAACCTCCAACAAGGACTTGTGGAAACTTTGGACTTAATGTCCCGGAAGAAGCAAAAAAAAAAAAAAACAGGTTAAAACTCCATGACTTAAAGGTCCAAGAACCTGGGTTAAAAATTTTTGGAGGCACTCTCTTTGGGAAATTCTTGAGGAAAACCCCGCCAAGTCCCCCATTTTTTAACCGAGACCCACCCTATCCCCGGTTGCAAACCGCTGGGGCCCTCCCTAGAGGGGGCAACCTCTCCACTACCGGCCCCAAATTTGCTCCCTCCACAACGAGTAACACCGGACAGAGGGGCCTCCGTTGTCCTAAAAAAAATGGGGGTGAAATCCAGAATAAAAAAAAGGAGACACAAAGTACAAGCAACCCTTTTAAAAAGAGCAAACCCCAAAGGCAAAAAAGGCCCCCGTCATCCTACACAGACCAAACCCCCTTTAATAATCCCAATGTCTGGTTTGTTCTCTCAGTTTGCCCTGGGTCTGAGGATAAACCCCGAGGAGAAAGACAATTGAACCCCCCCTTTTAAACAAAAATCCCCCCAAAAAATCGGAAAAAAAGGGACCCTCTGTCAGAAACAATGTTTCAGGAATGGCTAAAAAACAAACCCGGCTAAGGAACAACGGCAAATTTTAGGGGAGGAAGGCAACTTAGGTAAGGGGAAAAGTTATCATTTGGAAAAACCTTCAAAAATTTCCCCCAAAAGAGGTCATTCTCTGAGAAAGGGGAAGGTCGAAATAAATCCATAGAGATAGGTCCATGGTTTTGGGGGCACAGAAAGGCATCCAACAAACCCTAGAGCGAGGGAAGGGGCTTGGAGCAAGGCAACCCCCGCAGGACTGCACAAATTCCCTGACATCCGAAAAAGGAGGCCCCACCAAAAGGGCCCCGACAACCCCAATCTCTGGTACCAAAATTCCCCGGATGCCCAGCCAACGGGGAAAAAATAATTTTCCCAGACAACCCTTTTTCCATGGCCGGGACAAACTTTTTCCCCAACGGGCAGCACCGGGCCTTCCCCCTGACACCCCCAGACAAGCCAAATTGGGCAGGGGGCGAAAGAACTACACCCTCTTTCAAAAAAAACAGAAGGGTCAGATAACTCGGGGAGTCCGAAAGGGAAAAATCCCGAAGGGCACCCCCTTTAAAATCTTGTGCCAAAAAAGGAAACCACAAAATTAAAATGGTGAAAAACAAGGCCACCTGGGCCGTCTAGGTTTGAGCCTTGGCGATTCCAGATAGCCCAAATTTCTTAGGTCCAAAGGACCACCACCTGAGTTTGGCTCCCTCCAGCAATGCCCACTTTCAAAAGCCCATTCAGGCCAATAACCCCGTTTTTCCCCCGTCATAAATTACGTTAGTAGGAAAAAATTTCGAGAAAAAAAGGCACAGGGTTAAATTTTAGAGGTCTCGGATTTTTTTGGGAAAAAACGGCCCCTGCCCCAAAATTTTAAGGCATCAACCTCCCCTGAAATGGCGGAAACACAGGCTGCCGTAGAACGGGCAAAAATAAAACTCTGCTTAAGTTTTGAAATGCAAAACCCCCTCAGGGGGCCAATTCCCCACATCAGAATTTTTTGGTAAATCAGTTAAGGGGGTTTTAAAAAAACCGAGAAATTTTCCAATAAATTTACGAAAAAAATTTTGGCAAAACCCAAAATCTCGGGAAATTTTTAAAAAATAGGTTGGCCCCCCAAACACAGATGGCCTGAACCTTGACCGGGCCCTTTAAAACAGAGGGGAAAAATGAACCCCCCAAAAGAGACCCCCTGTACGCCAAAAAGACACTTTGACCCCCTTCAAACAGGCATTCTCCTCAAAATCGGAAACAGTTCGAACATTTTAATGGAGCCCCCCCCATTAGAAAAAAAAAAAAGATTCATCCAAAAACAATCAAAAATTTTTCCCAAAACCCCCAAAAAAGTCTTCTAAGGACTGGGAAAAGGAAGGAGCATTGTGACCCCAAAGGGAAAAACCCCGGTCCAAAAAACCCTTCAGGGGAAATTTAATGCCGTTCTTCCTCTCCCCCCGGGAATGCGAAAAAGGTTAAAACCCCCCCCGGGGTCAAGTTGGAAACCCCGTAGCTTTTTTTACCCCGGAAACAGGTCAGAAATCAAGGGGGAACGGGTATTGAAAATTTCACAGAATATTTTTAAAAAACATAATCAAACAGGGGGTTAATGAAAACCCTCCTTTTGGCCACAAAAAAAAAAACCCGGCACCAAGGGGAAAGATGTTCTGAATGCCCCCTTTTCCCAAGATTCCTTGATAAAGCCCCCATAGGTCATTTCGGAAGACAAGTTAAAAAAAGGGGCCTTTAGGGTTTACACCCGGCACAAAATTTAAAGCGCAGTCATAGCTCCTAGGGAGGCAAGGGGTGCAGATTTACTTTTTGCTAAAACATCAGAAAAACAATCAAAAAGCAGGAACATCCTGACCGGGGGGGGGGGAGAAAAAACAGGAGTTTTTGGGGTTAACACTTGGACCCCAACTGGACGAACAGTTTCCCCCCCCAAAAAAAAGGATTAGAACTGTAACCAAGGAAAACCCCGCCAAAATGTCATGCGATTATACAAACCAAAAAAATTTTCAGCACTCCGGTGATCGGGGGCAACCCTCTTTTTTTACCTGAGTAGAAAACGGGGGTTTTTTCTCACCAAAGGGGTAGAATCGATCCCCAGTGGGGGAAAAGACTTCTGTAGGGGATAAGGGAAATCCAAAATTTAGCAAAACATAACCCCCCGGGGTTAAAAAGCTGCTCCAGAAAAACGAAAGCCTGAGCAAAAAAATGAGGACAGGGCTTTCAAGGACATTTTAAAAAAAATTAGTCTGAACACCCCAAAAACAACTGAGCGTGCAAAACTCTTCCCCGTTAAAAGGGGAACTGAAAAACATAGGGCATCACCAAAAGAAACAAAACCCATTGGCTTTCGAAACTCGACGCTGTCCCCCAGCCCCCACCTATCACACTGCAGGGTTCAGAGCTGGTTCACAAGGAACCCCAAAATTCCCAGCAACTTCTCCGCTCACGCAAACGTCTGTCAATTTGAATCGCAAGAATAGAATTTTTTAACCAGAGGGAAGGGAACCCCCCATAATCCTTTACATTATCTGACAGCCCTTCTGGAAAAGGGCTGCCAAAGCGCGTCACCCCTTTGGGGCAGGCTGCCCCCTAGGGAAAACTCTGACATTAAATCAGCGTCATAAAGCCCCTGATTTAATGCCAACGGGGTTTTTCAGCTTGACATGACTTAGGCCATCGTACAATAACCCAAAAACCTGAAAAATGCATCAACACCCCCTCAAAACAGGCCCCCCGGATCGGGGAAAAAAACCCAACCCCGAGGTCGCCGCGCAGGGAGAGATAAAATTTTTAACCTGCTACGCTGCGTTTCCAGGACTTTGATTTTTAAGGCAAAAAACAATTTACAATTATTTTTTAAATTTCTGAAACTTGCTCGATTCCCTAAAAACAAATCTGGATGGGAATTGGTTCCCAACAGGAAACCCCAGAAGATAGTTTGGCAAACCCAACCCCCCATGGCAACGATCCACGGGGCCAGACAATGTGAAACCCCTTGGAAAAAGATCCTCCCCACCCCCCAGAGATACGGGGGAAAAAAAAAAAAGCAAAAACAGAAAAATATTTGACACTATTTTTTCCCTTCTGTGAGTACATACAATTTTCAATTTTTGGCCGGTGATACGTTATGTTTGGTAGCTGGGGAGTCGGGAAAAAAAAGGCAATACACCAGAGCATTGGAACTATGAGATTGCGTACCCTGTTTGGGGGTGGGGGTTTTGTGGCCCCCTTTCCCCCTCTAATAATAAAGTAATAAGGCCCCCCCAAGATCCCAAAACAAAAAACCCCCCCTGAAAAGCGGTCCCGGTAGTGGCAACCGGGGCCCAAAAAAAAAAAAAGAAGGGGAATTTTCTTTGTAGCCCGGTTTTTTTAAAAACCCAGATCCCCCTTTCCCCTTTCCTCTTTTAAAAAAAAAAAGCCCCCGGGGAAAAAAGGGAAAAAAAAAAATACAAAAAGGGCCCGAAGGGGAACCCCGGGGGAGGGCCCCCCAGAAGTGCGGGGCAAAATGCAAAATTAGCACAAACAAAAAAAGAAAATGTCTTATCTGTTAGCAGGAGATGCAGACACGACACAGCGCTCAAATAAAAATGGAATAAAGGGGTTAACCAGAACAAATTATCCCCCGGAACCCGAGGGAAAGGGGACCCCTTTAAAGCCAGTCAGAACCCCCGATTCCCAGTCCCCCCAATCTTCACTGGACAATACACCGCTTTTAACCACCAGAGGGAGCCTCCCAGAACTCATCTAACCCATTCACAACATCCCCCCCCCCTTTGGGGGGGTACCGAACCTCATTTGGCCCCCGGGCGGTCAGGATGATTCTATGATACCCCGGATAAGTCCCTAGCAGGAAAAGCCCCGCAAAAACCCAAAATTTTCCTCCTGACCAAACCCCCTCCATTTAACCAAATACTGGGTTCCGTCAAAAAAACGGGAAACTAATATTTTCTCAACCACTACTCCAGTTTTCCTCAACCCAAAAAAAGGTAGGGGGCACAGCAGCAGGAACCACGGGGTCAAAAACCTTTTAAAAAAAGGACTTTTGGAACAGTTAGGATCTTTAAAAGTCCCCGGAAAAAGCAAACAAAAAGAAACAGGATTAATAATCTCCATGACTTTTTAAGGTCCAATAACCTAGGGGTTAAAATTTGGAGGGCCCCCTCTCATAGGGGAAATTCTTTGAGGGGAACCAACCAAATCCCCCCTTTAAAAACCAGGGGCCCTCAGCCTATCCGGTTAGCAAACCCCGGGCCTCTCCCCAGAGAGGGACAACCTCCCACAAAACCGGTCCAAATCGTTGCATACGCTCCACACAGAGTCAACACCTGGACAGACAGGGGGCCCCCCTGTCCTGAAGAAAATCGAGGGTGAAATCCCCAAAATTCAGAAAAACGGAGACACAAATGCGGTAGCCCTATTTTTAAAGCAAACTCAGCCAAAGGCAAAAAAGAGACCCAGTCATCCGTCCAGAACAAAGCATTTAGATAAGTCCCAAAAATTTTGGTTTTTTTCTCATTTGACCAGGCTGAGGATAAATGCCGAGGAGAAAACAAAATTAACCCCCGTTTAGAACAAAAGTCCTCCAAAACGGGAAACAAATGGATCCTCTGCAAAAAAATTTCAGGATGGCGGTAAACGAACCACGTGGAAGGAAAAACGGCACCATTCGAGGAGGAAGGAACTTGGGTAATGGACAAGATGTATCATTTGGGAAAAAACCTTTTCAAATTCCCCAAGATGGCTTCTCTGAGAAAAGGAAGGCGGAAATGAAACCCAAAAGAGATATGGGCCATGGTCCCCTTGGGGGACAGGCAAGGCATCAACAAACCACTAGAGCGAGAAGGCTTGGAGCGAGAGCAAGTCCGGGGGAACTGCACAAATTCCCTGACACACGAAAAGGTGGCCCCCAAAAAAGGCCCCGACTAACCAAGTCCTGGCCCCAAAAAATTTTTCCGGGATGCCAGCCAACGCGGAACAATGAATCTCAGACATTACCCTTTTTCCCCTGCCCCGGGAAAAAAAATTTTCCAACAGGGCAGCACCGGGCCATCCCCTGACACCCCCCCAGAGCAAGTCCCCAAATTGGGGGAAGGCGGAAAGAACTAACCCCTTCAAAAAACAAAGGATCAGATAACTAGGGGTCCGCAAGGAAACTCCTCGAGGGATCCCCAAAAAATTTCTTTTCCCCGGAAGAAAGGAAAACCCAAAAAAAATGGGGAAAAAAAAAGGCCCCCTGGCCTTCAGGATTGAGTCGCTTCAGATTCCAAAGCAGATTCTTTGGTCCCAAAGGGACCCCCACCTGATTTTGGCTCCCCCAGCCAAGTCCCATCTTCAAAAGCCCCCTTTATGGCCAACCCCCCAACCCCCAAAAATTCGTTATGGGAAAAAATTTTTTGAGAGAAAAAAGGCCGGGGGTTTTTCTTTTAGAGGTCCTGATTTTTTTTGGGGCAAAACGGACCTGCCCCAATTTAGGGGCATAACCTCCACCTAAAAGGGGGAGAGAAACTCAGGTGCCGTAGAACAGGAGGAAGTGATTCCGCTAATTCCCGAAATGCGAGACGCCTCAGGGGGCCATTTCCCAATCAGAACCCTTTCTGGCAACAGTTTAAGGTTTTTTAAAATAACCGAGAAATCCCAAAAAAATTTACGAAAAAAAAAATTGGAAAACCCAAAAATTTAAGAGCCTTAATGAAGAGGGGGGCCCAACCGAGGGCCCCGAACTTGACCGGGCCATTTCAATAACGATGGGGACAAAATGAATCCCGAAAAAGATCCTCGTCCCCCCCAAAAACCTTTGCCCCCCTTCACAACAGGCATTCCTCTAAAAATCTGGAAAAAATTTTTGAACATGTTCACATGGATCCCAGTTTTTGAAAAAATAAAGATTCCCCAAAAAAACAAAAAAAAATTTTCCACAAAACCCCTGAAATTCATTATGAAGGCGGGGAAGACGGGGGGCTAGTGACCCAAAGGGGAAAACACCAGGTACTCAAAATGCCCTTCAGGGGTTTAAGCCGTTTCCCCTTCACCCCCGGCTTTTGCAAAAGGGTTTAAAAACCCCCCCCCGAGGTCAACTTTGGAAAAAAAATAGCGTTTTTCACCCGGAAAAAGGTCAAAATCAAGGGAAACGGGTATTATATTTCACAAATATTGTTCAAGAGACGATAATCAATACACGGCCTTAAGAACCATCCTTTTGGCCACAAAGAAAAAACCGGGGCTAAGGGTGAAGAGGATGGCTGATATGACCCCCTTTCCAATGATTCCCCTTAATAAGACCCATAGCGTCAAGTTCAGTACAACCCAAATTTTAAAAAAGGGACCTTTAGGGGAATTTTAAAACCCCCACTAAACAATAGGGGGTCAATAAATCCATGGGGAGGCAAGGATGCAGTTTTTTTTTTGCTAAAACAAAAAAATCAATAAAAAAACAGGAACATCCGACCTGGGGGGGGCAGAAAAAAAAAAAGGTTGGATTAACACATTGCAGCCCCAAGGTTACAGACACAGATTTTCCAATCCAAAAAAAATTTTTTAACTGTAAAACCCAAAAAAAACCCGCACATAATGTCATGCCGATTAACAGAACAAAAAAAATTTCAGCATCCTGGGGGTCAGGGTTTAACCTCATTTCACCCAGTAGAAAAACTGGGGTTTTTTCTCACCCCAAAGGGGGGAATCGATCCCCCTAGGGGGGAAAGACTTCTGTGGGGATCCAAAAGGAAATCCCAACGTTTAGCAAAACATAATCCATCAGGTAATAAATGCTCCAAATCAAAGAAAGCCCCCGGGCCGAAAAGAGGACAGAGAGCATATCAGAGTGACAGTTAAAAAAAACTTGTTAACCTAACCCCCGACAAAAAGAGCGTGCAAAACCTTTCCCCGCTTAGGGCAACTGAAATAGCATGAGAGGCATCACCACAGAAAACATAACCCTTGGCTTTCGAAACCATGACGCTGTTCCCCGACACCACTCTTCACACTGCATGGGTTGAAGAGGTTCACAAGGCAACACCATTCCCCCCATCTTCTCCGCTCACGCAAACGCTGCAATTGAACGCTAAGACAAGAATATTGAGACCAAGGGGACGGGGGAAACCCCCATAACATCCTTTACATTATCTGACGACCCTTCGGGAAAAAGGGGCCAAAGCGTGTCATTCCTTTTGGTCGGATGCCCACCACGGAATCTCGCGAAACTCGCGCCCTAAACCCCCCTTTTTAAAATCCCCAAAAGGCTTTTCCCCAGCTTGATCAGGACATTGGCCTCTACATAACCCCAAAGCCTAAAAAACATCAACACACTCAAAAAAGATCCCCGGGGATCGGGGGGAAAAAACCCCAACCTGGGATCGCCGCGCAGGAGAGAGATGATTTTTTTAACCCCGCTAGGCTTTCCCCCGGGACTTAGATTTTAAGGCAAAAAAAAAATTTCAATTTTTTTGAATTTTGAAACTTAGCTCGATTCCCTAAAAACAAATCGGGCAGGGAATCCTGGGTTCCACAACGGGGAACCCAGCAAGAAAATAGCAATACTCCCAACCCAGGGGCAAGTGATCCACACGGCCGAAACTGTGCAAACCCTTTTGGAGAAAAGATCCCCCCCCCGCCCCAAGATACAGAGGGAAAAAAAAAAATGCAACAAACAAAAAATATCTTGACACTTTTTTTTTTTCCCTTTTGGACCATCAATTTTCATTTTTTGGGGCCGGTGTACTGTTAGTTTCGGTAGCTGAGGGAGTCGCAAAAAGGAATACACCAGAGCAGTTGGAATCTATAAATTGCTTTCCCCCTACTAACCACCACAACTAGAGGCCCCCGTGGAGCGTTCCATTTTTGGTCCAGCGCCTCGCACCCCCCTGAAATAACTACCCCAAAAGTAAAAAAGGGAAAGCTATCGCCCCGGAGCAGACCCCAAAAAGAAATAGAACCCCCCAAAAAATTAATGGCGGTTGACAAAAAAAATATGACACAGAAAGAAAAAAGTATAGCAACGCTGGGGCCCAATAACTAAATAGAAAAGGATAGGGGGGTACTTATGCAATCCCAAAACCCCCCAAAAACCCCAAAAAAAATAATTTAAAAAAACCCCAGATCACACGACCTTACCACCTAAAAAAGTTTTCTGGGTAAAAATCAAAACACAGCCATTTAAAAACTGGAAAAACAAAATACAAACTCGTGGGAAAAAAAAGAGAGGGAGAACCCCCCCCGGGGGACCCTGAAGGCCCCACAAAAAGGCAGGACAAAAAGCAAAAAAAGCACAAACAAAAAGAAAAAAAAAAGTCTTTTCGTTAGCGGAATGAGAAAAACCCAGCAGGCACAAAGGAAACGGAATAAAAATTCAGACCAGAAAATTTTACACCGCAACCCTAGGGAAAGGGACCCCCTTTATTAAACCGCCCGAACACCTGTTTCCGTCCTCACAATCTTCACGGACGACTAGCCCGCTTGTAACCAAAGGAGCCTTGTAAAACTCACCAACCCATTCCAACGTTGCCCAAATCAGGACTTAAGCTTCACCCTGCCCCACATAGGATGCCCCCCTCCCAAAATAACCGGAAAACCCCTTATGAAAATTCCACCTTTTTGCATTATTAGGGGATTGCCCCCACAAAATTTGGGGAAAATTTCGGACATGGGAAGGGGCCCCTTCTCCAGGTGCCAAAAAAGATCATGGAGAAATGCCCTGGACACGAAAGGAGTTTCCGGGAGAAACATTGTCTTGATGTCTTCTGGAAGACATTGACTCTCCTTGGGAAAAACCAGTAGTAGGGCAATGCCCATGGTAAAGGAGCAAATTTCTGTATTGGTTGTCGGGGAAAAGGGCCCCACCCCGGGGGTCACAAACTCGCCCTGGTGTTCCAGTGGTCCGGGATGAAAAGACAAAGGCTGAAGACACTGGCCCAGGGCCGTTTTTTCCCACTGGGCCCCCAAAATTTCCCCCAATTTGCTCCTCAGGAGCAAAAAGGGGGGAAAAACAATGGTGGAGGAGGGAGCTGCTTCGGGGAGGGGCGATTGAACAAGGGGGGGGACTGTGTGGGGGCTCATGCAATATGGGGGGGGTTTGGTGTGGGCTCTGCTGATAGGGGCCCCTTTGGGGGGACTCTTTTCTGTATATAGGGGGGGTGTTTTGGGGGGGAAACTGTAAAAAGGAATTGTGGTGGGAGGTGTCAACATTTTTAATTCACTTCATATTAAATATTAAAGGAAAATTTTAAAATAAAAATTAAAAAAAAAATTTTTTTTGGGAAAATTTTAAAAGCCCAGCCCCGTTCTACTCCTTTATTGTAGCACAGAGATAAGCAAATCTATTTTCAAGACCCGGATCACAGCCCCTTTTTTCCCCAAAAGAACTTCTCTGAACCCCCCCTACCGTGGGATTCGCAAATCCCCTTTGATTATCAGCCGGTGCGAGTCATTTTGTGGTGTGGATGCACACAGCGGCTTTTAGCCCCCCCTCTAATCAAAACAAGAGCTGCGATGCCGCATGGGGTGGGTCTCATGGCTCCTGTTCAGCCGCCACGATCGTGATCGACTGCGCGACAAAAACCGACCATTTTTGGCCTCTTTCACACATCAGTTTTTTCCCCTCAGTCACAAACCTTGGGTCGTGATCGACGATCCGTCGCGATTTTGAAAAAGATGCACGGGGTCCTTTTTTTTTGCCGATCCAACTAGCGATCCGTAGAAAAATCGGATCCAAGCACATTTTTTTATCCGTTTTTTCAATTTTTCGAGGACCGTTTTTTTTCACAGACGGGAAAAAGAATAAAAAAACAGTACCATGTATATATATTATAAATATAAAAATATATAAAAAAAATTATAAATACATACAGCCAAAATTTGGACACACCTTCTATTCAAGTTTTTTTTTTTATTTATGACTAGAAAATTGGGAATCACCTGAAGGCATCAAAAAAGAATTAACACATTTTTAAATTTAAATTTAAAAACTTTCAAAAAGGTTGAAACACTGAAAATATGTCTTTTATTTTAGATCTTCAAAACCCCCTTTTGCTTTGTTACTGTTTGCCGCAGAAAAGGGAAAAAGGAGGGTCTACACCCCGGTTCCCCCCGGAAGCAGGGGGGGGTGGTGTGAGGGGGGGGGGCTTTGCTGGTGACACTGTTGGGGATTTAAATTTAAAATTGAAGGGTTTGGGGGCCCCCCCCACCCAAACCATCGAATTTTGGGGTTTAGGTCTGGTGACTGTGGAGGCCAGGTCATCTGGCGAGCACCCCCCAAACCTCCTTTTTGGGCAAAGCCCTTTTACACCTGGGGTGTGTTTGGGGTCATTTCCTTTGAAAAAAAAAGATGGTCCAAAAACGCAACCGGTGGAATAGAGCCGCGCAAAAACTGTGGTAGCCATGCTGGTTCATATCCTTCAATTTTTGAAAAAAAACCCCCCATGTCACCCCCAAAGCACCCCCACAAAATCAACCCCCCTCCAGCTTTTCGGGGGGGAAACCCGGATGAGAGTCATCCCCACCTTTTTGCGTGCAAACGTAAACAAAGCAAAAAGGTGGGGGAAATTTAAAACCCCCAAAAAAGAATTTTTCAGTTGTTTCACACTTTTCTGTAAAAAGTAATGTATAATTTTTCCCTGTGTTAATTTAAGTTTTGATGCCTTCAGTGGATTCTACAATTTTCCATTATGAAAAAACAGAAAACTTTGAATGAAGGTGTTCCAAACTTTTGGTCGTATGATTTTAAATTTTTAT
>JARQOD010000002.1:17151518-17183274 GCA_033576555.1 Oophaga sylvatica
CACCATTTCCTGCAGAGAACTTGGCCCACCCCCTCTTCTAGTAACTAATCTTGTAATCTTGGTGTCGCCGCTGCAAAAATACATGACAATTGACACCAGTATGGACTGTAAAAGTTAGGCAAAAACAAAAACAAATAGTGACCAGCACTTTGGTGGTATTTTTCAAAGGTAGACAACATAATTTACACTGTGTTCAAATTATTCTGCAAATAATATTTCTCAGATTTTCCCAAATTACCTATATGAATTGCCAGTCATTGTAATTTTCCAGTCTAATAACTATTAGAGCACAATTGAAAGGTTTTTGACAAACTGCCTATATAACAGTATATTTTGTAAAAAATAAAACACTCAAACTGCACTAAAAATGCATGTTCCAAATTATTATGCACAGCAGAGTTTCAAACCTTTTCATTTTAATAAAGAACAAAAAAAATGGTCATTTTTGAAATTATAAGCATTAGCAGGTTATTACAAACTGAAATCAAACAGTTTTCAACTCAAAACTTTATTCTAGGTGATGTTACATTTGCACATAGGACCCCTTGTTGGAAAGGAGCTTCTGAACTCCTCCTCCATTGAATTTGTCAGGTTTTGGATGGTTTTCTTGCTTCAATTGTTTTGCATGAAGACAGAATACCCCCCAGAGCTGTAGCTTAGATGTGAACTGCCTCCCGCCATCATAGACACTCCTTTGTGATGCTCCAGAGGTTCTCAATGGGGTTGAGGTCAGGGGAGCATGGGGTCCGTACCATAAGTTTGTCCCCTTTTATGCCCATACAGCCAAGATGCAGATGTGTTATGTGCAGCATGAGACGGTGCATTATCATGCATGAAAATATCTTGCTGCGGAATGCACGGTTCTTCTTCTTGAACCATGGCAGGAAGTGCTGTTTGAGACTCAACAACACTATGGAGTTCATCTTTACCCCTTCAGGATCCTAAAGGGGCCGACAAATCTCCTCCCCCATGATTCCAGCCCAAAACATTACTCCACTTCCTCCTTGTTGGCGTCGTAGCCGTGTTTGCATGGTCCTCTCCATCCATCGGACCGTCGAGCGTTGCACGGAACTCATCGGTGAACAAAACAGTTTGAAGTCAGTCTTCATGTATTTTTTGGCCCACTGGAGCCGTTTCTGCTGTGTGCAGTGGATAGAGGAGTGGACAGGATGCTTACCACAGCTGCAAACCTCTGAAGGACCCTGCATCTTGTTGTTCGGGGGACTTGGGAGGCACCAGCAGCTTCAAAAACTTGTCTGCTGCTATTACAAGGCTTTTTGCTGCTGCTCTTTTAACCTGACGTAATGCCTGTAGGAAAGAGTCCTCAATTTTCCCTTATCAGCACGCACACTGTGTACTGTGAATCAGCTACATACTTCTTGATTGTGCGATGATCACGATGAAGTGTCTTGGCAATGTTGACTGTATCATGCCTTGACCTAAACACTCCACAATTTGTTGCTTCTCAGCAGCCGACACATCCTTTTTCTTTCTCATTTTGCAGAAAATGTAGACTGCTTAATAATGTGGGACAGCCTTCTTAAGTAGTCTTGCCTTTTCATTGGACACACCTGCCTAACTAATTAGCACAGGTGTCTGCAATTGCTTACAGTGATTAAAGAGCCCTGACACACATCACCACAATGAGTTTAACTGACAAACAAAAAAATTCTTAACTTATCACTCCTAAACAATTTTTGCAAAATAATTTGGAACACAGTGTATAAATAAATAGATTTGCATATTGTCTATTTATCACATTATCTATTAAATGAGATCAAGTTATCTAAAAGTACAAGGACCATTTAAATGAAAACATTCTAACTGTCTGCAATCACCACTAGTGGGCGCTCACTGCACAATGGAATATAATTGAATCCAATGTATGCTGTAACCTCCAAAGCCCCACCTAGTGGTGTCTGCAGGTAAACCGAATTTTATCACTCATCTCCACGTCTATGTAAGGCTTTCTATCGCTAGGGCTTCAACCCTTATACATATATATTGAGAAATTGAATAGCATAGAACTTTAACTCCTTAACGACCGCCGATATGCCTTTTAAACTGCGATAGTTAAGGGTACTAAACCACAGCCCCGTTAATTAACGGCGCTGTGGAGAAAGTGTATAGCGCCCCCCTAGAGTCGGATTTTCTCCGGGTCTCGGCAACCCCCAGAGAACATGATTCGGGTCGGTTTTACCGACCCCGCTTTTGCGATCGCCGTTATTACCCTGTAAAAGGCGACCGCAAAAAAAAAAAGCCGCAATTCTCCGTTTAATTTCCCCTCTCCTCAATGTGATCGCACATCAGAGGGAGAGAGAAAGGGTCCCCGGGACCCCCGATCTGTCCCCTGTGCCCCCTGTCCTCCGATGTCTCCCGGAGCTGCACGCGTCTTCTCCGGCAAAGAAAATGGCGGGCACCTGCGCAGTGCGCCAGCCGAGTCGGATTTTCTCAAGGGTAGCCGAGACCCCAGAGGACATAATTTGGTCCCCCGCAGCCCCCCGCTTTTGCGATCGCAGTTATTAACCATAGAACGGCGATCGCAAAAGAAAAAAAAAAAGCCGTGATCCTGCATGTAACTTCTCTCCCCTCTGTGATCGCACATCAGAGGGAGAGAAATAGGGTCCCAGGGTCCCCCGATGTGCAGCTCAGAGCCTCCCAGCGTCTTCTTCCTCTAAAAGAAAATGGCGGGCATGCGTAGTGGCCCGCCGAATCTGACTGCCGCCAGATTCATTCATTCAGTGAAAGTACATTTTGATCACTGTGAAAACCCTATCACAGTGATCAAAATAAAAAAATAGTAAATAAACCCCCCCTTTAATCACCCCATTAGTTAGGGACATATAATAAAATAAATAAATTGTATTTATTTTCATGTTTCCATTAGGGTTAGGGTGAGGGTTATAATTAGGGTTAGGGTTAGATCAGGGTTGGAATAGGGTTAGGGTTACAATTAGGGTTAGGGTTACAATGAGGGTTAGGGATACAATTAGGGTTGGAATTATGGTTAGGATTAGGTTTAGGATTAAGGTTAGGGATGTTTGGGGTTAGGTTGGAGCTAGAATTGAGGGGTTTCCACTATTTAGGCACATCAGGGGGTCTCCAAACACGACGTGGCGTTCAAAAAGTCAAATGGCGCTCCCTCCCTTCCGCAGTCCTGCCGTGAGCCCAAACAGTGGTTTACCCCAACATATGGGGTACACGTACTCAGAAAAAATTGCACAACAACTTTTGGGGTCCAATTTCTCCTGTTACCCTTGGGAAAATAAAAAAATAGTGAACTAAAAAGTAATTTTTAGGAAAAAAATGATTTTTTACTTTCACGCTCTACATTATAAACTTCTGTGAAGAACTTGGAGGTTCAAAGTGCTCACCACACCTCTAGATAAGTTCCTTAAGGGGTCTAGTTCCAAATGGGGTCACTTGTTGGGGGTTTCCCCCTGTTTAGGCACATCAGGGGCTCTCGAAACGTGACATGACTCCTGCCAATTCTGCGTTGAAAAAGTCAAACGGCGCTCCTTTCCTTGCGACCTCTGCTGTGCGCCCAAAAAGTGGTTTACCCCCACATATGGGGTATCGGCGATTCAGGAGAAATTGCACAACACATTTTGTATTTCATTTTTTCTTTTAACCCTTGTGAAAATAAAAAAAATGGTTCTGAAGTAAATTTTTAGCAAAAAAAGTTAAATGTAAATTTTTTCCTTCCACATTGCTTCAGTTCCTGTGAAGCACGTAAAGAGTTAATAAACTTCTTGAATGTGGTTTTGAGCACCTTGAGGGGTGCAGTTTTTAGAATGGTGTCACTTTTGGGTATTTTCTATCATATAGACCCCTCAAAGTGACTTCAAATGTGAGGTGGTCCCTAAAAAAAAAATGTTGTTGTAAAATGAGAAATCGCTGGTCAACTTTTAACCTTATAACTTTGTAACAAAAAAATTTTGTCCCAAAATTTTGCTGATGTAAAGTAGACATGTGGGAAATGTTATTTATTAAGAAATTTGTGTGACATATCTCTCTGATTTAAGGGCATAAAAATTTAAAGTTTGAGAATTGCTAAATTTTCAAAAGTTTCTCCATATTTCCGTTTTTTTTCATAAATAAACGCAAGTCATATAAAAATTGTTTTACCACTAACGTGAAGTACAATATGTCACGAAAAAACAGTCTCAGAATCAGCGGATCCGTTAAAGCGTTCCAGAGTGACAGTGGTCAGAATTGTAAAAATTGGCCGGGTCATTTAGCTGCAAATTAGCTCTGTCACTAAAGGGTTAAACATTTAAAAGTCACAAAGTGAGGAGGATATTTTCAGGATAACATTGAGAGGAAATAGAAATAAATGACATTTCATTTCTGTGTGCACTCATCTATAAGTATACGTCTCAGTCAATTCACAGATGAGAGTATTATTAGTTTTGCAAAAGCCACCTCATCTCTATTCTGCGCTGGAAAACTCATGATTTATTCATTCAATACAGGGTTGCTTTTTTTCTTTTCTGCATATTTGTGTTGAAACATCTGGTAATATTTTCTCTCTAAAAGCTGCTAGTTATTCATCGGTATACTTTATTTCCAAGTTATTAATTTTTGGAACCGTAACAAAATAGCAAATAGTCTCTATAGTTAAAGGGGTTGTACAGGATTATAAAAACATGGCTGCTTTCTCCCCCAAAAAACAACACCTCACCAGGACATTTTCCGAGGTCTTGTGAAGTTCAAACCTCTATGGCCAGAGCTGTTTTGGTGGCACATATTAGGTCAAATAGGTGACTATCATGTTTTGGTGTCCACATTGGTGTCCACAAGAACAAATTACTTCTGGGTGACGATAAAGTTGATGGTTGTCCTCAGTCTTATGCATCTTCAACTCTTGGCCTCCTTAGACCCTCATTAGATGCTTCTTAGAATATGAAAACAGAATGAAAGTCAACTTCACAATAAACATGGGGAAGCCTCGAGGAGTTTTTGTTACAGGGCCCAAAGTCTTAAGGCCCCTGTACACATTATACTAAAGTTGGCCAAACCTACCGATGCAAGCAAGATCATATGATGGTCTAATGTGTATATGTGTCTTTCAAAGAATATCGGGTGAGATAAGGTTTCGGTACGTAGAATTTCCAATAGCCAGACATTTTGTTCTCTATAAGATAAGTCTCGATCAGAGGAGTCTTGCAGTGGCTTTCTCATAGAGAACACATGAGCACTCAGATCATTGCTCTTGTGTATGAGGGAGTCAAGGAAGATAGCTGTCGGCAAAACCATTCTTTCGCCAACTGCTATGTGATAGGCATGGGGGGCTTTAGAAAGGTTGGACATTGCTGTGTTTGTCATGGATCCACTGCGTCATGGAACGGGGAGAGCCAGGAGAAGGCTTACCTAACAGCCCACTGAGTTTTCACTAGAGCCCCTGATGGTGTGGGTTAGACTTGGTCACAGATTGATGCCAGGTGCTTCTCCAGGACATATCCCGAACTGTGGCACTGACCCCATGGGTCAGGAGACTAGCACGGACTAGAAGTCCAATGGAGGGCTGAATGCAGAGAATATTGATGTAACCGCTCATTCAGATGGACGGACACTGGAAGTGGTACTGACTGCTTGTGATTCAGGCTCCGGTAACGCCAGAGCAGTTTCAGAGTTGGATACTGCCATAGCGGTTTTGGATTCAGGTTCTGCCATAGTGGTTTCAGATTCAGGTACCATCAAAGCGGTTTCAGATTCGGGTATCACTGGAGCAGTTTCAGATTCTGGTACCACCAGAGCAGTTTCAGTTTCAGGTACTGCCGTAGCGGTTTCAGATTCAGGTACCGCCAGAGCAGTTTCATGCTTAGGTACTGCACAGTCAGGATGGGAGCAAGAAAGCAGAACGGATACTGGTACAAATTAAACTGGACTGGTACAAAGAACGATCGCTAGCTAGCAACTTGCAGACTGACTAACTACAATTGTTGCTCAGGCACCTTCCAACAGGTGGTGGTGCCTTAAGTATTAAGTACCTACCAGCTATAGCCTGGGGGCACAATAGGAGTGCATGCACTGTCTCCTAAAATACAGGAAGTGCATGTGTTAACGCTCTAAGCATGCTGCCAGAGGACCTGTGAGGTGTGAGCCAACCCATGATAAACAGGAGCTGTGGTGCAATCAGGAGAGCAGCCGGGGCAGTATCTCAGTGTCTCTGCAGAAACGCCGACACAGGTGGTACAGCCTTATCTACTATATAATACAATTTATATGATTCTGATTGCCATAAGCCCCCTATGCATATTAGGTAGCTGTTGGCAGTGGTGTAACTAGAGTCCGATGGGCCCTGGTATAAAATTTGGACCTGGGCCCCATCTGCATGTTTGTCAGATGTATGGGCTCTTGTAGCGTTTTAGATCCTGTGAAGACATACATGTTCACTCCCCCATGTGACATTGTCCCTCATCCTGTAATAATGTCCCCCATCCTGTGACATCTTGTAATAATGTCCTCTATCTTGGCCCCTTCCTGTAATAATGTCAATGTCATGGTTTTGGACATGGTTAATGTCCTGTCCACTCAGGGTTAACTTTTGCTGGCCTCCTGTCATGGTATAGGACATGGTTATTGTCCTGCTCTCTCAGGGTTAACTTTTGCTGGCCTCACCTTGGATCTGGGAGGGTATTTATACCCAGTCCAGAGGAAGATTCTCTGTCAGCTATACTGTTGTTTTCACTGTGTGTCTGACCCCCCTGGTTTGCTTGTCTACTTCTCTGCTTGTTTGATTCCCGTGTATGACCTGGTCTGTCTGCTCACTCTGCTCTCTGCCTCACGTTTTGGTACTATTGTCTTCTCCGGTTCTGACCTCCTGGCTTGGCTATCGATACTCCGTTACAGTTTTGTCCCTATTGTACCGTCTATTGCCCATTCTGGTTTACTGATCTATTGCTACGTCCCTGACTATCCATTCTGTCTAATCCTTTGGTAATGTCATGCTATCTTGCGCTCTGATCTCGGCTTGACCTGGTTTTCGTCTCTGTCTATGCCCTCGGTAACTTTATCCTGTCGTTACCCTGCTAGGAGTTTTTGTTATGACCTGGTAGTGAGGAGAGCAAGCAAAAAAGGAAATACACCAGAGAGGTTGGAATCTATGGGATTGCAGTACCCTGACTGACCACCACAACCAAAGGCAGCCGTGGAGCGTACCCACGTTGGTCCCAGACGCCTCGTCACAGCCTGAGAAGCTAACTACACCTAAAGACAGAAAGAGGAAAACTATCTGCCCGGAGCAGATCCCCAAAGAACATAGAAAGCCCCCAAACATGTAATAGCAGTTAGACAAGAGGAAAATACAGACACAGACAGAAAATAGTATGAGCAAACGTTGGGGCCCAAACTTCCTAAATAGAAAAGGATAGGAAGGACACTTACTGCAATCCCAAAAAACCCTGAAAAGTACCAACTCTACTAATTACAAAAACACCTGAGATCACACGACCTCTACCACCTAAATTAGTTCTCTGGTGTAACAAAAACTAAACAGCAGCCACTGAAAAAACTGGAAAAGGCAAATGAACAAACAACAGTGGCTGAACTAAACTGAGAGGAGCACAAGCCCCCGGAGGGGACCCGACAGACCCCCACAGAAGTGCAGGACAAAATGCAAAAAGCAAGCACAAAAAACTAAAAGAAGAAAATGTCTTATCTGTTAGCAGAAGATGCAGGCACGAAACAGCAAGCTACAAAGTGAACAGGAATCAAAGATGAGACCAGAACAATTGATCACCGGCAACCCTGATGGGAGGGAACCTCCCTTATATAAGACCAGTCAGTAACACCTGATCGCCAATCTTCACAATCTTCATTGGATAGTTCAGTACTGTTTGTAACCACCAGAGGGAGCTTCTGCTCAGAATTCATTTCTAGCACATTCACAACAAGTTTTCCATCAGCTCCTAGATCTCTGGAGCTTGGCCACGCCCCCAGCAGTCACATGCTGCAGGTCCTGTTAGTCTGCAGTACACATCATTCACCGCTGCTGCCTCAATCCACAGATATCTTTGAGCACAAGTTTGTTTTACTCAGGACTTGTGCACTGGCTCAGTGAGCATGTGCAGTGCGGTGTTCTTGACATTATAGCTGACCCTTACAGTCTTTACCTGGTGGTGGGTGTTAGCACATTATGGATCCGGTATGGGCCCTCACTGAGCAGGTTCATGAGCTCTCCCAGCTTATGCAGAAGCTGTCTATGGAGCAGCAAAACCTGGTTCATTCGCACCAACAGGTGCAGAGAGATGTGGCAGACGCTCTAATGGGGTCTGTTCCGTCGGGGGTTCCAGGAGGGGGCCCCACTGATGTATCTCTTGCGGACCTCGACCAACTGGTAAAGTTACCCGACAATTTTTCTGGAGATAAAAAATTGTTTAGGTTCTTTAAGGAGGGATGCAAGTTGTTCTTTGAATTGCGTCCCCGGACCTCTGGAAATGAAAGGCAGAGGGTGGGGATCGTAATGTCCTTATTAAGGGGAGCTCCGCAAGCATGGGCTTTCTCTCTCTCTTCCTCTGCTCCTGAACGTATGTCTGTGAACCTGTTCTTTGAGGCTCTGGGGCACATTTATGACGAGCCTGATAGAGTGCGTCTGGCAGAGGATATGGTGATGAGTGTGACATAGGGGAGGAAATCTGCTGAATGGTTCTGCTCAGAGTTCAGACGTTGGACCGCCGAAGTATCCTGGAATGACGCCGCCCTGAGGGGGTTGTTCCGCAGGGGCCTGTCTGACTGTCTGCAGGACGCTCTGGCATTACATCCTCCTCCCGATACCCTGGAGGACGCCATGATGCAGGCAGTCCGTATGGACCGGAGACTCCGTGCTAGGGGAATGATGCAACAAGAGACTCCCTTGTACTCCAAATTGTGTTACACCGCACCCGCATCTGAGCCCATGGAGATGGAGGCTGTCTCAGGAAAGGAACGAGAGAGAAGACACCGTAAAGACAACCGTCTATGCTTTTACTGTGGAGCCTCTGGACATTGGAAAAGGGACTGTCCTTCCTGCCCTTCTTCTGTGAAATCATCAGGAAAACTACTGAGTCTGGGCGACAATCGTGGAGGTTGCCCAGACTCCCAGGTACATTTTTTTTTCGCTTACTAAAATGGTGCTCCAGGTTGAATTGGAACTTGCTGGCGGTTCTGTTATGACCACCGCCTTTGTTGACTGTGGTTCCTCCATTAATCTGATTGATGCCCAATTTGTGACTCTTAATAAGATAGGGACAGTCAGGTTGAAGGATTCTGTTAAAATTGTGGCTGTGGATTCATCCCCTCTTACCCGGGATGGAATTTGTTTTATGTCTGAAGTTTTTTCTATGAAAATGGGTTCCACTCATGTGGAAAAATTAAGTTGCTTTATTCTGAATAATCTGCCTGCAGGACTGGTATTGGTGATGCCCTGGCTGCAACGCCACAATCCTCTCATTGATTGGGCAAAAGGGGAGATCACCCGATGGGGATGTAATAATAATGGTCTTTGTTGTAACTCTGTTTCTCTTGTCAAGCCGATAAAATCTGTATCTGTGTCGTCTGTCAGTCTGGAGGGTATTCCGGAGTACCTGAAAGACTTTGAAGACGTATTTTTCGAAAGTGAGGCTGAGGCGCTCCCACCACATAGACCCTATGATTGTGCCATTGATTTATTACCTGGAGCCAAATTACCCAAGGCTCGTTTGTTTAATTTTGTCCGGGCCTGAGCGCCAAGCTATGAAGGAGTACATCAAAGAAAGCCTTCGCAAAGGGCATATTCGGCCCTCGGTCTCACCCGTGGCAGCGGGATTTTTCTTTCTAAAGAAAAAAGATGGTGGGTTGCGACCGTGCCTCGACTTTCGGGAACTGAACAAAATTACCGTTAAGAACACGTACCCTCTCATGTTGATTCCCGATCTATGCAACCAACTCATGGGGGCCAAATGGTTTTCTAAGCTCGATCTACGAGGGGCTTATAACCTTATAAGGATCCGGGAGGGGGACGAATGGAAAACAGCATTCTTGACAACTGAGGGGCTATTCGAAAACCTGGTTATGTCCTTCGGCCTCACTAAAGCCCCTGCTGTTTTTCAGAACTTCATCAATGTTGTTTTTTCTGATTTAATTGGGCATTTTGTAGTCATTTACCTGGATGACATTCTGATATACTCAGAAGACAGTCAGTCACACTTACACCATTTACGTGCGGTTCTTATGAGACTCCGGGAGAACCATTTGTATGCTAAGCTGGAGAAGTGTTCATTTTTTATGCAAGAACTGTCTTTTCTGGGTGTAATTGTATCCCGGGAGGGATTCCGCATGGATCCAGGGAAGGTTCAGGCCATTACAGATTGGGTGCAGCCTCATGATCTGAAGGGGTTGCAGCGATTTCTGGGCTTCGCTAACTATTATAGGAAGTTCATTAAAGGGTTCTCACAGGTGGTGAAACCTTTGACGGACCTCACTCTTAAAGGGTCAGATGTAAAAAATTGGTCCTTGGCCACAAAAAATTCCTTCCTTACATTAAAGAAATGCTTTACTTCAGCTCCTGTGTTGGTACAACCCGATTCGTCAAGACCTTTTATCGTGGAGGTCGACGCTTCGGAAGTGGGGGTGGGAGCAGTGTTGTCCCAGGGCCCCTCTACCCTGACTAACCTTAAACCCTACAAAGAACCTTACAGTATACCGTGCCACTTTTAAACAACAATTTTTATTAGAGTCAAAAAAGACAATCACTTAGTAAAAAACATCACATAGATATTAAATAGTACAGAATTCAACAGGCTACCGCCATCTAAAAATAGGGACTGCTAACCCTCACCAATACCTATACATCTCATGTATCTCAGTGCAAAATATATTGCTGAAAATACCCTTGAGGCAAAATACGCTTGAGGCGCTTGAGGGACACCACACCTGACCCACCTCTCATGTAAGTGTAGTTTATGGCAAGGCTTACGCCGGTGGTACAACATATAGCTGGTTTCAGTCCAGCATGATAATCATTGGGTATTTTCAGCAATATATTTTGCACTGAGATACATGAGATGTATAGGTATTGGTGAGGGTTAGCAGTCCCTATTTTTTAGATGGCGGTAGCCTGTTGAATTCTGTACTATTTAATATCTATGTGATGTTTTTTACTAAGTGATTGTCTTTTTTGACTCTAATAAAAATTGTTGTTTAAAAGTGGCACAGTATACTGTAAGGTTCTTTGTGTGGTTTAGTTACATTTCAGTTTATGTGCCTTTTGATATATACATGGTAGGGATAAGCTATTATAACCTTAAACCCTGTGCCTTTTTCTCTAAAAAGTTCTCTTCGGCAGAGAGAAACTATGATGTCGGCAACAGGGAATTGTTAGCGGTTAAATTGGCTTTCGAAGAATGGAGGCATTTTTTGGAGGGGGCCGCTCATCCATTACGGTCATCACTGATTATAAAAACCTGGCCTATATCAAGTCCACTAAGAGATTGACCCCCAGACAGGCTCGGTGGGCACTTTTTTTTTCTCGCTTTAATTTTACAATCACGTTTCGACCTGGGTCTAAAAATGTAAAGGCGGATGCCTTATCCCGAAGTTTTGATTCTGTGTCCCCTCCAGAACCTCCTTCCTCCATTCTTCAACCGGGAGTGGTTGTAGCCGAAGTCTCCTCTGAGTTACAGAGAGAGATTCTGGAAGCACAAGCACAAGCTCCCAGGAATAAACCCCAGGTAAATTGTTCGTACCCGAACAGCTCCGTCTCACACTCCTGCAAGAATTTCATGATTCTGTGTTAAGTGCACACCCTGGTATTGCAGCTACCCGGGGGGCAGTGGCTAGAGGTTTTTGGTGGCCCTCTATGGGTACTGAAATCAAAAGGTTTGTTAATACTTGTGGGGTGTGCGCTCGCTCTAAAAGCTCTCAGGTCCGGCCGGCCGGAGAATTGGTGCCTTTGCCAATTCCGGATAAACCATGAACACACCTGTCCATGGACTTTAGCACTAATCTTCCCCGTTCTAAGGGCAACTCAGTGGTATGGGTAGTGGTTGATAGATTTTCTAAGCAAGCTCACTTTGTGCCGTTACCAGCGTTACCATCTGCTGAAACCTTGGCCCGCTTGTTTATACAGCACATAGTTCGATTGCATGGAGTGCCTGTGAATGTGGTTTCGGACAGGGGTGTGCAGTTTGTGGTCAGGTTTTGGAGAGCGTTCTGTAAGAAGTTGGGGGTCATGTTATCATTCTCCTCTGCCTATCACCCGAATCCAACGGACAGACTGAACGCACCAACCAGTCGTTGGAACAGATTCTGAGATGCCTGGCCTCCTCCAGACAGGAAGATTGGTGTGAGGTTTTACCCATGGCAGAATTTGCGTTCAACTGTCGTATTAATCAAATCCAAAAAGACCTGGAAGCATATAGCCATGTAACAAACACTTTATTGAAAAATGCATAAAAAATTCCACAAACAACATTTAAAAATGGGATGTATATCCAATAATCTCCCATAGGTAAGTATGTGTAGAAGAGTCTCACTTTACCACTAAATAGTATAATGCCACATATGTTTGGACAGATATGTATAGAAAATGCAGTAATATCATAACATATAGGAAACTATTCTTTGTTACTCAAAATGATATATGAAGACATGGTATAAACATGTATCTCAGACCAAAAGGAATATAGACATGCAGAAAATATACATGGCTACTGTTATCTTGACACTAAATATCACCAAGACTACAATTCTATGCATGTGATCAGAAACAGTAAATAATGGCTAGTGCCATGGTATTGGTCTGAGGCATAGATATATATAAACAAGATGAATATATACCCCCAGGACGAAGCTAACGCGAAACGCGCGTCGGGGCATCCAGGCTCTCCCAAAAGGTCGTATGTGTTTCAATGTTATTGTATTTGTAGCTAAGCAGGGATTCCCAGTACAACTATTGTTTAACTGCAGCACTTTACCTACTAGTTTAAAATCTGTGGGCTATGCATTCCTGCACATGTTTTGCAATGTCTTAAATGGCCACTTGCATAGTATTATACCATTGGAGATATGCAGCGTTAATACGTTTGCACTATAGCAATTAACTCCTTATGCATAAACATAATCTCTTGGACCGTATTTATATATCTATGCATTAGATTAATACTATGGCATTAGCCATTACTCATTGTTTCTGGCCACATGCATAGAATTGCAGTCTTGGTGATATGTTGCGCCCTGTACAGTCATGGACAAAAGTTTTGAGAATGACACAAATATTAATTTTTACAAAGTCTACTGCTTCACTTTTTCTAATGGCAATTTGCATATATTCCAGAATGTTATAAAGAGTGATCAGCTTAAAAGCAATTAGTTGCAAAGTCAATATTTGGCTAGAAAATGAACTTTATCCCCCAAAACACATTTCAACATCATTGCAGCCCTGCCTTGAAAGGACCAGCTAACCTCTTTTCAGTGATTGCTCCATTAACACAGATGTGGGTGTTGATGAGGACATGGCTGGAGATCAATCTGTCATGATTAAGTAAGAATGACACCACTGGACACTTTAAAAGGAGGCTGGTGCTTGGCATCATTGTTTCTCTTCTGTTAACCATGGTTATCTCTAAAGAAACACGTGCAGTCATCATTGCAATGCACAAAAATGGCCTAACAGGGAAGAGTATCCCAGTTAGAAAGATTGAACCTCAGTCAACAATCTATCGCATCATCAAGAACTTCAAGGAGAGAGGTTCCATTGTTGCCAAAAAGGCTCCAGGGCGCCCAAGAAAGACCAGCAAGCGCCAGGACCGTCTCTTAAAAGTGTTTCAGCTGCGGGATCGGGCTACCAGCAGTGCAGAGCTTGCTCAGGAATGGCAGCAGGCAGGTGTGAGTGCATCTGCACGCACTGTGAGGCGGAGACTTTCGGAGCAAGGCCTGGTCTCAAGGAGGGCAGCAAAGAAGCCACTTCTCTCCAGAAAAAACATCATGGACAGACTGATATTCTGCAAAAGGTACAGGCAGTGGTCTGCTGAGGACTGGGGTAAAGTTATTTTCTCTGATGAATCCCCTTTTTGATTGTTTGGGACATCAGGAAAACGCCTCATTCGGAGAAGACAAGGTGAGCGCTACCACCAGTCTTGTCTCATGCCAACTGTTAAGCATCCTGAAACCATTCATGTGTGGGGTTGCTTCTCAGCCAAGGGAATTGGTTCTCTCACAGTCTTGCCTAAAAACACAGCCATGAATAAAGAATGGTACCAGAATGTCCTCCAAGAGCAACTTCTCCCAACCCTCCAAGAGCAGTTTGGCGATCAACAATGCCTTTTCCAGCATGATGGAGCACCTTGCCATAAAGCAAAGGTGATAACTAAATGGCTCAGGGAACAAAACATAGAGATTTTGGGTCCATGGCCTGGAAACTCCCCAGATCTTAATCCCATTGAGAACTTGTGGTCAATCATCAAGAGACGGGTGGACAAACAAAAACCTAAAAATTCTGACAAAATGAAAGCATTGATTGTGCAAGAATGGACTGCTATCAGTCAAGGGTATGCCACACTAAACGAGATCGCTAACGAGATCGCTAACGAGATCGCTAAAACGTCACTATTTAGCGATCTCGTTAGCGACCTCGTTGTGTGTGGCATGTAGCAACAATGTGGCCCCTGCTGTGATGTCGCTGATCGTTGGCGTCCTGCTGGTGAGCCTATATCGCTGTGTTTGGCACCTTTTGCGAACGACGAGCGACATAGTTTGTGACGCATATGACAGCGGCGCAGGCGGGACTAGGGGTTTTTAGCATCACGGAGTGGATCGCAATATCTGTAAGTTCTCTTTTGCGTCACAGACAGGATTGCAGAAGTTGCAAAGCAGGCTAGCAGGACGCAGAGAGCAGGAGCGATGCTGGAAATTCCTATGAATCAGAAGCGCTCAGTACATGCTAATGACATCCTAACAACCGCCAAAGTCGTTAAAGAGATCGCTGACCGCTGATGTGTCGTTTATGAGATCTCCTGTTTGGCAGCTACTAGCGACCTAAAAGAGATCACACCAACGATCTCGTTAGCTTGCGTCGTTATCGTGAACGCTAACGAGATCGCTAAGTGTGGCAGTACCTTCAGGATTTGGTCCAGAAGTTGATTGAGAGCATGCCAGGGAGAATTGCAGAGGTCCTGAAGAAGAAGGGTCAACACTGCAAATATTGACTTGCTGCATTAACTCATTCTAACTGTCAATATAAGCTTTTGTTACTCATATGTTTGCAATTATATTTCTGTCTGTGATAAAAACATCTGTCAAACACACATAAAACCAGAGGGCAGCAGATCATGTGAAAATATAATATTTGTGTCATTCTCAAAACTTTTGACCATGACTGTATATGTTATAAGATGTCTTTAATGGCCACTTGTATAGAATTATACCATTGGAGATATGTAGCGTTTATGTGTTTGCACTATAGCAATTAACTCCTTATGCTTATACATAATCTCCTGGATCGTGTTTATATATCTATGCCTCAGACCAATACCATGGCACTAGCCATTATTTACTGTTTCTGATCACATGCATAGAATTGTAGTCTTGGTGATATTTAGTGTCAAGATAACAGTAGCCATGTATATTTTCTGCATGTCTATATTCCTTTTGGTCTGAGATACATGTTTATACCATGCCTTCATATATCATGAAGCCTCCTGGCTTGGCTATCGATACTCCGTTTGTCCCTATTGTACTGTCTATTGTCCGTTCTGGTTTACTGATCTATTGCTACGTCCTGACTATCCATTCTGTCTAATCCTTTGGTACTGTCGTGCTATCTTGTGCTCTGATCTCGGCTTGACCTGGTTTTCGTCTCTGTCTATGCCCCTCGGTAACTTTATCCCGTCGTTACCCTGCTAGGAGTTTTCCTTCAGCTCTTAGATCTCTGGAGCTGAGGCCACACCCCCAGCAGTCACATGCTGCAGGTCCTGTTAGTCTGAAGTACACATCATTCACCGCTGCTGCCTTAATCCACAGATATCTTTGAGCACATGTTTGTTTTACTCAGGACACGTGCACTGGCCCAGTGAGCATGTGCAGTGCGGTGTTCCTGACAGTCAAACATCATGGACTCCTTCCAGGTGTAATGTTCTCTATCCTGGGCCTTTTGTTGCTAAAATTTCCCCCGCCCTGGACTCCTTCCAGGTATAATGTCCTCCATCCTGGGTCTTTTGCTGGTATAATGTCCGCCATCCTGACATCCTGGTCCCCTTCCTGTAATAATGTCCCCAATCCTGGTATAGTGCCCTCAATCCTGGGTACCTTTTCTGGCAATATATTACTGAAAGGGGCCCAGGAAGGTGGACATTATACAAGGATGGGGTACATATATGTCCCTCATCCTGGTATAATGTCCCCCATCCTGGGCCCCTTCCAGTAATATATGTCTCTCATCCAGTTATAATGTCACCCATCCTGAGCCTCTTCCAGAAATATATGTGCCCCATCCTGGTATGTCATCACCCATCCTGAGCCTCTTCCAGTAATATGTCGGCATCTCTTTGCCGACAGTGTGTGTTGCAGTACAGGGACCCATCGGTTCTCTACGTCGCAATACCGTACATTTCAGCTGAATGAGCGTCCTCGGACACACATCCAGCTGAAACAGCTTCTGGAGTTGGTGGGCCCCCCTCCAGCATGGGCCTGGTCGTGGATGCCCCAACTATCACACTAATGATTGGTCATCCAGTTTCTATCTCTCCAAACACATTAGACTGTCTGCCAATCCAGATGACATTGGATGATTCGGATGAATTTAGACTAATGTAGTCATTGCCAGAACCAATAAAACTCTGGCTATAGTTTGAATGTTCAACATCCTGGAAACTTCCACTTTCAGGTCAACCTAAGTTTTTCTGACAATGACCTGATTATCCTTGGTACTTCTGCCCCACATGGACAGTTGACTCTCTACATCAACTTGTATACCCAACACTCACTGCAGTGCAAATATTGCAAAATGGTGATTACGTCAGGAGTTGCAACCCAGAAAATCCATACCAATCCATACCTTCTTGAAGTGGATGAATGTGAGAAATAATACAGATTCTTATATTCTGCAACTCTTTTATCAGAGCCAAACCGATGGCAGCAAGGTCTTCCCTATGGTGATGGGACAAGTAACACAAGGCATCATTTGCAATTCCATATAGCCATAAAATGATGTTTTTTGACCACTGACTTGAGTTTCATCCCAAAAATTCAAAGGAAACTAGTCAGATAGCAGTAAATATTAAAATATTGAGGTCAAGTCAATTTTTGAATGTTCTGCCAACAATCCTTTTTATATTGGTGAAATGCAAGATTCTATATCTGGGCAAGAAAAATGCAAATTACATCTACAGAATGGGAGGAATAGAACTAAGCAACAACACATGTGAAAAAGACTTGGTTATTATAATAGATCACAGACTGCACATGAGTCAACAGTATGATGCAGCAGCAAAAAAGCAAATACAATTCTAGGATGTATTAAGAGAGAAACATAGAGTCTCCTTGTTCAGGCCTCATCTGGAATCCTGTGTCCAGTTTTGGGCACCACATTTAAAGAAGAAATTGAAAGACTGCAGTAGATTCAGAGAAGAGCTACCTGGATGGTGAGCGGACTCTAAAGTATGACCTACGAGGAATGATTAAACTATCTGGGAATGTTTAGCTTACATAAAAAAAAGTTGAGGAGACTTAATAGCTGTCTACAAATATCTGAAGGGCTCTCACAATGTAGAGGGATCATCCTTATTCTCATTTGCACATGGAAACACGAGAAGCAATGGAATGAAACTGAAAGGGAAAAGATACAGTTTAGATAGTAGAAAAAGCTTTTTGACAGTGAGGGTGATGAATGAGGGGAACAGGCTGCCACGAGTGGTGATGAGTTCTTCTTCAATGGAAGTCTTCAAACAGAGGCTGGACAGACATCTGTCTGAGATGGTTTAGTGAATCCTGCATTGAGCAGGGGGTTGGACACAAGGACCCTGGAGGTCCCTTCCAACTCTAACATTCTAGGATTCTATGATTGTCTCCGATATTCAGAATCGTCATACGCAACCTTAATACTCATCTCTTCAGGAAGGGTCTACAGCCTTCAATGACACCTCACTTCCAACTGCTGCAACCCCTTCGACCTACTGTCTCCTGTAGATTGTAGGCCTATGAGGACAGGGCCCTCTCCCTTCTGTACTTGTCTGATGCTGTTAGTTTGTTCATTGTAATTTATATGCTTATTTTGTACATAATCCCCCTTCAAATGTACAACAATAAGGAATCAATGATGCTTCAAAAATAATAACAATAATAATGAGTGCAATTCAACACTTTCATCACCTTGGGCAAATCAAATATAATTTGAGAAGATGAGCGACATAAAGGGGTTTGAAAAATTATTCTTTGCTTAAAGGGTCAATTTCTCTGCAGTGCCTCCGCAGGAAAAATGAGGTATTACATGGTGCTTTTGGAAATCAATTCACTGTCTATGTAACGCATGGATGTGCAAGATCATAGTATCATTTTCCACTCTATTAGAATAATTTCTTCTTCTGTGTGAGCATAATTGATCTGTAATCTGTGCCTGTGTATTATACAAAGTGGAAAATATGTCATAATATTCTCCGCTGCCATTTGCCTTGCCTGGTTATAAGGAATGATGGGTGTATAAATAATTTGAGTGTTCTCAAACAGAACTGCAGACAACAGGTAAGAGTCTCAGAGAAGAGTTAGCAATGTGTTAAGTATGTGCTCTGTCTGGTCTGGGACGGATGATCTGCCCCTGCTTGTCCGCGCCGCGCGTTATTGACTCAGACATTTAAGTGCATCTGGAAGCTTCTCTACCTAATTCTCTGAGAGCGTAGGAACAAAGACTTCTATAAAGTCAAATCATTTTATTACAACATAACGAATGACTGTACGGCTATGCTTCGGCTGTCTTCAAACGTGTAGACAGACAAAGCTAATGCGGCTCTTTGGTGCTACCGTACCTAAATAAATAGTGAATCTCTGAAACGGAAACAGCCAAAGGATGTATTATAAAGCCTCAAAAATATTTAGAATTCATCCTTGTTTTAAGCTTTTGCGATTTTGGGGGTCTGCATGTGGAGGAGACAGGACAAAAGCTTAGAACAAGGATGAATTCTCATCGCCACACAATAAGAGAAAAAAGAATGGATTTACCTGTGGCCAAACATTTTTGTGTGTCTGATCACAGCACCATACACATGAAATTACTAGTATTAAAGGTAACTTCAAATCTCAGAGAGACAGAAGGATCTGGGAGCATAAACTCATGACGACCTTTGACACACTCAGTGCAGGAATGAATGTGTCGCATGGATTTATGTCTTTCTACATCAACAAAGAAATGTGCTCCTCAGACCTTGTGGGGCATCACACAGCACAGAACAGACCCCAATCAGAGGACAATAAAACTTTCACACTCCTTATCTATGAACTGTTCCAATATTTATGCTCATCTCTCTCTCCCATAATGACAGTTCTGCTTCACGTCACTTGTTTTATCTATTGCATTGTTTCTGTGCTGTGTTGTGTATAAATATGTGATTCTTCAGATTTTGTATTAGTCAATGCCTGATGAAGAGACCTGAGTAGTCATGGACAAAAGTTTTGAGAATGACACAAATATTAATTTTTTCAAAGTCTACTGCTTCACTTTTTCTAATGGCAATTTGCATATACTCCAGAATGTTATAAAGAGTGATCAGCTTAACAGCAATTACTTGCAAAGTCAATATTTGGCTAGAAAATGAACTTTATCCCCCAAAACACATTTCAACATCATTGCAGCCCTGCTTAAAAGGACCAGCTAACCTCTTTTCAGTGATTGCTCCATTAACACAGGTGTGGGTGTTGATGAGGACATGGCTGGAGATCAATCTGTCATGATTAAGTAAGAATGACACCACTGGACACTTTAAAAGGAGGCTGGTGCTTGGCATCATTGTTTCTCTTCTGTTAACCATGATTATCTCTAAAGAAACACGTGCAGGCATCATTGCAATGCACAAAAATGGCCTAACATGGAAGAGTATCGCAGCTAGAAAGATTGCACCTCAGTCAACAATCTATCGCATCATCAAGAACTTCAAGGAAAGAGGTTCCATTGTTGCCAAAAAGGCTCCAGGGCGCCCAAGAAAGACCAGCAAGCGCCAGGACCATCTCTTAAAAGTGTTTCAGCTGCGGGATCGGGCTACCAGCAGTGCAGAGCTTGCTCAGGAATGGCAGCAGGCAGGTGTGAGTGCATCTGAACGCACTGTGAGGTGGAGACTCTTTGAGCAAGGCCTCGTCTCAAGGAGGGCAGCAAAGAAGCCACTTCTCTCCAGAAAAAACATCATGGACAGACTGATATTCTGCAAAAGGTACAGGCAGTGGACTGCTGAGGACTGGGGTAAAGTTATTTTCTCTGATGAATCCCCTTTTCGATTGTTTGGGACATCAGGAAAACGCCTCATTCGGAGAAGACAAGGTGAGCGCTACCACCAGTCTTGTCTCATGCCAACTGTTAAGCATCCTGAAACCATTCATGTGTGGGGTTGCTTCTCAGCCAAGGGAATCGGCTCTCTCACAGTCTTGCCTAAAAACACAGCCATGAATAAAGAATGGTACCAGAATGTCCTCCAAGAGCAACTTCTCCCAACCCTCCAAGAGCAGTTTGGCGATCAACAATGCCTTTTCCAGCATGATGGAGCACCTTGCCATAAAGCAAAGGTGATAACTAAATGGCTCAGGGAACAAAACATAGAGATTTTGGGTCCATGGCCTGGAAACTCCAATATAAGCTTTTGTTACTCATATGTTTGCAATTATATTTCTGTCTGTGATAAAAACATCTGTCAAACACACATAAAAACCAGAGGGCAGCAGATCATGTGAAATATAATATTTGTGTCATTCTCAAAACTTTTGGCCATGACTGTAGTTTCGAAAGCTGCAATTTGTTACTATCTTTCAGTTAGCTATTAACAAATATCAACCACTGAGGAGTCTCAATTCTGAATATTTTTCGATCTACTGGCTAACACGGTACAATATATATCTTCGTGTATAAAGCCCAGTATTGTGTTTTATGGACGTGAAAATAATTAAATTTCCTACTTCTGTCTTAAAGTACAATCCAAGCTACACAACAGATAAAAGTATCTGACACACTTAAAGAATTAATCTCAATTTCTATTCAGTCTCGTTTCCTTCAGGTATAACAATGATTTCCACTGCTTATAACATCCGGCCCCTTTACTCAGGTGTATAACATCCGTACCCTCATTCCCAGCGTATAACATCCGGCCGCATTGCCCCGGCGTATAACATCCAGTCCCATTGACTCTGGTATATAACATTCGACCCCTCACCCTCGTGTATGATCTCCCACCGCCTGCCATGCCATCTGCCTTTACTAACATGTGACACAACGGCCGGTGATGCAGAGCTCACTGATATCAGCGCGGTCCTGCAATAGGAGCCACAAGGGGAACAAGTCCGTCCATGACATTTCTTCCTCCTGAATCTTCCTCCATCTCCTGTGAGTGATATTATTGAGAAGTGGAAGGAACTACAGCAGCTCAGTTATAAAGTGAAGACCCTGTGACTTAACAAAGCAGGTAGCCGAGTGCTGAGGAGCAGACTTCAGAAAAGTCACCAACACTCTGCTGACTCCATAACTGCAGAGTCAAGACCTCCTCTGGTATCAGCACAAACACTGAACCCCCAGGAGCTTCATGGCCGAGCAGCTGCATGAAGCCGTACATCACCAAGCACAATGCCAAGAGTCAGATGGAGTGGTGTAAAGCCACCACCACTGGACTCTGGTGGAGCCCCTTCCTGTCCCCTATGACTATGCCCATAGCACAAGGTCCATACAGACATAGATGGGTGAGTTTGGTGGAGCAATATAACCGACCAAACCCCAATCCCATTCAACACCTTTGGGATGAACTAGAACAGACATCTTTTTTTTGTGGTAGTAGCCTCCAGGGCTCAGGAGCTTTATCCATCCATCTTTCTCAGCAAGGTTATGCCTGGGTTTTCTTTCACTTCCCCAGTTCAGTAGAGGCCTAGCTTGGCACATGGAGAGGTAGAATATTAGTGATAAGGACCATCCATATTTAAGTACACCTTGACGTGGTTAGATGGATTTTGCACTTTTTTTAATCAAAAATATTAACTAAGTGCCTTATGTTTTCAATGTTTATGGCGATTATTGGAGTTCATGAATTCAGTGATCGCAGTGTGCTGACGCATCTTGTATGTGTTTGCACATTGGCCACATGGCGTATTTGTGAACCTGTACATTAATTTAATACTAAAGATGTTCCAGTTCTATTTCATTTTTTGGGTGAGGAAGAACATGAGCGGCCATACAGAGCCCAGACATCAATAACATCCAACACCATTGGGATGAACAAGAATGGAGATTGTAAGCCCAGTCTCTCCCCAACATCAAGGTCTGACCTCACAAATGTTGTTCTCGATGAAGGGGCAAAAATTGCCACAGATATCTCCAAAATCTTGTAGAAAGTCTTCCCAGAAGAGTGGGAGCTTTTTATCTGCAGAGAGGCCGACTCCATATTAATGTATATGGATGTAGAACGGGAGGCCAAAAAAGCCCCTGTACAGTTGTGGCCAAAAGTTTTGGGACTGAAACAAATTTTGTTTTTCACATTTTGCAGCTTCATTGTCTTTGGATCTTTTAGCCAGATGTTCCTCTGGTTTCTTAAGTGCAATTATCAGCATTTCAGAAGTTTTTACACTACTATTGACAAATGCATCAAGTTTGTACAAAGCCTCAATATTTCCAGTGCTGCCCCTTCTCCAGATTTCTGCCCTTTGCCCCGGCAGATGGACATCTGGTTCTGGGCCAAATCCTGACTGGTGGTGACCCATTCTTGTCTCATCAGTGCTTGGAGTTTATCACAATCTCTGTGCCCTGCTTATTGAGGATTGACCACACGTTCTCAATGGGATTGAGTTGAGGAGTTTCAGGGCAATGAACCCAAAATGTAATTTTTTTTGTTCACTGAGCCACTAGGTATCACTTTTGCCTTGTGACATGGATCTGTGATCTCTTTGGATCCCCCACCTTTTTTTTTAAGAAGTCTCAGTGATAAGAGGATGGTGTCAGGATGTCTGAGACTCCAACTCATCCTCTGCAACTTGTGGGGTAACCCAGCAGCAAATGTTAATTTCCCTTCAGCGCCTCTAGAGGGGAAACAACGTATTACACAGTGCCTATTGAATGGCCTGTCCCTGTAATACATGGACATGTCTGGTCTTCCGGAGAGACAGATGCTCTTTGTAGGTTCTCTGTTTTACAGCTGGTTGTATAGAATAGAAAACCTCTTATATAGTCTCAGAAACCTCTAATACAGTATGTGGGTTGATCAACCTGATGATGACTCATTTAACCTCTTCTTGAAATGGGATGTACTGGAATGTCTTATGTCAGGAACACCGGCAGTGTTAAAGTAACTCCTCAACCTCTGACAGCAACATTTAAGGTGCTTGGTCCTGGAGGTTTCACCATTAAGTGCTCCCTCTGGCCTACAACACAATTGCTGTATTCTGATGGGTTGTGTTTATTGCCATGAAGTCCAGGCACAGAGAACAGTATTTTAGATGTATACTTGTCAGGGCTCGGTTTCAGGATTCAATCCGGTGACATCTCGCTGTTTGGTCGCTTTCCCTTTCTGCTGAGCCACAGCCTGTTTGGTCTCTGTCCAACTGCTGATAGTTCTCTTGTCTTTTCTTTCCTTTCTTTGGTTTGATTCTATTTAGATGTCTCTCACTTCCTCATTTGGTTCTGTCCTATCACATCTTCGGAGAGGCTATTCATACTCACTTTGCTGGTTATGCTTCAAGATTGATGGTTGTTTGGAGTTCAAGCACCTTAACTAGGAATTATCTTGCCTGGTTAAACTCTGTTGCTTTTCCTGTGGTTTGTTTGTGAGTCTTCCTCCCCAATACCCTTTCCTTTCTTTTACGTTTAGTGTCTTTGAAGTTTGCCATGTGTTCTGTTTGCTTTTTGGTTCTTCTTATTTTCCTGTCTTTTCTTTGGGACTGTGTGTCCCATCATCAGATTTATGTGTATTTAATTTTCTAGTTCTAATTGTTTTGGTGTTGCACATTATCTATAAAGTACAGTAAAGGACAATTCGGGTCAGTCGACGTTGCATGGAGGCGCCATTACATTTACTTGGGGTGCCAAAGACCGTGGTTTGGCAGGTACAAGGCAGGGTCAGATTAGGGACTTTCCTAGTCTGAACAGAGACCTGTTTGCAGATGTGGTGTCTTTCCTGGTTGGTATGTTTCCCATGTGAGTGTGCTGGCACAGTCATAATAATACTGCAATAATGTGCAATATATGGAACAAGACAACAAACAATTCCGCTAAAAGAGTTAAAAAGCAAAAGGAAAGGTTTTCAAATATTAAAAAATATAAAAATTGAAATCATTCCTAAAAAAACTAAGCAAGATTGGTATTGCAGTAATGGTATCAAGCAGGAGAATCATGTTGATAGATTATTCGCACTGCACAATAAACACTGTAAAAACAAAATCCCCCAAAACAATGGCAGAATGGCTGTTTTATGCTTTTCACCATTTCATCGGAAGTTACAGGAATTTTTTTCTCGTTAGTCAGTTTATGATATGGTAAAGTGAATGGTGTCCTTCAAAAGTACGACTCGAACCACAAAAAATACAAGCCCTCATATGATGGTGAAAAATATGGCTCTTGGAAGAAGAGGGTCAAAAAGTATGGCAAAAGAAAAAAAGTTTATTTTTTCCACTTTTTCAGATTATATAATTGTAACCACATAAAAAAATGTATCTCTGAATTATGTCCTCGCTTTCTTCTAATACAAACCCTAATGGTCCTTTCATCACATTCCTGCTCGGTCTGGAATTACTACATTCCGGAATTCTCAGTAATAGTCATTCTTTGCCATTTGATTTTGGCAGAATGATTTATTTTTATAGTTTGGGATTAATATGCCGTTGGCTGCTGTGTAAGAGCTGAGCTTCTGCGCAATGTGTGATGATCAAAGTCCAAGCATGCACACATAGGATCAGGACGCAGCGGCTTCACTCGCCCTTATCTGAGCCTCAGTCCATGCCAGCTCCCAACAACAGTCACAAATGTATCCAGATCTAATACATTCCCGTCAGTTTGCAGAACTAGAACAGTTGATGATAAATATCAGACATCTCTGTATCTGATGATTCTCATCACAGTCCAGGTTTTTATACTCGTATATGAGCAGAAACTGTTCATCTTGTGCCTCCCTGTTCATGAATAGGATGCCAGAACGGCAGTAAAGACTGACACCTACACCCACCTCAATTTTGTATTTATTTGATTTCAAAGTTACAACCAGTATTATACTCCAGAGCAGTATTCACAATTCTTCAGTTTTTCAATGAAAACACTCATCAGGGTTGCTGTCAAACACTTCTTTTGCATTTTTTTCTAGATTGAATTGTTTTTCAAGTGCCTGATATAAAGAGTAAAAGTCCCAGGAGGTAAATCATGAAAGAAAGTTCAATGCAGGCACTGAACAAGCATGAAATATAAGTTCTGAATTTTAGATCTCAAGCTCAGTACAGGGTCAGTAATGTAATGTATGTGCACAGTGACCGCACCAGCAGAATAGTGAGTGCAGCTCTGGGGTATAATACAGGAGGTAACTCAGGATCAGTAATGTATGTACACAGTGACTGCACCAGCAGAATAGTGAGTGCAGCTCTGGGGTATAATACAGGAGGTAACTCAGGATCAGTAATGTATGTACACAGTGACTGCACCAGCAGAATAGTGAGTGCAGCTCTGGACCATCCCACAGGAAGGGGCGGAGCTTGCCGTGCGGTCTGAGTGTGGTGCCTGTGTGTGCTGCTTGGGAAGGGAGGTTTTTCCATCCAGGACTTTTTGTCTGCCACCTTCCGAGAAAGAAGGCTAATCTTGGGACTGGCCTCCGGGGCAGGGCCCCCGGCTCCCACCTCCCGGTCCAAGCCGGCGGGGGGTGGGAGGACTCCCAATCCGGCTAGGATCACAAAATCTGGCAAAGGATCCAGCATGAGGACCCGCAGTACCCCAGAGGCCATGGCCGCGGCGGCTCCTTCCCCCGGAGGTAGGCCGAGTACGAGCAGGGGTGCTGCAGCTGGGCCCCCTAAGTGGGGCACCAAGGCGGCGAAGGAATCCACTGTGGTTTATGGTTCCCGTGTCCATGCGCACCTCTGTGAGTATGAGGACGCCTCAAGAAAGCTAAGATCCCTCTGGGGGGAGTTGAGGGTAGCTAAGGAGAGGTCCAACAGGGCCTCCGGCAATAAGAAGGCCGAGCTATCCGCCGCGGTCAGAAAAATCCAGAGAGCCATAGAAGACCTGGCAACCCGGAGGTGCGAGATCCTGGCCGGCAGCGGGCCCTTCCGTGAAAAGCTGGAGAATGACGACCGGTTCAGAGCCATGGCCGGAGGGGCTCCAGAGGGGCCACGGAGCCCCAGCCAGGCGGTGGAGGAGGAGGAAGAGGAATGCGAGGAGGAGGTCGCGCCCTACCCACCGCCTGGTGGCCTGGTAAGAGATCTTCAGGCGTCGCACAGCGGGATAGCCCCCGAGCAAGTGGCTCTCTCACCAGATTCTGGCTCTTCAGAGGGCAGAAAGTGCGAGGGGGAGGATGAGGATGGTGGTAGTAGCAGCAGTGAGGGGGGCTGCCTCGTCATGCAGCAGATCCGGCAGATCGAGTCCCCGGTCCGGTTTAACCAGCTGCGGTTCGGGGATGAGATCTGCGATGACGAGGCAACCAGGAGGGGGACGAAGAGAAAAGCTAAGAAGAAGGTAAAAAAAACAGCTGTTGTCCAGAAGTTTGTGTATGTCCCCCTCTCTGGGGCCCCCCGGTCCCGCTGTGCGGCACCCGCTACCCACCCCGGCTCGGGCTCTGTTGTGGGTCCGCAGCAAGGGAGCGGGGAGATTACAGGCCATGACACGCAGGGCGCCGCCTCTGTTTGTGGTAATGGAGGGGGTAGTGACGTGTCTGATATGGAGCATGGTGTGGAGGGCGGCCCAGTGGTGGGCAAGAGAGTGGCAGCCGGGACCGCATCTCCGGCGGTGAGCGCTGTGGTGTCTGGGTCCCCCACTTACGGATCCGTTACTGGATCGCTTCTGGGGACCCAGGCACCCAGTAAAGTGAAGGGGGCGGGGCCTGTGGCTCCGGCAGAGCTAGCTCATAAAAAACAACTGGTGGGGTCAGCTCCCCTGGCGGGGTCTGCGGTGAAGTCTGGGCTGGTGGCCCCGCCGTCGGTTAATGCTAAGGGGGAGTGGCCTAGCCTGGGGCCGGCCGCCGGAGTTGCTGTGCCCAAGCTGTTTGTGGCCCAGGGTGTGGTGGTTGGGGGCGCTGTGCCCCGGGGGACTGGTACCACCGGGGGGGCCCCTGGGGGTGGTCCCGGCTCCGGGTCGGCTCCGGGGGTCCCGCTGCAGCCGGTCTCGGGGGTGTGGCCTCCTCGGCACCCGCCGCCCATGTGGGTGCAGCTTCTGACCTCTGTGCTGTGAAGCTGGAGGCTGGGGCGTGGCTTCCCAGCAAAAAGAAAAAAAAAATGGTAAAGATCAGCAGTGAAGCAGAGACTGCAGCTGCAGCAGACAGCAGCAAGGGTGCATGCCTGGCCGGGTCCCCTGAGTCTGGGGGCTTACCTGCAGTGGGGGCGCCGGCGAGGAGCCAGGATGGAGCTGGAGGCAGGACTGCTCCTGGCTTGGTCTCTGCCAATGGGAGAGAAGGCAGCTCTGTGCAGGCTGTGGAGGCAGTGCTGCTGAAGCCCAATGGCAGCACAGGTCTTAAAGGGCCAGCAGCACGGTGTGGACAGAACCCCCCGGCAGGGAAGATGCCACCAGTAGGTGGCAGTAGCAGTGTGGAAACGGTAAAATCTGTAAGTTCCCAAAAAGTGAGGCAAAATATTGACCCCAGTGTGCATGTGAGTGAGAATGGGGTGACTGATGGCGTGGATGAGGAGGGTGTGGGTATGGAAGTGTCTGCGGTTGAGGATGCGGGTGGCAGTGCGTCTAAAGTGGCAAGTGTGAATGGGGTGTCTGAGGGTACTGGAAGGAGGGGGGAGGGGGCCAGTCCATCTGCCCCCCCAGCCGCCGGTCCTCTGAGTTATTCGGGGGTGGTGGCTGGAGCCTCAGGGTCTAGTCAAGGGGTTTCCTCGCCTCTGGACCTCAAGGTTGGCGTCTTGCGGCGCCGTTTCCTGGAGGCCCTCAAAAAGGGAGAACGGACGATCAATGTAGAGGGCAGAGAGGTGGACTTGGCCTTTTGGCTGGATAGATACGGCCTGGCTGCCTTCCAAGATAAAAGGGAGGGGGAAACAGTTTGGTCCCTCCCGACAGCCGGGCAGGGGGTGGCCAGGCGGAATGTGGTCCGTCTTCGGTGGAGGGGCAGTGAAGCGTGCCCGCCAAGAGCGAGGGTTGTGGAGCTCCTTCTGAAGATGGATTTCAGGGCGACGGACATCTTTGCCTTGATTCATCCGTTTGGCACCTCCTTCTTCGATGTCAGTTTTGTTCGGCCAGAGGGCCTAGAGCTTTTCTGGTCGAATTTCAAACTGGCAAAGGGGGAGCCCGGCTGGCGAGACTTTGCCGTACAGGCGGTGTCTCGCCAAAATAGTGTAAAGAGGGTGACCGTTCTGACAAGTAACGAGTCACTCTCTGGGGTCGACATCATGACGTGGCTTTCCCGTTATGGGGAAGTCACGGACGTCCCTAAGAAAAATAGGGACGAGTTTGGCATTTGGTCAGGGGGCTGGACCTTCATGGTAAAGTTGAAGGTTTCAGGAGGTACGGTCACCCACATCCCCTCCTCAGCATTTCTGGGGAGGGACAGAATCCAGATCTTCTACCAGGGGCAACCGAAGGTCTGCCACAGGTGCGGTGATCCCCACCACTTCAGCGCAGGCTGCAAGGTGCAGAGTGTGCCTTGTGTGGCGGGGTAGGTCATCTTGCCGCGGCCTGGGTGACATTAGGTGTCACCTGTGTGGTGACCTAGGTCACCCGTATAGCCGCTGCCCCCGCTCCTTTTCCGGCACCATCTATGGCCCAGCGGGGGGGAGCCATGGGGGGTTCCCGGTGGTGCAACCTCTGCTGGGGCTGGGGGTGGAGGCGTGAGGGGAGCTGAGGGGTCAGTGAGGAAAGGTGAGGCTGGTACATCTGCCCACCAGTGGCAACAGGTGAGGCACCGTAAGGGCAGGGGGCAGGATAAGCCTCAGGCAACTGGGGTGATGACTGCCCCCACCCTGGAGGCGGCAGCCGAAGCCTCTGAGGCCCTGGGGGAAAGGCGGTGAGCGAGGAGATCCGGAGGATGGAGAGGGAGGGTTTGGCTGCTTCTGATAACTCTTCCCAGTATGAAAGTGTGGATGAAGAGGTGGTGGAGCAGCCTAAAAAAACGGGTGACAATCGTACTGGTAAGAGGCGGAAGAAGAAGAACAAGGCTAAAAAATCTAATGCCCCCCCCCTGACCGCTAGGGTGCCTACGGAAGGGCTCACCGGCTCACCTCTGATCCCCCTCTCCAATCGGTTCCAAGCCCTCGATGACTCTGCTGTGTCAGGGGTGAGGGGCCGACGCAACATCTGGGGTGCCTTCAGGGAGTGGCGAGGTCCGTCTTCCGGGGGATTCACACTCCTCTGGCGGGGGACTACCTTGGGGTCCAGGGGCGAGGAATCTAGTGTTGGGAAGGAGGTGTCCACTGCTGTTAAAGAAGATATGGACACCTCGGTGTCTTTAAAGAGGAGGGGTGAGTCGGGTCCTCCTCAGAGGGGGAGAGGAAATCTGGGGGTACGGTAAAAAAACAGGCCGTCTAACTCAATCACCATGATGGCGGAACCTACCCCGTTGACTCTGGCGTCGATTAATGTCGCCAGCATAAAGTCGGATACGGCTAGATTTACGGCCTTTGATTTTTTCACCCGGGTTGAGGCTGATATTTTATTTTTGCAGGAGACCAGACTAACGGACCTGGGGTCCATCCACAAAGCAAAGAGGGAATGGAGGAGTGGGCCTTCATACTGGTCTCTTGCGGCCGAGCCGTATAGCGGGGGTAGCGGTCCTTTTTAAGACCGCGGAGGTGGAATGCAGACGGGTGATCGAGGTAGAAATGGGGAGATGTTTGGTCCTTGACGTCTTCATGAGGGGACAGGAGCTTCGGCTCATCAATATCTATGGCCCGCAATCTAAGTGGGACCGTAAATGTCTCTTCCTGAGGATCAAGCCCTATCTTTTTACGAGCCGGCAGGTGGTCTTCGGTGGGGATTTTAATGCTATAACCAGACTCCGTGATAGGGGAGGCCCCGGAGACCGGCTGACTTATGATAGCGTAGCCTTGAATAGCATAGTAAGCGAAGCTCGCCTGGTGGATGTCCACATCCGGCACACCCCAGGTCACGAGGGTTTCACCTTTTATAGGGGAAGCAGTAGGTCTAGGATAGATAGGTTTTTTTTAAAGGAGGAAGCCGTCTCTTCTGCAGTGTCCGCTGTTGAGGTGGAGTTCTCCGATCACTGTTTAATTTTCTTTACTTTGAATGTTACAGAGACTCCCGATGGGGAGAGGCCTATGGAAGCTGAATTGTCCCTTCTGGAAGAAGCGGAAGTAAGACAGTCCTTTGAGGAATTTCTTCAGAGCCAGGTACCTCTCTTGGGTCTTTGTAGCAGTAAGTCGGAGTGGTGGGAGATCTTCAAAAGAAGGGTCGCAAGGTTCTTCCGTCAGCTCTCGAGCCTCAGGGGCCTGAACAGGTACCGCCTGTATCTTCAGCTGTGGAGGAAACTCGAGCAGCTCGTCTCGACTGGAGGGGACCGAGAGGAAATCTCCAGGGTGAAGACCTTGCTCAAGGGGTGCCAGTATGATAGGCACACATCCTTGGTTTTTGAGAGGGATTTCGGGAGGTACCGCTCGCCCGACCCTTACAGAAACTGCAGGTTGTCAGTGAATTGTAAGATGGTGACAGGACTGATCGACAGTACGGGGTCCCTGAACAGATCCAAATCAGGGATCCTGGAGGTGGTCAGATCCTTCTACTCGCACCTCTTGGGGAGGAGGGATCCTGATCGGGATGAGATGTCGGCTTTCCTGGCTGAAACCATCCCTGAGCCGGGGGATGACCCCTCTCTTCATGTTTTGGCAGAAGCAATCAGGGAAGAGGAAGTGAGACGGGCGATTGATGGGCTACGGCCCAAAAAGTCGCCCGGTCCGGATGGCTTAACATCCGAGTTCTACAAGACTTTTCGGGACTCTTTGGTCCCCCTCTTGACTGAGGTGTTTAATGAGTGCCTCTCCTCGGACACTCTGCCCAGTTCAATGAGGAAGTCAGCCCTGATTATCCTGTCAAAGGGTAAAGACTCGTCCCGTATTGAGAATTGGCGTCCCATAGCGCTTCTCAATACGGACCGAAAGGTTCTGGCAAAGGTGCTTTTTAATCGGTTGGTGAAGTTTGCACCCCGGCTCCTTTCGGGGGCTCAGCACTGCTCTGTTCCAGCCGCAGTACATTTAGTGCTGTGCTCGGTGTCCGAGAGGCAGTGGAGCAGGGCAGGGCAGGTCACTGGAAGGGGTACTTGCTGTCCTTAGACCAGGCAAAGGCCTTTGACCGGGTTAACCATGAGTACCTCTGGTCCGTCCTTCTGAGGTACGGTCTGCCTGGGAGGTTTGTTGATTGGTTGAGAGTTTTATACAATGGGCAGAGACTTTTCCGCTAGTGAACGGTTGGGTCGGACACCCTTTTGAGGTGAGG
>JARQOD010000002.1:17183374-17212558 GCA_033576555.1 Oophaga sylvatica
AGGGGGGTTTCTTAATACACTCCCCCCTACGCTAGGGTTTTCTATATACACGCCCCTCCCGCGGGTTTTTATAAACACTGCCCCCTCCCCTGGGGTTTTCTATTAACTGCCCCTAGAAAATGGGAGTATTCTTATACACCCCCCCACCCTGGGAGTATTCTATTTACACGCCCCCTACCAGGAGATTAAAACACTGCCCCCCTACCGTAGGGGTATTTATATACACCCCCCCCTCCTAGGAGTTTCTTAAATAACTGCCCCTCCCCTAGGGGTTTTAAATACACTGCCCCTCCCGCGGAGTATTTTTTTTAACATCCCCCCCAAATGGGAGTATTCTATAACACTCCCCCTACCCAGGGTTTTATATACACCGCCCCCCTACCGAGGTATTTTTTTAAACACGCCCCCCTCCACTGGGGTATTATATACACCCCCCCTACGTAGGGGTATTCTATTTTTTTGCCCCCCCCCCCCCTGGGATATTCTATATACCGCCCCCCTCCGCTAGGATTTCTATAACACCCCCCCCCCCTGGGTTTTTTTATTCCTTAATTTTTTAACACTGCCCCCTACCCTTACTCCTCCCCCTAAAGGGTATTTTATAACCCCCCCCCTCCCCGCTAGGATATTCTTATACATCCCCCCCCTACGCTAGGAGTTTCTTTAACACTGGCCCCCTCCCTAGGAAGTTTTCAAATTTTCACCCCCCCCCTACCCTTGGGTATTCTATATACACTCCCCCCCTACCTAGGAGTATTCTTATAACCCCCCCCTTTCCCTAGGGTATCTATATAACTGCCCCTACCCTAGGGGTATTCATATACATGCCCCCTACCCTGGGAGATTCTATATACACTGCCCCCTACCCTGGAGTATTCTATTACACTCCCCCCCTACCGTGGGTTTCTAATACAGCCCCCTACCAGGGTTTCATATACCCGCCCCCCTACCCCTAGGGTATTCTATATACACTCCCCCCCTCCCCAAAGGGGTATTCTATATACACGCCCCCTACCCCTAGGAGATTTAAATTAAAGCCCCCTACCCTAGGAGTATTCTATATACACTGCCCCTACCACTAGGAGTATTCTATATACACTGCCCCCTACCACTAGGAGTATTCTATATACACTGCCCCCTACCCTAGGAGTATTCTATATACACTGCCCCCTACCGCTAGGAGTATTCTATATACACTGCCCCCCTACCACTAGGAGTATTCTATATACACTGCCCCCTACCACTAGGAGTATTCTATATACACTGCCCCCTACCACTAGGAGTATTCTATATACACTGCCCCCTACCACTAGGAGTATTCTATATACACTGCCCCTACCACTAGGAGTATTCTATATACACTGCCCCCTACCACTAGGGTATTCTATATACACTGCCCCCTACCACTAGGAGTATTCTATATACACTGCGCCCTACCACTAGAGTATTCTATATACACGCCCCTACCACGGAGTATTCTATATACACTGCCCCTACCTAGGAGTATTTATATACACCGCCCCCTACCACTAGGAGTATTCTTATACACTGCGCCCCTACCCTAGGAGTATTCTATATACACTGCCCCCTACCGCTAGGAGTATTCTATATACCTGCCCCCTACCATAGGGGTATTCTATATACACTGCCCCTACCCTAGAGTATTCTATTACACTGCCCCTACCGTTAGGATATTCTATATACACCGCCCCCTACCCTAGGAGTATTCTATATACACTGCCCCCCTACCGCTAGGAGTATTCTATATACACTGCCCCTACCGCTAGGGTATTTATATACACTGCCCCCTACCGCTAGGATATTCTATATACACTCCCCCCCCTACCTAGGGTATTTATAACACTGCCCCTACCCTAGGGTATTCTATATACACCGCCCCCCTACGCTAGGAGTATTCTATATACACTGCCCCCCTACCGATAGGGTATTCTATTACACTGCCCCTACCGCTAGGAGTATTCTATAAACTGCCCCCTACCGCTAGGGTATTCTATATACACGCCCCCTACCCTGGGAGTATTCTATATACACGCCCCTACCTAGGAGTATTCTATTACACTGCCCCCTACCGCTGGAGTATTCTATATACACTGCCCCCTACCGCTAGGAGTATCTATATACACTGCCCCCTACCACTAGGAGTATTCTTATACACTGCCCCCTACCCTAGGAGTATTCTATAAACACTGCCCCCTACCCTGGAGTATTCTATACACTGCCCCCTACCCTAGGAGTATTTATATACACCGCCCCCTACCCTAGGAGTATTCTATATACACTGCCCCTACCGCTAGGAGTATTCTATATACACTGCCCCCTACCCTAGGAGTATTCTATATACACTGCCCCTACCGCTAGGGTATTCTTATACACTGCCCCCCTACCGCTAGGAGTATTCTTATACACTGCCCCCTACCGACTAGGGGTATTCTATATACACTGCCCCCTACCGCTAGGAGTATCTATTACACTGCCCCCTACCGTAGGGTATTCTATATACACCGCCCCTTACCGCTAGGAGTATTTATATACACTGCCCCCTACCGTAGAGTATTCTATATACACTGCCCCTCTACCGCTAGGGTATTCTATATACACTGCCCCCCTACCGCTAGGAGTATTCTATATACACTGCCCCCTACCGCTAGGGTATTTATATACACTGCCCCCCTACCGCTAGGGTATTTATATACACTGCCCCCCTACCGCTAGGGTATTCTATATACACTGCCCCCTACCGCTAGGGTATTCTATATACACTGCCCCCCTACCGCTAGGAGTATTCTATATACACTGCCCCCCTACCGCTAGGGGTATTCTATATACACGCCCCCCTACCGCTAGGAGTATTCTATATACACTGCCCCCTACCGCTAGGGTATTCTATATACACTGCCCCCCTACCGCTAGGAGTATTCTATATACACGCCCCCTACCGCTAGGAGTATTCTATATACACTGCCCCCCTACCACTAGGAGTATTCTATATACACTGCCCCCCTACCGCTAGGGTATTCTTATACACTGCCCCCCTACCGCTGGGAGTATTCTATATACACTGCCCCCTACCGCTAGGGTATTCCTATATACACACTGCCCCCCTACCGCTAAGGAGTATTCTATATACACGCCCCCTACCGCTAGGAGTATTTTATATACACTGCCCCCTACCGCTAGGAGTATTCTATATACACTGCCCCTCCTAACCGCTAAGAGTGATTTCTATATACACTGCCCCCCTACCGCTAGGGTATTCTACTATACACTGCCCCCCTACCGCTAGGGGTATTCTATATACACTGCCCCCTACCGCTAGGGTATTTCTATATACACTGCCCCCTACCGCTAGGGTATTCTATATATACACTGCCCCCTACCGCTAGGAGTATTTATATACACTGCCCCCCTACCGCTAGGAGTTATTCTCTATACACTGCCCCCTACCGCTAGGGGTATTCTATATACACTGCCCCCCTACCGCTAGGAGTATTCTATATACACTGCCCACCTACCGCTAGGGTATTCTATATACACTGCCCCCCTACCGCTAGGAGTATTATATATACACTGCCCCTACCGCTAGGGGTATTCTATATACACTGCGCCACCTACCGCTAGGAGTATTCTATATACACTGCCCCCCTACCGCTAGGGGTATTCTATATACACTGCCCCCTACCGCTAGGGGTATTCTATATACACTGCCCCCCTACCGCTAATAGTATTCTATATACACTGCCCCCTACCGCTAGGGGTATTCTATGTACACTGCCCCCTACCGCTAGGGGTATTCTATATACACTGCCCCCCTACCGCTAAGAGTATTCTATATACACTGCCCCCCTACCGCTAGGAGTATTCTCTATACACTGCCCCCCTACCGCTAGGAGTATTCTATATACACCGGCCCCCTACCGCTAGGAGTATTCTATATACACTGCCCACCTGTCTCTTAGCAAGCTCACTGACTGTACCAACGTGCACTCACAACCACAACATTGACTCCACTTCCTACCAAAGCTGCAGCATCTGCACATGGTATAGGGGACACCGCTGCCGCCTGTCACCCACATCATTCCTTCCTATGAAATGTCCCCATTCTTCTGCCATAGGAGCATTTCAGTATATGATGTTTTCACCCACTAATTTCCCAGCGCTGCCAACATTCCTGCTGCCAGAATAAAAGGAACTTTGTAGGATTGATATACAGATGTAGCAGTGCTTAGTTGGTTGCAGGTTCCTCGCCATCACTACTGTTGCAGCATCAAACAACTAAATGACAATTTCAACTCTGCTACATTTATATTCTGGGCAATTCATTTTATTGTAGGCAGATGAAGTAGAGTTGACTTTGTCAGATTTCAGAGTTTTGTGCAAACTGCTGGCAATCCTACTTCATTATCATGATGCAATACTAAAGCCAAAATGCAGCAGAGTTGAGTTTGTCATTTGGCTCTTACTACAGTGATAGCGCAAGGAACCATTTGCATCTACTCCAAGGTTTGCAGAAAGAACTAGATGCTTTAACAAAGAGTTAATTTTGATACTCAACTCTGCTACATCCGCGTCTTGAAATTAGAGGCACATGAAACAGAGCCGGGTTTGTCATTTGGCGCAATTCATGTTGATTATATCATGCGCCAGCAATGCATAGGTAAAGCAGAGCTGAGTTTGATTTTTGCCATTATGTTGGCCTATGTGGTTTGCAAATCTACAGGTATAATGTATTACCAATGCAAAGATGAAGCAGAGCCGAGCTGTGGAATTTGGAAAATATCTATGATGACATTTATTCTTACATATAGTAGGTAAATCTCCTGCACTACCTAACACAATGTCAATTATACCAGTATACAGTGCTGAGTTTGTTATCTGGCATAAAATGAAAAATATATAACTTTATTTTCGCACCTTAGAGATGCACTAGCAATGCAGTCCCTAAAGGGTTAAATGACAATTTCAGGTCTGATCTACCTGTATACTAGCCAGTATCAGTGCAGCAATGTCGAGTTTGTCATCTGGCACATTTTACAGTGACAATGACAATGTGTATGACTGTAGAGACCACATGTATTTTGGGCTAAAAAATCAATTTTTGCAATTGGGTTTCATCAGAGATTTTGCACTGTGTCCCTTCTATAGCTTCCATGTCATTTTGTCTATTGCTGGCTGCAGAATGAGGTAAAAGAAGAAACCTTCAGTGAGCTCTTTAGCCGTCTTTTTAAGCTCCTCTCAGCTGATTTATGGCCACAGAACACAACAATCGATGTGCCATAAATTATCTGAGAAGGAGTTCTGTCTGGAAAAGACAGATAAAACATTTACAAACTACTTTAGAAGGAACTCACTTATGGAGCCTCCGTTAACTCGTTCTCCAGTTAGCAATGTCCAAGGAAAAACAGGAGCCTGTAAAAGCCAGACGTTGCAAACATTTTGAATGAAACCTAAAGAAAAGTGAAAAGAAAAAAAGGATAAAAGATATTAACATTTGTAAAAGTATAAAAACAAGTTAAAAAAATAAGTAAAAAAGTAAAAAAATTATTAAAATTTGTAAAAAAAAAGTATAAAAATAAAAAAATAAAATTCGTAAAAAATATAAAAATAAATAAAGTGAAAAAATAAAAATGAATTAAAATTAGTAAAAAAAAATAAAAAAAAAGCCTAAAAATAAGTAAAAGAAAAGTGTCCAAAGGTGGACAACCCCTTTAACTCAGAAAGCAATCACGTGGTCTGGCAAAAGGGCCTAAGAGGATGAAATGACACATTTAGCTCTGCTTCATCTCATCTCCATGCTGGCCAGTCCTTTCCACACCTCTGTCAGAAGGCCGCCATCTTATGCAGACCTGACTTTTACTATGACTACTTCTCAGTTTTACCATATACTACTGCATTGAAGCAAATTCAGCTCTGCTCCATCTGCGTTTAATTATGAGTTTGTCATTTGGCACACATATGCGGCAATGGATTCATGAGCACAGTCATTGTTGCCCCTAGCAACCAATCGGAGTGCAGCTTTCATTTTCTACAGCGCTCTCGAAACACGTAAGCTGTGCTGTGATTGGTTGCTATGGACAACAAAAACAGGTTTTTCTTTCACAGTTATCACCCAATTCTTGCTTCATATATGCCAAAACAATTGCCGTACGAGATCAGGCGGCAGATATACTATGCATTTTAGGCACTTTTATAGGCTAAAGGAAAATCTGTCTTTGTTTCCCCTTAGCAACCAATCACAATGCAGCTTTCATATTTCAAGAGCGCTGTAAAAAATTAAAGCCGCGTTCTGATTGGTTGCTACGTGCAACAAAGCCTATTTTTTCTTTTTTTATGACAGATTCATAAATCTTCCCCCATTATCTATATATCCTGCAGAAATTCCTCCTCAGAGGACTGTGACCTTTATACTAGAAGCCTTGGTTAATATAAAGATTCTTCTCCTGTGGCCCTCGCCCATTGGTTGTAAATATAAGGCTCCACCGACATTCTTAACCTGGGGGCCACACCTGTACTGATGGCTATGCATAGTGTTCAAACTGATGTAGCAGAGCCATGTTGAGCCGGTTGATGTCATAATGTGTTATTATGGGACGCGTATGCACAAAAAAACAAAAACAACACAGTCAGCTCTGCTACATCTGTAAAAAAAAACAAAAACATACAGTCAGCTCTGCTACATCTGTAAAAAAAAAACACACAGTCCTCGTACACTTAAAAACAAAACAACACAGTCAGCTCTGCTACAGCTGTAAAAAAACAAAAACAACACAGTCAGCTCTGCTACATCTGTAAAAAAAACAAAAACAACACAGTCAGCTCTGCTACATCTGTAAAAAAAAAACAAAAACAACACAGTCAGCCTGCTACATCTGTAAAAAAAAACAAAAACAACACAGCAGCTGCTACATCTGTAAAAACAAAACAACACAGCAGCTTGTCATCTGTACAAAAAAACACAGCAGCTTGCACTGTAAAAAAAAAAAACAATCAGCAGGCAGCTCTGCTACATCTGTACATTATGTATAGTTTCACGCATATGCAGCATGAAAAATATTCAGCAATCATTATGATATAGGATGTAGCAGAGCTGAGTTTGTTATTTATCGTTTTTGCATCATTAATAGGGTGTCAGCGTGAGATCCCACTTTCTCATGCTACGATTTCCCGGTGTTCGCTAAAAACAAATGAACCGTCATCGATTTCAATATGTCAGCTGATCCCTGGGGGCTCTAAATCCCCTGCTACAATTTGCTGCTGAAATGGGGGGGAGCAGCATCTAATGGAATGATCCCATGATGATAACCTATTATGCTTATCTGCAGTCCCATGTAAAAGCACAGATGTGTGTCTCCACATGACAAAGTCCACTTTGCTACATATGAAATGCAGGCTGTTCCCCAGTGACAGCTGGTATGCACAAAAATTAAAAAAAAAAAAAAAATTGGTCGGTGACAAACTCAACTCTGCTATATACTAAATGCAGTTGATTCAGCACGACGGCAGATATGCAAAAAAAAATGACAAACTCAGCTCTGTTACAACTGAAATACAATCAATTCACCATAACAGCTGATAGGGATGGAAAAAAAAACTGAACAATGACAAGCTCATATCTGCTACATCTGAAATTAAGGCAATTCGCCGTAACAGCAAGTATGGATGAAAAAAATCTGGACAATCACACACTCAGCTCTACTACATCAGAAATGCAGTCAATTCACCGTGACAGCAGGTACGCACGAAAAAAAACAATCAGTGACAAACTCAGCCCTGCTACATCTGAAATATACCGTAATCAATTCATCGTAACAGCTGATATAAATGGAAATAAACTGAGTAATGACAAACTCATCTCTACTACATCCTAAATTACGTCAATTTTCTGTGACAGCTGGCACGGAAGAAAAAAATGGGAAATTACTACCTCAGCTCTGCTACATCTGAAATGCAGATTAATTCACCAATATAGTAGGTATGCATGAATAAAAAAAACCAGTAATCGACAATCTCAGCACTGCTACATCTGAAATTAAATCAATAGCTGTGACAGCTGCTAGGACTGAAAAAATAATAATCAGTGACAAACTGAGCTCTGCTACATCTGAAATGGAGTCAATGTACCTGTGACAGCAGGTAAGCGCGAAAAAAAAAATCTGTGGCAAACTCAGCACTGCTACATCTGAAATATAATCACTTCACCGTAACAGCTGGTACGAATGGGAAAAAAATGGATAATGACAAACTCATCTCGAATACATCCGAAATAAAGTCAATTCGCCGTGACAGCTGCTATGGATGAAAAAAAATGGATAACGACTAACTCAGCTCTGCTAAATCTGAAATATAATCATTTCTCCGTAACAGCTGGTATGGAAGTAGAAATCTGGAAAATGACATACTCAGCTCTGCTACATCTGAAATATAATAATTTCTCCCTAACAGCTGGTATGGAAGTAGAAGTCTTGAAAATGACATACTCAGCTCTGCTACATCTGAAATATAATCTTTTCTCCCTAACAGCTGGTATGGAAGTAGAAATCTGGAAAATGACATACTCAGCTCTACTACATCTGAAATATAATCATTTCTCCCTAACAGCTGGTATGGAAGTAGAAGTCTTGAAAATGACATACTCAGCTCTGCTACATCTGAAATATCATTTCTCCATAACAGCTGGTATGGAAGTAGAAGTCTGGAAAATGACATACTCAGCTCTGCTTCATCTGAAATATAATCATTTCTCCGTAACAGCTGGTATGGAAGTAGAAATCTGGAAAATTACAAACTCAGCTCTGCTACATCTGAAATATAATCATTTCTCTCTAACAGCTGGTATGGAAGTAGAAGTCTGGAAAATGGCATACTCAGCTCTACTACATCTGAAATATAATCATTTCTCTCTAACAGCTGGTATGGAAGTAGAAGTCTGGAAAATGACATACTCAGCTCTGCTACATCTGAAATATAATCATTTCTCCCTAACAGCTGGTATGGAAGTAGAAATCTGGAAAATTACAAACTCAGCTCTGCTTCATCTGAAATATAATCATTTCTCCATAACAGCTGGTATGGAAGTAGAAATCTGGAAAATGACATACTCAGCTCTACTACATCTGAAATATAATCATTTCTCACTAACAGCTGGTATGGAAGTAGAAATCTGGAAAATTACAAACTCAGCTCTGCTACATCTGAAATATAATCATTTCTCCCTAACAGCTGGTATGGAAGTAGAAATCTGGAAAATGACATACTCAGCTCTACTACATCTGAAATATAATCATTTCTCCCTAACAGCTGGTATGGAAGTAGAAGTCTGAAAATGACATACTCAGCTCTGCTTCATCTGAAATATAATCATTTCTCCGTAACAGCTGGTATGGAAGTAGAAGTCTGGAAAATGACATACTCAGCTCTGCTACATCTGAAATATAATCATTTCTCCGTAACAGCTGGTATGGAAGTAGAAGTCTGGAAAATGACATACTCAGCTCTACTACATCTGAAATATCATTTCTCCATAACAGCTGGTATGGAAGTAGAAGTCTGGAAAATGACATACTCAGCTCTACTACATCTGAAATATCATTTCTCCCTAACAGCTGGTATGGAAGTAGAAATCTGGAAAATGACATACTCAGCTCTACTACATCTGAAATATCATTTCTCCATAACAGCTGGTATGGAAGTAGAAGTCTGGAAAATGACATACTCAGCTCTGCTACATCTGAAATATAATCATTTCTCCATAACAGCTGGTATGGAAGTAGAAATCTGGAAAATTACAAACTCAGCTCTGCTACATCTGAAATATAATCATTTCTCCATAACAGCTGGTATGGAAGTAGAAATCTGGAAAATTACAAACTCAGCTCTGCTTCATCTGAAATATAATCATTTCTCCATAACAGCTGGTATGGAAGTAGAAATCTGGAAAATTACAAACTCAGCTCTGCTACATCTGAAATATAATCATTTCTCCATAACAGCTGGTATGGAAGTAGACGTCTGGAAAATGACATACTCAGCTCTGCTACATGTGCATTGGTGGGATACTCCAGCTGCGCCTCCTGGTAGTGTGCCCATTGCTACTGGGCATCAGATGTTCCTTGTAGGACTCACCAGCTTTTCTCTAAGTAACCTCAGTGCTGTGATCTCCGCAGGAAACCCTGGATCATTTCTCCAGATCCCTCCAGCTGTTACTCCAGGTCACAGCCCCCATCCAGGCAGCAGAGGCTGGCAGTGCCCATGGCTGGGTGGTCAGGAGCTGCAGGTGCCTCTTCTCTCTGACCCCTCACTGCTGAGCTCCGAAAACTTTTCTGAACTGCAGGGAAAAGTTTTCTCTTTCTCACTCCACAGACTCACGTGATCTCTCCCACCCACAGGCTCCTGGCCCAGAACAGCTCCAGTGGGAGCAGCCTGTGTCCCTGTGAGGGGCTGTGCTGACACTGGTGCGCTGAGTGCCGCCTGTAATCTGCCCCCTCTAAAGTCCCATACAATAAGACCCCCCTAGTACATAGCCGGGATGGGAACAATGCGGGGGACACATGGGAGCCCAGGGCTCCGCGCGCTCTCAGACCCCTATATTGTAATGCATAGAATGCTGCTGAGGTGCCACTACTGCGCCCATTGTCCGCCAGCGAGATGCTGAGAGTAGTGGTGCCAACGCCCGGAGCTGGTATGTGCGATTAGTGGTAGGAAATATAAGGCCGTAAATATGGCGTATACTGACGTATCGGGGATCGGGACCTTACCCCTTATAGAGGTTTGGTAGGGTGGGGCATTTTGGATCATCCAGTCATTGTGGCAGGCAGGATTGGGGGTGGGCACTCTGGTTGTCTTTATTATAGGGGCACCTCTATTATGGAGGCACTGTCACTATTATGGAGGCACTGCCACTGTCACTATTATGGAGGCACTGTGCATGTCACTATTATGGAGGCACTGTCACTATTATGGAGGCACTGTGCATGTCACTATTATGGAGGCACTGTGCATGTCACTATTATGGAGGCACTGTGCATGTCACTATTATGGAGGCACTGTCACTATTATGGAGGCACTGTGCATGTCACTATTATGGAGGCACTGTCACTATTATGGAGGCACTGTTCTCTCACTTATGGAGGCACTGTGCCTGTTACTATTATGGAGTCTCTGTTCCTGTCACTATTATGGAGGCACTGTGCATGTCACTATTATGGAGGCACTGTCACTATTATGGAGGCACTGCCACTGTCACTATTATGGAGGCACTGTGCATGTCACTATTATGGAGGCACTGTCACTATTATGGAGGCACTGTGCATGTCACTATTATGGAGGCACTGTGCATGTCACTATTATGGAGGCACTGTCACTATTATGGAGGCACTGTGCATGTCACTATTATGGAGGCACTGTCACTATTATGGAGGCACTGTTCTCTCACTTATGGAGGCACTGTGCCTGTTACTATTATGGAGTCTCTGTTCCTGTCACTATTATGGAGGCACTGTCACTATTATGGAGGCACTGCCACTGTCACTATTATGGAGGCACTGTCACTATTATGGAGGCACTGCCACTGTCACTATTATGGAGGCACTGTGCCTGTCACTATTATGGAGGCACTGTGCCTGTCACTATTGGGAAGGTACTGTGACTGTCACTATTATAGAGTCTCTGTGCCTATCACTATTATGGAGGCACTGTCACTATTATGGAGGCACTGCCACTGTCACTATTACAGAGTCTCTGTGCCTGTCACTATTATGGAGGCACTGCCACTGTCACTATTATGGAGGCACTGCCACTGTCACTATTATGGAGTCTCTGTGCCTGTCACTATTATGGAGGCACTGCTGCTGTCACTATTATGGAGGCACTATGATTCTCACGCTGGACTATCGTTAGGATCTGCGGTCGTGCAGACCAGGCCTCCTTTGTGACTGTCCCTTTATGTTGCTCGTTATCCTTGTTACCACCCATGGTGACGTTCTTTCTTGTATCTACCTTATACCCAGCAGTTCTTGTCACTTATCTATTATTTGTACATATTTTCTATCATTATCCTGAGTGTTCTGGTGTCACTCTGGTTTGGGGCACATGGCTCCATTTTTTGTCGCCTCTTTGTAGGGAGTTGCTCTCTTCCCATTGGGGTTCGGACACTAACACCCCCTGGATTCAGTGCAGGACAGAGACCCCTCCATCCCCCTCACCCACAGGACGTTGCAAGTTATTTCATCCCCTGTGCAGTAAACTGCAGGTCTCCTGTCCTGATAGTTTGTTACAATGTACCAGAGCAGGTAAAGTGTATGGTACAAGAAGTCACAGAATCATAGAATGTTAGAGTTGGAAGGGACCTCCGGGGTCATCTGGTCCAACCCCCTGCTCAAAGCAGGATTCACTAAACCATCTTAGACAGATGTCTGTCCAGCCTCTGTTTGAAGACTTCCATTGAAGGAGAACTCACCACCTCTCGTGGCAGCCTGTTCCACTCATTGATCATCCTAACTGTCAAAAAGTTTTTTCTAATATCTAATCTGTGTCTCCTCCCATTCAGTTTCATCCCATTGCTTCTAGTCTTTCCTTGTGAAAATGAGAATAAAGATGATCCTTCTACAATGTGACAGCCCTTGAGATATTTGTAGACAGCTATTAAGTCTCCTCTCAGTCTTCTTTTTTGCAAGCTAAACATTCCCAAATCCTGCAACCGTTCCTCATAGGACATGGTTTGCAGACCGGTCACCATTCTGGTGGCTCTTCTCTGAACTTGCTCCAGTTTGTTGATGTCTTTTTTAAAATGTGGTGCCCAAAACTGGACACAGTATTCCAGATGAGGTCCGACCAAAGACGAGTAGAGGGCAATAATGACCTCACGTGATCTAGACTGTATGCTTCTGTTGATACATCCTAGAATTGCATTTGCCTTTTTGCTGCTGCATCACACTGTTGACTCATGTTCAGTCTGTGATCTATTAGTATACCCAAGTCTTTTTCACATGTGCTGTTACTTAGCCCTATTCCTCCCATTCTGTATATGCTTTTTTCATTTTTATTGCCCAGATGTAGTACTTTGCATTTTTCGCTGTTAAAAACCATTCTGTTAGTTGCTGCCCACTGCTCCAGTTTATGTATATCTTTCTGAATCCTCTCTACTCTAGTGTTAGCTATCCCTCCTAGCTTTGTGTCATCAGCAAGTCCTGCTTGTGCACTGACCAGACTGGATACAACTGTCACGCACCCTCACCTGTGAGCACTATTACATTTGTACAGGTTTTTGCTGTTTTCATTCACTGAGAGCAAGCAGAGGTATTACAGTGAACCTGTCAGGGTGTTTCGAGCACATGGAAGTAGTGATATCCGATGTCTCAGTCGTGACAAATCTGGTGTAGAAGCCATATGCAAATCAGCTGTGAAGTGCACTGGGGGCGTCAATGGGAGAAAAAGTCTGTGCATTGACACGCCCACAGTGCACTTACAGCCTGATTTGCATATGGCTTCCACACTATATTGGAATACCGATCCTTTAAAAAAAAAAAAAAGGGTATTATTTTTTTCCAGGAAGATAAATAAAAGCTATATCATATATGTAAAAACACGCCGACAGGTTTTCTTTAAAAATCTTGAATGAATTGGGAGATAAATGGTGACGGGTATAGATCGGTGTGACCGCTGCGACCAATCAGGATCGTTCACATCAAAATTAGAAAGGTGCACTTAGATCCTGGGACACAAGAGGGCGCTGTTGCAAGGCACCGATTACTCCTTTGATTTCACATCCCCATCTGTTGTGGATGACATCTAGGGGTTAAATTTCACCCCCTCCGCCGCCCTGGTGACAGTATCTACACCCTCAGGATGATGGAGCGTGGATTTCCACATCTGATAAGATTCTCTAATGATAGAAACCAAAGCAATCCCCCAAAAGATGTCTTCTCTCTTTGGACAGGATTGACAAGTCTGCATGGGGCCCTACAGGAGAACATGGCAGGGGCCCCGCTCCTCCATCAACACCAAGAGCTTATGATGCTTTTGCTCTTGATTTTGTATTTGATTTGTGAGTGATCTATCTTCAGTTTTCTAGCGGCCCTTGCATCGGGGCCCCGTCAGCTGATTGGCCCCAGGGTTACACTTATGGTACCAAAACCAAAGATAGTCATTTAAAGGGGAATTGCACTGAATTGGTAAGGAATGTTTGTCACATTTTGTACCAGGGGCGGACATATCATTGGTGCAACCCTTGGGGCCCAAGAGGTCAGGGGCCACTTCTATCTCGTTAGCAGGTGGAATTGTGCATTATCATTAGCTATTGGACTGTAAATGGCCCCTGTATTGTTCCTGCACAGGGGCCCTCATCTATCTGTGCCCACCAGTGTTTTAGACCCAATGGACAAGGCATCCTGGTGCCCCCGAGGGTCCAATGACAAACGCAAGTCTCCGCTCCACCTCCGTTCCCCTATCCAGCGCTGTCGCTCCGACAGTCTCTGCCCTGCAGCCGATCATTGTCCGCAGTGGTCAGGATCCACTCTCAGCCCGGCAGACACCTGGCGTTAGCACGGAACTACTTTTCTCACTAAATAATTCCGATCTAATTGATCTTTCTAATTTTTTGCAAATAAAACAATATTCTTAAAGGGGCAGTCCCACCTTGTAAAGTGATGCAATACTATTAGGACAGCATTGCCTTCACTGTCTGTCCCTGCACAGCAGCGCTCCTCGCCATCCCCTTTCTAGTAAATGGGGCCAGCTGCAGTCCCCTGGGGGCTGGGCGGTCGGGAGCGCTGCTGTGCAGGGGAAACTTCACAGGAGACACAGAGTGATTTCCTTTTTTTCTCAGGATTGTGGGGGTCTCCGAGTTCAGACCACCCCCCCCCCACTCTAATTAAAAAATGTTGACATAAGTGTGATCCGATGTACCATTCTGTTGAATAGGCGCTTAGCTGCAGTACCTGGCAATGGCCACTGCATAGTAGATGGTGCTGTGCCGCTCTGGATCCCTTCATTGTTTATATCTTGCTACTGCAGGAGCTAATAACTGCTGACTGCGGGGGGGGGGGGGGGTGGCTGCTGTAGGAGCCCCCCACTGATGTGATATTGATGACCTATCCTAAGGAGAAGTCATCAATTTCACAATGACAGATAACCCCTTTAAGTCCCCTTTAAGTGTATCAGTTTATAAAACTATAGGTGATAGAAACAGTTATATTTAGTGAGATTCAAGGCAAAATTAAGCACCGGATTTTCACAATTTCTGGACTATCAGAAGCCGGATTATTGAAATCAAATCTAAATTGTAGGTAATGAGTCACTCTTAAAGAGAATCTTTTGCTAGGTTTTTGCTACCTCATCTGAGAACAGCATATTTTAGAGAATGAGACCCTGATTCCAGCAATGTATCATTTAATTTACTGGGTGTAGCAGTTGTGACACAATCAGAGTTTTTAGATACAGCATGTAGCAGAGCTCAGAAAGCTAACCCCGCCCACACCACTGATTGGCCGATTTCTGTGTACACTGAGTATCAGTGCTGGGGGCGTGGTTGGACCAGGATGCACAAGACACCTAGTCCTGCAGTAATAATCTCCTGCAGTGGGGACCGCAGGGATCTGTATCGGGAGCAGTGGGGACCGCAGGGATCAGTACCGGGAGCAGTGGGGACCGCAGGGATCTGTACCGGGAGCAGTGGGGACCGCAGGGATATGTACTGGGAGCAGTGGGGACCGCAGGGATCTGTACTGGGAGCAGTGGGGACCGCAGGGATCTGTACTGGGAGCAGTGGGGACCGCGGGGATCTGTACTGGGAGCAGTGGGGACCGCAGGGATCTGTACTGGGGGCAGTGGGGACCGCAGGGATCTGTACTGGGGGCAGTGGGGACCGCAGGGATATGTGCTGGGAGCACTGCTGACCTCAGGGATCTGTACTGGGAGCAGTGGGGACCGCAGGGATCAGTACCGGGAGCAGTGGGGACCGCAGGGATCAGTACCGGGAGCAGTGGGGACCGCAGGGATCTGTACCGGGAGCAGTGGGGACCACAGGGATATGTACTGGGAGCAGTGGGGACCGCAGGGATCTGTACTGGGAGCAGTGGGGACCGCAGGGATCTGTACTGGGAGCAGTGGGGACCACAGGGATCTGTACTGGGAGCAGTGGGGACCGCAGGGATCTGTACTGGGGGCAGTGGGACCGCAGGGATCTGAACTGGGAGCAGTGGGGACCGCAGGGATATGTGCTGGGAGCACTGCTGACCTCAGGATCTGTACTGGGAGAGGTGGGGACCATAAGATTCTGTACAGTGAGCACTGAGGACCGCAGGGATCAGTACCGGGAGCAGTGGGGACCACAGGGATCTGTACCGGGAGCAGTGGGGACCGCAGGGATCTGTACTGGGAGCAGTGGGGACCGCAGGGATCTGTACCGGGAGCAGTGGTGACCTCAGGGATCTGTACTGGGAGCGGTGGTGACCTCAGGGATCTGTACTGGGAGCGGTGGGGACCATAAGATTCTGTACAGTGAGCAGTGAGGACCACAGGGATCAGTACCAGGAGCAGTGGGGACCTCAGGGATCTGTACTGGGAGCGGTGGTGACCTCAGGGATCTGTACTGGGAGCGGTGGGGACCATAAGATTCTGTACAGTGAGCAGTGAGGACTGCAGGGATCTGTACTGGGAGCAGTGGAGACCACAGGGATCAGTACCGGGAGCAGTGGGGACCACAGGGATCTGTACCGGGAGCAGTGGGGACCGCAGGGATCTGTACCGGGAGCAGTGGGGACCGCAGGGATCTGTATCGGGAGCAGTGGGGACCGCAGGGATCTGCACTGGGAGCAGTGGGGACCGCAGGGATCTGTACAGTGAGCAGTGGGGACTGCAAGGATCTGTGCTGGCAGCAGTGGGTGATGCACAGCTTCTGAATCCACACCTTTGCAGTTTTCACTATATCCAACGAATATTCCTTCCATGGATCGTTTTGAAGTTTGGAACGTTTTTCTGTTGGAATGAGTATAAAAACTTTACATCCAAAAACTTTTAAATGATTGACACTTGGTTTCATACCTTGCCACAGTTCATATGGAGTTTTCTTCAGTTTTCTGGAAAAAAGTCGGTTCTGTAGATATGTAGCTGTCATTGCTGCCTCACCCCAATATTTCTCTGGTAGTTTAGAATCTGTCAGCATACATCTCATCATCTCTTAGAGTTCTGTTTTTCCTTTCTGCTACTCCATTTTGTTCAGGTGTGTATGGAACAGTTTTCAGATGTTCTATTCCATTTTGTCTTAAGTAGTCTTCTATTCTGTGACTTGTAAATTCACCTCCATTATCACCTCTGATGACAATTGGCTTCCTTTGAAATTTGTTACTTGATCTTATTACATAGTCTACAAGTTTATCAAAAACTTCACTTTTGTTCTTAATTAACCCCTTAAGGACAGAGCCATTTTGCAGCTTAATGACCGGGCCAATTTTTACAATTCTGACCACTGTCACTTTATGAGGTTATAACTCTGGAACGCTTTAACGAATCCCGCTGATTCTGAGATTGTTTTTTCGTGACATATTGTACTTCACGTTAGTGGTAAAATTTCTTTGATATGACTTGTGTTTATTTATGAAAAAAACGGAAATATGGCGAAAATTTTGAAAATTTAACAATTTTCAAACTTTAAATTTTTATGCCCTTAAATCAGAGAGATATGTCACACAAATTTCTTAATAAATAACATTTCCCACATGTCTACTTTACATCAGCACAATTTTGGGACCAAAATTTTTTTTTATTACGAAGTTATAAGGGTTAAAAGTTGACCAGCGATTTCTCATTTTTACAACACCATTTTTTTTAGGGACCACATCACATTTGAAGTCACTTTGAGGGGTCTATATGATAGAAAATACCCAAAAGTGACACCATTCTAAAAACTGCACCCCTCAAGGTGCTCAAAACCACATTCAAGAAGTTTATTAACCCTTCAAGTGCTTCACAGGAGCTGAAGCAATGTGGAAGGAAAAAATTGACATTTAACTTTTTTTGCAAAAGCTTTACTTCGGAACCAAGTTTTTTTATTTTCACAAGTGTTAAAAGAAAAAATGAACCACAAAATTTGTTGTGCAATTCTTCTGAATACTTCGATACCCCATATGTGGGGTAAACCACTTTTTGGGCGCGTGGCAGAGGTCGCAAGGGAAGGAGCGCCGTTTGACTTTTTCAACGCAGAATTGGCTGAATGCCATGTCGCGTTTAGATAGCCCCTGATGTGCCTAAACAGTGGAAACACCCCACAAGTGACCCCATTTTGAATACAAGACCCCTTAAGGAACTTATCTAGTTGTGTGGTGAGAACTTTGAACCTCCAAGTGCTTCACACAAGTTTATAACCTAGAGCCGTGAAAAAAAAAAAAAAAAAATTTTTCACAAAAATGATCTTTTCACCCCAATTTTTAATTTCCCAAGGGTAATAAGACCGCAAAAGTTTTTGTGCAATTTGTCCTGAGCATGCTGATACCCCATATGTGGGGGTAAACCATTTTTTGGGCGCACGGCAGAGGTCGCAAGGGAAGGAGCGCTGTTTGACTTTTTCAACGCAGAATTGGCTGGATGCCATGTCGCGTTTAGAGAGCCCCTGATGTGCCTAAACAGTGGAAACCCCCAACAAGTGACCCCATTTTGGAAACTAGACCCCCTAAGGAACTTATCTAGATGTGTGGTGAGCACTTTGAACCTCCAAGTGATTCACACAAGTTTATAACGTAGAGCCGTGAAAATAAAAAATCATATTTTTTCCACAAAAATGATCTTTTCACCCCAATTTTTTATTTTGCCAAGGGTAACAAGACCCCAAAAGTTTTTTGTGCAATTTGTCCTGAGCATGCCGATACCCCATATGTTGGGGTAAACCACTTTTTGGGCGCACGGCAGAGGTCGCAAGGGAAGGAGCTCCGTTTGACTTTTTCAACGCGGAATTGGCTGGACGCCATGTCGCATTTGTAGAGCCCTGATGTGTCTAAACCAGTGGAAACCCCCCACAAGTGACCCCATTTTGGAAACTAGACCCCCTAAGGAACTTATCTAGATGTGTGGTGAGCACTTTGAAGCCCCAAGTGCTTCACAGAAGTTTATAACGCCCGGGCGTGAAAATAAAAAATCATATTTTTTCCACAAACCTGATCGTTTAGTCCCCAATTTTTTATTTTCACAAGGGTAACAGGAGAAATTGGACAACAAAAGTTGTTGTACAATTTGTCCTGAGTATGCTGATACCCCATATATGGGGGGGGACCACTGTTTGGGTGCACTGCAGAGCTTGGAATGGAAGCAGCACCGTTTGACTTTTTCAAACCAAAATTGGCTGGAATTGAGATTGGACACCATGTCGCGTTTGGAGAGCCCCTGATGCGCCTAAACAGTGGAAACCCCCCACAAGTAACACCATTTTGGAAACTAGACCACCTATGGAACTTATCTAGATCCACTGTGAGCACTTTGAACCCCCAAGTGTTTCACAAAAGTTTATAATGCCTGGGTGTGGAAAAAAAAAAAAAACAATTTTCCACAAAAATGATTTTTTAGTCCCAAATTTTTGATTTTTCACAAGGAAATTGGACCCCAAAAGTTGTTGTCCAATTTGTCCTGAGTACGCTGATACCAAATATGTGGGGGGGGGAAACTGTTTTGGCGCACAGCAGGGCTTGGAAAGGAAGTAATAACGTTTTGGAATGCAGACGTTGGTGGGGGTCATGTTCCGTTTGCAGTGCCCCAGATGAGCCTAAACAGTGGAAAACCCCCACAAGTGACCCCATTTTGGAAACTAGACCCCATAAGGAACTTATCTAGATCTGTGGTGAGCACTTTGAACCTCCAAGTGTTTCACAAAACTTTATAATGCCTGGGTGTGAAAAAAAAAAATCAATTTTCCACAAAAATGATTTTTTAGTCCCAAATTTTTGATTTTCACAAGGAAATTGGACCCCAAAAGTTGTTGTCCATTTTGTCCTGAGTACGCTGATACCAAATATGTGGGGGGGAACTGTTTTGGCGCACAGCAGGGCTTGGAAAGGAAGTAATAACGTTTTGGAATGCAGATGTTGGTGGGGGTCATGTTCCGTTTGCAGTGCCCCAGATGAGCCTAAACAGTGGAAACCCCCCACAAGTGACCCCATTTTGGAAACTAGACCCCTTAAGGAGCTTATCTAGATGTGTGGTGAGCACTTTGAACCCCCTAGTGCTTCACAGAAATTTATAAACGCAGAGCCGTGAAAATGAAAAATCATTTTTTTTTCTCAAAAATGATTTTTTTAGCCAGCTATTTTTTATTTTCCCAAGGGTAATCGGAGAAATTAGAACCCCAAAATTGGTGTGCAATTTGTCCTGAGTACGCTGATACCCCATATGTTGGGGTAAACCACTGTTTGGGCGCACGGCAGGGCTCGGAAGGGAGGGAGCGCCATTTGACTTTTTGAACGCCACATCGTGTTTGGAGACCCCCTGATGTGCCTAAATAGTGGAAATCCCTCAATTCTAGCTCCAACCCTAATCCCAACACACCCTAACCCTAATCCCAACCCTAATCCTAACCTAAATCCCAACCCTAATTCCAACCCTAATTGTAACCCTAACCTTAATTATAACCTTAATTATAACCCTAACCCTAATTGTAACCCTAACCCTAATTCTAACCCTAATTATAACCCTAACCCTAAGGCTAGGTTCATTTTGCGTTTTACCAGCCCGTTTCAACACATAGCGTTGACGGGCTGGTAAGGTATAGCATAACGCGATCGCATTATGCTATACCCGCTAGCGCAGAGGAATCAGCAGATGATTCATCTGCGCTAGCGGTGACGGAGCCCAAACGCTGCAGCCCGCGTCCGAGGCTCCGTCACTGAATGATGGCACGTCGCAAACGCATGCCGCTTTACGGCATGCGTCGCGATGTGCCCTCAAATGGGGTGAATGGTAGCGTTAACGGACTGTTATACTGCGGTGTAACGCAGTCCGTCTAACGGACTGCCATAACGCAGTATGAACCCAGCCTAACCCTAACGCTAATTATAACCCTTACCCTAAGGGTGCTTTCACACTTCCGGCGGGCGCCTGTCGGCGCCCCCGCATTTTGCCGCAGCGCCGCATCAGAAAACCTGATGCGCCGCCGGCGGCCGCATGCGGTTTTTTTGCCGGATGGTTTTCTGATGCCCGGAGACATCAGAAACCATCCGGCAAAAAACAAAAAACGTTACATGAAGCGTTTTGTCCGGCCGCCGCAATGTACATTTGCGCCGCATCCGGACAAAACCGCATGCAACGCATTGACATGCGGCGCCATCCGGCGCTAATGCAAGTCAATGCAAAAAAAAAACGCATGCGGCGCATCAGATTTTCTGATGCGGCGCTGCGGCTAAATGCCGGGGGCGCCGTCAGGCGCACACCGGATGTGTGAAACCAGCCTAATGCTAACCCTAACACTAATTATAACCTTAACCCTAATTATAACCCTAACCCTAATTATAACCCTAACCCTAACAGAAAAATGAAAATAAATATAATTTCTACTTTTTATTATATGTCCCTAACTAAGGGGGTGATAAATGGGGGGGTTATGTACTGTTTTTTTTATTTTGATCACTGTGATAGTTTATCACAGTGATCAAAATGTACTTTTATGAGAATGAATGAAAAAAAATTTGAATCTGCCGCCAAAGCAGATGGGCGGGCGCACTGCGCATGCGCCCGCCATTTTTTTTTTTGCAGGGAGAAGAAGCCGGGATCCTGGGGCCTGCGGGAGGACGGAGGACACCGGTAAGTATATGGGGGGGCGATCGGGGGACCGGGGGACCCTCATTTTCTCCCCTCTGATGTGCGATCACATCAGAGGGGAAGAAATCATTTTTTTTTTTTTTTTTTTTTTGCGATCGCGGCTATGCTTGCATAGCCGCGATCGCAACACACGGGATCGGTGAATACCGACCCCGATCATGTTCTCTGGGGTCTCGGCTACCCCCGGTAGCCGAGACCCCAGAGAATATTTGCCCATCCCCCCACCAGCACAGCGGCACATAGCGGCGGGCGCACTGGGCATGCGCCCGCCATTGTCTTAACGGCGCCGGCACCGGGGGACACCGGAGGGTCCGGGGGCCACATGGATCTTATTGGGGGCCACATGGGGGTCCTGGGACCCTTTTTCTCTGTCCTCTGATGTCCGATGACATCAGAGGACAGAGAAATTAAATGGCACAACTTTTTTTTTTTTTTTTGTTGCGGTCGCCGTTATAGGGTTAATAACGGCGATCGCAACATCGGTGTCGGTAAAAAACCGACCCGATTCATGTTCTCTGGGGTCTCGGCTACCCCCGGCAGCCGAGACCCCGGAGAAAATGCGCCTCTGGGGGGCGCTTTCACCTTTTCCACAGCGCCGTTAATTAACGGCGCTGTGGTTTAAGTACCCTTAATGACCGCCGTTAAAAGGCGTATCGGCGGTCGTTAAGGGGTTAAGTATGTGACTGTGTATCTTGAGTAGTCGTCTATAAAAGTCAACATGTATCAATTGCCTCCTGATGTAGTCACTTTCATGGGTCCACATACGTCAGTATGCACCAAATCAAGTGGTCTTTCGCTTTTCATCTCACTTTCCTTTGGAATAGATATCCTTGTGGCTTTGGATTTTATACAACATTCACATTTTATGGTAATTGAGCAATCTGATATCTTTAAATCTTTTATCAATTGTTTTCTCTGTAGTTCCCTTATACTGTCCGGGTGTCTATGTCCTAGACGTCTATGCCACATGTGAATACAGTTTTTGTGATCATGTGTACATACCTTCATCTGTTCCTTTGGTTTGTCAAAATGATATAATTGTTCATCTGCCTTGTCTTTGGTTATCATCTTGTTTCCTGCAATAATTGCACACTCATTGTCTTTGAATTTTACTGTAAGTCCTTTTGCTGTTAAACGTTTCACAGATAATAATCCGCCTTCCAATTTTGGAACATACAACACATCCTGTACAAGTATCTTTGAATCTTGTCCGAACTTGTTTAAAACAATTTAGCATACCTTGTCCGATACCTTCTGCGGTTATTTTGCTTCCATCTGCAAGATAAATGGCTTCTTTCTTATCTAAATCAACATCAGTAAAGAAATTCTTGTCACTTGTCATATGTCTCGTTGCTTCTGAATCAATAAACCAACCAAGTGATGATTTCTTGTCTGTTATTTTGAATGTGCCATTCCAATTATTCTCACACGAATCAGAAATTGTGTTTTTTACTTTCTGTGTATGCTTTTTATGTTGTAATTTTTGTTGTTCTTCTTTCCATATAGTACAGTCTTTCTTTAAATGACCTTTTTTCTTACATCTGAAGCATTCTCTTGTCTCTTTATTATAGGGTTTTTTAAATTCTGTATTTTAAGAGTGTTTTCACTGTCCTTTTCAGTAGAAGAATCATTGCTTTGTTCTTTTCTTCTCTGATATTCATCTATTAGTCTTGTTTTCACAAACTCTAATGTAAGGTATGTTTCAGGTCTCGTCTCAAGAATATTTATCAAGGCTGTATACGAATCTGGTAAACTGCACAACAATATAGCTGCTATATGGCTTTCCTTAATATCTTCACCAATAGATCTTAGCTGTGATATCACTTCCATAATAGAGAATATATGCTTCTGCATGTCACTGTCTGCATTTAGTCTCATATTGTAAAGCTTTCTTAGTAGAAATATCTTGTGATTTAAGCTGGGTCTCTCATATAGCTTTCTTAATGCTTCCCACATTCCTTTCGCTGTTTCTTAATTTCTTATATGTATTAATTGAGCATCATCCACTAATAAGCTAATGGTGGCTCTCACTTGTCTATTCTTTTTATCTCATGTCTGATTATCCTGATCAGGTCTATCTGTAGTGATTACTTCCCATAAATCATCTTTAGACAATAACATCTCTACTTTGAACTTCCATAGCTGATAGTTCTCATCATTCAGTTTAGCTACTGCGAGTTTTAGGCCTCTTTCACACATCCGTTTTTTTGTGTCAGGCATAATCCGTCGAATACCTGAAAGGACGGATCCGGCGCTGAAATGAAAAAACTGATGCAACGGATCAGTTTTTTTGCTGGATCCGACCTGAACTTTTGAACCCGGAAAAAGAAGTTTTGCAGCCGGAAAATGCAAATACGCATGTCCGGACCGAGTAGTAGTAGTAGTAGTAGTTGTAGTAGTAGTAGTAGTAGTCCCTGATTTCCAGAATCCGGATCAGTCTTTTGTCAGATTTCACAAAAGACTGGTCCGGTTCCATTCACTTCTATTATTTCCGTTCGCCTGATGCGCCGATTCAGGCACTATCAGGCGGGTCCGGAAAATAAAACCGTTGCAGTCACCGTTTTGTCCGGCCGTCGGAATGTACATTTCTGCCGGAACTGGACAAAAATGGATGCAACGCAATGACATCAGGCGCGATCCGGCGCTAATGAAAGTCAATGCTAAAAAAAACGCATCTGGTACCGGATCCGTTTTTTTAACAACACGCCGGATCGTGCCTGAAGTCAAAAAATGGATGTGTGAAAGAGGCCATAGCTGTGTGCTACTTGTCATTTTTAACTTATCTTACTTGTTTGGAGAGAATTGCACTGAAGGATTCTTCTGCATTCACCAGGGTCTTGCTGAGAGTTCCAGTGTCCTGGGTATCTGATATTCTTGGTGCTTGGGATCTGTGGTGTCTGGATTCTCTGGTGTCTGGATTCTGGGATAACTGGGTCTGGGTATCTGTGTGTCTGGGTGTCTGGGTACGCTGTATCTGGGTGACTGGGCCCATAACCTGTTGCACAGCTTCTGAATCCACACCTTTGCAGTAGAAAACGTCACAGAGCAGGCTGCATGGGATAACAAGCTTTTACTTCTAACAGCATGAGGTAAAAGAATAATGCACAGTCATTTCAGCATTGCATCAGGAAACAGGAACAAAACGAAAGTGAAACTATAAGTGAGACTATTTCTTATACAATACATTAAACAGAAGGAAACGTTACACAACATCGCCATCTACTGTCAGGTCATCATAAAGTCCTCCTTTTACTTATAGTAAGTCCTAATCTGTTGCATGTGCCAGCAGTGGGGACCGCAGGGATCTGTACTGGGAGCAGTGAGGACCGCAGGGATCTGTACAGTGAACAGTGGGGACCGCAGGGATGTGTTGGGAGCAGTGGGGACTGCAGGAATATGTGCTGGGAGCACTGCTGACCTCAGGGATCTGTACTGGTGTAGGAGAGAGAGCCCCCAGTGTGTAACTGGGCCGGAACTAAGGGGGCTGTCACTTAGGTTCCCAGGGGGTATGTTCCTGGGGGAAGTAGCTACAGGACAACACAGAGACTCTTCTAGAAAGTACAGGGGTGGGGCGACTATAAAAGGAGCCCAGGAGACCAGCAGGGGGCACTTGACACGGAGGTAGACAAGTGACAGGAAGGAGGAGCCTGGGTGGCACTGGAGAGCAGGGGAGAGCCAGCGCCTTCGAGAGAGAAAGGACGGGGGCTCACCTAATCCGGGGAGAGGACAGTACCGAGCGAAGCGAGGATGAAATACAACGCTGACACCCGCAGCCATCACTGCCCCGCCCCACACCGCGGCTGCGGCCTGTGCGCTGCCACCCACGGCCTTCACTGCCTCGCTCCATCCTGTGGCTGAAGCCTGTACGTCAAGGTCCGCGGCTGCCACCACCCCGCCTCCTAGAGGGGCCGTCCCGACGCTGGGGAATGTTTCCAGGGCCTGTTGCGCCCCTTCAGCACCTGGGTGCAGGAACGCCCAAAGCCTACGACAGCTCCTCGTCGGCGGGGCCCAGCGGCTGAGACGCCGAACGGACACCTCTCGGACAACAGCTCTGCCGGACGTCAGAGAAGGATAAGTGACACTCCGTTAACTGTTCATTATAGTTCTAGGACTTGTAGTTGGCCATATCAGGGCCATATAGTTGTCAGCACCTGCCGAGTAGTCGTATCCTGAGTTATTTGTGTTCCCTGCGAGGAGAACTATTGTCAGCTTTGCCAGCTATCCGTTTAACTCCTATATAAAGATTCAGTTTAAGCTTGCTCTGCCTCGGCTCATCACTGCATCCCGCGTACCTGCAAGTACCACACTGGGAGCAGTGGAGACCGCAGGGATCTGTACTGGGACCAGTGGTGACCTCAGGGATCTGTACTGGGACCAGTGGTGACCTCAGGGATCTGTACTAGGACCAGTGGTGACCTCAGGGATCTGTACTGGGACCAGTGGTGACCTCAGGGATCTGTACTGGGACCAGTGGTGACCTCAGGGATCTGTACTGGGACCAGTGGTGACCTCAGGGATCTGTACTGGGACCAGTGGTGACCTCAGGGATCTGTACTGGGACCAGTGTTGACCTCAGGATCTGTACTGGGACCAGTGGTGACCTCAGGGGTCTGTACTGGGACTAGTGGTGACCTCAGGGATCCGTACTGGGACCACTGGTGACCTCAGGGATCTGTACTGGGACCAGTGGTGACCTCAGGGATCTGTACTGGGACCAGTGGTGACCTCAGGGATCTGTACTGGGACCAGTGGTGACCTCAGGGATCTGTACTGGGACCAGTGGTGACCTCAGGGATCTGTACTGGGACCAGTGGTGACCTCAGGGATCTGTACTGGGAGCAGTGGAGCCCACAGGGATCTGTGCTAGGACCAATTCTTTTTAGCCTCTTTATTTATGACCTTTTGGATGGGATTGAGAGTAAAGTGTCAGCCTTTGCTGACGATACCAAACTATGTAGGATATTAAAATCTGACCTTGTCATTACAATATTGTAAAATGATCTGAATAAGATGTCTGTATGGGCAAACACTTGGCAAATGAGGTTTAATGTAGATAAATGAAGAGTAATGCACCTAGGATGGAGTAATCCTATTGCTGCATATACATTAGATGGGAGTATACTGCTGACTACAGAACCGGAGAAAGACTTGAGTATTCTGGCTACAAGTAAGCTGAGCAGCAGCACTGAATGTCAAGCAGCAGCTGCAAAAGCAAACAAGATTTTAGGATGTATCAAAAGAGAGATAAAATCCTGTGATCCCAACGTATTAATTCCCCTTTATAAATCACAGGTGAGGCCACATATAGAATATGGGATCCAGTTTATAGCACGGGTGCATGACTTATTTCTTCCAAGGACAATATTGAGGACCAGGGGAAACTCATTATAGGTGGAAGAAAGGCGATTCTGACAGCTAAATAGGAAGGTGTTCTTTACAGTTAGAGCAGTCAGACTGTGGAATGCCGACCACAAGAGGTAGTAATGGCCGACACTATAACAGCTTTTATACCAGGGCCGGATGATTTCCTCAGCACACATAACATTGTGGGTTATAAATTAGTGACAAATGTACAATTGGTGGAGAAAGGTTGAACTTGATGGACCGAGGTCTTTTTTCAACCTATGTAACTAAAAAGCCATTCCATTACACAAGCAGACAGCAGGTATGAGCACTATGCGAGGGCTGATTTATAAACTGTACGTCCTTCCAGGTTGGAGATTCTGTATACCTCCTCGGCTGAGCTTTATGTCTGTTCATTGAATTTCCTATTTTTGACCCCCATATAATGAGATTTCTTCCCAGACAGAGTCAATATTTGTAGACTCTGCTTCTGATGAATGTTAGGCAAACACAGGGATTTGCTCTAAGGTTACCCACACCTGATACGTGCGCCTGCCGGTAGAATAGCGAGTCCATTCCACTTGCTTCTATAAAGTCTTTGAGTAAATGTGACTGCGCTTTATCAAGCACTATTATACTTTCCACAAGAGGAACAGCATATTGACTCTGCAATGTTCTGGAGGGCAGGTGATTTACAGATTAGATTACAGATTAATTAACCTTGAAAACTTTTTTTTTATCTAGATATCAGCCACCACTAGGGGGAGCTTTGGAGTTTATTGCATACTAGATGGAGGGCTATCACATCGGGAGGGCGGTAATGTCACGATGGGGGCAGGCTTTGCAGCGTTGAGAATCTCTCCCCATGTGCTCACCCACCTATCCACTCTCTCCCCATGTGCTGACTTTCTCCCATCTGTGCTCTCTTCTTTGACCTGTCTACCCATGTGCTATCCTCCTTGTCTGCTCTCTCTCTCAAGGTGTATACAGTGTGTGTGTGTGGTACGTACAGTGTATACAGTGTGTGTGTGGTGCGTACGGCGTATACAGTGTGTGTGTGGTGTGTATGGCGTATACAGTGTGTGTGTATGGTGCAGACGACGTAAACAGTGTGTGTGTGTCGTGCGTACGGTGTATATGTGGCGCCCCTGAGGGTCCAGTCGCCACAGAGATGTTGCATCTCACCCAGAGGTGTGACACCTGACTCTCAGGTAAGGGGGAAGTATGGAGCCCAGATGCGACTGGATTCATATCTCCCAGAAGGGTGCGCAGAAGGAATTCACCACTAGAGGTCACTATATACATGCACACACCTTCACCCATCCCTAAGACCACCAGAGGGAGCTGTATAGCCATATAAAAGGAGGGTGAAGACAGGAAAGTGAGTTCAGTTCAGTGCAGCTCTGAGTTCAGTCAGCTCAGTAGCTGAGTTCAGCCAGACTGAAGTCTGCAGCCTGCAGTTCAGTAGAGTGGAGGCTAGTAAGGTGGAGTAAAATCCACTCCAGTCTAGTCAGAGCTGAAAAGAGTGAGTGCAGCTCAGTGAGTGAGCGTGCTGACGCTCTGAGAGCAGCGAAGAGGCAGCCCATCAACTGCCAGAGTGTGTAATCCTATTAGGGTGTCACGGGTGTGTCGCCACGAAGATCGTCGCGATTACACAACCTGACTTCGCACAGCTGAGTTTTTGGTGCTTGGTGTTTTTTGGCAGTGAGGGAGTTAATTCTCTCTCTCTGTGCTAGATGAGGCCCAGCCTCGCCCAGCTGCAGTTAATGCTGCAGTAATGAGATTCTTCAAATACCTGCCGGTCTGCTAGGAATATGTCGGTGAAAGCATTCATGCAGACCAGCAGAGCAGATCGTGGTATTGTGAAGTCTGAAGTGAAGAGTACCTGGTGTGTTTTTTTCCCCTCCTCGCTTTATCATTTATCTCCGTACCCGTTGGTGTTCCCTCTGTTGTTGTAGAGTGAGTTTTTGTATGCAAGGTGGAGAGGAGTGCTGAACAATCTGAGTACTATGGGAACTGATACAAACGATG
>JARQOD010000002.1:17212658-17222985 GCA_033576555.1 Oophaga sylvatica
AGGGTAGGTGAGGTATATAGAATACCTAGGGTAGGGGCATGTATATGGAACTCTGGTAGGGGGCAGTGTATGAAGGCAAGTATAGGAGTGTATAGTAACCCAGCGGAGGGGGCAGTGTATATAAATACCCTAGCGGTAGGGGCGGATATAAACCCCTAGCGGTAGGGGCAGTTATAAGAATATCCCTAGGGTAGGGGGGGTATATAGAATACCCTAGCGGTAGGGGGGCGTGTATATAGAAACCCTAGCGGTAGGGGGGAGTGTATATAGAATATCCCTAGCGTAGGGGGCGTGTTATATAGAATACTCCTAGCGGTAGGGGGCGTGTATATAGAAACCCGGTGGGGGCGGTGTATATAGAATACCCTAGGTAGGGGGGCAGTGTATATAGAATACCCCTAGGGTAGGGGCGTGTATATAAATACTCCTAGGGAGGGGCAGTGTATAATACTCCTAGCGGTAGGGGGCAGTTATAAATACTCCTAGGTAGGGGGCAGTGTATATAGAATACTCCTAGCGTAGGGGGCGTGTATATAGAATACTCCTAGGGTAGGGGGGCGTTATATAGAATACTCCTAGGTAGGGGGCGTGTATATAGAATACTCCTAGTGGTAGGGGGCGTGTATATAAATACTCCTAGCGGTAGGGGGCAGTGTATTATAGATCCGTAGTAGGGGGAGTATAAGAATACCCTACGTAGGGGGGCAGTGAATAGAATACCCTAGGGTAGGGGCAGTGTATATAGATACTCCAGCGGTAGGGGGAGTGTATAATGAATACCGCGTAGGGGGGGTGTATATAGAATACCCTACGGTGGGGGCAGTGTTATAAATACCCTAGCGGAGGGGGCAGTGTATATAAATACCATGGGTAGGGGGCGGTGTAATAATACCCTGGAGGGGGCGGTATAGAATACCCAGCGGTAGGGGGCAGTGTATATAGAATACCCTAGCGGTAGGGGGGCGGTGTTTAAATACTCCTAGGGGGGTGTAATAGAATAACCTATGGAGGGGGGGTATAGAATACTCCTAGCGTAGGGGAGTGTATTAATACCTAGGTAGGGGGCAGGTGATAGAATACTCCAGGTAAGGGGCGTGTAGATACCCCTAGGGTAGGGGGCAGTGTATTAGAATATCCTAGGGTAGGGGGCAGTGTATATGAATACTCCTAGCGGTAGGGGGCGTGTATATAGAATACCCTAGCGGTAGGGGGCATGTATATAGAATACTCCTAGCGGTAGGGGGGTGATATATAAAACTCCTAGGGTAGGGGGCAGTGTATATAGAATACTCTAGCGGTAGGGGGGCAGTGTATATAGAATACTCCTAGCGGTATGGGGGGGTGTATATAGAATACTCCTAGGGTAGGGGCGTGTATATAGAATACCCTAGCGGTAGGGGGGCAGTGTATATAGAATACTCCTAGTAGGGGGGGGTGTTATAGAATACCCTAGGTAGGGGGCAGTGTATAAGAATACTCCTAGGGTAGGGGGGCAGTGATATAGAATATCCTAGCGGAGGGGGGCAGTGTATATAGAATACTCCTAGGGTAGGGGGCGGTGTATATAGAATACTCCTAGTGGTAGGGGGCAGTGTATATAGAATACTCCTAGCGTGTAGGGGGCAGTGTATATAGAATACTCCTAGCGGTAGGGGCAGTGTAATAGAATACCCAGGGTAGGGGCGTGTATAGAATACTCCTAGGGTAGGGGGTGTATATAGAATACTCCTAGGGTAGGGGGCGTGATATATAGAATACTCCTAGCGGTAGGGGGCAGTGTATATAGAATACCTACGTGGGGCAGTGTATAGAATACTAGTGGGGTGTATAGACCAGGTAGGGCGTTAAAACCTAGCGGTAGGGCGTGTTATAGATAGGTGGGGTATAAATCTGTAGGGCAGTATAAAATCTAGTAGGGCGTGATATAGAAACAGTAGGGCAGTGTAAGAAATCAGAGGGGAGTGATAAGATACCTAGTAGGGGCGTGTTGAATCCGGTGGCGTGAAAGATACCAGTGGGCAGGTAAGAATATCGTGGCAGAAGATATCTAGGGTAGGGCGTGTTTAATTCAGGAGGGCAGTAATAATACTAGGGTGGGGGTATGAAACTCTAGGTGGGGCATAAGAAACCTAGGGGGGCGTATAAACCTGGTAGGGTGTATAAAACCTGGTAGGGCGTGTATAAGATATCCAGCGTAGGGGGATATAGATACTCTGGGGGCGTATTAGATCTCTGGGGATTAGAATAGGTGGGGAGTGATAAATATAGGTAGGGCATTATAATACTAGGGGATCTAGTGGGGGGATATAAATCCGTAGGGGCGTGTAATAAATACTGTGGGCTGATATAAACCAGGGTGGGCGTGTATTAAAATCTAGGAGGGAGTTATATAATACCTAGTAGGGGCAGTGTATATAGAATACTCCTAGGTAGGGGGCAGTGTATATAGAATACTCCTAGCGGTAGGGGGCAGTGTATATAGAATACTCCTAGCGGTAGGGGGCAGTGTATATAGAATACCCTAGGTAGGGGGGCAGTGTATATAGAATACCCTAGCGTAGGGGCAGTGTATATAGAATACCCTAGCGGTAGGGGGGCAGTGTATATAGAATACTCCTAGCGGTAGGGGCGTGTATATAGAATACTCCTAGGGTAGGGGAGTGTATATAGAATACCCTACGTAGGGGGAGTGTATATAGAATACTCCTAGCGGTAGGGGCAGTATATAGAATACTCCTAGGTAGGGGGCAGTGTATATAGAATACTCCTAGGTAGGGGGCAGTGTATATAGAATACCCCTAGCGGTAGGGGCGTGTATATAGAATACTCCTAGCGGTAGGGGGGCAGTGTATATAGAATACTCCTAGGTAGGGGGGCAGTGTATATAGATACTCCTAGCGGTAGGGGCAGTGTATATAGAATACTCCTAGCGGTAGGGGGCGGTTATATAGAATACTCTAGTGGTAGGGGGCAGTGTATAAGAATACTCCAGCGTAGGGGGAGTGTATATAGAATACCCTAGCGTAGGGGGCAGTGTATATAGAATACTCCTAGGTAGGGGGCAGTGTATATAGAATACTCCTAGCGGTAGGGGGCAGTGTATATAGAATACTCCTAGCGGTAGGGGGCAGTGTATATAGAATACTCAGCGTAGGGGGCAGTGTATATAGAATACCCTAGGTAGGGGGCAGTGTATATAGAATACTCCAGGGTAGGGGGCGTGTATATAGAATACTCCTAGCGGTAGGGGGCAGTGTATATAGAATACTCCTAGGTAGTTAAAGTCCCGCGTAGGGGCGTGTATATAGAATACTCCTAGCGGTAGGGGCGTGTATATAGAATACTCCTACGGTAGGGGGGGTGTATATAGAATACTCCTAGGTAGGGGGCGTTATAAAAACTCCTGGTAGGGGGCTGTATTGAATACTCCTAGGTAGGGGGGCAGTGTATATAGAATACTCCTAGCGGTAGGGGGGCAGTGTATATAGAATACTCCTAGCGGTAGGGGGCAGTGATATATAGAATACTCCTAGCGGTAGGGGGCAGTGTATATAGAATACTCCTAGCGGTAGGGGGCAGTGTATATAGAATACTCCTAGCGGTAGGGGGGCAGTGTATATAGAATACTCCTAGTGGTAGGGGGGCAGTGTATATAGAATACTCCTAGCGGTAGGGGGGCAGTGTATATAGAATACTCCTAGCGGTAGGGGGGCGGTGTATATAGAATACTCCTAGCGGTAGGGGGGCGGTGTATATAGAATACTCCTAGTGGTAGGGGGGCAGTGTATATAGAATACTCCTAGCGGTAGGGGGGCGGTGTATATAGAATACTCCTAGTGGTAGGGGGGCAGTGTATATAGAATACTCCTAGCGGTAGGGGGGCAGTGTATATAGAATACTCCTAGCGGTAGGGGGCAGTGTATATATATAGAATACTCCTAGCGGTAGAGGGGCGGTGTATATAGAATACTCCTAGCGGTAGGGGGCAGTGTATATAGAATACTCCTAGCGGTAGGGGGCAGTGTATATAGAATACTCTTAGCGGTAGGGGGGCAGTGTATATAGAATACTCCTAGCGGTAGGGGGCGGTGTATATAGAATACCCCTAGCGGTAGGGGGCAGTGTATATACAGTCATGGCCAAAAGTTTTGAGAATGACACAAATATTATATTTTCACATGATTTGCTGCCCTCTGGTTTTTATGTGTGTTTGACTGATGTTTTTATCACAGACAGAAATATAATAATTGCAAACATATAAGTAACAAAAGCTTATAATGACAGTTAGAATGAGTTAATGCAGCAAGTCAATGTTTGCAGTGTTGACCCTTCTTCTTCAGGACCTCTGCAATTCTCCCTGGCATGCTCTCAATCAACTTCTGGACCATATCCTGACTGATAGCAGTCCATTCTTGCACAATCAATGCTTTCATTTTGTCAGAATTTTTAGGTTTTTGTTTGTCCACCCGTCTCTTGATGATTGACCACAAGTTCTCAATGGGATTAAGATCTGGGGAGTTTCCAGGCCATGGACCCAAAATCTCTATGTTTTGTTCCCTGAGCCATTTAGTTATCACCTTTGCTTTATGGCAAGGTGCTCCATCATGCTGGAAAAGGCATTGTTGATCGCCAAACTGCTCTTGGAGGGTTGGGAGAAGTTGCTCTTGGAGGACATTCTGGTACCATTCTTTATTCATGGCTGTGTTTTTAGGCAAGACTGTGAGAGAGCCGATTCCCTTGGCTGAGAAGCAACCCCACACATGAATGGTTTCAGGATGCTTAACAGTTGGCATGAGACAAGACTGGTGGTAGCGCTCACCTTGTCTTCTCCGAATGAGGCGTTTTCCTGATGTCCCAAACAATCGAAAAGGGGTTTCATCAGAGAAAATAACTTTACCCCAGTCCTCAGCAGTCCACTGCCTGTACCTTTTGCAGAATATCAGTCTGTCCATGATGTTTTTCTGGAGAGAAGTGGCTTCTTTGCTGCCCTCCTTGACACCAGGCCTTGCTCCAAGAGTCTCCGCCTCACAGTGCGTGCAGATGCACTCACAGCTGCCTGCTGCCATTCCTGAGCAAGCTCTGCACTGCTGGTAGCCCGATCCCACAGCTGAAACACTTTTAAGAGACGGTCCTGGCACTTGCTGGTCTTTCTTGGGCGCCCTGAAGCCTTTTTGGCAACAATGGAACCTCTCTCCTCGAAGTTCTTGATGATGCGATAGATTGTTGACTGAGGTGCAATCTTTCTAGCTGCGATACTCTTCCCTGTTAGGCCATTTTTGTGCATTGCAATGATGACTGAACGTGTTTCTTTAGAGATAACCATGGTTAACAGAAGAGAAACAATGATGCCAAGCACCAGCCTCCTTTTAAAGTGTCCAGTGGTGTCATTCTTACTTAATCATGACAGATTGATCTCCAGCCATGTCCTCATCAACACCCACACCTGTGTTAATGGAGCAATCACTGAAAAGAGGTTAGCTGGTCCTTTTAAGGCAAGGCTGCAATGATGTTGAAATGTGTTTTTGGGGATAAAGTTCATTTTTTAGCCAAATATTGACTTTGCAAGTAATTGCTGTTAAGCTGATCACTCTTTATAACATTCTGGAGTATATGCAAATTGCCATTAGAAAAAGTGAAGCAGTAGACTTTGTAAAAAATAATATTTGTGTCATTCTCAAAACTTTTGGCCATGACTGTAGAATACTCCTAGCGGTAGGGGGGCAGTGTATATAGAATACTCCTAGCGGTAGGGGGGCGGTGTATATAGAATACTCCTAGCGGTAGGGGGGCAGTGTAAAATAGAATACTCCTAGCGGTAGGGGGGCAGTGTATATAGAATACCCCTAGCGGTAGGGGGGCAGTGTATATAGAATACTCCTAGCGGTAGGGGGGCAGTGTATATAGAATACTCCTAGCGGTAGGGAGTAGTGTATATAGAATACTCCTAGCGGTAGGGGGGGTGTATATAGAATACCCCTAGCGGTAGGGGGGCGGTGTATATAGAATACCCCTAGCGGTAGGGGGGCGGTGTATATAGAATACTCCTGTTATAACAATTACTTACATACTATAGCGCCACCTGGTGTTCACAGTTTATGGCACTGTTCGTGTCCCACCATTGAGCTTGGAGCTGGTGGTCACACGCGCTCATTCTCCCATCAGTAATTTATGGCGTGTCCTTGTGATCCTTTCTCGCTTTCTTGCTGTCGTTTATGAGCCTCCGCTCCTTCTATGATCTGCGTTTCTTCTCGTGTCTTTAGTCTGCGGGTAACACTCAGTGTCTTCTCTTTCTGACACCATATATTCCCGCCTGCAGGATGGCAGCTTTTATATTGTCATTTCTGAATGTTTAGATGAGTAGTTTTGTGTTTCCCGTTCAGTTACCGTCATGCTCGTGAGCCGGGAGACGGTGATAAGTGACGCCACAGACGACATTGACCGGCAGATGGAATGTGATGTCTCTTTGGTCCCCATCCATCCTGCGATGCTGCGGGCGACGAGTAAGACAGGAAAGGTTACACATCAAACCCTCCTTCATTTATGTGTGCCAGGTATTAGGAATCCTTCGTTGTCATCTACCTATCGTCCTAACGTGTCCTGTGGTCAGCTACTGCTGGTTTATGTAGAAATGTCCCCTCACGTCGTGTAAGTTCTCTTTGAAAGGACTTTAGAACGTTTTTGACCCCCTCCACTCCTGCTCGGAGACTTAAGGTACTGCCACACTTAGTGATCTCGTTAGCGATCTCAATAACGACGCAAGCTAATGAGATCGTTTTTGTGATCGTTTTAATGTCTCTAGTAGCTGCCACACTTAGTGATCTCGTTAACGACTCAAAAGCGGTTAGCGATCTCATTAACGACTTTAACGGTCATTGCGATGTAAAAAACAGCGCACATCGCTCACAAAAGGTGCCAGACACAGCGATATAGGCTCACCAGCGGGACGCCAACGATCTAAATACGGTCCAGAACTCTAGTGAACGATCAGCGAGATCACAGCAGGGGCCACGTCGTTGCTACATGCCACACACGTTAGCGTCACGAACGAGATCGCTAAATAGTGACGTATTTTAGCCATCTCGTTAGCGACGCTGTTTAGTGTGGCATACCCTTTAGAATCATAGAATCATAGACTTCTCACAACTCAAGCTCATGTTTGTCTTCTGTTGATGACCTGCACTTGGCCACGTTTCCTGCTTTTAGTTTTACATTTTCCTTTTGTTCTTTGGTTGTTTTGAAAGTGTCCCGTGAGCATGTAATGCAGAGAATATAGACCCGTATGGAACGTGCAAGTATTGAGGTTCAATTCTAGAGAGGACACATGGGGCATGGGTCCTGGAGCCTTCAGTCCCTTAGGACCCAAACTCACGAACTATGTGAGGGCCGATGAGGTAGAGAGGTTGTGGTGGCGCTAGAGATCTATCCATCTATATATCCATCTATCTGTCTATCTATCTATCTATCTATCTATCTATCTATCTATCTATCTATCTATCTATCTTGACGAAAAAGCACACCACACGGTATAGGAGTCAAGATATATGCAAACACTGAAAACATTGAGCCTAAACTTTGTTATTACTCAGTAAGATGTACTTAAAAAAATGAAGGTTCTTAGCGCATGAATTGGCCAATCCATGTGTGCCCATCAACCACGGCAAGGTGACCTCACTCTGATGGGTTCCTGTTGTACTGTACATGCCACTCTTGAGCTATCAACCTACAGTTAAATGGACAAAATATGTCTCTCCCGGGCCGTGAGCCTACAATTCAAATTTATTTTTTTATATCTATCTATCCTTCTATCTATCTTTGTTGCTTTTCCATGTTATAAAAACATAATAAAAAACAAACAAACATTTTTGGACTTTTCTTATCGAGGGTCTCCACCTTTACAAGTCAGTTTATATTTTAGAGACTGCGGAATATTCCAGAATATTTCATCGTCTGGCACTGCAGATGCTGGATTAGATGAGTTTTGCTGTATCTGTTACATTGATCAGTCTGTTGGCTCGTAGATATCTGTCTTCTGCCTTCTGCCTCAGATCTGATGTGAATGACATTCTTGGAACCAGCTTCAGCTCATGCTTTCTGTTAGGTGACGGATTCATCCTCGGAAGATTCTAGAGGAGAATGCACGAGGACAAGATGCGACTCCGGTGCCGATTCATATTGGACACTACTAAGTCCTTGAGCGTCTGCTCTGTGTCTTATCATTTGGGGCTCGTTCAGACAAGAATGCATTTGGTTGATTTGCTGTCCATGTACTAAATAGACCCCAATCAGACCAATGCAAGTGAACGGACCCGTTCATACGAGTCATTGACCAATATACGTTTGTGTGATGATGGATCGTCCGAGGCCTTACACGTCGTGTGACAGCTATGGACTAACCCGTGGGGAAATCGAGGTGGATGGCTCGTTAGGGTAGACATTGGTGGTTCTGATCTGATCTGTGGTGGTTCGACTGCTGTCATCCACAACAATGGCTCCACTTTTCTTTCTGCATTGTTGGCCATTGACAATCACTTTGCGGTAAATCAGCTTCATCTCCAGTTTCACCAAAAATTTGTATTTACCAGAATCTGAATTTTTTTTTAGGAGTTTTTTTGTTTGTTTTAATCCAAAAAATTAGTGGCCTGATGTCATTTCTATAAACTGGTGGCCTGCTTCCCAAAAAAATGAATTACTCTCTACCAAACCCTCACCTTGTACGTGCAGTTCTACACTTGATCTTTCCGGTCTGGTCTGACGCTTCACCAATCTTCTCCACTTGTCTTCACCAGTCTTTCACACCATATGTTCCATCCCGTCTTTGGCACCTCCATGACCCAAACCTCATTGAGGTTTCTTTGGCACCACAGGAAATGAAGATCTCGTGGGCCTACGGTGAAAAAGAAAGCCCATGCAAAGTAAAATTTCTGGGCCCAAAAAATCGAGTGAAATGCCAAATTTCCCCAAATTTCGACAGATTTGTCATGCTACCTTGGGGCCCATAAGGAATGGCAACACGGCCCCCTGCTAAATTGGAGCTGAACGTCATTTTCCCTTGATTTTTTGGCCATTTTATTTGATTGATCTAGGTTTTTTGTACGCTTGAAAAGTAAGGGCCGTGTTTCAAAAAAAAGCAGGGTCCAGGGGTTTTTTCCAAAAATTAAAAAAATACGATTCCTTTCTTCCAAAAAATGGGGCCGTACCTGTTCACTGTTGTGTGGGGTTCTGCGCCCAAACCCATCCTCTTAAAGGGTATTCCCATATCCAAGATCCTATTTAGTAGTTATATTAACATTAGCAAATACCTCCATTTGTAAATGAAAGGCTAGTTCTTCTGTGCGCTATGTTGCTTACCCTATGTGCAGGCTTGCAGTAGTTTAAATCCAAGGTAATGACCACTAACAATTAACTTTCCCCTAAAATTAATATCCCCAAATGGACTCCTAGGCTACTGCAATGCCCTGCACAGGGGGAAAGTGACATAGCGAATCGGGAAGAAATTATACTAATTGGAGGAATTTGCTCAAAATCATTCCCTTTTACATATGGGATAGGATCTTTGGGGATGAGAAAACACCTTTAAAATAAAGTTTTTTCAAAATTTGATCAGGGTTGGGGGGCCCACAAAAAATATATGGGTCAAGACGCCCCCTCTAAAGGGAATGTTCACACTGAGATTTTTTTTTTTAGCATTTTAAAAACCTTTTAAGTGGAAAAACTTTTCAGGGGTCATCCCTTTTTTGGGGGTTTTTTTTCAGAGGAATTTTTCTTTTTCTTAAAAACTTTTGCAAAGTTTTAAAGTCCTTTTTTTTTTTTTTTCCCGAAGCCCCTTTTGGGTTTTACAGTGCCTTTGTTTGGATCGGGCCCTCAAAACGACTTTTTGGAGCCTTCTCCTGTCAGCTTGCATGCTAGGACATGGGGATTTTCTGTCAATCCCCACCAAATCCTAGTTCAAAAAACTTTTGTCCCATAGGTGTTTAAACCCTTTGGCTAAGTGCACACATTTGCAGAAAGTTTGCAGAATTTTCCTGAGCAAAACCGCGTGTTTTTTTTCCGGATTTTTCGCGTTTTTGGTGCGTTTTTGCGCGGATTTGACGCGTTTTTACCGCTATTTTTTCCTGAACTTTCTAGGTCAATAATTAAGCGGGAAAAAAAAAAAAGCTAGAATTCCGCAAAAATTTAAAGGGGCATGTTCTAGATTTTCCCCGATGGTTTTTTTTTTGCGGGGAAAAAAAAGCACCATGTGCACAAACCTTGCGGAATTTATTCTAAATGATAGGATGCTTAATACAGCGTTTTGACGTGTTTTTTCCCCCCAAAAAAAAGCAAAAAA
>JARQOD010000002.1:17223085-17402942 GCA_033576555.1 Oophaga sylvatica
AGGTATGATGGTCACCTGAGATCCAGTGTCCAGCAGTGCAGGGATTGCAATCCCGTCCAGAATGATGGACAGGTAGGGCCGTCCACCCACGAACCTGCGGTTCCAGTCTAAAGGGCCTGATGAGTCTACTCCTGGGTGTTGGCCCTCTGACCCAGGATCGCTCGTTTAAAAGGACATTGCTGAGCCATATGACCTTTTTTGGTTGCAGCGGTAGCAGATGATCTCTCGGCGAGGATGGTGTTGATCAGGAGTCCTCCTGGGGGTGGCGTGGTCCTCCTCCGGTGAGGCGACGTCCTCCATTTCCTCCGGTTCATCCAAAGGGGACATCCTCCGGACAGTCGGCTAGTAGGATCTTTCCTCCTTCCTCTTTCCGCAGTTGCAGGGAAATCCATTACAGTGGCCAAGTTCTTAGTCAGCTGGCGCACTTCGGAGCGCAGACATTCCAACTCACTAGGGGGCGCCACCTGCGTTTTAAGCTTCTGCCACCTGCGGGGGAAAAGGTGGGTACTGCCGGCTTTAGAGGGCTTCACCCGGGTGATACCGTTTTGCCACCTCTGGCTTTTCCAAGGGTCGCAGTCCTTTTATTGCCATGTCCTTTAGGGCATCAAAAGTGGCATCTGGATGATCTAAGGACCACCAGTTTACAGTCCTGCCTTCCGCTGGAGACCTCAGTCCCCGCACGAATTGCTCTTTCAGCTTTTGGCTCTCATCAATGGGACTTGTGGGGTTAGCCTGTTTTAAGAGCTCGCGGGGCCCCTGTAGTCGGCAGGCGTAGTCCCTAATACTGTCACCCCGGTCTCTGGAAGCACTGATAAAATGCCATACGGAGATCCGTTTCTGTGCGGTCCTCAAAGATGGCCTGTAGCTTTAAGAGAACGCAGGTACTGACTCCTGGTCTGTAGCGGGCCAAGTCTCTACTTCTCTCTCAGCCGCTCCAGCTAACTGCCCTATTACCACAGCAGCTTTTTGCTTTTCAGTCATTAAGTACATATCCAAAATACTACATATTTTCCGTTTAAACCCTGGCAGGGTGTCTGGCTCGCCGCTGTACTGGGGGAGCCACTTCGCTCCAGGCATGTATGGGAGCGTTAGCGGCATGAGCGGGACCACCGGGCCAGGTGAGGGGCCCGCACCTCCATCCTGCGCTACAACGCCAAGCGGTGGGCTATTGGGGCCACCGGCTGGGCCGCTCCGTCTGCCGGTTGCTGCGACATGTTGATGCCCCCTTGGTTAATCTGAGCCTACCTCTTTCACAGGCTGCAGCGTCGCAGGCACAGCGGTGGAGACAGGACCTTTGTCGCTGGCGCTCTGATGTCAGAGCGTTCACTTCCTGTTTCACAGGACCTGCCGCCGCGTCAGAGTTGGGGGGGGGGCCAGGAAACCAACGCGCTTTTTCAGGTACGCCCCCCTTCTTCACCAGCGCCTGAGGGCGCGAATATTGCGGTAAAGATGGCGGTATTATGGCGCCAAACACAGCAAACAGTCTTTTTCTCACAAAACAGTTCAATAGGCACACAGGACTCACAATTGCAAGTTTCGCATCCTGTTTGTGACGCCAAAGATAGATGACTCGCACCACACTGAGATGGATACCAGGGCTATGGGGTACTCGGAGCCGAGCCCATTGATTTCTATGGGAGATGTCACTGGCAGCGGGACTCGGTCCGTGGCCCTGGCGGTCATGCAATGGGGAATATTTACAGGGGATTATTAGGATAGGTAGTTCGTGACGCCACCTGTGGTATCTGATCAATTGGACCAACGCTGCTATAAGGACCTTTGCAGGGGATGTTATGGGGGCAGCTGGGTGGTAAGTCTCCCACAGGTGAGACTGGTCCTGGAAGTCTATGGTGATGATGCAGGGTGTAGATAAGAATTCAGTCACACACAATACAGCTTCTTTTCATACCTTTACTGGTAGATGGTTCAAGCAGATCCCGGGGAGCTGGTCGGGGTGGAGAATGCACACTCGGGTAACCGCTGAGCAGGTTAGAGGCCTCCTTTACTTCAAATATATGTGAGTCCCAAACTTGCGTGAAGCGAAGTTAACTCTGCAATCTCCAGCTCTCTCAATAGCTGCCAAGCCCGGCCGACATTGTGGTAGAGCCTTTTCGGTGGTAGAACTAAGTCTATATCTGCAGCGTCCGCTAGACTCCTGTTCTCCTGACTCCAGTTACGTATCGACACATTGGGCTGCCTTCTGCGACCTGTAGTCCAGAAAGCCTCCGGTTTTCTTATCACTAAGCATGAAGCTCTAGCAATGCCTCGGACTCCGGTGTCCGGTGAATTAGTGCAGGTAATCTGGTACCTGAAGCACTTCTCTGTCCCTTCTCCACTGCGCCCTTCGCCCTGCTTTCGCTCTTAGCATAAGCACTTGTAGCTTTTGGTGGAAATGTCAGCTTTCTCCAGAGCTCGCTGAGCAGCTCTCAGTATCCTCCTTGTTTCAGCTTCTGCCGAGGTACTGATTAAGGGTAGCTCTGACTAGGCTAGGATGATTCACTTCACCCGTATAGCCTCCACTTCTTGTCAGGTGAGCTACGCTAGCTCTGCGAGGATTCAGTCCTCTCTCCTCTCCAAGTCCAGACTGAACTGGCACTGAACTGCACTGTCCTAAGACAGGAAAACTGACTGATCTGAGCTCTTCTCAACAGAAAACTTGAATGATCTGCACTGTCCTAAGACAGGAAGCTTGAATGAGCTCTGCTACGTGTCACTACCTCCTATACCCCTAGTGGGGTGTCTGAAAGTGTGAGTGAAGTGAATGATATCAAGCTTTTGCGGTTACCTTCCTGTGCATTCTCCTGGATTTTATGTGTGCCTGACATAGCTGGGCCCACACAACTGCACCAGCAGAATAGTGAGTGCAGCTCTGGAGTATAATACAGGATGTAACTCAGGATCAGTAAGTAATGTATGTACACAGTGACTGCACCAGCAGAATAGTGAGTGCAGCTCTGGAGTATAATACAGGAGGTAACTCAGGATCAGTAATGTAATGTATGTACACAGTGACTGCACCAGCAGAATAGTGAGTGCAGCTCTGGAGTATAATACAGGATATAACTCAGGATCAGTAATGTAATGTATGTACACAGTGACTGCACCAGCAGAATAGTGAGTGCAGCTCTGGAGTATAATACAGGATGTAACTCAGGATCAGTAATGTAATGTATATACACAGTGACTGCACCAGCAGAATAGTGAGTGCAGCTCTGGGGTATAATCAGGATGTAACTCAGGATCAGTACAGGATAAGTAATGTAATGTATGTACACAGCAACTGCACCAGCAGAATGTGAGTGCAGCTCTGGAGTATAATACAGGATGTAACTCAGGATCAGTAATGTAATGTATGTACACAGTGACTGCACCAGCAGAATTGTGAGTGCAGCTCTGGAGTATAATACAGGAGGTAACTCAGGATCAGTACAGGATCAGTAATGTAATGTATGTACACAGCGACTGCACCAGCAGAATAGTGAGTGCAGCTCTGGGTATAATACAGGATGTAACTCAGGATCAGTAATGTAATGTATGCACACAGTGATTGCACCAGCAGAATAGTGAGTGCAGCTCTGGAGTATAATACAGGATGAAACTCAGGATCAGTAATGTAATGTATATACACAGTGACTGCACCAGCAGAATAGTGAGTGCAGCTTTGGAATATAATACAGGATGTAACTCAGGATCAGTAATGTAATGTATGTGTGTAGCCCTGGTGGAGGCACACGCATACCCTGGGGAGTGTATGGCGAGACGGCGGCTTAAAGCTCAATATGCATTCACTCTACACACACTAGACACACCCTTGGGGTAGTGAAGTATACTCTAGGGAGTGGTCAAGAAGGTATGTGTAGGAGTGATTTTAGTCAGTCATTCTAGTTCCTGTCTTCGGCAGTAAGGACGCGAGAGTGTCTAGTTCCTGTCTTCGGGCAGTAAGGACGTGAGAGTCTGCGTCTGGACTACAGTGAGAGAGTCTGTATCTGGAGGGAGGAAGGAGTCTAGATTGCTATCTCACCAGCTTGGAAAGTGGAGTCTGGTATAGGTGTTGGAATACACCTTAGTCTGGTCAGAGCTGTGTCATCTCCTCAGCATACATTGAAGGAAGGAACAAGTTGTAACCCAGAAAGTCTTCAGCATTCCTGTCTAGAGGACAGTATCAGTACAGTGACGTGCTCCTGCCTGTGATAACTGAGCATCTGTGGCGAACTTGATTGGAAGGAAAAGGAAAGAAGTGACTGCTCGACCCTTGGCTAGTAAGAGTGCTTATGTTACCAGCGTGGACAAGGCGAAAGGCAAGTGGATTTATAAGATTGTGCTTAACGGATTGCAGAAGTCCAGCACGTTTCTACCGGTCACTGGGGACCGAAGAGTCACTGTTGCTTCAGGCACAGTGACAGGACAACCAGGAATCTACCGACCCTAGGTCGCGGCAGACAAGCCCCTTATAGTCAGTACGTAGCTGGGGTCAGGGGAGTGAAGACTTTGGAGTTCTGCAGGACCACGTAAGGATTCAGCTCCTTCACAGGAAGGCCCCTAACACTAAGCTGACTGGGCAGGTACAGCAAGCATTGCTGAAGATTAGAGGGAACTACGCTTCATGCTAGTTGCACTCGTTATTGGAGTTAAAGGAGGCCCCTAACTTGTCCAGCTGCTGCCTCAATATACACTCTCCGTGGGAAAAGCCTCCCTGGGACCTGCCTTAACATCTTGCAAGTAAAGGTATGAAAGACGCTGACCGTGTGAGACTGTGTTCTTTAACCGCACTCGACTTCACTACTACATAGACTTTGAGGGACCATCCCACCTGTAGGGGACCCCCACATCTAGCTGCCTCACCATCCCCTCAGAGATCTACAGCAGCGCTGGTACTAATTACCAAGACTACAGGTGGCGTCACGAACTGTACATAATCAAATCCCCTGTAAATATATCCCTAACATACGCCAGACCGCCCGGGCCACAGACCGAGCCACAGCTACCTGTGACAACAATCCCCATAGACTTCTACGGGCTCGGCTCTGAGTACCCCATTGCCCTGGTAACCCCACAATTGTGGTGGCGGTCGACACAACTAAACTTGGCTCACGAACAGGATACCAAACTCGCGAAATTGCGAGCCCTGCGTGCCTAAGGACTTGTTTTTGAAAAAAAGGGCTGTTTGCACTTTTGGCGCCAAAAAACGCCATTTTTGTCGCCATATTCGCGCCCTCAGGGGCTGGAGAAGAAGGTGGGCGTACCTTCGTGGGCGTCTACCCCCCTGTGGCGCGAAGAAAATGCCGGCCCTCTCAAAGTGCTACTACAACATGCGGTCCTGCCCTACAGCAAAGGAGGTCCGCCTCCTCTTCACCTTCCCTGCGAGGAGGAGGAGACGCAAACCCCACCTCCACGGAAGAGACCGGATGTCTCCACAGAAGAAAGAAGAAAAAATCTTCTGGAACATGATGGAGGAGCAGGACGTGCGCAGCCGAGTGGGACAGCGGAGGAAGGCGGGCCCCGTGCCCCCGCCAAGCTGCCATCGGCATCGGACACTTATGCCATCCTGCACCTGCAACAGGCGTTGTTAAGGTCCGGGAGGAGAACGCACTCCTAAAGAAGATGTTCCAACCTGGCCGGGGAGGAGATAGAGAGACGCCGCTGTAACTGCTGAAGTGGCAATTGACAAACACGGCGTCCCCTCCCCTAAAACGAACCCCCACGATTCCAAAAACCGAAAAGTCTGCTGCCCAAGGCGAAGGAGCAACCGGAGGCTGCCCCGAAAGTACCGTTCCTGACCCCACCGGTGAAGCGGTGGAAGCGGAGGAGGTTGAGGAGGTACAGCCAATCCCGGAACGCCCGCCCGGCCAAGAGGCCGCAGCGGATTGCGGTCCCCGGCAGGGACACCGGAGGGGTCCTGTCCGTCACTACCAGATGTGGACTGGGACGAGATGGCCGCCTGGATGACTCGCCTACACCGCCCAGTGGAGCAAGAATGGCGGAGTCGTGAAGAGACGAAGAGGCGCCAGCAGGAGGAAGCGCGGGAAATCAAGAAAAAACCGCCAGCGACAGTTTGCTGGCTGATTGTGACAAGGAGACTGTCCGTCGCGACAAAGGACCTTACGGGAACCGGGGGCGGCAGGGGTGTGTGACTGAGTTCCAGCTCCGGAAGGGCTGGGGTTTATCCGAGAACCGGGCCTCTAACCCAGCGGTCTTCGTCAGCAGGCGTGACGTGGAATCTCACCTGCCACAAGGCCATCCCGGGAGGGACTTAGTAAACGGCGACATAGTCACCTATACGCGGCATTGGGGAATGAAGGGGTGGTATGCCCTGAACGTCGCCATCGTCCGCGACCCCGTCTCAACGCAGGTACCGTCACCATTACCGCAGCGTCCCCGTTTCAGCTTCAGTAGCATCCGGCCGTGCCCAGCATCGCCCCCTCAAAATCATCGCAACATGCGACCCAAAGTTCATCGCAAGTGAAAGTTACTTCCACATCGCCAAATGCGACCCAGTCTAAATCGCAAACCCTGACGCGGTCTATATCGTTGACTGTAAGGAGACGCAATCGGTGTCATGCGAAGAAAGTGTCCCCGTTGCGCCCCTAGAGGTTCAAACCAGAACTGTCGCAACCCAACCCTGATCGCAGCACATGATTTGCTGGTCCTGGGATCAAGGGCCCATTGCGTTGTTCCAGCCCCCGGGGTGGAAGATGTGTGGAAAAAGTCTTAGTAGCTGATGAATAAGTGGTAAAGAGTTGGTGAGATCCCTATCGGATCTACCACAAGTAGAAAGCAGAAAGTTTAAAATGTTTTTGAAAAAGTTGCACAGATGTTATATATAGTAAATATATATTCCCCAATTATAGAATGCCCGCTGGGTAAATTTTATAATTGATAATGATAATTGATAATTGATAATTGATAATTGATAAAATGGTAAATAATAGATGAGAATTGATAACAGTTGCACTTTTACAATGTGATTTATTATGTCTTCTTTTATAAATGGACTTTTTGAGGTAAAAGGACTATGCTTACCCAGACTCTTTTTGTACATAGTTGCGCTTCAGCGCCCTATCTTGGTTTTACATAAACCACCATATCTACCTCTGAAAAACAAAACCGTGGGTTGGCACTGAGTGAGGTCTGCACTTGGATTCCTGCAGCCCACCCAGGACCCACGTTGAAGGGTTGGTGCGGGTCCTTCACAAGTATCTTGTATATCTATTTATTGAAAATGCAATTTGATACTATTTTTATTAAAGTTTGAACGTTCAAAGTATTCTTACCTCCCGGATGGGAAGATGTTATTGTTCCAAATGTTTTGCATAAACAAAATTTTTCTGTCTTTTGTATTTCACAGCCCGGAGTGCTGTCGTTTACCATGGGGGAATTGTAGCCCTGGGGTAGGCACACGCAGTACCCTGGGGAGTGTATGGCGAGACGGCGGCTTAAAGCTCAATATGCATTCACTCTACACACACTAGACACACCCTTGGGGTATGAAGTATACTCTAGGGAGTGGTCAAGAAGGTATGTGTAGAGTGATTTTAGTCAGTCATTCTAGTTCCGTCTTCGGGCAGTAAGGACGCGAGAGTGTCTAGTTCCTGTCTTCGGGCAGTAAGGACGTGGGAGAGTCTGCGTCTGGACTACAGGAGAGAGTCTGTATCTGGAGGGAGGAAGGAGTCTAGATTGCTATCTCACCAGCTTGAAAGTGGAGTCTGGTATAGGTGTTGGAATACACCTTAGTCTGGTCAGAGCTGTGTCATCTCCTCAGCATACATTGAAGGAAGGAACAAGTTGTAACCAGAAAGTCTTCAGCATTCCTGTCTAGAGGACAGTATCAGGTACAGTGACGTGCTCCTGCCTGTGATAACTGAGCATCTTGGCGAACTTATTGAAGGAAAGGAAAGAAGTGACTGCTCGACCCTTGGCTAGTAAGAGTGCTTATGTTACCAGCGTGGACAAGGCGAAAGGCAAGTGGGATTTAAAAGATTGTGCTTAACGGATTGCAGAAGTCCAGCACGTTTTCTACCGGTCACTGGGACCGAAGAGTCACTGTTGCTTCAGGCACAGTGACAGGACAACCAGGAATCTACCGGACCCTAGGTCGCGGCAGACAAGCCCCTTATAGTCAGTACGTAGCTGGGGTCAGGGGGAGTGAAGACTTTGGAGTTCTGCAGGACCACGTAAGGATCAGCTCCTTCACAGGAAGGCCCCTAACACTAAAGCTGACTGGGCAGGTACAGCAAGCATTGCTGAAGATTAGAGGGAACTACGCTTCATGCTAGTTGCACTCGTTATATGGAGTTAAAGGAGGCCCCTAACTTGTCCAGCTGCTGCCTCAATATACACTCTCCGTGGGACAGCCTCCCTGGGACCTGCCTTAACATCTTGCAAGTAAAGGTATGGAAAGACGCTGACCGTGTGAGACTGTGTTCTTTAACCGCACTCGACTTCACTACTCACATAGACTTTGAGGGACCAGTCCCACCTGTAGGGGACCCGACATCTAGCTGCCTCACCATCCCCTCAGAGATCTACAGCAGCGCTGGTACTAATTACCAGAGACTACAGGTGGCGTCACGAACTGTACATAATCAATCCCCTGTAAATAATATCCCTAACATACGCCAGACCGCCCGGGCCACAGACCGAGCCACAGCTACCTGTGACAACAATCCCCATAGACTTCTACGGGCTCGGCTCTGAGTACCCCATTGCCCTGGTAACCCACAATTGTGGTGGCGGGTCGACACATATGTACACAGTGACTGCACCAGCAGAATAGTGGGTGCAGCTCTGGAATATAATACAGGATGTAACTCAGGATCAGTAATGTAATGTATGTACACAGTGACTGCACCAGCAGAATAGTGAGTGCAGCTCTGGAGTATAATACAGGATGTAACTCAGGATCAGTACAGGATCAGTAATGTAATGTATGTACACAGTGACTGCACCAGCAGAATAGCAAATGCAGCTCTGGAGTATAATACAGGATGTAACTCAGGATCAGTAATGTAATGTATATACACAGTGACTGCACCAGCAGAATAGTGAGTGCAGCTCTGGGGTATAAATACAGGATGTAACTCAGGATCAGTAATGTAATGTATGTACACAGTGACTGCACCAGCAGAATAGTGAGTGCAGCTCTGGAGTATAATACAGGATGTAACTCAGGATCAGTAATGTAATGTATGTACACAGTGACTGCACCAGCAGAATAGTGAGTGCAGCTCTGGAGTATAATACAGGAGGTAACTCAGGATCTGTAATGTAATGTATGTACACAGTGACTGCACCAGCAGAATAGTGAGTGCAGCTCTGGAGTATAATACAGGATGTAACTCAGGATCAGTAATGTAATGTATGTACACAGTGACTGCAACCAGCAGAATAGTGAGTGCAGCTCTGGGGTATAATACAGGATGTAACTCAGGATCAGTAAATGTAATGTATGTACACAGTGACTGTACCAGCAGAATAGTGAGTGCAGCTCTGGAGTATAATACAGGAGGTAACTCAGGATCAGTAATGTAATGTATGTACACAGTGACTGCACCAGCAGAATAGTGAGTGCAGCTCTGGGTATAATACAGGATGTAACTCAGGATCAGTAATGTAATGTATGTACACAGTGACTGTACCAGCAGAATAGTGAGTGCAGCTCTGGAGTATAATACAGGAGGTAACTCAGGATCAGTAATGTAATGTATGTACACAGTGACTGCACCAGCAGAATAGTGAGTGCAGCTCTGGGGTATAATACAGGATGTAACTCAGGATCTGTAATGTAATGTATGTACACAGTGACTGTACCAGCAGAATAGTGAGTGCAGCTCTGGAGTATAATACAGGAGGTAACTCAGGATCAGTAATGTATGTATGTACACAGTGACTGCACCAGCAGAATAGTGAGTGCAGCTCTGGGGTATAATACAGGATGTAACTCAGGATCAGTAATGTAATGTATGTACACAGTGACTGCACCAGCAGAATAGTGAGTGCAGCTCTGGAGTATAATACAGGATGTAACTCAGGATCAGTAATGTAATGTATGTACACAGTGACTGCACCAGCAGAATAGTGAGTGCAGCTCTGGAGTATAATACAGGATGTAACTCAGGATCAGTAATGTAATGTATGTACACAGTGACTGCACCAGCAAATAGTGAGTGCAGCTCTGGAGTATAATACAGGATGTAACTCAGGATCAGTAATGTAATGTATGTACACAGTGACTGCACCAGCAAAATAGTGAGTTGCAGCTCTGGAGTATAATACAGGATGTAACTCAGGATCAGTAATGTAATGTATGTACACAGTGACTGCACCAGCAGAATAGTGAGTGCAGCTCTGGGGTATAATACAGGATGTAACTCAGGATCAGTAATGTAATGTATGTACACAGTGACTGCACTAGCAGAATAGTGAGTGCAGCTCTGGAGTATAATACAGGATGTAACTCAGGATCAGTAATGTAATGTATGTACACAGTGACTGCACTAGCAGAATAGTGAGTGCAGCTCTGGAGTATAATACAGGATGTAACTCAGGATCAGTAATGTAATGTATGTACACAGTGACTGCACCAGCAGAATAGTGAGTGCAGCTCTGGGGTATAATACAGGATGTAACTCAGGATCAGTAATGTAATGTATGTACACAGTGACTGCACCAGCAGAATAGCGAATGCAGCAGACGTATTAAGTAATTATGGTAAGTCCAAATAAAATTTGACATTTTACATAAATTCATATTTACACAATGACAGAACGTTGTGAGCGAGATTAGTGCAATGTTTTTTTGGTGTTTGCGAAAACTGGAAAGCTTCCATTGCTGATGACCTTGCTCTTATCGCACAATGTTCAGTTCTCTGTAATATGACAAAAGTTGTACTCAGAAGGGGGAGTGGGAAGAAAATATCGGTCTTAACGAGTAAAAATTGCTAAGTCACAAAATGCCAGAAGTCACATGTACTCATTTTGTCCTAGGCAGCAGCTCAGAAAGAACCATTGTCCTGGACTATTGTGGATGAGGACAGACATTGCTTTCCAGTTACATAAAAGGAAAAGAAGCAGAACATTGTTGTTTGGTAAAAAAACAAAAACAAAATACAACTATACTCTTGAAAAATAGGAACTAAAGTACATTGTGGGCATAAGTTCTCAGTAGGGTTTAGGCCCGGACGAGGCTGGGTCATTATTCTTTCATCTTTAAGGCCTTTCCTAGCAGTTGAGCAATGGAGACTTCGATACTGTAATGGAGCCTTGTCCTATATATTAATTTTAGTTTTCTTGGAAGACGCAGAATTTCTCCTGGACCTGCTGGAAGAAAATGTCTTCTAATAATTGTCAGTATGTCTGGGAGCTGATTTTGAGTCCATCTTCAACTCAAAAAGGTCCAACTAGCTCATGGTTAATAATCCCAGCCCCTCTGGTCCGTTCAGAGTCACTCTCATCTCATCAGTCATAAAAGTTTTTTTTAGTCTGTTTGCACCCTGTGTATATAAAGGTCAGGCCTGCCTTTCTTTGAGATGGACCTTATATTGATGTGGTTCCCCATGTCTGTGTGTCCACGAGCCGGGTCAGTCCTTCTCTGCCCTTATTCATATGCATATTACTTGACAAATGACAAGGTTTTAATATTAGAGGTTAGGACCATCCCTATTAGGGTCACCGTGACGTGGTGGGATGGCTTTTGCATTTTTTATCAAAATTATGTTAACTAAGTATCCTATATTATTGACGGCGGGGTATTTGCTTGCTATGTTTTTATCTTGGATTTAATCTCCTGACTGCCAGAAAAACTTCCTGGCTACCAGTGCTTTCAAAAAATTTCCTGTATTCTTGTTCTGCCATAAATGACATGAGTCTACGGCGTCGCCTTTTAAACCCTATACATTTTAATCAATAGATCTTTGAATAACAATAACTTTCACAATTGGATGTGTTTTAAAAAAATGTTCCTGTGCTGAGATAATCTTATAAATGTGCTCCTGCTGTATAATGTGTAATGTCTGTGTCTGACCGTACAGGAACAAGGTCTGTTCATACCACATCTCCTGGGCGGGGAGGGGGGGAAGCAAAAGAGTATACAGACATTACAGCAAATGATTCTTTTTTGTGAGGCAAAACATTTCACTGCCTGTTTTTAAGCAATGTTTTACCTCATAGAAAGAATCATCTACGATCCAATCCTGCCCTGTCTGTTTACTCTTTTGCGTCCTCCCCTGGCCAGGAGATGACCAAAACATTTTTGCTGCCTATTTTTAACAGCAAGGATACATATTAGTAGGGTGTTTAAAACCTAACGTTTAATTGCAATCATATGAAAACAGGGGAATAAAAACAAACAATACCACAGAGAAAAAGTGCTCAATAGTTTCACCAGTGCACATAAGTAAAAAATGGCTTGGTCTCGCCCCTTCAGTATCCTGGAGCAGGCCATTGAAAGTTGTAAGGAAGAATTCTGGGTAAGGATATATGCGCTAAAAAGACTACCTGTCGTGCCCGGTTCAGGCTTCCCATCCTTACAAGGACAGTCCCCAAGATGGTCCTGTCCTAGAAAGTGCCCCTTGGTTCCCTTCCAACGCATTTCGTCCACCGGTCAAAGTGGATTCATCAGGGATAAAGGTATGTAAATTAGAATCTATAAGGTTCAAACTTTAAGAACCATAAAGAGTCATCGGGAACTACAATTTTTTTTGGGTGCCCCAATAGTGGCGCCTATTCTGTCTGCAGAGTGCTGCACAACTTAGAGTGATTAAGAGAAATCCATAAAACATTGGGGCACATACTCCAGAGAGTAATTCATTGTACAACTACAGCAATGAAGAAGATATGTGTAGTCGTCTGTGAATAATACAAATGTAATTGATAGAGAGAACCAGCCGTAGATCCAGACTCGTGCCATTGATCAATGATGTGGTGTAGATGACAATTTTCCTGCTGCATTTGCATTACAATGAATTACAATTACACATTTTTTTCTTCATTGTTAATACACTAGAAAGCAGCAGCAAGACCGCACAATCATTTTTACAGCAAAAATAATCCAAAACTAATGTCTGTCTGAGACAGTGTGTTTGTTTGTCACAAGTGACTATACTGAGTTTTTGCATTTCATGTGTAACTGTTGTAAGGGGGTTATATTTGCTTTTCAGACATTTAACTGCATCTGTCTATCTCACAAAGTTTGTGTGTCACAATCAATTTCTTTTTTTTTTGCATATCTGTTAAAATTAGTCACAATTTGCATTCAACGATGCCACACCAATACAGTGGCCTTTTACATGAACTGACTTTCTGGCCATGTACCTACCTACCACTTGTTATCTTTGAGAGGAGAGTTGAGTATGTAGACATATAACTGCAAGTCTGTTTTTGCACACCTGTTTTACTATCCAATTTGACAACAGTAAACCCCAGAAGCACAATCAGTACAGGAATATAGCATCACAACCACCATTAATACATCACCAGAAACACCATTAGTACAAGAGTGCATGACCAGAACCCCTGTCTGTACATGATTACATCACCAGAACCAACAAAATTACAGAAATGCCATTATCATTACATGACTACATCATTAGCAGAACCATCAGTACATGTGTTTGTGACCCGCACCACAATTGTGGGTTACCAGAGCAATGGGGTACTCAGAGCTGAGCCCATGGAAGTCTATGGGGTTGTCACAGGTAGCGGTGGCTCGGTCTGTGGCCCTGGCGGTCAGGCGTATGTTGGGGGGAATATTTACAGGGGATTTGGTATATAACGGTTCGTGACGCCACCTGTAGTTGTCTGATCACTAAGACCAGCGCTGCAGTAATTCTCTGAGGGGATGTTGTGGCAGCAGATGACGGGTCCCCACAGGTGGGACTGGTCCCTCAAAGTCTATGGTATTAATGATGTCGGGTGCAGATAAATAAATCAGTCTCACACCATCCAGCGTCTTTCCATACCTTTTACTTGTCAGATGTTTAGGCAGGTCCCAGGGAGGCTGGTGGGGTGGAGGATGTGCTTTGAGATAACAGCTGAACAGGTTAGAGGCCTCCTTTACTTTCCATATGATGAGTCCAACTAGCATAAAGCTTAGTTCACTCCAAGAACTCCAGCTAACTCCTCAGCTGTACTGCCCGGTCAGTTTTGTGGTCGGAGCCTTCCTTTGAGAGAGCTGGGTTTCTACTGTTGTCCTGCAGTGACTCCAGGTTCCCACTCTCCCTGACCCCTGTTACGTACCGACACTCCAAGGGCTGCTTTCTGCGACCTAAGGTCCAGTAAGACTCTGGTTTTTCTACCACTACGCCTGAAGCTGTAGTGACACTTCGGTCCCCAGTGAACCGGTGAAATGTGCAGGATAGTCCAATCCTTAAGGCACTGCTATAACTTCTTCCACTGCGCCCTTCGCCCTGTTCGCGCTTGTAGCATAAGCACTCCACACTTCCTAAGGTAATGCAAGTCAATCCCTTCTTGCTTCTTCCTTGGAGCTTGCTAACAGATGCTCAGTATTCTTCTAGTTCAGGAGCACGTCGACTGAACTTCACTGTCCTTGGGACAGGCGACTGAAGTTTCTGCTGCTAACTCTTCTTCCTTCAAACTGTCTGTCTGCCTTTAGCTCACACCGAGCTCTGACAGGAAATGCAATCTGATCTCCTCTCCTCCTGCACAGACTGCACACTGGTGGGATCTCACTGAATCCTGACTGACTGAGCTTATATACCCTATGGGTGTGTCCAAGTGTGTGGTGGAGTGAATGGTTATTGAGCATTAAACTGTTACCTCTCCGCACATCCTCCAGGGGTACTGTGTGTGCCTTCACACCAGGGCTACACATTCCCCCATGTAAAATACAGCACTCCCGGGCTGTGAAATACAAGAAGACATTTTGTTTTGTATTAACAATAAACATTAAACTCTTCCCATCCGGGAGGTAAGAATTTCTTAAACGTTGCATTCAAACATTAGACATAGAAAAATACAAAACATACTTTCCATAAATATATCATATCAACAATATTCTTGTGAAGGACCCGCACCAAACCTTCAACGTGGGTCCTGGGTGGGCTGCAGGACTCTGAATGCAGACCTCACTCAGTGCCACACCACACGGGTTTTATATTCAGAGGTAATAATTGTGCTGTGGTTTCATGTAAAACCAATATAATGCACCGAAGCGCAACTATGTACAAAGATAAGTTCTAGGCTGGCACAGTCCTCAGCCTCAAAGTCCATGACATAATAAAAGACACATATTGGTAACTTCTGAAACTCACATTATACTTCTCACAGTATTTACCCAACCAGGGTATTCTATATGTAAAACTATGCAATCAACTTTTTCAAATTTTCACTCTGGTACCCAGCCGGGCATTCTACTCATTATATATAAAACTATGTAAACCCTATACATAGCAATAAAGTGCAAAACAGCAATTATTTCTTTTATCAAAACTTTTTACATCTTCTTAGTTGCGGTAAACCCCTGTCTGGGTCCTACCGTTCTTCACATTTTCTTGCTAACTTCAGTTACACTTTCCATCCCGGAGGCTGGAACAATGCGATGCTCTTTAGAGCACATGACAATTAGGTCGTGACCTGCTATCCAAGTCTGAGTAGCGACTGTTTTCATCCTCACTACGGTCCCATCGGGTGACTCCATCATGTAGGACGCAAGCGTATCTCCGAAGGTGTCGCTGTTGGTGCCGCTATATCCGGCGGTGCAAATTGCGATTTGGAATGAGTCGTAGCTTGTGTCTTGGTACGAGGCACTGGCAGAGTAGAATATGCAGGGGCCTTCCAACTGTGAGTACGTTCATGGGGCGATGCCGGGGCACGGCCTGGTGCAGCGGAGCTCGGGGACTGTGACGCGCTGGCAATGGTGACGTTACCTGCGTCGGGGACGGGGTCTCTGACGACTGCGACATTTAAGGCATACCATCCTTTCATACCCCAGTGCCGTGTATAGGTTACTATGTCCCCATTGATTAGGTCCCTCCCGGGATGGCCGATGGGCAGGTGGGATTCTACGTCCCTGCGACTGACAAAGACCCCTGGGTAGAGGCCGGTTCTCTAATGAAGCCCCAGCCCTTCCGGAGCTGGAACTCTGTCACACACCCCTGCCGCCGCGGTTCCCTTAGAGTACCTTTTTCCCGGCGGACACTTTCCTTATCCGCAATCAGCTGCTCGTACTGCCGCTGCCGGTTCCGCTGCACTTCCCGCTCTTCCTCCTGCCGGCGTCGCTGTTCCTCTTCGCGACGCTGCCACTCACGTTCCCACTGGGCGGCGTAGGCGACGTCATCCAGGCGCGCCATCTCATCCCAGTCGACGTCTGGTAATGATGGACAGGACCCCTCCGGTGTCCCTACCGGGGATCGATCATCTGCTGCGGGCCTCCTGGCCGGGCGGGCGTTCCGGAACTGGCGGTACCCCCCTCAACCTCCTTCGCTTCCACCGCTCCATCGGTAGGATCAGGGTCGGTCCTTTTGGGGGTAGCCTCTGGTTGCTCCTTAGCCTTGGGCAGCAGAAGTTTTGGTAATTCAAATCGTGGAGGGTCGTCGAGGGGAGAGAACACCGCGTCCCACAGCCGCCGCTGTATCTGGTTACGCCGGCGTTTCTCAATCTCCTCCTCGCCAGGTCGTTGCAGGATCATCTTCTTTTAACCTTGCATTTTCCTCTCCAATCTCCAGCAAGGCTTGCTGCAGGTGCAGGACAAGATGGTTCTGGTTCTAGTGGCAGCTTGGCTGGGGAACGGGGCTGCCTTCCACCGCTTCCCTGCTGGCTGCACACATCCTGCCTCCATCATGTTCCAGAACACTCTTCTTCTTCTACCAGAGCCGTCCGGTCTCCTCCGTGGAGGCGGGGTTTGCGTCTCCTCCTCTTCGCAGGGAAGGTGAAGAGGAGGCGGACCTCCTTTGCTGTAGGGCAGGATCGCATATTGTAATAGCACTTTGAGAGGGCAGGCATTCTCTTCGCGCCACAGGGGGGCACACGCCCACAAATCCACGCCCACCTTCTTCTCCAGCGCCTGAGGGCGCGAATTTGGCGGCAAAATGGCGGATTTTAGCGCCAAAAATAGCAAACAGTCCTTTTTCTCACAAAAACACCTCCACAGGCACACAGGGCTCGCAATTTTGCGAGTTTCGCATCCTGTTCGTGACGCCAAGTTTTTGTTGTGACCCGCACCACAATTGTGGGTTACCAGAGCAATGGGGTACTCAGAGCCGAGCCCATGGAAGTCTATGGGGTTGTCACAGGTAGCGGTGGCTCGGTCTGTGGCCCTGGCGGTCAGGCGTATGTTGGGGGGAATATTTACAGGGATTTGGTATATAACGGTTCGTGACGCCACCTGAAGTTGTCTGATCACTAAGACCAGCGCTGCAGTAATTCTCTGAGGGGATGTTGTGGCAGCCAGATGACGGGTCCCCCACAGGTGGGACTGGTCCCTCAAAGTCTATGGTATTAATGATGTCGGGTGCAGATAAATAAATCAGTCTCACACCCATCCAGCGTCTTTCCATACCTTTTAACTTGTCAGATGTTTAGGCAGGTCCCAGGGAGCTGGTCGGGTGGAGGATGTGCTTTGAGATAACAGCTGAACAGGTTAGAGGCCTCCTTTACTTTCCATATGATGAGTCCAACTAGCATAAAGCTTAGTTCACTCCAAGAACTCCAGCTAACTCCTCAGCTGTACTGCCCGGTCAGTTTTGTGGTCGGAGCCTTCCTTTGAGAGAGCTGGGTTTTCTACTGTTGTCCTGCAGTGACTCCAGGTTCCCACTCTCCCTGACCCCTGTTACGTACCGACACTCCAAGGGCTGCTTTCTGCGACCTAAGGTCCAGTAAGACTCTGGTTTTTCTACCACTACGCCTGAAGCTGTAGTGACACTTCGGTCCCCAGTGACCGGTGAAATTGTGCAGGATAGTCCAATCCTTAAGGCACTGCTATAACTTCTTCCACTGCGCCCTTCGCCCTGTTCGCGCTTGTTAGCATAAGCACTCCACACTTCCTAAGGTAATGCAAGTCAATCCCTTCTTGCTTCTTCCTTGGAGCTTGCTAACAGATGCTCAGTATTCTTCTAGTTCAGGAGCACGTCGACTGAACTTCACTGTCCTTGGACAGGCGACTGAAGTTTCTGCTGCTAACTCTTCTTCCTTCAAACTGTCTGTCTGCCTTTAGCTCACACCGAGCTCTGACAGGAAATGCAATCTGATCTCCTCTCCTCCTGCACAGACTGCACACTGGTGGGATCTCACTGAATCCTGACTGACTGAGCTTATATACCCTATGGGTGTGTCCAAGTGTGTGGTGGAGTGAATGGTTATTGAGCATTAAACTGTTACCTCTCCGCACATCTTCCAGGGTACTGTGTGTGCCTTCACACCAGGGCTACACACATGAATATATCACCAAAATCATCAAACGTTCAATGATACATCATCATAACCACCAACAGTACAGAAATAGAGCATTGCAACCAATTTCAGCACAGGAATACATAACCAGAAGCACAATCTGTACAAGAAAACAGCATCACAACCACCATTAGTACATCACCAGAAACACCATCATGGAAGAATACACGACGAGTACGCCTGTTTATACATGAATGTGTGAGCAGGTTGTGGGATGCAGTAACGGACATGAGGCAGACCAAGCGTTAACAAGGGTTTAATTTACAGGAGGTTACTCCTCGCAGGGAGATATTTAAAAGAGGGGGAGAGTTCTTCCCTAATACAAAGAACACTTCTAAGGGAGTTTTAACTAATAGGGAAGATAATGTAAACTATGCACTTATCACTTTGCGCTCCAGTCACAGATTTGCCCCCCTCTTTAACTGGGCCACTTGGAATGAGCCACAACTGGGATCTGTTACAGTCCTGTGGAAAATCGGGGAAGCTTTTCTGGCGTTGATAATGTCCTCTTGTGTTCCTGACGGTGTCTTCTTTTCGATCCTGTCGCTGGCGGTGATTGCCTGGGATTCTAGCATGGCACTGGCTTCAATGGATGCAGGGAAGAAGGAGGGGTACCTCTTCCCTCAGCGGTGAGAATCCTTGTACTATCGGGGCCTGGGACACGGTCCCGAAACAGTTCACGATGGCCTGTTCGGTCTGCTGAGTTGTACCATTGAGCACCGGTATCCCTCACACAGATCTTGCCTTCTCCCGTCAGTTCCGTTGGCCGAGGCGGTTGTGTTAGCGTCGTCGGCCGAGTTCGCAGTCTCGTCAAGGTCCTTGATGTAGGTGGGGACAGTGATGTTAGCAGGGACAGCGGTGCATGAAGCCTGTCAGCGGGACCCTGTCGGTTAACTCCTGTCAGCGCATCCTCCCGTCTGCGGCCCTCCTTAGCTCCGCCCCCTCACCTCACAGCTGAAATTACCTCACACGACTGACACGCGCTAGCGTTCCCGCCTTCACAGTTTGAATTCTGTTCGCGCATTTTCTGTCTGCTTAGCCACGCCCCCTTTTCTTGAGCACAGGGAACATCCTGTTACTCTAAGCGCTCCCCCTGTAACTGAGGTGACAGACCCGACGGTTCTGGGCCCATTAAGGATGAGACAAGCCTGGCTTGCTTCTTCTTCTTACAAATGCATCATCAGAACCAACAAAATTGCAGAAATACTTAACCAAAGTACATGACTACATCACCAGAAGAACTATGAGTACATGAATACAGCACCAGACCACCAACAGTACAGGAATAAAGCATTACAACCATTTCAACACAGGAATACTTCACCAGAAGCACAATCTGCACAGGAATACAGAATAACAAGCACTATTTGTACAAGAATATATCACCAGAAACACCAACAGTACAGGAATACATCACCAGACCCACCACCAGTACAGAATGCATCACTAGAACCCCTGACTGTAAACTAATATGTCACCAGAACCATCAACATTACAGATATACATTATATAAGGCCTCATCATTAGATGACTACATCACCAGAAGCACCATCAGTACATGAATACATCACCAAAACCACTGTAATTACATTAATACATCACCAGAACCACCAACACTACAGTAATACAGCATTGCAACAACCTTCAGCACAGGAATATATCACCAGAAGTAGGATCAGTACAGGAATGTAGCATCATAACCACCATTAGTACAGGAATATATCACCAGAGACACCAACAGTACAGGAATACATCACTAGAACCACTAAAAGTACAGGAATACATCACCTCACTGGAACTCCCATTTGTACATGATGAATACATCACTAGAACCACCAATATTACAAAATTACATCACCAAAAACCATCATGAATGCATAACTACATCACCAGAAGCACCATCAGTACTTGAATATATCACCAAAACTACCATAAGTACATGAATACATCACCAGAACCACCAACAGCACAGAAATACAACATCCACCTTCAGCACAGGGATACATTGCCAGAACTATCATTAGTTCATGATTACACCACCAAACTTAGTACAGCGATCAATTGCAGTATCAGGTCAGCCCTTTACACAACTGTATCGCATGAACCTACAACTCCGAATATGTTCTTAACAATTGTAAGGAGCTAAAGGAAGATTATCAGATTGAGGGCCATTCAGGAAGTATACTGTCTCCCACACATTTCCCCCCCATAATGTCCCATCATACTACCCCCTGCACTATCCCCACACTTTTCTCGCCATATTGTCCACTCGCATTTTTCCCCTTCACGCTGCCTCTCACATTTTTCCTCCTCATATTGTCCCCTCACAATTTTTTCCCAATTTTTTCTTACCTTATCCCTGATCGTCCCCTTATGCAGCGCAGGAGTGACATCAACAGCATAATTAGGTAATCATGTCACCCGATCATGCTACTGATATCGCCCTGACCCCAGAAGTGCTGGAAATCAGGGTTTTAATTGTACTCGCACCAGAAAGGGGCAAATACAATTGAGTGTCCAAATACCATTGGAGTTTTTTCATGTTCTCTGAGTTTTCAGCTTGACAAACAGCTCAGAGAATGGGCGAATACCTCTCCCAAAAAGAAATAGAACACCACCACCTGGGAAACATCTCAGACTGTTGCATTTGGCTGCCCAGCTGTGCCCCCTGCTGGCTGCGCCCTGCAAATGTCCTGCCTGCCCTTAACCTAGATACACCATTGCGTAGCACCTCTACATACAGTACTTATTTTTTTCTAACCAGCCTTAACTACGATAATCCCGAGGATGAGAGAATACCCATGTGCTACCAGACTTGGCTACGATACTCTTTTGCTATGGTTCATACCTGATCAGGTCTGGCACTCCAAATTCAGAGGGATCTGAATATCTGCAGCACTCCTCCATCCATTGTGACAAATGTTTAAATAGTGTTGTGCCCACCCATACACCCACCTATACGCTTCCTCCTTAGCTTTACACCTGTGCCCCTACCTGCTATCCCGATGTTACCCCTGTGCCTCTCTTTTTGATTTTCTCTATGTTATTAAACCCTAATATTCTTCTATCATGATAGCGGTCCTACTCAACTTCCAAAACTTTGTACTTTCCAACTTTTTATATATTGATAGCTACGTCTATTTTGTTTGCAGTAGACAATACGTTCCGACCACATCGATCTTAGATCCAATTTTATGTAGTTATATCAATTTCCTTTAAATGAGAGTACTTTGATATTGCCTATTATTTCTGCCACTCTGGGAGACAGTAAACAACGGGATAAATGTTTTTCTATTCTCATTTATAGAGCTCTCGCCAAAGTTGAATGAAGCCCAGTTCTCTCTTAAGAAATCTCTTCTCTCTAATTAAAGTAAATTTCTGGAACATAATTTACCATGGTAATTTTATGAGTCTTTTCAGGTTCTATTTTTATATCCCCCTCCATTAAAACAGTTTATTATGCTTTATTATGTGTAGTTAGTCGCAGCTCGAGAACTGAACAAAATAAACCATTCATTCCCACACGTTCTTCACTATGCTATAGATGTATTTGCTATTTATCTGTTTGTTTGGTTTACTTTGATAAGGTTATATCAGTGCGGGACAGGGACAAAAAAGCAGACAAACCCCACCAGCCCTAATACGTTATTTATGCCCGTCAGCACTACTTTAAAGGGGTTCTCTCAAGCTTGGAAGTTATGCCTTATCCATACGATAGGTGATAACTTTCTAGGTGTCTAACTGCTGGGACCCTCAGCGATCAAGAGAATCAGAACTATGAAGAGCCACATGTGAATGGAGTGGATGTGCACAAGATTGACCACAGCTCACAGCTCCATTCACTCGGGGCCCTCCAAAACCTTGGTCCTTGGAATCTATGGTGGACTCAACGGTGGTAACGTCCAAATTTGAGGCAACCACTGTATAAAGTTTGTTGAGAATCAAATTTTATTTGTTCATAAGTTTGCAGACGTAGAAAATAATAAACCCAACACTGGCCCTCACCATGTTCAATGTCGCCTCTGCTTCAACAGGACAGGAGAAGTGGTACTGTGCAGTGTATATACAGAATAATACAGATACTGAGTATTAGGCCGGGGTCATACTCAACGTATAAAAAAATCGATCCGAGAATCGCACCAATGTTCTCCATATGGTGACCCGTGTGTAATCCGTTTGCAATGTGATGATGCGATCTCCTCGCATCTAGTATCCGTATGACGTCCGTATGCAATTGAACTGTCATTTTCCCACGCTCCAGAGTACAGCGCGGGTCAGGCTGTGAGGGAGCGTAGCATCAGTGACGTCACCACTAGTCACTGATGCTGCCCCGGCAGCATCTCATTCATTCACCAGTAGTTTACAGCCGGGCAGTCGCACCTTGGCACCGTCCTGGTTGTAAACTGTATATTATCCCACAGATACGGATTACTGCGTGGGACACAACGACGGACAGGTATGGTATATATTTTTTTTTTATTACAGGAGAATGAGGGCATCGCAGGAATTAGGAGTATAATAAAGATGGGAAAATGTTTTGTGTTTTATTTCATTAAAAGACTTTATTCTGGCTGTGTCTTTATTTAACCTGTAACAACTATAGGATTAGTAATTGATAGGTGTCTTATTGACACCTCTCCATTACTAAGCCATGGGCTTGATGTTACCGGACAATACAAAGGTGACATCAACCCCACAACTATTACCCCACTTGCCACCACTACAGGGCAAGTGGTAAGAGAGAGGCTAAGTGCCAGAATTGGTACATCTTAGAGATCCGTCATTTGTGGGGCGGCTGTGAGCTGGTGTTTGTAGCCAAGGGGCGGCCAATATCCATGGCCCCTTCCTAGGCTATTAATATCAGCCTACAGCTGTCTGCATAGCCTTTTCTGGTTATTAATTATAGGGGGACCCCACGTCATTTTTTTGGGGATCCCCTATTTTAATAGCCAGTAAAGGCTAGGTATACAGCTGTGGGGTGATATTAATAGCTTTGGAAGATCCATGGGTATTACCCGCTTCCCAGGCTATAAACATCTGCCCCCAGTCGCTGGCTTTCCCTCTCTGGTTTGGAAAAATATTTTTTCCCCAAAAAAAATCTTTTATTAAATACATACATGGCCCCTAATTTGCACACACTGTACTAATTGTATTGGTCACACACATCTATATATATATAACTATTCTGCATCTATTTACTGTATGTAAACCATGTCTTCTGTTCTATCCTGTTGGCTCCTGCACTGATTTTACAGACGCCGACAAATGAATTACCGGCTTTTCTTCTATCTATCTCTCTATGAATATAAAGACATATATATATATATATATATGTGTGTCACTGACATTATATATATATATATATATATATATACTGTATGTATATATATATATATACACCTATTCTACAGTATGTGTATATATCTATTCTATCTATTCTTTTCTAACCTGTCAGTGTGATTTTACTGTAGCCGCATATGAATTGCCATCTTTTCAAAGAACACCGGTGCGTATTTCTTGCAAGTCACAGGGATGGTCCGTGTGGTGTGCAATTTTTTTCTTGCACCCATAGAATTGCATTGGCGAGTCTCGGTTGATATACGCTGCAAATCGCAGCATGCTGCGATGTCACTCGCACGTATAATACAGCCGAGAAAAAAGCTGTGATGGGAGCTGCCCCATAGATTAACATTGGTCTGAGTGCTATGCGATGTTTTATCGCACAGCATTTGTCTGTATTCCTTGCTAGTGTGACTCCGGCCTTACACGCAGTACACAGGGCAGAAGAAGTGGTACTGTGCAGTGTATATATACAGGATAGAAGAAGTGGTTCTGTGCAGTGTATATATACAAGATAGAAGAAGTGGTACTGTGCAGTGTATATATACAGGACAGGAGAAGTGGTACTGTGCAGTGTATATATACAGGACAGGAGAAGTGGTACTGTGCAGTGTATATGCAGAATAATACAGATACTGGGAATTACCCCCAGTATACAGGACAGGAGAAGTGGTACTGTGCAGTGTATATACAGAATAATACAGATACTGAGGTTTAAACCCAGTATACAGGGCAGGAAAAGTGGTACTGTAAAGGGGATATATACAGAATAGTACAGATACTGGGAATTACACCTGACGCGCACCACACTGAGGTGGTACCAGGGCTATGGGGCACTCGGCACCGAGCCCATGGAAGTCTATGGGAGTTGTCACTGGTAGCGGGACTCGGTCCGTGGCCCTGGCGGTCATGCAATGGGGGATATTTACAGGGGAATTGTAGTAATAGATAGTTCGTGACGCCACCTGTGGTTTCTGATCAATTTGACCAGCGCTGCTATATGGATCTTCCTAGGGGATGTTATGAGGCAGCTGGATGGTAAGTCTCCCACAGGCGAGACTGGTCCCTGGAAGTCTATGGTGGTGCAGGGTGTAGTAAATGAAACAGTCTCACACAAGGCAATCTCTTTCCATACCTTTACTTGCAGATGTTTCAGGCAGGTCCCGGGGAGCTGGTCGGGGTGGAGAATGCACATTCAGGATAACTGCTGAGCAGGTTAGAGGCGTCCTTTAACTTTGTATGTATGTGAGTACAAACTTGCATGAAGTCAAGTTAACTCTGTTAATCTCCAGCTTGTTCAATAGCTGCAACGCCCGGCCGACATTGTGGTAGAGCCTTCTAGTTGGTGAGAACAGAGTCCCTACTTTTGTAGCGTCCCACTCAAGGTCCTTGTTCTACCTGACTCCGTTTACGTATCAGCGCTTAGGGCTACCTTCTGTGACTTGAAGTCCAGGAAGGCCTCCGGTGTTTCTTATTACTAGGCGTAAAGCACTAGCAACGCTTCGGACCCCGGTGTCCGGTGAATTAGTGCGGGTAATCCGGTACCTGATGCACTTGTCTCTATCTTTCTCCACTGTGCCCCTCGTCCTGCTCTCGCTCTTAACATAAGCACTAGTAGCAATGATGTAAAATGTCAGCTTTTCTCAGAGCTCACTGAACAGTTCTCAGTACACTCACTGTCGCAGCTCCTGTGATTACCTTCCTTCTTTCCTTCCTTTCTCAGACCCTGTCCAGAGCAGCGCACAGGAACTCTGTCAAACTGTGTACACGCTGTAGCTCCGAGAGTCACCTTCCACTTTCCAAGGAATACAGGTAGCTTGTGCTGAGGTACTGGTCCTGCAGTTCTGACTGGGCTAGAGTGACTCCTTACACTCGAACCAGACTCCACTTCATGAACTTGCTCTGCCAGAATCTAGTCTGCACTCCTCTTCCTCCAAGACTAGACTGAAGTGGTACTGAACGGTGTGTCTTGTCCTGAGACAGGAACTAGACTGAACTCTGACTGAACTCCTCTCCCTCCAAGTCCAGACTGAACTGAAACTCAACCCTGACTGCTACGTGTCACTACCTTTTTATACCCCTAGTGGGTGTGTTGGGAAATGTGAGTGACGTGAATGAATATCAAGCTTCACGGTTACCTTCTTGTGCATTTTCCTGGAATATGTGTGCCTGGCGTAGCTGGGCCACACATCCCCCCTTGGTTAAACACAGCACTCCCGGGCTGTAAAAGAGAAAAGAAAACATTTTGTTTTGCATATAACATCAAACAGTTTTAACTCTTCCCTTGCGGGAGGTAAGAATTCTTGAACGTTACAATTTGTACATTAGAAAAATATAAAAGTATCAAAAACACTTTCATAAATACAAGACAGATTCTTGTGGAGACCCGCACCAAAAACCTCCCACGTGGGTCCTGGGTGGGCTGCAGGACTTCATTGCTGCAGACCTCACTCTAGGCCACACCATACGGGTTTTTCTTCAGAGGTAGTAAGGTTTTGTGTAAAACCAAGATAGGGCACCGAAGTGCGAACTATTTACATTGAGAGTTTTTGGGCTGGCACAGTCCTCAGCCACGCAGTCCATGCATGATAAAACACATATCAAGACATATCAAGAGAAATCACATTAACTTTAACTCACTTTACCCAACCGGGGTATTCTACTTTAAATATGCAGAGTAGATAAACATCATCAGACATATTATCAAACATTTTTCAATAAAGTGCAAATTTGCAAAAACTTCTTCTTTAACTTCTTCATCAAACTTTATACAGGTTCAGATGCAGTAAACCCCTGTCTGGATCCTACTGGTCTTTTACTTCTTCACACATAACAATTGCTTTTTCCATCCCTGGGGCTGGGAGGATGCAATGTCCTCTAGTATGCATTACCAGAAGATCATAGCCTGCTATTGGTGTTTGCGTGGCTACAGTTCTCATGTGATCCACTAAGGTCCCGACGGGTACCTCTTGCAAATTCAACTCCTTCATTGGGGACACAAGCTCATGCTGCGATTCCACTGAGGCCGCACCATCTGATTGCGTTGCCGTAGGTACCGCAGAGTAAGACTCAGAACTGGTCGCTGGTTGCGATTCAGACGTGTACGCAGGGGGCATTGCCGAAATGATCACAGGTTGCGATGCAGAAACGGTCGCAGGTTGCGTTGTGGGTGCACGGCCTGGTGCGGACACCAACGATGACGCTGCTGGGGCTTGCCATTCCGAGTAGGACGCAGGTGCGCGCAGTGGCTCAGTTGGGAACGCACTAACCTGCTGCTGTCGCTGCTCCCAGTCGTTTTCTATCGCTGACAGTTGGGTCTCCTCCGGTGTCCCTACCGGGGATCGGCATTCCGCTGCGGCCTCCAGGCCTGGCTGGTACTCCGGAACGGGCAGGGCCTCCTCAGCCTCCTTCTCTCCCGCCGCTTCATCGGTGGAGTCGGGATCAGCACTTTTGGAGGCGGCCTCCGGTTTCTCATCAGCCGCTGGCACTGGTGCCACAGGTAATGGTTGCGCTCCTGGAGGGGAGAGGGTTGCGTCCCACAGCAGCCGCTGTTTCAGGGCACGCCAGCTTTTCTCCATCTCCTCCACTTCTTTGCGGTGGCGGGCCACATCTTCCAGCACCGCATCCACCTTCTCCATAACATAGAGGAGGAAGAGAAGGCGAATCTCCCTTCCAGTGGGATAGGATCTCACATTATAGTAGCATTTTGAGAGGGCGGCCATAACTCTCGCGCCACAGGGGGGTACACGCCCACGAATGCACGCCCACCTTCTTCACCAGCGCCTCAGGGCGCGAATATGCGGTAAAATGGTGGTATTTGGCGCCAAAAGTGACAAACAGCAAACAGTCTTTTCTTGCATAAAACAGTCAATATAGGCAACACAGGACTCACAATTTTGCAAGCTTCGAATCCTGTTCGTGACGCCAAAGATGACGCGCACCACACTGAGGTGGTACCAGGGCTATGGGGCACTCGGCACCGAGCCCATGGAAGTCTATGGGAGTTGTCACTGGCAGCGGGACTCGGTCCGTGGCCCTGGCGGTCATGCAATGGGGGATATTTACAGGGGAATTGTAGTAATAGATAGTTCGTGATGCCACCTGTGGTTTCTGATCAATTTGACCAGCGCTGCTATATGGATCTTCCTAGGGGATGTTATGAGGCAGCTGGATGGTAAGTCTCCCACAGGCGAGACTGGTCCCTGGAAGTCTATGGTGGTGCAGGGTGTAGTAAATGAAACAGTCTCACACAAGGCAATCTCTTTCCATACCTTTACTTGCAGATGTTTCAGGGAGGTCCCGGGGAGCTGGTCGGGGTGGAGAATGCACATTCAGGATAACCGCTGAGCAGGTTAGAGGCCTCCTTTAACTTTGTATGTATGTGAGTACAAACTTGCATGAAGTCAAGTTAACTCTGTTAATCTCCAGCTTGTTCAATAGCTGCAACGCCCGGCCGACATTGTGGTAGAGCCTTCTAGTTGGTGAGAACAGAGTCCCTACTTTTGTAGCGTCCCACTCAAGGTCCTTGTTCTACCTGACTCCGTTTACGTATCAGCGCTTAGCGCTACCTTCTGTGACTTGAAGTCCAGGAAGGCCTCCGGTGTTTCTTATTACTAGGCGTAAAGCACTAGCAACGCTTCGGACCCCGGTGTCCGGTGAATTAGTGCGGGTAATCCGGTACCTGATGCACTTGTCTCTATCTTTCTCCACTGTGCCCCTCGTCCTGCTCTCGCTCTTAACATAAGCACTAGTAGCAATGATGTAAAATGTCAGCTTTTCTCAGAGCTCACTGAACAGTTCTCAGTACACTCACTGTCGCAGCTCCTGTGATTACCTTCCTTCTTTCCTTCCTTTCTCAGACCCTGTCCAGAGCAGCGCACAGGAACTCTGTCAAACTGTGTACACGCTGTAGCTCCGAGAGTCACCTTCCACTTTCCAAGGAATACAGGTAGCTTGTGCTGAGGTACTGGTCCTGCAGTTCTGACTGGGCTAGAGTGACTCCTTACACTCGAACCAGACTCCACTTCATGAACTTGCTCTGCCAGAATCTAGTCTGCACTCCTCTTCCTCCAAGACTAGACTGAAGTGGTACTGAACGGTGTGTCTTGTCCTGAGACAGGAACTAGACTGAACTCTGACTGAACTCCTCTCCCTCCAAGTCCAGACTGAACTGAAACTCAACCCTGACTGCTACGTGTCACTACCTTTTATACCCCTAGTGGGTGTGTTGGGAAATGTGAGTGACGTGAATGAATATCAAGCTTCACGGTTACCTTCTTGTGCATTTTCCTGGAATATGTGTGCCTGGCGTAGCTGGGCCACACTGTCATGGGTGCATCGCCATGAAGATCGTCGCGATTGCACATTCTGACTTCTCACAGCTGAGCTGCTGTTTCTTTGTTTTTTGGTAATGAGAGAGTTAATTTTTCCTAGCTCTTTGCTAAGGCTAGGTGCAGCCTCGCCCGGCTGCTTTTGATTATGTTCTAATTAGTTTCCTTTATATTTCTGCCAGTCTGGGTGTTAGACGCCGGTGAAAGCATTCATGTAGTTTAGCAGACTGGATCGGTTCTGAGAATATTTAAGCTAAGAGCTCCTTAGTTGTTTTTACTCTTACAGCTTATAGTTTTTCTCTGAGACCTTAGGTGTTCCTACTGTGTGTGAGTGTTGTATGTAAGACTTTATTTACTTTATTTCTTGTCTTTGTTGTTTGTCTTTCTGTTCATTAACCGTTACCTGTTCATTCCCTTTGGTGGTATTCAGGGTCCTTCTTAGGACTAGAATACAGTTGGCAGGGATTGATAGGAGACAGGGTTTACGCTGGTGGCCTGGACCTCTGTACCTTTAACAGTACCTCCAGGTTGAGGGATTAGTTAGGACCCCAGTTTAGGGTCAGCTTAGACCCCGGTCACCCTCTAGCCGGAGACAGCGTATAACGGATTCCGTTTTGACCCTCTGGACATTCTGTCAGGTAAAATCTATGTTATCATATATCTATGCGCATGTTATATAGTATGTTGCCCTTTTGATATAGATTACTGACATCACATATATATATCTGCTATACAGCGTGACATTTTCACCGGCCCAACTAAAGATTCTCCCCAGCTGTCATGGATCCAGTAGCCCAGCTGGCCCGGCAGTTGCAGGGGTTGTCCATGGAATTTGCAGACATTAAGTCCAAGGTTTTGTCCCTCCCGGAGCAAACCAGATCTGAACCTAAGGTTGCTCTCCCGGACAGGTTCACTGGTGGGCGGGACAAATTTTTTACTTTCCGGGAGGCATGTAAATTGTACTTTCGGCTGCGGCCTCGGTCATCTGGGAGTGAAGAGCAGAGGGTGGGAATTGTTATCTCGCTCTTACAAGGGGACCCTCAATCTTGGGCGTTCTCTATTCCTCCAGGCTCCCCAGATCTCCAGTCAGTGGATCGATTTTTTACTGCCCTGGGTCTGGTATATGATGATCCGGATCGAGTCTCCCTTGCTGAAACAAGGTTACGTAAAATACGGCAAGGAAATCGTCCAGCGGAGGAATATTCTTCTGAGTTCCGTAGATGGGCAACAGATACTCAGTGGAATGACCCAGCTCTTAGGAGCCAGTTTTGTCAAGGGTTGTCTGACAAATTAAAAGATGTGTTGGCTCAGTATGATTCTCCTCCATCACTGGAGGCTGCTATGGCCCTCGCTATTCGCATTGATAGACGACTTCGGGGAAGACGCGAGGTAACTCCGCCCCCATGATGACTCCACCTACTACTAAAGTCCCTTATACTGAGGTTCCCCTGGTCTGTTCTGAGGAACCCATGCAGTTGGGAGGGACATCATTTTGTAGGAGGGAATCGGCGGTGCGCCGCAAGACTAGAAGGTGTTTCTTTTGCGGGAGAGAGGGACATTTTGTTGGGGGGTGTCCATCCCGGACCTCTTTGAGCCAAGGAGTTAACCTGGGAGTGTGTATTTCGTCCCCAAATCCCTCTCAGTTTCTCGTGCCTGCGGAGGTGGTGATTGGTACTAGAACTGAGAGGATTTCTGTTTTTCTTGATAGTGGGTCCGGGGCTAATTTGGTGGACGCTCGGTTTGCCCAGGTGCATGGTATGCAACTGAGTGTATTGGCCAAACCGGTCCCTATACTCTCTATTGATTCTAGACCTCTTGGTCAAGGTAGCTTGGTACAAGCTGTTCATAACATAGATCTTCGAGTAGGGGCAATACATAAAGAGCAATTGTCTTGTTATGTGTTGGAGGGTCTACCTACTCCTATTGTGTTGGGACTTCCTTGGTTGGCTAAACATAACCCAGTGATTGATTGGCAATCCAGAAAGATAAGCCAGTGGGGTGAATTTTGCAAGAATAACTGCATGAGCACGGTCATCGGTGCGGTTGTGCCTAGGACTTTGTCTCCTTTTCTGGAGGACTTTGGGGAGATGTTCTCAGAGGAGGGGTGTAAAGAGTTTCCTCCTTATCGCGCATATGACTGCTCAATAAAGTTGCTTCCTGATGCCTTATCTCGTACTTTCCCAAGGGCCGGGAAGACGGATGATCCGGTTCCTATTCCTCAGGAGGGAGTTGTAGTGTCAGCTGTATGCTCTGAGCTTGAGGGGGAGGTATTGGGGGCTCAGGGGGATGCCCCTGTGGGACTTCCAGGGAGACTGATAGTTCCAGATCGCTTAAGACTGAAGGTTACGGGGAACCGTTACAAACGGATGGCTGATAGGAGGAGAGTTTCTGGTCTAGATCTGAAGGTGAACGATCTGGTTTGGTTGTCTACCAGGAATATAAAACGTAAAGTTTCCTCCTGGAGGTTGGGTCCCAGATTCATCGGGCCGTACAGGATCAGTTCCATAATTAATCCTGTGGCATTTCGTCTGGACCTCCCTCCTACGTTTAAAAATCATAATGTGTTTCACAAGTCATTACTTAAAAAGTATGTGGCACCAGTCATACCGTCACCTCTACCTCCTTCAGTGGTGGTCAATGATAACGTGGAAATTCATGGGTCGAAAATCATTGACTCACGTCTCAGTCGCCGATCCCTTCAGTACTTAGTTCAGTGGAGGGGGTATTGTCCTGAGGAGGGGACGTGGGTCCCTGCGTCTGATGTTAACGCAGATCGATTGGTTCGGACCTTTCACACAACTCACCCGGACAGACCTGGTCATGAGGGTCCGGAGGCCCCTCGTAGAAGGGGGGGTACTGTCATGGGTGCATCGCCATGAAGATCGTCGCGATTGCACATTCTGACTTCTCACAGCTGAGCTGCTGTTTCTTTGTTTTTTGGTAATGAGAGAGTTAATTTTTCCTAGCTCTTTGCTAAGGCTAGGTGCAGCCTCGCCCGGCTGCTTTTGATTATGTTCTAAGTTTCCTTTATATTTCTGCCAGTCTGGGTGTTAGACGCCGGTGAAAGCATTCATGTAGTTTAGCAGACTGGATCGGTTCTGAGAATATTTAAGCTAAGAGCTCCTTAGTTGTTTTTACTCTTACAGCTTATAGTTTTTCTCTGAGACCTTAGGTGTTCCTACTGTGTGTGAGTGTTGTATGTAAGACTTTATTTACTTTATTTCTTGTCTTTGTTGTTTGTCTTTCTGTTCATTAACCGTTACCTGTTCATTCCCTTTGGTGGTATTCAGGGTCCTTCTTAGGACTAGAATACAGTTGGCAGGGATTGATAGGAGACAGGGTTTACGCTGGTGGCCTGGACCTCTGTACCTTTAACAGTACCTCCAGGTTGAGGGATTAGTTAGGACCCCAGTTTAGGGTCAGCTTAGACCCCGGTCACCCTCTAGCCGGAGACAGCGTATAACGGATTCCGTTTTGACCCTCTGGACATTCTGTCAGGTAAAATCTATGTTATCATATATCTATGCGCATGTTATATAGTATGTTGCCCTTTTGATATAGATTACTGACATCACATATATATATCTGCTATACAGCGTGACACACACACACCCAGTATACAGGACAGGAGAGGTGGTACTGTGCAGTGTGTATATGCAGAATCATACAGATACTGAGACATAACACGGAATACACTGAGACTGTGCAATAGCAATTTTTATTTTACACTAGGCCAGTATTCTAACCTCGTCAAAGCCTATGGGGCTCTTGGTGGGGATTAAGGGGGGACTGTTGTGAGAATTAGACAGGGATTCTGGATGGCAGAATTAAAGAGAGGAAGAGGGTAGAGCGGGACATTGGGTGGCAGGGGCCCTTGGTGGGGATTAGAAGGAAACACTGGGTGGCAGGGGCAATTGATGGGGCTTAAAGGGGTACACTGAGTGGAGGGGCTCTTGCTTGGCATTATAAAAATATACTGGTTGGCAGGAGCATTTGGTGGCGATTAGATGAGAACACTGGATGTCAGGGACTCTTGGTTGGGTTTAGAGGGGGGATACAGGGTGGCAGGGGCTCCTATGCGGAATAGAGTGGGACACTGAGTGGCAGGGGATTTTGGTGGGAATTAGACAAAGACATTGGGTAGCAGTGGCTTTTGAGTTGGGTAGGAGTCTCGCAAAAACTGATTTCACTGAGTCAGCCTGGGTCGGACTGGCCCATTGGAGAACCGTAGGATTCTCTGGTGGGCCCAGGCACTGACACCTGCTGGAATACACGCCCAGCAGCTGCCTAGGGCCCCCACTGCTCCAGCAGCCCCCAGCCAATGACATGTCACTAATAGCGGCACACCACGCAGCTACTACGGGGGCCCCCGATGCCAGCAGAGCAGCAGTGGGTGACAGGAGGCAGAAGCCAGCTGCTGCGGCTAAAGCCTGTTCCTGCTGCAAAATAGAAATGAAAATTCACTCTTCCCATGCCCCCATGGGCATGGAGAGGGGTGAATATTTATTTCATTTAAATAGCGGGCAGTGTTTGCCGCAGGCTGCGGCTAACACTACTCTCTATCAGGGCCGGTAGACCAGGAAACCGCTACCCCAGGGACCCCCAACCCATGCGACCACTGTAGGGCCATAAGTCAGGGGGGCCCGGTGCCAGTGCTGCCCCCCCAGTGCATGCTGCATTCAACTGTATGGGTATCATAGATGACGATCCCTCTCCCTTCATTCCCCTCTGTCTCTGACACTGTCGGAGCATGATGATGTCTGTTATGTTTTGGTAGCTGAGGAGAGCAGGCAAAAACGGCAATACACCAGAGAGGTTGGAATCTACTGGATTGCAGTACCCTGACTAACCACCACAACTAAAGGCAGCCGTGGAGCGTACCTACATTGGTCCTAGATGCCTCGTCACAGCCTGAGAAGCCAACTACACCTAAAGATAGAAAGAGGAAAACTATCTGCCCCGGAGCAGATCCCCAAAGAACATAGGAAGCCCCCAAACTTGTAATGGCAGTTAGACAAGAGGAAATACAAACACAGACAGAAAATAGTATGAGCAAACGTTGGGGCCCAAACTTCCTAGACAGAAAAGGATAGGAAGGACACTTACTGCAATCCCAAAAAACCCTAAAAAGTACCAACTCTACTAATTACAAAAACACCTGAGATCACACGACCTCTATCACCTAAATTAGTTCTCTGGTATAACAAAACTAAGCCGCAGCCACTGAAAAAACTGGAAAAGGCAAATGAACAAATAACAGAGGCTCAGATAAACTGAGAGGAGCACAAGCCCCCGGAGGGGACCTGGCTGACCTCCACAAGAGTGCAGGAAACAATGCAAAAAGCAAGCACAGAAATAAAAACAGAAAATGTCTTATCTGAGAGCAGGAGAAGAGGCAAGATTAAGCAGGCTTCCAAGTGAACCAGGAACAACAGCAGTTAGACAAGAACAATTGATCACCGGCAACCCTGATGGGAGGGAACCTCCCTTATATAGGACCAGTCTGTAACTCCTGATTGCCAATCTTCACTAAATGGTTCAGCACTGTCAGCAACCACTAGAGGGAGCTTCTGCTCAGAACTCATCTCCAACACATTCACAACAGATGTCACTTAATCACGTACCCGCTGTGTGTTGGGCATACTGTAGTGCAGCTGCTAATACCGGAACAGAGCCGGGATCAGCGTAGGTATAATGCAACCAGGACTCAATATCAGTGAGTCCTGGTTGCATTATACCCTATGGGGGGCTGCATTATACCCTATGAGGGGGGCAGCATTATACCCTATGAGCAGGGCAGCATTATACTCTATGAGGGGCTGCATTACAACCTATGAGAGGGCTGATTACACTCTATAAGCGGGGCTGCATTATACCTTATGAGGGGTGAGCGGGCTGCATTGTACCCTACGAGGTGGGTGCATTATACCCTATGAGGGGGTGGCATTATACCCTATAAAGAGGGTGCATTATACCCTATGAGGGGGCTGCATTATACCCTATAAGGGGGCAGCATTATACCCTATGAGGGGGGCAGCATTATACCCTACGAGGGGGGCACCATAATACCTTATGAGGGGGCTGCATTATATCCTATGAGGTGGCTGCATTATACCTTATGAGGGGGCTGCACTATACAATATGAGGGCGGTGCATTATACACTATGAGGGGGTGCATTATACCCTAGTAGGGGGGCTGCACTATACCATATACCATAGTAACATAGTTAGCTAGGTCGAAAAAATACATTTGTCCATCCAGTTCAGCCTATATTCCATCAGAATAAATCCCCAGATCTACGTCCTTCTAAAGAACCTAATAACTGTAAGATACAACATTATTACGCTCCAGGAAGACATCCAGGCCTCTCTTGAATCCCTCCACTGAGTTCGCCATCACCACATCCTCAGGCAAGGAATTCCAGATTCTCACTGCCCTAACAGTAAAGAATCCTCTTCTATGTGGGTGGAAAAACCTTCTCTCCTCCAGACGCAGAGAATGCCCCCTTGTGACCGTCACCTTCCTTGGTATAAACAGATCCTCGGAGACATATGTGTATTGTCCCCTTAAATACTTATACATGGTTATTAGATCGCCCCTCAGTCATCTTTTTTTCTAGACTAAATAATCCTAATTTTGCTAATCTCTCTGGGTATTGTAGTTCCCCACACCCTTTATTAATTTTGTTGCCCTCCTTTGTACTCGCTGTAGTTCCATTACATCCTTCCTGAGCACCGGTGCCCAAAACTGTACACAGTCCTCCATGTGCGGTGTAACCAGAGATTTGTACAGAGGCAGTATAATGCTCTCATCATGTGTATCCAGACCTCTTTTAATGCACACCATGATCCTGTTTGCCTTGGCAGCCACTGCCTGGCACTGGCTGCTCCAGGTAAGTTTATCATTAACTAGGATCCCCAAGTCCTTCTCCATGTCAGATTTCCCCAGTGGTTTCCCGTTCAGTGTGTAATGGTGATATTGATTCTTTCTTCCCATGTGTATAACCTTACATTTATCATTGTTAAACCCCATCTGCCACCTTTCGGCCCAAGTTTCCAACTTATCCAGATCGATCTGTAGCAGAATACTATCTACTTTACATAGTTTTGTATCATCTGAAAATATCGATATCTTACTGTGTAAACCTTTTACCAGATCGTTAATAAATATGTTGAAGAGAATAGGTCCCAACACCGACTCCTGCGGTCCCCACTGGTCACAGCGACCCAGTTAGAGAATATACCATTCATAACCACCCTCTGCTTTCTATCACTAAGCCAGCTACTTACCTATTTACACACATTTTCCCCCAGACCCAGCATTCTCATTTTGTGTACCAACCTCTTGTGTGGCACGGTATCAAACGCTTTGGAAAAATCAAGATATACCACGTCCAATGACTCACCTTGGTCAAGTCTATAGCTTACCTTTTCATAAAAACTGATTAGATTGGTTTGGCAGGAGCGATTCCTCATAAACCCATGCTGATATGGAGTTACACAGTTATTCTCATTGAGATAATCCAGAATAACATCCCTCAGAAACCCTTCACATATTTTACCAACAACAGAGGTAAGACTTCCTGGCCGATAATTTCCAGGTTCACTTTTAGAGCCCTTTTTAAATATTGGTACCACATTTGCCATGCGCCAGTCCTGTGGAACAAATCCTGTCGCTATAGGATCCCTAAATATAAGAAATAATGGTTTGTCTATTACATTACTTAGTTCTCTTAGTACTCGTGGGTGTATGCCATCCGGACCTGGAGATTTATCTATTTTAATCTTCAATATTCAAAAGTACACGACAGATCCGGCTAAAAACTAAAAAACTGATGTGCCGGATCCGGTTTTTAGCCGGATCCGTCGTGAACTTTTGAACCCGTAAAATGTATTGTACGCATGTCTGGCACGGAGGGGAGAGAGAGAGACCTTGGTTTTCATGTTCCAGGAATGCGTAAATGAAGAAAACGGAGTCTTGTGGCCGGATCAGTCCTATGCCTGATCCGGCACCCATAGACTTATATTGTATGACCAAGCCTGACGTACCGCTTCAGGCGCTATCCGTTGTTTCCGGCAGAAAAAAAAAACGTTACATGATGCGTCCTGTTCGGCCGCTGGAATTAAAATCTATGATGTATCCGGCAGAAAACGGACGAAATGCAATGACATGCGGTGCGATCCGGCGCTAATGCATGTCAATTGGAAAAAAACGGATCCGGCGGTAAAAAAAAAACTATCCGTTTTTTTGAAAAACTGCCGGATTGTGCCTGACGGTGAAAAACTGATGTATGAAAGAGGCCTTAGTAGTAAACTTTCCATGATTTCTGTTATATTTGGGAGTTTGTAACAGACCCCAACGAGAATTTTGTTACTATTTTTCCCTCCATGTATTTCGACCCATATGGACTCGACATCCTAATTTCATTCGCTAATATCCTCCCTTAAAGTGGACTTTAGAAAAGACTTTACATAACGACATGAAGGGGGCTGTATTATGAGGGGGCTTCATTATACCTTATGAGGGGGCTACATTATATTCAATGGGGGCTGCATTATACCTTAGGGGGTTGCATTATACTATGAGGGGGCTACATTATATTTTGTGGGGGGACTGCATTATACCCTATTAGGGGGCTACATTATATTATATGGGGGCTGCATTATATTCTATGAGGGGGGCTGCATTATATTCTATGAGGGGGCTGCATTATACTATATGATGGCTGCATTATATTCTATGAGGGCGCTTCTTTACATTCTATGAGGGGGCTACATTATATTCTATGAGGGTGCTATTTTATATTCTATGAGAGGGCTACATTATATTCTATGAGGGGGCTACGTTATACTATATGAGGGGGCTACTTTATATTCTATGAAGGGGCTACTTTTTACTGTATGAGGGGGGCTACCCCAATCCCTGCTACATAATTTAAGATGTGTGCTACCATACATTATACCCTGATATTAGCGCGTTTTACCACACAATTTGCTGTTTTCTCTGGTGGCCCCATGGTGCCCCAGTCTGACGCTGGAAGCAGCTACCTGTACAGGGCACAGGTAGACCTGATCCTTATGCTCTCCATGACTTCCCTGTAAAGTTATCAGGCAAGCAAAGCAACTGACTTGTGCAGTCAGCTCAGTCCCGCAGAGGATTCAGCTGGACTGTAAGGTTGGAAAGAGAACTGCTTCTCACTTCCCTGTCCTCTCTATGCAATCTCACTACTGGTTCCAGATTATGTGTTATAGTACAAGCAGGCGATAACATAGTGATACTGCCATCTACTGGGCATAATAATTATCTCTCCTGCATAACAGGGAAGATGTAATTATTGATTTCTGATGACACTGCCCCATCTTCTCTATGTGCTGCTAGGAGACAACTAAAGCAAGGATATCCCCCAACCTCCCAAAACAGCAGAATATCTCCCCAAATGCGGATAATGCGGGATGCTGATTCCGGGACGTTTGGGAGGTATGCTCATAGAAGACACTGAAACTGCTGCATACATCACAAAGGAAACAGTGAGAGTGCTGTATGCATCACATAGGAGACAATGAGATTGCTGTATATACATCACATAGTAGAAACCTAGACTGCTGTATACATCACATTGGAGACACTGAGATTGCTGTACACATTACAAAGGAGACACTAAGATTGCTGTATACATTACAAAGGAGACACTGAGACTGCTGTATAAATCACATAGGAGACACTGAGACTGTTGTATATACATCACATAGGATACATTGAGACTGCTGTATATGCATCATATAGGACACTCTGAGGCTGCTGTATTTACATCACATAGGAGACACTGAAACTGCTTTATATGTATCACATAGGAGATATTGAGACTGCTGTATATACATCATATAGTAGACTCTGAGGTTGCTGCTGCATACACATCACATAGGATACAATACACTGAGACTGTGCTGTATACATCAAACACACAGTTGCCACTTTTTCTCACACATCAGAGAACACAGTCAGTTATGCTCACCCACAGCGACCTCTTCTTCTTTTGTGGAGCTTGAAGGTAGAGGTGTGGAAAAGCACACAGTGCTTGCTTCATTGTGAGATCCTTCTTGTTCCTCCTTCTTTTCCTGTCCTGTTTCTACTATGCATGTCAACAACTATGGAAGGCAGAAAGAAACAGCTAGGGCTAGGAAAGGTGGGAGCAGGAACAAGTGGTCCACCATGAAACTGCCCGGTCAGACAAATGGCCAGTCCAGGCCTGGTTTTCATGCAATCAATAATATAGGTACAATTTAAGTAAACCATGTGTCTCCTTTGGGACCATTGGAGGCTTAGCCATGGCTTCTCGGTGTGCAGATCTATCATATATACAAACAAGAGATGTGTAAATCCTGTCCCTAAGAGTGTCCATGCAAAAGTCCAAACTGGGTGGGGAGGGATACAACGTTTTACAGTTTGTGGAATTTACTAAAACCCTGTCCACTGTTTATGCTGGGACATGCTTGAATTTGCTGTTTTGTTTTTTTTCTTTTAAAAAAATTCAATGGTGAAAACGGCATTTTTAACAAACATTGGGTAAAGATTTGGCCCTAAAATTATGGAAAAGACATAGAGAGTGAAGCCAAGAATCAGAGGAGTCCAACTCTCTGCCTTCTCTGCCAATCAGCTGTTGAAGGAGGTTACAGCACTCAAGCGAATGGGGCAAAACTGCAAAAGCAAGCACAGCCACTACTAAAAGTACGATAAGTGACATGCCTTCTTCTGGATCAACATGTTAGGGCAGGTTAGGATAGGATATGGGTTGAGCTATATTGACTTAAAGTCTTCCTTCAACCTTAATAACTATGTTACTATGTTACATCAATCAATGTAAACAGTGAATACGGTGCTTGCAGTCCATTCAAACGACTGAATTGGCAGTGGTGCTGAAAGTCAGCATGGGCAGTGTCCTCTTGTAAGGGATATGGGGGCTAGTTTAATGCCCTACACTCCTTGCATATGTTCCTGGTAAAGATGGGTATACTCCATATGTCTTGTAATGTTGATATACAGCATTGTGTATTGCATTGTACCAATCTCTATGTGTTGTAAATATATAGGGACAGTGTAGGGCTTAGACCAGTAGGGGGAGCACAATAGAATAGGATAGGAATTAGTTAGACCAATAGGATTAGGTTAGTTAGGAGGGGCTAAGAAAGAGTAGTTGGGGAGCTTCCTGGAGTTAGCGAGAGCTAGGAGACGGGACAGGACAGTTGTGTCTGGAAACATTTCAGCAGAGAAGCCCAGTCATCCAGGGCCTGGCAGCTGACAGTCACACGGTGGTGAAGGAATATCAGGGCATCATCAAAATGGTAGCAGCTAACTTTGTGGAAACAACCCTTAACGTCCGAAGCCTACGGCTTGGTAAGGATGGGAAGCGCCATCCTTCGACTTCACCTTTGGAGAGGGAAGTGAACTCTTGAAGCAGGTTAGCCTGACCAGTCAGGAAGCTGCAGTACCAGAGGAGATGGTACGACCCTGGGACATTCCTGGAGGAGTGAGGGACAGTACAAGGTACAGAATGGTTATATTCTGCGAAGAATCTTGTCCTGTTTCTGTGAATAAACTGGATGAGCAGAGTAAAGTTCTTTCGTGGAAATTGGACTTGGACACTGACTGTCATTGTGTGATGCTGAAGGGAAAGAAGGCCCAGCAGTCCAGAGAGGATCCTGTCTTACAAGTAAGTGAACTACAGAGTGCACTACAGAAGGGACAATGTGTTAATGTGGCGGGGAGCCAGGGTGCACCCGAGCAGCCAATGTTAGCCATGACTACAACCATGGTCCCTGTTACACTCTCTTCTGTAGAGTTTCAGCTCTTATTAACAAAGTCCTCTTTGCTCTATACTCTAGAGTCTTATGTGCAGGGACCTCTCTCCTGTAGAATGTCAGCTCTTATGTGCAGGCTCCTCTCTCCTGTATACTGTCAGCTCTTATGGGCAGGCTCCTCTCTCTTGTATACTGTAAGCTCTTATGGACAGGGTCCTCTCTCCTGTGTAGTGTCAGCTCTTATGTGCAGGGATCTCTCCTGTAAAGTGTCAGCTCTTATGGGCAGGGACCTCTCTCCTGTAGAAGGTCAGCTCTAATGGGCAGGGTCTTCTCTCCTGTAGAGTGTCAGCTCTTAGGTGTAGGGTCCTCTCTTCTGTAGAGTGTCAGCTCTTATGGTCAGGTCCTCTCTCCTGTAGAATGTCAGCTCTTATGTGTAGGGTCTTCTCTTCTGTAGAGCGTCAGCTCTTATGGGCACAGTTCTCTCTCCTGTAGAGTGTCAGCTCTTTTGTAAAGGATCCTTTCTCCTGTAGAGTCTCAGGTCTTATGTGCAGGGTCCTCTCTCCTGTAGAGTGTCAGCTCTTATGGGCAGGGTCCTCTCTCCTGTAGAGTGTCAGCTCTTATGGGCAGGGTCCTCTCTCCTGTAGAGTGTCAGCTCTTATGTGCAGGGTCTTCTCTCCTGTAGAGTGTCAGCTCTTATGGGCAGGGTTCTCTCTCCTGTAGAGTGTCAGCTCTTATGTGCAGGGCTCTCTCTCCTGTAGTGTCAGCTCTTTTGTAAAGGATCCTTTCTCCTGTAGAGTGTGAGCTCTTTTGTGCAGGGTCCTCTTTCCTGTAGAGTGTCACTCTTATGTGCAGGGTCCTCGCTCCTGTAGAGTGTCAGCTTTTATGTGCAGGGTCTTCTCTCCTGTAGAGTGTCAGCTCTTATGGGCACAGTTCTTTCTCCTGTAGAATGTCAGCTCTTTTGTAAAGGATCCTTTCTCCTGTAGAGTCTCAGGTCTTATGTGCAGGGTCCTCTCTCCTGTAGAGTGTCAGCTCTTATGTACAGGGTTCTCTCTCCTCTAGAGTTTTAGCTCTTATGTGCAGGGTTCTTTCTCCTGTAGAGTGTCAGCTCTTATGTGCAGGGTCTTCTCTCCTGTAGAGTGTCAGCTCTTATGGGCAAGGTTCTCTCTCCTGTAGAATGTCAGCTCTTATGTGCAGGTGTGGCACCCCTGAAGGTTCAGTCACCACAGAGGTATTGCACCTCATCCAGAGGTGTGATACCCCACTCTCAGGTAAGGAGGGAGCACCACCCAGGACTTTAACACTTGCACCCAACACACACTATAGCAGCCGGGCAGCCTGGACGTACCCTACGGGAGGATGGTCTCATCCCAGGCTGGGTAGGAAAGAGTGTTGAGAGGTGGGTGGAGAAAGTAAGAAGGAGGGGAAATGAAGCTTAGAGAGTGGGAAAGTGAGTCTTGAGGGACAATCTTGGAGGGGACCGAGAGGTAGTAGCAGCTCGTCCCTAGACAGAGGAAGTTAGATAAGAAGGAACGAAGAGGGAAGCTTCTCGAAGGACAGAAGGGGTCTTAGGGGCATGGATAATGAGTGATCCATCCGTGGGGCCCAATTCAATAGTGGAGGGACCAGGTCGCAGAAGGGACACCAGCCCCTAGCCTAGTGGAGAACTTTAAGACTCAGCTGCAAGCAGGAGGCAGTGGCATCTCTAGGTGTCTGAGCTACTGAACAGCAATTATCTTCTCCGAAAATGTAGTCATAAGGGAGCAAGGAAATGCAGAGAGGACGTTATCCGAGAAGGTCCGCGGCTACTGGCTTGGGACACTGATTGCGAGGTGTTGGACAGGAAGGAAAGGTGGAAAGTTAGCACAGTGAGATGACAGAGAAAGGAACATATTGAAAGGAGTCCTGGAAATGTGTATGCTGATCTACCTGGGAGTTTGCTAAGCCCCTCACCTGGAGGACGTGATACCAAGCGGGCACCTGTGCTGCAGACAGAACTGTGAGTAAGGCTTTGAAAACTGCACTCAGCTGTGTCCTCCACTCATTCCTGCATCACCGATCCAACACTGCTACATCTACCAAAATCATCCATCTTCATCTTCTTCTACAACTTACACCTGCCCTGGGACACAAGCTCTGCCTGTGGAGAGCTATTCCAACTCTGCTGCATCCCACCATCAGTCCCAGAAGATCTGCATTGCAGCGCTGGCCACCTCTGACCAGAAACCACAGGTGGCGTCACGAACACTTTATTACAGACTCTTTTCTCCCTTGTAAATATCCCCCTTTAATTGGATGCCCAGGGCCACGGACCGGGTCACTGCTGCTGTGACACTGCCCCTTTAAGAAGCGGCCCGGTACCGAGTACCCCACTGCCCTGGGGGGCGATCCAACTTGGCGTCACAAACAGGATATTGAAGCCTGGTATCACCTGGTCCTGTGTGCCTATTCTGAACTATTGTTTGTGATAGAGACATTGCTGAAAGTTGTGAACTACCGCCATATTTGCACCACGAGGCGCGCAAGGAGAAGAAGGGAGTGCCGTCGTGGGCGGGACCCCACAGAGTGGCGCAAGAATTATGGCCGCCCAGTCTAAGTGTTATTGCACAATGAGAACTTGTCCATCTGCAAGAGAGATCCGCCTCCTGATCATAGATGGCGGGAAAAGGAGGAAGAAGATGGCCCGCCCACAGAAGAGAGAGCGGGAACACGAGCGGGTTGCAGCACAGAGCTGACCGACAAGATGGCGACTAGTGGTGACCCGGGATGCGGAGGAGCAGAAGAGAGCTTCTTTTCCAGTCAGGAGCAAAAAACGGATCCACCAGCAGCCATAAACCAGGCGCTGCTAGACCAGGAGTTGGAAGAGTTGAGCCGGCAGCTACTAGGAAAGCAAGTGACCGCACTCGACAAGTAGTGGACGACACTAAGCAGCAAGCAACCAATAAATCTGCAGCGTCCCATCTGGCATCCTGCCATTCCGGTCCCCGCGGAGGAGGAACCTGGCGCCAGAACAGCAGCAACGGCAGGTAAAATTGCAGACCCTGCCCCGTTAGCCGACACAACTCTGCTAGGCCTGATGCCCATGCCTCCACCCCGTGAACCCGGCCGGCCTCGTGCGTCCCTGGATTGGGATCGGCCATCCGGCCTGGAGGACCTGTTTGGAGCGATACTCCAGCCTTCTCACGTGGCCAAACAGGTCTATGCGGAGCGCATAGTTCCCTTCTGGACCCACCAGGGGACGGATCTAATGGGGTTCCCGGTCCAGCAAGTAGCAGGAAGTGAATTGGAGGTCGTGAGTTGGGGAGAATACGACCAGCAGCATACCGACAGGTGGGAGCAGCAGGAGTGGTAACAGCAGGCCCTGCGGATAGCTCAGGATGAGCAGGACCTGGAGGCTAAAAGGCAGACCCGCAAAGTTCACCTCCTGGAAGGGCACCCGGGCAGGGACCTCTACCAGGGACACCGTGTGACTTATACCCGGCATTGGGGCATCAAGGGCTGGCACGCCCTAAATGTGCAAAAATGCAAGTCCGCCACTGCTGAGCAGGGAGATATCAGCAGGAAGTCTCCAACAATGCCCATACCAGGTCAGGCTGGAACCACCACCCTCCAGCCAAGTCCTGTCTCTGTACGGAGCCTAGCTACACAAACACCTGTGGCAGGACACAACTTGACGGTTCATGCCACCAGGGGGCATCGTTTGTTTGTAGCACCAGGGGTAGCAACATTGCCTGACTTCTTTCAGGAAAGGGAGCAGCTGGCACCAGGCACCAAACCCCAAACATAGGAGTAAGTATTTATGAAAAATTTCATTTTAATGACTGTATATAGTTCAATAACATTTTACAAGTTAACCCGGTCGGGTTTTACAGCAAATTTAAAGAACTAGGAGATCACAAACGATGTCTGATCCAAACTTTTATTTGTACATAGTTAGCACTTCTTAAGGTGCTCATCTTTGGTTTTACTTAAAAGCCAGTAGGGTGCGCTGACACCCTATATCACTGTGTGTAGCCCTGGTATGTAAGGCACACAATACCAGGAGGATGGGTGGAGAGGTAACGGTTAAGGGCTCGACATCACTCACATACACTTCAGACACACCCAGCAGGGGTGGATAGGGGAGTGTCCTGTAGGACAGTGGAGTCTGAAAGCTTCTCCTGAGTGTGGAGGGAGTCAGGACTGGTGCCTGTTGGAGAGCCGAGATTCCTGTCAATACAGAGAGACGGTACAAAAGTGGAGGCTAGTACGGATAACTGAATATTATCCTAGTCTAGTCAGTGCTGATATTAAGAGTGCGAGCAGGGCGAAAGGCGTAGTGGAAAAGAATTCTAGAAGTGCCTTAAGGATTGAACTATCCTGCATTGATCACCGGTCACTGGGGACCGAAGTGTCGCTACAGCTTCAGGCGTAGTGATAAGAAAAACCAGAGGTTCGCTGGACTTCAGGTCACAGGAACAAGCCTATTGTCGGTACGTAACTGGAGTCAGGGAGAGTGGGAACCTTGAGTCGATGCAGGACAACAGTAGGAACTCAGCTCTCTCACATTATATGGAAGGCTCCGACCACTATGCTGAACGGGCAGTACAGCTACAGAATTAGCTGGAGTTTTGAGTGAACTTAGCTTTATGCAGGTTGGACTCGTTACATGGAAAGTTAAGGAGGCCTCTAACCTGCTCAGCCGTTACCTCAAAACGCATCCTCCATCTACCCCAACAGCTTCCCGGGACCTGCCTAAACAACTTGAAAGTAAAAGGTATGGAAAGAAGCTTTATTGTCTGAGACTGTGTCATTTATCCACATCTCCTTACTACAATCACCATAGACTCAGAGGGACAGTCCCACCTGTGGGGGACCCAACACCTCGCTGCTATAACATCCCCTCAGAGTTCTATTCGGCAGCGCTGGTCTTAGTGACTAGAAAACTACAGGTGGCGTCACGAACTGTTATCTACCAATCCCCTGTAAATAATTCCCCCCATCATACGCCTGACCGCCAGGGACACGGAACGAGCCACGCTACCAGTGACATTCCCTATAGAAATCTACGGGCTCGGCTCCGAGTACCCCATATCCCTGGAAACCCACAATTGTGGTGCGTGGTCGAGACAAAAACTTGGCGTCACGAACAGGATCCGAAACTTGCAGAATTGCGAGCCCTGTGTGCCTGTGGAGTGTTTTGGTGAAAAAGACTGTTGCTGTTGTTTGGCGCCAAATACCGCCATATTTGCCGCCATATTCGCGCCCTAAGGCGCTGGAGAAGAGTGGGCGTACCTGAAAGAGCGCGCAAAGTCTTGGACACGCCTCCGGTTCTGACTCAGCGGCAGGTCCTGCGACAGGAAGTGGACGCTCGGACATCAGAGCGCCTGCGACGAAGGTCCTGTCCCCATCGCTGCGCCTGTGGAATAGCAGCTTCTGAAACCGGTAGGCTCCGTTTAACCAAGGGGGTGCTAATATGTCACAACAACCGGCTGACAGTGCGGCCCCAGCCGGAGGCCCCGACCCCGCACCGCGTGGCGTTGTAGCGCCAGATGGGGGCGCAGGCCCAGCACCCAGTCCGGTAGTCCCGCTCATGCCACTGACGCTCCCATATATGCCTGGGGCGAAATGGCTTCCCCAGTACAGCAGTGAGCCAGGCACTTTAGCAGGATTCAAGCGGAAGTTATGCAGCATCCTGGAAATGTATTCCATGCCTGAGAGACAAAAAGCTGCTGTGCTGATAGGGCAGCTAACTGGCGCTGCTGAGAGGGAAGTGGAGACTTGGGATACCGTTGATCAGGAGTCGGTACCTGCGATCCTCTTTAAGCTACATGCCATGTTTGAAGACCGCACAGAAACGGATCTCCGGATGGCCTTCTACCACTGTTTACAGCAGCCAGGTGACAGCATTAGGGACTACGCTTGCCGACTACAAGGAGCCCTGAGAGCCCTTAAGCAGATTAATAATATAAATGCTATCGACGAAAATAAGATGCTGAAAGAACAATTTGTACAGGGTTTGAGATCCCAAGAGGAGCGCAGAACTGTAAACTGGTGGTCCTTAGATCATCCTGATGCTACCTTTGATGCCCTAAAGGACATGGCAATAAAAGGGCTGCGACCCCTGGGCAAACCTGAGGTGTCAACCCAACATCACCAGGGTGAAGTCACTCTGGAACCGGCGGCACCCCCCTTTTCCCCGCTAGTGGCAGAAGCCAAAACGCAGGTGACACCCCCTAGTGAATTGGACTGTCTGCGCTCAGAGGTGCGCCAGCTGACTAAAAATCTGGCTGCTGTGATGAGTGCCCTGCAGCTGCGGAAAGAGGAAGAAGGGAAGATCTTATTAGCTGACTGCCCAGAAGACGTCCCGTGGATGAACCGGAGAAGAAGGAAGACGTCGCCCCCCCGGAGGAGGACAACGCCACCCCCAGGAGCGACCTCTGATCAACACCCTCCTCGTCGGGAGATCACCTGTTACCGTTGCAACCGGAAAGGTCATATGTCTCCACAGTGTCCTTTAAACGGGCAGAACCTGGGTCCGAGGGCCAACACCCAGGAGGAGATCCGTCAGGCCCCCTAGACTGGAACCGCAGGTATGTGGGTGGGCGACCCTACCTGTCTATCATTCTAGATGGTATTGCAGTTCCGGCATTGTTAGACACTGGGTCTCAGGTAACCCTAATACCTGATGCCCTATATACTAAGTTCTGGTCAATGGACAGTCTTAAACCCCCGAGCCCTGACTTTACCGTGTATGCTTCTAATGGTCTTCCTGTAGAAGTACTCGGGACAAAATGTCTTTCTTTTTATATTTCACAGCCCGGGAGTGCTGTATTTTACCAAGGGGGAATGTGTAGCCCTGGTATGTAAGGCACACAATACCAGGAGGATGGGTGGAGAGGTAACGGTTAAGGGCTCGACATCACTCACATACACTTCAGACACACCCAGCAGGGGTGGATAGGGGAGTGTCCTGTAGGACAGTGGAGTCTGAAAGCTTCTCCTGAGTGTGGAGGGAGTCAGGACTGGTGCCTGTTGGAGAGCCGAGATTCCTGTCAATACAGAGAGACGGTACAAAAGTGGAGGCTAGTACGGATAACCGAATATTATCCTAGTCTAGTCAGTGCTGATATTAAGAGTGCGAGCAGGGCGAAAGGCGTAGTGGAAAAGAATTCTAGAAGTGCCTTAAGGATTGAACTATCCTGCATTGATCACCGGTCACTGGGGACCGAAGTGTCGCTACAGCTTCAGGCGTAGTGATAAGAAAAACCAGAGGTTCGCTGGACTTCAGGTCACAGGAACAAGCCTATTGTCGGTACGTAACTGGAGTCAGGGAGAGTGGGAACCTTGAGTCGATGCAGGACAACAGTAGGAACTCAGCTCTCTCACATTATATGGAAGGCTCCGACCACTATGCTGAACGGGCAGTACAGCTACAGAATTAGCTGGAGTTTTGAGTGAACTTAGCTTTATGCAGGTTGGACTCGTTACATGGAAAGTTAAGGAGGCCTCTAACCTGCTCAGCCGTTACCTCAAAACGCATCCTCCATCCACCCCAACAGCTTCCCGGGACCTGCCTAAACAACTTGAAAGTAAAAGGTATGGAAAGAAGCTTTATTGTCTGAGACTGTGTCATTTATCCACATCTCCTTACTACAATCACCATAGACTCAGAGGGACAGTCCCACCTGTGGGGACCCAACACCTCGCTGCTATAACATCCCCTCAGAGTTCTATTCGGCAGCGCTGGTCTTAGTGACTAGAAAACTACAGGTGGCGTCACGAACTGTTATCTACCAATCCCCTGTAAATAATTCCCCCCATCATACGCCTGACCGCCAGGGACACGGAACGAGCCACGCTACCAGTGACATTCCCTATAGAAATCTACGGGCTCGGCTCCGAGTACCCCATATCCCTGGAAACCCACAATTGTGGTGCGTGGTCGAGACAACTGCACAACTGACCTCAGAACAAACCCGTTTGGCGTGGCCGAAGTAGTGGTCCAAAAGGGAGACCAGCCGTGCCTTGTAGCCCGCCCAAGGCCTACGTTGAGGGTTTGAGATGGGTCCCTCATGTTGCACTAAAGAGAATACCCCGGATGGGGCTTGAACTAGGAGAAGAAGAGAAAATTTTATTGAACTTGAATGAAAATATTTTATCGCACTTGACCTGAAAATGTTTAATAGCACTTGAAGTTTAATAAATTAATGTGAATATTTCTGAAAAAGAATTTGATAGCAATTTTAAAGTAAAAGTAAAAGCAAAGTTTACCTGTAGTAAATTCCAGCAAATGCCAAAGAATGTTTTGTCAAATTGTAACAGTAGTACCTGTTTACTTGTTATGCAACGTTTAAGAAAAAGTGCCTCCCATAAAGGGAAGTTGTGTTTACATTGTTTACCTATTGATATACATATCTAAAATTTTGCATGTTTCCTGTAACATCTGTTTTACTTTGTTTCAGCCCGCAGACGTGCTGTGTTTAAAAGGGGGGTATGTGATGCCCCTGAGGGTTCTGCCGCCACAGAGGTATTGCACCCCATCCAGAGGTGTGATACCTCCCTCTCAGGTAAGGAGGGAGCACCACCCAGGACTTTAACACTTGCACCCAACACACACTATAGCAGCCGGGCACCCTGGACGTACCCTACGGGAGGATGGTCTCATCTCAGGCTGGGTAGTAAAGTGTTGAGAGGTGGGTGGAGAAAGTAAGAACGAGGGGAAATGAAGGTTAGAGAGTGGGAAAGTGAGTCTTGAGCAGACCCGGGCAAGGGGCGGCCCGCGGGCCGCATCCGGCCCGCCGGCTGTCAGTGACCGGCCCGCGGAGGCGCTCCGGCAGTCTCAGGGCCCCGGCATCAGCTGGCACAATACTTACCTCTCCCGTGCCTCCGCTGCTGCAGCTCCGGGCTCCACCGGCGCTTCCTCTCACAGCCGGCCGCTGAATGACGTCATCATTCAGCGGCCGGCTGTGTCAGAGAGCGGGGACGCTGGACAGGTAAGACGTGTCTCTGCGTGTGTCTGTGTCTATGTAGTGCGGTGCTTTGTGTGTGTGTGTGTGTGTGTGTGTGTGTATGTGAGAGAGTGCTTATGTGCTGTCTGTGTGTGATGATGGGCAGGCATTGATGATAATGGGCAGGCATTGATGATGGGGAGAAGATGATGATGGGCAGGCATTGCTGATAATGGGGAGGCATTGATGATGATGGGGAGAAGATGATGATGGGCAGGCATTGCTGATAATGGGGAGGCATTGATGATGGGGAGAAGATGATGATGATGATGGGCAGGCATTGATGATGATGGGGAGAAGATGATGATAATGGGCAGGCATTGATGATAATGGGCAGGCATTGATGATGGGGAGAAGATGATGATGGGCAGGCATTGCTGATAATGGGGAGGCATTGATGATGATGGGGAGAAGATGATAATGGGCAGGTATTGATGATAATGGGCAGGCATTGATGATGGGGAGAAGATGATGATGATGATGGGCAGGCATTGATGATGATGGGGAGAAGATGATGATAATGGGCAGGCATTGATGATGGGGAGAAGATGATGATGATGATGGGCAGGCATTGATGATGATGGGGAGAAGATGATGATAATGGGCAGGTATTGATGATAATGGGCAGGCATTGATGATGGGGAGAAGATGATGATAATGGGCAGGCATTGATGATAATGGGCAGGCATTGATGATGGGGAGAAGATGATGATTGGCAGGCATTGCTGATAATGGGGAGGCATTGATGATGATGGGGAGAAGATGATGATAATGGGCAGGTATTGATGATAATGGGCAGGCATTGATGATGGGGAGAAGATGATGATGATGATGGGCAGGCATTGATGATGATGGGGAGAAGATGATGATAATGGGCAGGTATTGATGATAATGGGCAGGCATTGATGATGGGGAGAAGATGATGATGATGATGGGCAGACATTGATGATGATGGGGAGAAGATGATGATAATGGGCAGGTATGTATATATACAGTATACAGTATATATATAATATATATATATTATATATATGTATATATACAGTATTGTTGGTAGAACGGAGTTAATTATATTAGTCCGGCCCTCTAAAACCATCCCAATTTCTCATGCGGCCCCCTGGCAAAATTAATTGCCCACCCCTGGTCTTGAGGGACAGTTTTGGAGGGGACTGAGTGTAAGGTTCTTTGTCTCTGTTGACATGTTCCTTGAAACTCAGTTTTCCGTCGGCCATTTTGCTTTCTGTCTTTCTGCAGCTCTTGCCCTCAGTTAATATGGAGTTTCCAGTTTTCATGTTCCCGCCCTGATTCTTCCCTCTTGCTTCTTAAGCAGCCTCAGCTGAACAATCAGTGCTCCTGAATCAAGCCACAGTCAGTCTGTGACCTGACTCCTGAAACCTTGGACTTGTACTCCAGCTATTCCCTACTGAGGAACCTTGGAACACTTTTGGACTCTGGAAACCTGCTGTTTGGTGAATCCATGTTTGCAGAGGAATTACGGTACAGAGAAGAGATCCTGAACCTGCTTTGGAGATTTATTGTAGTGCTTGAAGTTACTCTGGCCTGCTGTGTCTCCTGTCGCTGTTCCTGCAAACTGTGTGAACTTTTCAGCATGCTTGTATGAAGTAATACAAGTCATTTCATTTCAACCTATGTCTCCTGTGTTTTCCTCGCACCCAAGCACAAGACGCTATAGGAACTGTACACTATACATGACAAGATTCAGGAGCCAATGTTTAGTGTCTGCTGGGTCTGGGAAAGCCGTGTCTGCTGTGACTGTGGATATCAGATGTCTGTTTAATACCTTATGTGATGACAGTGGCTGTGACTTCTCACAACCATTCCAGGTGAGCGCATTCCCTTAAAATTTTACTCTGGAGTGTTACCACAGGTAAACACTATTGTTTTTTTTTTTTCCTTTCCTCTTCCAGCACTTCTGCCTTAAAAGATCTGGAAGATGGAGGCCCGCATAAAGGAACTTTGCGGAGTGACTGATACAATCCTTTCAGATGTACAGACTTTAAAAACCCGTTTTGCAAGCCTACAGGACCTCACTAATCATAATTTGCAAGTGTTTGGACAGACTACCCAGGAATTGCGAACCAGGATTGAGGCTCTAGAGGAACGAGCCCAGGCTCCTGCCATAACCCCGAGTTCTGGGATCCCCAAATTACCTCCTTTTCGTTTTGGCGGTGAACGTGAGAAATTCAGGGGATTTATTAATCAATGCAATTTATTTTTCTCTGCACATGCTTCACAATTTCCCACTGAACGATCCAAAGTGCTTACTATAATCATGTTGCTTACCAATAAGGCTTTGATGTGGGCAAACCCTCTGATTGAGACTGAGGATGATTGTTTGAATCACCTTGATGCTTTTATTTCAGCCATGGGGCAGGTGTTTGATGACCCCAATCGAGGTGCAACAGCTGAAGCAGCCATGTTAACTTTGCGCCAAGGTAAGCGTTCAGTAGTCGAATATGCCCTGGATTTCAGGAGATGGGCTCTTGATACCACTTGGGACACTTCCGCTAAAAAATCTATTTTTCGGAAAGGGTTGTCTCCACTGATTAAGGATGAACTTGCTCGTGCCGACCCTCCCACTGCGTTAGGTGACTTTATTAACTATTGTATCCGTATTGATGCTCGTCTGACTGAACGCAGACAAGAGAGATGGTTCGAAAATAATCGCACTAACCTTTTACTACCTCCCTCCTCAGCTAAGGAACCTTTGAGTAGGATCACAAGGAAACCAGAACCTGAACCCATGCAGGTGGACTCTTTACAAAGACGGGTTAGTGATGCACGCAAAGAACATCGTATAAAGGAAAATCTATGTTTCTACTGTGGTAAGTCAGGGCACTTCATTATAAACTGCCCCAGCCGTTCTCGTAAGACTACTGCAGCAGTCATTCACTGTGAGTGTTGCGAGAGGAGCTCTGTCATGTCCGAGCCTCAGGCTCCAGAGAGATCTGCTGCAAGAGATCTTGATTTCTCGGACTTAAACTCTGTTAGTTCTGGGGACGATGACGGTATAAATGCTGCAATTTTTCAAGTTTCCTCAGCGGTGTCCCAGTTGAGTTGTAAAAGAAACAATTCTCATTGCTTCCTTTCCATCAAACTCTGGGTTGACTCAGTCTGGGTGTCTAGCTCTGCTATGATCGACTCAGGAGCAAGTGGAAATTTTATGGATATCTCCTTTGCTCTGAAACAGGGGATACGTTCAGTGAAGAAGGCTACTCCAGTACAGATGGAGACTGTGGATGGCTCTCTACTGACTTCTGGACCAGTAGATCAAGAAACAGAGCCTTTGAGGGTCCTTATGGGTAAAGATCATCAGGAGAAAATGTCTTTTTTGCTTATCTCTTCTCCCCACTTTCCCATTATTCTAGGGCTACCATGGCTGCAGGCGCAGAATCCTACGATTAACTGGGAGACCAAGGAATTACACTTTCCGGAGAAACAGATGAGTCAAGGAGTTTCAGCTTGCTCTGTTCCTAAAGGAACCATGTCAGTCCCTGAACTACCAGCTGTATACCAGGACTATGTGGATTTATGTGACAAGAAGAACGCTGATCAGCTTCCTCCTCACCGTCCATATGATTGTCCAATTGAATTATTGACTGGAGCCGAGATACCTTTTGGTAAGATCTACCCCCTAGCGGGGCCCGAGCTAAAAGCTTTGAAGGATTATATAGACGAAAATTTAGCCAAGGGCTTCATACGCCCCTCTTCATCTCCCGCAGGTGCACCCATCTTCTTTGTGAAGAAGAAAGATGGATCTCTGAGACCCTGCATAGACTATAGGGAACTCAATAAGGTTACTATTAGAAACCGTTATCCATTGCCTTTAATCCCTGAGTTGTTGGAGAGAGTGCGGCATGCCAAAATTTTCTCTAAACTGGATCTCCGTGGGGCCTATAACTTGGTCCGTATTAGACCTGGGGATGAATGGAAGACTGCTTTCAGGTCACGCTATGGACACTTTGAATATCTAGTTATGCCTTTTGGTCTGAGTACCGCCCCAGCCACTTTCCAACACTTCGTGAATGATATCTTCAGGGATCTCCTAGATACATTTGTGGTGATTTATCTGGATGATATTCTAATTTTTTCTAACTCCACAGAGGAACATCATGGACATGTGAGAATGGTCTTAGAACGCCTAAGACAAAACCATCTCTACATCAAACGTGAAAAATGTGAATTCCATAGGACCGAAATTCAATTTCTGGGGTATGTACTATCTACGCAAAGGATTAGTATGGATGGAAGCAAGACCCAAGCCATCAAGGATTGGCCAATTCCTAGAAATGTGAAGGAGGTGCAGCGTTTCATCGGGTTTGCCAACTTCTATAGACGTTTCATTAAGAATTTTTCTGAGGTAGTGTCACCTATCACCCAACTTACCCGGAAACAGTCTAGGTTCTCCTGGACCCGCAAGCTCAGGAAGCATTTTCCTGTTTAAAGGATAAATTTACCACCGCACCTATCTTAGTACATCCCAACCCCGAGCTTGCCTTCATAATAGAGGTGGATGCTTCAGACTGTGCCGTTGGAGCTATACTCTCTCAGAGAACAGGTGAGAAGAATGTCTTGCATCCCTGTGCCTTCTTTTCCCAGCAGTTGTCTTCGGCTGAGAGGAGCTACGATGTGGGCAATAGAGAATTGTTGGCCATTATTGCCGCCTTAAAGGAATGGAGACACCTTCTTCAGGGAGCTGCACAGCAAATAGTCGTCCTGACAGACCATCGTAACCTTGAATTTATCAGGTCGGCTAAGTGCCTGACTCCTCGCCAGGCTCGCTGGAATCTTTTCCTAAACCAATTTAATTTTGTCATTTCTTATAGACCAGGATCGCGCAATGGAAAGGCTGATGCACTCTCTAGGATTCATTCAGCAGAGACACGTCCACTTACTCCTCCTAAGACTATTCTTCCTGACTCTAGATTCCTGGGAGTGATTCATAATCAAGACCTACTTAAGGACATCAAGGAAGCATACCATGCGGATTCTTTGTTGGCTCAACCCCCAAGGGACGTAAGTCTTGTCTTTAAGAATGGTGTGTGGATTCAGGGACAACGTCTGTATATACCTGAAACAGTCAGATTGAGAGTATTGCAACTCATCCACGATTCCAAGATAGCCGGGCATAGGGGAATTCTAAAGACACAAGAATTTCTTTCTCGTTTCTTTTGGTGGCCCACTTACAGGAAAGATGTCTTAAACTATGTCACTTCATGTGAAGTCTGTGCAAGATGCAAAACACCTCGCTCCTCACCAACTGGTCTGTTGCAACCTCTTCCCACCCCGTCCCGCCCGTGGGGATCCATTTCTATGGACTTCATTGTGGAGTTACCAACCTCTCAAGGGAAGAACACCATTCTAGTGGTGGTTGACCGTCTAACAAAGGCAGCTCATTTTATCCCTTGTGTCGGCTTACCCACTGCAAAACAGACATCAGACTTGATGATTAAGAATGTATTTCGCTTACATGGAGTACTGGATGAGGTCATTTCGGATCGAGGGGTGCAATTCACTTCAAGGTTTTGGCAAAATTTCTGTGCAGCATTGGACATTAAAGTAAACCTTTCTTCTGCTTTTCATCCCCAGACTAATGGACAGACAGAACGAACCAATCAGACCCTGGAGCAGTATCTCCGCTGTTTTATCTGCCACCTACAGGATGATTGGGTGGATCTACTTCCACTGGCTGAGTTCTCTTATAACAACTCTCAGAGCGCCTCCACTAAGCAGTCTCCTTTTTACTCCAATCTAGGTTATCATCCTAACATTCTTCCTCGATTTCCCATAGATACGCCCTTGCCGGCAGTGGCTGAAAGAATCACTTCTTTACAAAAGAATATGGATCTTCTAAAGGAAAATCTAGAATTGGCTCAGGAAAGGTACAAGAAAGCAGCAGATAAATTTCGTAAACCTGCACAAGCTTTCAAGGTAGGAGATTTGGTCTGGCTGTCAACCAGAAATCTTAAATTAAAGATTCCATCGTCTAAATTGGGACATAAGTACATTGGACCTTATAAGATCAATAAGATTATAAGTGCTGTTGCTTGTCGTCTTCAACTGCCCAGAACTATGAGAATCCCCCCTGTCTTTCATGTATCCCTACTAAAGGCTGCAACACCCAATACGTTTCCTGGACGTTCTTCTCCTTGCCCTGACCCAGTGCTGGTCGATGGTCAGGAAGAATTTATGGTGGAAAGGATTCTAGATTCCAGGTTGTACAGAAATCAGTTGCAATATTTGATTAAATGGCAGGGCTACCCAGTGGAGGACAACTCATGGGAACCAGTCAATAATGTAAATGCTCCTCGCCTGCTCCGCCAGTTTCATCAGAGGTACCCTGACAAGCCTGGTCTGAGGTCATCCGGAGGTTGTCCCTAAGGGGGGAGTAATGTAAGGTTCTTTGTCTCGTTGACATGTTCCTTGAAACTCAGTTTTCCGTCGGCCATTTTGCTTTCTGTCTTTCTGCAGCTCTTGCCCTCAGTTAATATGGAGTTTCCAGTTTTCATGTTCCCACCCTGATTCTTCCCTCTTGCTTCTTAAGCAGCCTCAGCTGAACAATCAGTGCCCCTGAATCAAGCCTCAGTCAGTCTGTGACCTGACTCCTGAAACTTGGACTTGTACTCCAGCTATTCCCTACTGAGGAACCTTGGAACACTTTTGGACTCTGGAAACCTGCTGTTTGGTGAATCCATGTTTGCAGAGGAATTACGGTACAGAGAATAGATCCTGAACCTGCTTTGGAGATTTATTGTAGTGCTTGAAGTTACTCTGGCCTGCTGTGTCTCCTGTCGCTGTTCCTGCAAAGTGTGTGAACTTTTCAGCATGCTTGTATGAAGTAATACAAGTCATTTCATTTCAACCTATGTCTCCTGTGTTTTCCTCGCACCCAAGCACAAGATGCTATAGGAACTGTACACTATACATGACACTGAGAGCTGGTAGCAGCTCGTCCCTAGACGGAGGAAGTTAGATAAGAAGGAACGAAGAGGGAAGCTTCTGGAAGGACAGAAGGGATCCTAAAGGCACGGATAGTGAGTGATCCATCCGTGGGGCCCAATCCAATAGTGGAGGGAGCAGGTCGCAGAAGGGACACCGTCCCCTAGCCTAGTGGAGAACTTTAAGACTCAGCTGGCAAGCAGGAGGCAGTGGCATCTCTAGGTGCCTCAGCTACAGAACCGCAATTATCTTCTCCGAAAAGGTAGCCATAAGGGAGCAAGGAAATGCAGAGAAGACGTTATCCGAGAATGTCCGCGGCTACAGGCTTGGGACACTGATTGCGAGGTGTTGGACAGGAAGGAAAGGTGGAAAGTCAGCACAGAGAGACGACAGAGAAAGGAACATATTGAAAGGAGTCCTGAAAAGGCGTATCCTGATCTACCTGGGAGTTTGCTGAGCCCCTCACCTGGAGGACACGGTACCAAGCGGACATTTGTGCTGCAGACAGAACTGTGAGTAAAGCTTTGAAAACTGCACTCAGCTGTGTCCTCTACTCATTCCTGCGTCACCGATCCAATACTGCTACATCTACCAAAATCATCTATCTTCATCTTCTTCTACAACTTACTCCTGCCCTGGGACACAATCTCTGCCTGTGGAGAGCTAGTCCAACTCTGCTGCATCCCACCATCAGTCCCAGAGGATCTGCATTGCAGTGCTGGTCACCACAGGTGGCGTCACGAACACTTTATTACAAACTCTATTCTCCCTTGAAATATCCCACTTTTATTGGACGCCCAGGGCCATGGACTGGGTCACTGCCGCTGTGACACTGCCCCTTTAAGAAGCGGCCCAGTACCGAGTACCCCACTGCACTGGTGGGCGATCCACAGGGTCCTCTCTCCTGTAGAGTGTCAGCTCTTTTGTAAAGGTTCCTTTCTCCTGTAGAGTGTGAGCTCTTATGTGCAGGATCCTCTCTCCTGTAGAGTGTCAACTCTTATGTGCAGGGTCCTCTCTCCTGTAGAGTGTCAGTTCTTATTGGCAGGGTCCTCTCTCTCCTGTAGAGTGTCAACTCTTATGTGCAGGGTCCTCTATCCTGTAGAGTGTCAGCTCTTATGGGCAGGGTGCTCTCTCCTGTAGAGTGTCAGCTTTTATTGGCAGGGTCCTCTCTCTCCTGTAGAGTGTCAGTTCTTATGTGCAGGGTCCTCTCTCCTGTAGAGTGTCATCTCTTATTGGCTGGGTCCTCTCTCTCCTGTAGAGAGTCAGCTCTTATGGGTAGGGTCCTCTCCTGTAGAGTGTCAGCTCTTATGTGCAGGGTCTTCTCTCCTGTAGAGTGTCAGCTCTTATGGACAAGGTTCTCTCTCCTGTAGAGTGTCGGCTCTTATGGGCAGGGTTCTCTCTCCTATAGAGTGTCAGCTCTTATGTGCAGGGTCCTTTCTCCTGTAGAGTGTCAGCTCTTATGTGCAGCGTCCTCTCTACTTTAGAGTGTCAGCTCTTATGTGCAGGGTCCTCTCTCCTGCAGTGTCAGCTCTTGTACGTTGTAAGGTCTTGTGTGCAGGTAGCTCTCTTTTGAAAAATGGACACTTGAACCTACTGTCCGTGGGTGAGAAAAGTAGCTCCTAAAATGGTGCATATTTTTTGTTATCTTTGTTCCCTTTTTGCCGTGCTTTTGGCTACTGAGTCGATTGCAGGCAGGTTGTTGTTATTATTCCATGTTCTTTTCCCTTTCATTGCTGGATAAGTAAACGCTCATTTTAACTAAAAGGCAGATTATGTGCATTATTTTGTCTGGATAGAATTGTGTCTGAATGATTGCTGTGTGGCTTTCATTAAATTTTAGCAACCTAAAGAGACTTTATGGATTTTTGAGATGGAAAGGTCAACTCATGACTTTCCTTGTAATGAGAAGAAATATCATATCAGCATGATGTGCCGGTGAGCTGAGACGGCAGGCTACTGAGGACGGCCTCGCATCAAAGAAGGTCTCTGTGGCACCATATTTCTTCCTCAGCACTTAAATAATTCATAAAAGTAAAAAGTTTCGCTTTGTACTGAGTAACACAATGCAGAGAGTTTCTTTAGGGTTGCATGCACCATAGAGATCCTGGCAGATTATGTGGCACGGGTGCACAACTTATTTTTTTCATTTGAGAGACACATTTTGAGATTGAAGGACAAGTTAAAGGGGTATTCTCATCTGAGATACTTCGGGCATTATTATACACCTGATTTCTGCAAGGACGAAGAAAAATTAGATAGTAGATTGATGAGCGAAGCAAAACTACACAAATCTATTTAGAATTTCCCAAAATATGCAGATTTTAGCAAATCCAACCAAACTACTGACTATGGAAACACATGACGCGCACCACATTGTACCAGGGCTATGGGGTACTCGGCACCGAGCCCGTCGATTTCTATGGGAGATGTCACTGCCAGCTGGACTCGGTCCGTGGCCCTGGGCGGTCATGCAATGGGGGGGTATTTACAGGGGATTATAGTAATAGTTTGTGACGCCACCTGTGGTGTCTGATCAATTTGACCAGCGCTGCAGGGTAGATCTCTGAGGGGATGTTATGGCAGCTAGATGTTAAGTCCCCCACAGGTGGGACTGGTCCCTCAAAGTCTATGGTGAAGCAGGGTGCAGGTAAGAAGTCAGTCACACACAATGCAGTCTCTTTGCATACCTTTACTGATGTTGTTGCAGGTATGTCCCGGAGCACTGTAGGGTGAAGGATGCACATCCAGATTCCTCCACTTGATAGGTGTGTAGCCTCCTGTTCTCTCCCTTTCTTGTAATAAGTTCTGGCCTGCGTGTAGCTGGGCCTAGCTTAGTCTCTGTCTTGTACCTGGCTGACTTTGTTATTGGATCTTCTCTCTGAAAGAACAGGGTCCTGGATGGCCCGGCCGAGCCGGACTCCATCCTCTGATCCTGCTACGTATCAGCGCGGTGGTACTCCTGGGACTTGTAGTCCTCCAGGAACTCTGGTGTTCTTCTATTGGGTCGTGGAGATCCCTGTAGGCTCGGATCCCAGTGTCCGGCAATACTTGTTGAGATGAGCTATTAAGGCTCCTCTGTCTCATTAAATTCCTCTCGCCTTCGACCTATCTAGGTCCTCCTATGATCACACATGCTGGCAGTTGGTGAGCTGCCTCTTCGCCGCTCTCCAAGCGTCGGCACGCTTGCCTCAGAGCCACACTTAATTCAGCTCTGAATAGGCTGGAGTGACTTCTCTGTGTCACTCTCTACTAGACTCCACTAGCAGACTGAACTGCGCTGAGCTGCTCTGCTCTCTGCCTGAGCTCTGATGAACTCTCCAAGCAGACAATCTGTCTGTCTGACAGTCTCTGGAAGTCTGATCTTATCTGAGGCAAAGTGAAACTAAAAACTGGTTTTTATACGTCTTACACAGCTCCCTCTAATGGTCTTTTTAGGTAAGCTGCATGTGTGTGTGTGTATAATGACCTCTAGTGGGATCTTCTGTCAGTGCACCCCTCTGGAAGATGTGGCTTCAGTCACAGCTGGGCTCCACATTCCCCCCTAGTAGAACTCAGCACTCCGGGGCTGAAATACAAAAACAGGTAACAGAACAATAACATATCAAAAACAATTCTTCCTTTGCAGGAGGTAAGGCACTCTTGAACGGTTTCATAACAATAAACAAATAACTATATACATTAGCATAATGAAGGGTTGAGGAATTGAGCAACCTTAAAAGTCCCAGTCTCTTTTAGAAAAGAAATGCTCAAAAAGGAGTAGAGAAAACAAGTAAAATTAATGTCCATTCACTTGTTCCAAGGGAAAAACAGGTTAATAAATATCTATATAATAAAGCATAGTATAAACAAAGATATATACATTTATGTACAGTGACTCTAAACAATTATCTACATTTACTCAGGGTAGAACTAATCTCTAAACCTGGCAGGGATGTTTCCTTTTGTGCTACGTTCTGATCTGCGTGGTGCAATGACCTGTGAGGTAGCAGTTTCCCTGTCTGGTCTGCGTGAAAGTGAAGTATAGAATTGCCTTAATCTCGCTACTGGACTGGCAAGCACACTGGGAGCTGGGTGAACTGGCTCGACTTCTGCAGGGATCCTTCTTCCTGAGGTTCGACTTCTTGGGGTTCCACTTGTTGAGGTTCTGCTGGGGCAGGTTCCTCTGGTACTGACTCTACTGCAACAACTGGTTGTAGAGGTTCTTCTTGAGGTGGATAGCATTGAAGCACGGGAATGATTACAGCGTCTCCAATTCTGGGCCAATCTGCAGGTAAATCTCCCAACTCTGTATGTATGACTGCTTCATCACTCTCTTCCTGATGGACAACAGGTTCTTCCTCACGAAGCTTTAATGGGTCCGGACACAACTTCAGGTGGTCCCTGGACACAGTTGCAGTCATTTTTCCTCCATCCTTGCTTATTATGCACGTCTTCTTGTTATCAAACCTGGAACTCTGTATGATGTAGGGCTCTCTTTCCCATTGATCGTCGAGTTTGTGTATCCTCCTTTTTCTTTTTAGTACGACTTGACCAGGTGCGAAAGGTTCAGCTGGCGCACTTTTGTTGTAGCGGTTTTCTTGATTAATCCTTACTCGATTAAGACTATCTTCAACACAGGCCTGTACTTTCCTGTACTGTTCCTGTCTGTGGGTGTCCCAGTCCTCAGTAGTCACATCTGCGTCTGGTTCTACCACACCAAGCTCCTGATCCATGGGCAGCTTTCCTGGTCTTGCCCGCATTAGATAAGCTGGGGTGCAATTGGTGGAACTCACAGCTATGTGATTGTACAAATCTACTAGGTCAGGTAGTAGGTCTGGCCACCGATTCCTCTCTTCGAGTGGTATAGTCTTCAGCAGGTCAATGACGATGTGATTCATCTTCTCACAGAGACCATTGGTTTGTGGGTGGTACGGTGTGGTTCTTATTTTCTTACACCCGTACAGGTGACAGAACTCCTTGAACAATTTGGCTTCAAAGGCTGGGCCTTGGTCAGTTAGCACCTGCTCAGGATAGCCGTGTGGTCTGCAGAAATACGTTTGGAACGTCTTTGCTGCTGTTTCTGCCGTCAGATCTTTGACAGGGGCGACCACCAGGAATTTGGAGTAGTGATCCACCATAGTCAGGGCATAGGAGTATCCTGACCGGCTGGGTGACAACTTGACATGGTCCAGGGCCACTATCTCCAAGGGACGAGTCGTCTTGATGGGTTGCAGAGGGGTGCCTTTTGACTGCTGTAGTCTTTTCTTCTGAGGCCACAGGGTCCACATTTCTGGCACCATCTCTCGATAGAGCTGCGCATTCCCACCCAGTAGAAACGACACTTCAACAGGGTCTCCAGCTTCTTCCAGCCAAAGTGTTCCGCTTGATTGTGGTAGGCTTCTAACACCATCTGAATGTCTGCTCTGGGAACTACGATCTGCCAAACCATTTCTGGGTCCTGGGGTTGACGTATCTCCTGCACAGCTTCTCACGGTAGATGAACAACCGGCTTCTCTCATTCCACAGCTGCTTAGCTTGTTCAGGCGCATCCTTCTCCAAGGAGGAACCTTCCTGAGTTATCAGCTCCTTGATATGGCTGACAACGGGATCGCTGTCCTGAGTCTCCTTCCAACTGTGGTGAGGTAAAGGATTTAACGTCTTGTCACGCAGCTTCCTGCTGGCGTGTTGCTCATGGATTGTCCCATTCCTGTGAAAGGCAGGTAGTTCAATCTCTTCCAGATCATCCACTTCCTCTTCTGTGTCCGATTCATGAGGCATCCTGGATAAGGCATCAGCATTGGCATTCTTGCGGCCTGCTCGGTACTTGATTGTGAATTGGTAATTCGACAGCCGAGCCATCCATCGTTGTTCCATGGCTCCCAGCTTAGCTGTTTCAAGATGCGTCAAGGGGTTGTTATCAGTGTAGGCAGTGAACTTGCTGGAGGCTAGGTAGTGCTTAAACCTCTCCGTGATGGCCCAGACCAGTGCCAGGAACTCCAACTTGAAGCTGCTATAGTTCTCTGGGTTTCTCTCGGTCGGGCGGAGCTTCCTGCTTGCATAGGCGATGACTTTCTCCAGGCCATTTTGCTTCTGACTGAGAACTGCTCCCAATCCTTCATTGCTGGCATCAGTATACAGCAGGAACGGCTGGCTGTAGTCAGGGTAAGCTAGGATCTTATCGCCTGTCAGGATCTCCTTCATTTCCTTGAATGCTTCTGCCTGTTCTTTACCCCAATGGAAAGGAGAATTTCTGCTCTTGAGGGACTGTCCCACCAGGAGGTCTTGCAGAGGCGCTGCTTTCTTGGTGTAATCCTTCACAAACCTCCGGTAGTATCCTGTCAGTCCCAGGAACTGTCGCACCTCCTTGAGATTTCTCGGCTCCGGCCATTTCTGGATGGCGGTGATCTTTTCAGGGTCTGGCGCTACTCCTTCTGAGCTGACAATATGTCCCAGATACTGTACCTTCTGTTTGAGCAGATGGCATTTTGAAGGCTTCAGTTTCATCCCATATTTGGACAGTGACTCGAATACCTCCACCAGGTGCTTCAAGTGATCTTCATACGTTTTGGAGTACACTATGACGTCGTCCAGGTACAGCAACACAGTTTCAAAGTTGAGATGTCCCAGGCAGCTCTCCATCACTCTCTGGAACGTTCCAGGGGCACTGCTGAGTCCAAATGGCATCCTGTCAAACTCACAGAGTCCCATCGGGGTGGTGAAAGCCGTCTTCTCCCGATCCTCCTCAGCCACAGCTACTTGCCAGTACCCACTAGCAGGGCTGCCACTAGGAATTTCGGGGCCCCATACTGGCAAAATTTATGGGGCCCCTTGAGACTCCGCCCAGGCTCCACCCCCAGCTCCGCCTCCACCCTAGCTCCTCCTCCACCACGTGAACCTCCCAAAATCCCTCCGCCCTTTCTTGGAAAAACTCCACTTCTTGACTCAATGGTGACAAGAACGAGTGGAGGTGCTGCTGCTTAACTCCGCTATGCAGTGCAGTCATTTTGACAGGGCAAAAATAAATATTGTGCGGACCATTTTTTTGGCCTGTCAAAATGATGAGTCCCTTAGATTGATTTCTGCCCTGGTTCCAGGAGAGGGATTCATGGAGCCAACAAAGGTCTGTGGACAGAAGTAAGTGGGAAGCACCACATACACAGCAGAACAAGGGATACTGTCTAATAGTCATATGACAGGGAGAGGTTAAATCATATTTAAGTAATTAATCTTTATTGGAAATAAAGAATTGCCTTTATTGATATCCCGTAACAAGTGATCTCCATACATATCACAGTATTCTCTATACCAAGAGCAATAATACGACATACAAGGAACAAATACCACCACACCATGATCAGACCACATATTACCATCACAGTGACCAAAAAATACCACATACAAGGAATACATACCACCAATTCATGAAGAGATCATATATTACCACTACATAGTACCATATTAAAGGGAGAGATATCATCATACCATGACCAGATCACATATTCCCACCACATAGTGGCCGAAAAATACTACATACAGTCATGGCCAAAAGTTTTGAGAATGACACAAATATTAATTTTTACAAAGTCTACTGCTTCACTTTTTCTAATGGCAATTTGCATATACTCCAGAATGTTATAAAGAGTGATCAGCTTAAGAGCAATTACTTGCAAAGTCAATATTTGGCTAGAAAATGAACTTTATCCCCAAAACACATTTCAACATCATTGCAGCCCTGCCTTAAAAGGACCAGCTAACCTCTTTTCAGTGATTGCTCCATTAACACAGGTGTGGGTGTTGATGAGGACATGGCTGGAGATCAATCTGTCATGATAAAGTAAGAATGACACCACTGGACACTTTAAAAGGAGGCTGGTGCTTGGCATCATTGTTTCTCTTCTGTTAACCATGGTTATCTCTAAAGAAACACGTGCAGTCATCATTGCAATGCACAAAAATGGCCTAACAGGGAAGAGTATCGCAGCTAGAAAGATTGCACCTCAGTCAACAATCTATCGCATCATCAAGAACTTCAAGGAGAGAGGTTCCATTGTTGCCAAAAAGGCTCCAGGGCGCCCAAGAAAGACCAGCAAGTGCCAGGACCGTCTCTTAAAAGTGTTTCAGCTGCGGGATCGGGCTACCAGCAGTGCAGAGCTTGCTCAGGAATGGCAGCAGGCAGGTGTGAGTGCATCTGCATGCACTGTGAGGCGGAGACTCTTGGAGCAAGGCCTGGTCTTAAGAAGGGCAGCAAAGAAGCCACTTCTCTCCAGAAAAAACATCATGGACAGACTGATATTCTGCAAATGGTACAGGCAGTGGACTGCTGAGGACTGGGGTAAAGTTATTTTCTCTGATGAATCCCCTTTTCGATTGTTTGGGACATCAGGAAAACGCCTCATTCGGATAAGTTAAGGTGAGCGCTACCACCAGTCTTGTCTCATGCCAACTGTTAAGCATCCTGAAACCATTCATGTTTAGGGTTGCTTCTCAGCCAAGGGAATCGGCTCTCTCACAGTCTTGCCTAAAAACACAGCCATGAATAAAGAATGGTACCAAAATGTCCTCCAAGAACATCTTCTCCAAACCCTCCAAGAGCAGTTTGGCGATCAACAATGCCTTTTCCAGCATGATGGAGCACCTTGCCATAAAGCAAAGGTGATAACTAAATGGCTCAGGGAACAAAATCATAGAGATTTTAGGTCCATGGCCTGGAAACTCCCCAGATCTTAATCCCATTGGGAACTTGTGGTCAATCATCAAGAGACGGGTGGACAAACAAAAACCTAAAAATTCTGACAAAATGAAAGCATTGATTGTGCAAGAATGGACTGCTATCAGTCAGGATTTGGTCCAGAAGTTGATTGAGAGCATGCCAGGGAGAATTGCAGAGGTCCTGAAGAAGAAGGGTCAACACTGCAAATATTGACTTGCTGCATTAAGTCATTCTAACTGTCAATATAAGCTTTTGTTACTCATATGTTTGCAATTATATTTCTGTCTGTGATAAAAACATCTGTCAAACACACATAAAAACCAGAGGGCAGCAGATCATGTGAAAATATAATATTTGTGTCATTCTCAAAACTTTTGGCCATGACTGTACAAGGGACAAATACCATCACACCATGACTACACCACATAGATAAATACCGTAACACCATGACCAGATCTAATCTATGAGAACATTGTTGAAGCTCTCATATACTTGCATTGAGAGCTAATGACTAGAGATGAGCAAATTTGTTCAGGTCCCCACTTATTCGTCAAGCTATATCACTTACCGAATAAGCTACAGCGGGAACGCGGATACCTGGAGCGTGATGGCTGATCAGCACCGCAGCTGCATGTGACACAATACATGGAAGGAGAGCTCAACACACAGGCTCTCCATGTATGTGTTGTGACTGTAACACAGCCGCGATACATAAAGCTGTGGCGCCAAGCAGCTGATCATCGGGAGCGCTCCAGGTATCCGGGTTACTGCTGCAGCTTAATCGGTAAGCGCTACAGCCTGCAAAATAAGCAGGGACCCGAAGAAATACGCTCAACTCTACTTAAGACATAGCTTCTGATTTCTTGCCAGTCAGAAGCTGCGCTTACAAGATGGCACTGAAATACCAGAGTGATGCTAAAAATTGATATGTTGGACGGTATGAGAGAGAACTTAGGTTTAAAGGGACTCTGTCAGCATAGAGTGACTGTTCTGTTCAAAAAAGTCCCTACATTCTGTTTCACATTGAGGCCAATCCTTTAAATCCACCTTGCCACCTGCTTGTTTTCCCTCCATGTCCATCCCCTCTCCTTCAATAGACAGCTCTGGCTTCATATCAACAGAGAAGGATGGAGACAGAGGAAAACCAAGCAGGTGGGAAGATGTATTTCAATGATTGTCCACTGTGAAGCACCAAGCACCTGAACTTGAACAGTCATTTTTTGCTGACAGAGTCCTTTTAAAGCAACACTCCAGTGATGGAAAAAATAAAAAACAAGCATAGAGACACCGCTCTAAACAAAATGTGTGCACCTTGATGGATCCACGGCAGGCTGGCAGCGCTTTTGCTTCACGGATACAGGTGCAGCTCCCCAGACATGCAGACTAGAGGAACCATTGGTGAACATCGGTCTGCACTTGGACCACTTTGCATGGACCGGCCACGGGTCTCCTGACCTGAACTCAGCAGCCTTACAGCATGTATGAGGATGCTGGTCAGGAGATTGGCGCCCAGTCAGGCACTGCTGTGCGAGCGCAGACTGGTTTCCCCCTTTCAAAAATTACACTGCCATAATAATAAAGATTTTTCCCAATCATATATACTCACTTCCATCAATAATTCCTCACCCCACTTCCAAACCCCAAACAAAACTTAGAAGCTACTGGATTATCCTGAGCACTGCAGCCTGATGTTATAATTGGGCATTTGGTTTTCCAGCAGGTCAGGATCATCCAGTGGCTTATATATACATTGCTATTGGGTAGTCGAAGGGGAAGGGGTAAGGAATAATTATACAATCATTCCTTACCCTCCCCCCTTTGACTCCTCAATAGCAATGTATATATAAGTAGAATCACGTACTGAAATAGTGGACAAAGAATACATGGACTTGTTATTTACTCACACAGCCGATGTTGCCGCCGCGCCCACCACCCAGTCAAGAAGAATTTAATGGTCGTCTCACCCTGCCCACCGCTGCCGCCTTAGCCTGCCCAACAAATAAAAGGAAAGTTTATATTACAGCATATATAATCACTGAATATACACTACAAAAAAATCTTTATTGGTATTTATTAAGCACCTATAAATTATAGAACATAAATACCTCAAAATGTAACTCTAAGTGATTATGTGAAAGAACAAAAATAAATAAATAAAATAGGAGTCAAGAGTAAAAGGGGTGATCACCCCATTTATTTATTTTACTCACTTTTATAGCAGTAATCTTTCCAAAACACTTTAGGATATGTTCCCACAGTCACTAAATGCTACGGTAAAGTAGACCTCTTACGGAACTTATTTAGATCTGTGGTGAGCACTTTGAACCCCCAAGTGCTTGACAGAAGTTTATAATGTAGAGCCGTAAAAATAAAAATAAAAAATTTTCACAAAAAATATGTTTTCACCCCCAATTTTTTATTTTCACAAGTGTAACAGGAGAAACTGGACCCCAAAAGTTATTGTGCAATTTGTCCACAGTATGCCGATACCCCAATATGTGGGGGGAACCACTGTTTGAGTGCATGGCAGAGCTTGCAAAGGAAGGAGCACCGTTTGACTTTTTCAACGCAGAATTTACAGGAATTGAGATCAGACGCCATGTCATGTTTGGAGAGCCCCTGATGTGCCTAAACAGTGGAAACCCCCAATTCTAACTCCAACACACCCCTTACCCTAACTATAGCTCCAACCCTAATGGTAACAAGGAAATAAATACATTTTTTATTTTATTATTTTTCCCTAACTAAGCGGGTGATAAAGGGGGGTTTGATTTACTATTTATAGCGGGTTTTTATGATTGGCAGCTGTCACACGCTAAAAGACGCTTTTAATAGTAAAAAAAAATTTTAAGCATCACCACATTTTGAGAGCTATAATTTTTCCATATTTTGGCTCAAAGAGTCATGTGAGGTCTTGTTTTTTGCGGGAATAGTTGACGTTTTTATTGCTACCATTTTTGGGGAAACTGATATTTTTTGATCGCTTTTTATTCCAATTTTTGGGAAGCAGAATGAACAAAAACAGCAATGAATGAATTTCTTTTTTTGGGGGGAGGGGTGGCATTTATACCGTTCCGCGTGTGGTAAAATTGATAAAGCAGCTTTATTCTTCTGGTTAGTATGATTACAGCGATACCTCATTTATATATTTTTTTTATGTTTTGGCGATTTTATACTATAAAAAATATTTTATATAAAAAATAATTATTTTTGCATCGCATTATTCTCAGACCTTTAATTTTCTATTTTTGCCAGTGATGGAGCTATATGTCGGCTTGTTTTTGGCAGGACAAGATAATGTTTACAGTGGTACCACGTTTATTTATATCCATCTTATTGATTGCGTGTTATTACCCTTCTTTTCCGGCGGTATGATAAAGCTTTGTTGTTTTTGCCTTTTTTATTGGTGTTCACTAAAGGGATTAACTAGTGGGACAATTCTATAGGTTGGGTCGTTGGGGACGCGGTCGTGATACCAAATGTGTGTACTTTTAGTGTTTAGATTTTTTTATTCAAAGATTGATTTAATGATGGAATATAGATTTTTTTATATATAATTTTACAATTATTTATTTATTTTAACTTCTATCTTTTACCCTGTGTCCTGCCCTGGGGGCCCTGTTGGTGGATGCTGCAGCCCTCCCCCCCCCTGCCTGCCCTGGGCCCTGTTGGAATGATGCGTGCGGCTGCCCTCCACCCCCTGTTGCTGGATGCTGCGACTGCGGGCCCCTCCTGTCTGCCCTGGGGACCCTGTTGGTGGATGCTGTGGGCCCCTCCTGCCTGCCCTGGGCTTGGGGCCCTGTTGAAAAGCTGCATGCGGCCGTCCCCCCGCCTGCCTTGGCCCCAGGGCCCCTATTGCTGGATGCTGCGCCTGCGGGCCCTTCCTTCCTGCCCCACCCCCACCTGCCCTGGGGACCCTGTTGGTGGATGCTGCAGGCGGCTGCCCCCCCTACCCTGGCCCCAGTTGCTGGATGCTGCACCTGCCCTGCGGGCCCTTCCTGCCTGTCCTGGGGACCCTGTTGGTGGATGCTGGCCTGGGCCCTGCTGCGGCCGTGTGCTGGTGGCCGGGGCCCTGCTGCAGCCGTGTGCTGGTGGCCGGGCCTGCGGCTGTGCTGATGGCCGGGCCCTGCTGCGGCCGTGTGCTGGTGGCCGGGGCCCTGCTGCGGCCGTGCTGGTGGCCGGGGCCCTGCTGCGGCCGTGTGCTGGTGGCCGGGGCCCTGCTGCGGCCGTGTGCTGGTGGCCGGGGCCCTGCTGCGGCCGTGTGCTGGTGGCCGGGGCCCTGCTGCGGCCGTGTGCTGGTGGCCGGGGCCCTGCTTCGGCCGTGTGCTGGTGGCCGGGGCCCTGTTGCGGCCGTGTGCTGGTGGCCGGGGCCCTGCGGCTGTGCTGGTGGCCGGGCCCTGCTGCGGCCGTGTGGTCGGCCTGCTGCGGCTGTGTGGCCGGGGCCCTGCTGCGGCCGTGCTGGTGGCCGGGGCCCTGCTGCGGCCGTGTGCTGGTGGCCGGGGCCCTGCTGCGGCCGTGTGCTGGTGGCCGGGGCCCTGCTGCGGCCGTGTGCTGGTGGCCGGGGCCCTGCTGCGGCCGTGTGCTGGTGGCCGGGGCCCTGCGGCTGTGCTGGTGACTGGGGCCCTGCGGTTGTGCTGGTTGCCGGGGCCGGGCCCTGCGGCTGTGCTGGTGGCTGGGGCCGGGCCCTGCAGTGCTGCCTGATGGTGGCCGGGCCCTGCTGGTGGCTGGGCCCTGCTGCCTGCTGGTGACCGGGACCTGCTGCCTGCTGGTGGCCGGGACCTGCTGGTGGCCGGGGCCGGGCCCTGCTGCCTGCTGGTGGCCGGGCCCTGCTGCCCGCTGGTGGCCGGGCCCTGCGGCTGTGCTGCTGGCCGGGCCCCCCCGGGGACAAACTACTCACCCGGTTGCTGCTCGCCGTCGCCTGCACGTCCCGACGGTCCCGGTCCGCAGTCCGCCGCTCCTAGCCACGTGGCACGCATGCTGCTCGCTCTGCTCCGGAATGAGGAAGTGGAGCAGAGCAGAGTGTGATGTCACGTCCGGCTGGCTGATGCACCTGGGCGGGCCATAGCTTCAAGCTACAGTGCCTGCCCAGCAGCCAGCCAGCCAGGCCCAGCCCAGGGGCGTTTCTGATTTTGTGTGGGGAGGGGGAGGGACAGACAGTGAGTGGAGAGAGTGTGGTGGGGAATATTTAGCAGCGAAGTGCTGCGAGCCTGCGTGCGCTTCGTCTGGCTGCCAGCGACGCGTGCTGGGGGGTGGGCGGCGCGGGCGGGCGGGCCCCCCTAAGTCACCGGGCCCGGGCGGGCCCCATACACTAGTAATGGCTGTAATGCCCTGATGGCGGCCCTGCCCACTAGTGAGGTCAAGGGTGGAAAAGTAGTTAGCAGTTTTTAGTGCAGCTAAGGATTCCTCAATGCGTGGTAAAGGATATGCGTCTTTATGTGTAATGCGATTTACCTGTCTGTAATCCACACACATTCTCATGCTTCCATCCTTTTTCCTGACTAGGACTAGAGGTGCTGCCCAGGGACTACAACTATCCCTTATCACCCCTGCTTCCTTCATATCACGCAACATCTCCTTGGCTTTCTGGTAGTGCGCTGGTGGTATAGGCCTGTACCGCTCTTTGATGGGAGGATGATTGTCTGTGGGGATGTGATGTTGAACCCTTTTTATTGTCCCAAAGTCGAGTGGGTGTTTGCTGAATACCTGGGTATACTCCTGTACCACTCGGTATACTCCTTGTTTCTGGTGGGCTGGAGTGGTGTCTGTCCCAACATGGAGCTGTCGACACCAATCCTCCACGTGGGTGATCGGACCGTTATCCTCCACTTCTTGCGGGGAGGTTAAGGGCTCCGTCGGGTGAATGGAGTTATTATCCACAGCATGTAACTTAGCAACAGTGGCATAACGTGGTAATTTGACTTCATCCTCTCCCCAGTTGAGAAGACGCACTGGCACCCTCCCATTATGTACCTCCACTACCCCTCTGGCGGTTAAGAGTGTAGGTCTGTGCTCTGAACAATAGGGCTCTACTACTGCTTGGTAGTTCCGTCCTTTCAGACCTATTGCTGCTCTACACCAAATAAGCATTTCACTCATTGGGGGTATCACAATGGGATTCGGGTCTGTCACCTGTACATTACCAATCTCACCACCGGTCAGTTTCACTTGCTGCTGGCACATCAGGGTTCGGATCTCCCTCCGGATCTCTCCCTTTTGCCTCGGTCTGGCAATTTCGGCGAGCTGTTGGAGTAAAAACACAACCTCCTCCAAACAGTTACTAATAATGTTAGTGCCTAAGACCACATTCAACCCATTTTCTTCATTAACAGTCTTTACTACAAGAAGTCCCTGATTCTTTATCTCCACTCTCCCCACTTTTACGTCTACATCTTTAGCTCCCCGTAACTCAAGAGGGAGGCCATTAGAGGCATACACGGCAAAGTCAGGGTTTGGGGGTTGGAGACTGTCACTGGACCAGTACTTATTGTAGAGAACATCAGGTATGATGGTTACCTGAGATCCAGTGTCCAGCAGGGCAGGGATTGCGATCCCGTCCAGTATGATGGACAGGTATGGTCTTTCTCCCACAAACCTGCGGTTCCAGTCTGAGGGGCCTGAAGAGTCTATTCCTGGGTGTTGGCCCTCGGACCCAGGATTTGCTCGTTTAAAGGACACAGACGTGCTGGGTGACCTTCTCTGTGGCAGCGATAGCAGATGAGCTCTCGGCGAGGATGATGCTGGTCGCGGGTCCTTCCTGGAGGTGGCGTTGTCCTCCTCCGGTGGGGCGACGTCCTCCCTTTCCTCCGGCGCATCCAAGGGACATCCTCTGGGCAATCAGCTAGCAGGATCTTTCCTTCTTCCTCCCTCGGCAGTTGCAGGGCACTCATTACAGTGGCCAGGTTTTTGGTTAACTGACGCACTTCTGAGCGCAAATAGTCCAGCTCAGTAGGGGGCGCCACCTGCGTTTTGGCTTCCGCAGCCAGCGGGAAAAAGGGGAATGCTACTGACTTTGGGGTGGTTTCACTCGGGTGACACTGGGTTGCCATCTCGAGTGTTTCCAGAGGTCGCAGTCCTTTATAGCCATATCCTTAAGAGCATCAAAGGTAGCATCAGGATGATCCACGGACCACCAGTGCACAGCTCTGCTTTCCGCTTGAGACCTCAGTCCCAGTACAAATTGTTCCTTTAACATTTGATTTTCGTTAATGACGCTTATAGGGTTAACTTCTTTAAGAGTTCGCAGGGCCCCTTGCAGCCGGCAAGCATAGTCCCTAATGCTGTCATCTGGTTTCTGGGAGCATTGATAGAAGCTCATCCGGAGATCTGTTTCAGTGCGGTCCTCAAAGATAGTCTGTAGCTTTAAGAAGATTGCAAGCACTGATTCCTGATCTGCAGCTGTCCAAGTCTCTACCTCTCTCTCAGCAGCACCAGTTAATTGCCCTATTACTACTGCAGCTCTTTGCTTTTCTGTCATAGGGTACATGTCCATTATGCTGCATATTTTTCGCTTGAACCCAGGCAGGGTGTCTGGCTTGCCGCTGTACTGAGGGAGCCACATTGCTCCAGGCATGTATGGCAACGTTAGCGGTACTATTGGGACCACAGGACCAGGTAAGGGGCCCACATTTCTATCCTGCGCTGCAGCGCCAGTTGGTAAGTCATTGGGGCCGCCGGCCGGGGCCGCGCTGTCAGCTGGCTGCTGCGACATGTTTGCGCCCCCCTAGTTAATCGGAGCCTACCTTCTCTGAAGGCTGCAGCTCTGCAGGCACAGCGGTGGAGACAGGACCTGCGTCGCTGGCGCTCTGTCGTCAGAGCGTTCACTGGAGCTCTCCACAGGACCTGCCGCCGCGTCAGCGTTGGGGGCGTGTCCAAGGCTCAGCGCTCTTTTTCAAGTACGCCCACTATTTTTCGTGCCGTGGCGCTGTAAATGGCGGTAAAATGGCGGAAAATGGCGCCAAAAATCACACAACAGCACACAGTCTTTTTGCACAAAACAGTCCAATAGGCAACACAGGACTCACAAATTGTAAGTTTCAAATCCTGTTCGTGACGCCAAAGATGACGCGCACCACATTGTACCAGGGCTATGGGGTACTCGGCACCGAGCCCGTCGATTTCTATGGGAGATGTCACTGGCAGCTGGACTCGGTCCGTGGCCCTGGGCGGTCATGCAATGGGGGGTATTTACAGGGGATTATAGTAATAGTTCGTGACGCCACCTGTGGTGTCTGATCAATTTGACCAGCGCTGCAGGGTAGATCTCTGAGGGGATGTTATGGCAGCTAGATGTTAAGTCCCCCACAGGTGGGACTGGTCCCTCAAAGTCTATGGTGAAGCAGGGTGCAGATAAGAAGTCAGTCACACACAATGCAGTCTCGTTCCATACCTTTACTGATGTTGTTGCAGGTATGTCCCGGAGCACTGTAGGGTGAAGGATGCACATCCAGATTCCTCCACTTGATAGGTGTGTAGCCTCCTGTTCTCTCCCTTTCTTGTAATAAGTTCTGGCCTGCGTGTAGCTGGGCCTAGCTTAGTCTCTGTCTTGTACCTGGCTGACTTTGTTATTGGATCTTCTCTCTGAAAGAACAGGGTCCTGGATGGCCCGGCCGAGCCGGACTCCGTCCTCCTGATCCTGCTACGTATCAGCGCGGTGGTACTCCTGGGACTTGTAGTCCTCCAGGAACTCTGGTGTTCTCCTATTGGGTCGTGGAGATCCCTGTAGGCTCGGATCCCAGTGTCCGGCAATACTTGTTGAGATGAGCTATTAAGGCTCCTCTGTCTCATTAAATTCCTCTCGCCTTCGACCTATCTAGGTCCTCCTATGATCACACACGCTGGCAGTTGGTGAGCTGCCTCTTCGCCGCTCTCCAAGCGTCGGCACGCTTGCCTCAGAGCCACACTTAATTCAGCTCTGAATAGGCTGGAGTGACTTCTCTGTGTCACTCTCTACTAGACTCCACTAGCAGACTGAACTGCGCTGAGCTGCTCTGCTCTCTGCCTGAGCTCTGACTGAACTCTCCAAGCAGACAATCTGTCTGTCTGACAGTCTCTGGAAGTCTGATCTTATCTGAGGCAAAGTGAAACTAAAAACTGGTTTTTATACGTCTTACACAGCTCCCTCTAATGGTCTTTTTAGGTAAGCTGCATGTGTGTGTGTGTATAATGACCTCTAGTGGGATCTTCTGTCAGTGCACCCCTCTGGAAGATGTGGCTTCAGTCACAGCTGGGCTCCACATTCCCCCCTAGTAGAACTCAGCACTCCGGGGCTGAAATACAAAAACAGGTAACAGAACAATAACATATCAAAAACAATTCTTCCTTTGCAGGAGGTAAGGCACTCTTGAACGGTTTCATAACAATAAACAAATAACTATATACATTAGCATAATGAAGGGTTGAGGAATTGAGCAACCTTAAAAGTCCCAGTCTCTTTTGGAAAAGGAATGCTCAAAAAGGAGTAGAGAAAACAAGTAAAATTAATGTCCATTCACTTGTTCCAAGGGAAAAACAGGTTAATAAATATCTATATAATAAAGCATAGTATAAACAAAGATATATACATTTATGTACAGTGACTCTAAACAATTATCTACATTTACTCAGGGTAGAACTAATCTCTAAACCTGGCAGGGATGTTTCCTTTTGTGCTACGTTCTGATCTGCGTGGTGCAATGACCTGTGAGGTAGCAGTTTCCCTGTCTGGTCTGCGTGAAAGTGAAGTATAGAATTGCCTTAATCTCGCTACTGGACTGGCAAGCACACTGGGAGCTGGGTGAACTGGCTCGACTTCTGCAGGGGATCCTTCTTCCTGAGGTTCGACTTCTTGGGGTTCCACTTGTTGAGGTTCTGCTGGGGCAGGTTCCTCTGGTACTGACTCTACTGCAACAACTGGTTGTAGAGGTTCTTCTTGAGGTGGATAGAATTGAAGCACGGGAATGATTACAGCGTCTCCAATTCTGGGCCAATCTGCAGGTAAATCTCCCAAATCTGTATGTATGACTGCTTCATCACTCTCTTCCTGATGGACAACAGGTTCTTCCTCACGAAGCTTTAATGGGTCCGGACACAACTTCAGGTGGTCCCTGGACACAGTTGCAGTCGTTTTTCCTCCATCCTTGCTTATTATGCACGTCTTCTTGTTATCAAACCTGGAACTCTGTATGATGTAGGGCTCTCTTTCCCATTGATCGTCGAGTTTGTGTATCCTCCTTTTTCTTTTTAGTACGACTTGACCAGGTGCGAAAGGTTCAGCTGGCGCACTTTTGTTGTAGCGGTTTTCTTGATTAATCCTTACTCGATTAAGACTATCTTCAACACAGGCCTGTACTTTCCTGTACTGTTCCTGTCTGTGGGTGTCCCAGTCCTCAGTAGTCACATCTGCGTCTGGTTCTACCACACCAAGCTCCAGATCCATGGGCAGCTTTCCTGGTCTTGCCCGCATTAGATAAGCTGGGGTGCAATTGGTGGAACTCACAGGTATGTGATTGTACAAATCTACTAGGTCAGGTAGTAGGTCTGGCCACCGATTCCTCTCTTCGAGTGGTATAGTCTTCAGCAGGTCAATGACGATGTGATTCATCTTCTCACAGAGACCATTGGTTTGTGGGTGGTACGGTGTGGTTCTTATTTTCTTACACCCGTACAGGTGACAGAACTCCTTGAACAATTCGGCTTCAAAGGCTGGGCCTTGGTCAGTTAGCACCTGCTCAGGATAGCCGTGTGGTCTGCAGAAATACGCTTGGAACGTCTTTGCTGCTGTTTCTGCCGTCAGATCTTTGACAGGGGCGACCACCAGGAATTTGGAGTAGTGATCCACCATAGTCAGGGCATAGGAGTATCCTGACCGGCTGGGTGACAACTTGACATGGTCCAGGGCCACAATCTCCAAGGGACGAGTCGTCTTGATGGGTTGCAGGGGTGCCTTTTGACTGCTGTAGTCTTTTCTTCTGAGGCCACAGGGTCCACATTTCTGGCACCATCTCTCAATAGAGCTGCGCATTCCCACCCAGTAGAAACGACACTTCAACAGGGTCTCCAGCTTCTTCCAGCCAAAGTGTCCCGCTTGATCGTGGTAGGCTTCTAACACCATCTGAATGTCTGCTCTGGGAACTACGATCTGCCAAACCATTTCATGGGTCCTGGGGTTGACGTATCTCCTGCACAGCTTCTCACGGTAGATGAACAACCGGCTTCTCTCATTCCACAGCTGCTTAGCTTGTTCAGGCGCATCCTTCTCCAAGGAGGAACCTTCCTGAGTTATCAGCTCCTTGATATGGCTGACAACGGGATCGCTGTCCTGAGTCTCCTTCCAACTGTGGTGAGGTAAAGGATTTAACGTCTTGTCACGCGGCTTCCTGCTGGCGTGTTGCTCATGGATTATCCCATTCCTGTGAAAGGCAGGTAGTTCAATCTCTTCCAGATCATCCACTTCCTCTTCTGTGTCCGATTCATGAGGCATCCTGGATAAGGCATCAGCATTGGCATTCTTGCGGCCTGCTCGGTACTTGATTGTGAATTGGTAATTCGACAGCCGAGCCATCCATCGTTGTTCCATGGCTCCCAGCTTAGCTGTTTCAAGATGCGTCAAGGGGTTGTTATCAGTGTAGGCAGTGAACTTGCTGGAGGCTAGGTAGTGCTTAAACCTCTCCGTGATGGCCCAGACCAGTGCCAGGAACTCCAACTTGAAGCTGCTATAGTTCTCTGGGTTTCTCTCGGTCGGGCGGAGCTTCCTGCTTGCATAGGCGATGACTTTCTCCAGGCCATTTTGCTTCTGACTGAGAACTGCTCCCAATCCTTCATTGCTGGCATCAGTATACAGCAGGAACGGCTGGCTGTAGTCAGGGTAAGCTAGGATCTCATCGCCTGTCAGGATCTCCTTCATTTCCTTGAATGCTTCTGCCTGTTCTTTACCCCAATGGAAAGGAGAATTTCTGCTCTTGAGGGACTGTCCCACCAGGAGGTCTTGCAGAGGCGCTGCTTTCTTGGTGTAATCCTTCACAAACCTCCGGTAGTATCCTGTCAGTCCCAGGAACTGTCGCACCTCCTTGAGATTTCTCGGCTCCGGCCATTTCTGGATGGCGGTGATCTTTTCAGGGTCTGGCGCTACTCCTTCTGAGCTGACAATATGTCCCAGATACTGTACCTTCTGTTTGAGCAGATGGCATTTTGAAGGCTTCAGTTTCATCCCATATTGGACAGTGACTCGAATACCTCCGCCAGGTGCTTCAAGTGATCTTCATACGTTTTGGAGTACACTATGACGTCGTCCAGATACAGCAACACAGTTTCAAAGTTGAGATGTCCCAGGCAGCTCTCCATCACTCTCTGGAACGTTCCAGGGGCACTGCTGAGTCCAAATGGCATCCTGTCAAACTCACAGAGTCCCATCGGGGTGGTGAAAGCCGTCTTCTCCCGATCCTCCTCAGCCACAGCTACTTGCCAGTACCCACTAGTGAGGTCAAGGGTGGAAAAGTAGTTAGCAGTTTTTAGTGCAGCTAAGGATTCCTCAATGCGTGGTAAAGGATATGCGTCTTTATGTGTAATGCGATTTACCTGTCTGTAATCCACACACATTCTCATGCTTCCATCCTTTTTCCTGACTAGGACTAGAGGTGCTGCCCAGGGACTACAACTATCCCTTATCACCCCTGCTTCCTTCATATCACGCAACATCTCCTTGGCTTTCTGGTAGTGCGCTGGTGGTATAGGCCTGTACCGTTCTTTGATGGGAGGATGATTGCCTGTGGGGATGTGATGTTGAACCCTTTTATTGTCCCAAAGTCGAGTGGGTGTTTGCTGAATACCTGGGTATACTCCTGTACCACTCGGTATACTCCTTGTTTCTGGTGGGCTGGAGTGGTGTCTGTCCCAACATGGAGCTGTCGACACCAATCCTCCACGTGGGTGGTCGGACCGTTATCCTCCACTTCTTGCGGGGAGGTTAAGGGCTCCGTCGGGTGAATGGAGTTATTATCCACAGCATGTAACTTAGCAACAGTGGCATAACGTGGTAATTTGACTTCATCCTCTCCCCAGTTGAGAAGACGCACTGGCACCCTCCCATTATGTACCTCCACTACCCCTCTGGCGGTTAAGAGTGTAGGTCTGTGCTCTGAACAATGGGCTCTACTACTGCTTGGTAGTTCCGTCCTTTCAGACCTATTGCTGCTCTACACCAAATAAGCATTTCACTCATTGGGGGTATCACAATGGGATTCGGGTCTGTCACCTGTACATTACCAATCTCACCACCGGTCAGTTTCACTTGCTGCTGGCACATCAGGGTTCGGATCTCCCTCCGGATCTCTCCCTTTTGCCTCGGTCTGGCAATTTCGGCGAGCTGTTGGAGTAAAAACACAACCTCCTCCAAACAGTTACTAATAATGTTAGTGCCTAAGACCACATTCAACCCATTTTCTTCATTAACAGTCTTTACTACAAGAAGTCCCTGATTCTTTAGCTCCACTCTCCCCACTTTTACGTCTACATCTTTAGCTCCCCGTAACTCAAGAGGGAGGCCATTAGAGGCATACACGGCAAAGTCAGGGTTTGGGGGTTGGAGACTGTCACTGGACCAGTACTTATTGTAGAGAACATCAGGTATGATGGTTACCTGAGATCCAGTGTCCAGCAGGGCAGGGATTGCGATCCCGTCCAGTATGATGGACAGGTATGGTCTTTCTCCCACAAACCTGCGGTTCCAGTCTGAGGGGCCTGAAGAGTCTATTCCTGGGTGTTGGCCCTCGGACCCAGGATTTGCTCGTTTAAAGGACACAGACGTGCTGGGTGACCTTCTCTGTGGCAGCGATAGCAGATGAGCTCTCGGCGAGGATGATGCTGGTCGCGGGTCCTTCCTGGAGGTGGCGTTGTCCTCCTCCGGTGGGGCGACGTCCTCCCTTTCCTCCGGCGCATCCAAGGGACATCCTCTGGGCAATCAGCTAGCAGGATCTTTCCTTCTTCCTCCCTCGGCAGTTGCAGGGCACTCATTACAGTGGCCAGGTTTTTGGTTAACTGACGCACTTCTGAGCGCAAATAGTCCAGCTCAGTAGGGGGCGCCACCTGCGTTTTGGCTTCCGCAGCCAGCGGGAAAAAGGGGAATGCTACTGACTTTGGGGTGGTTTCACTCGGGTGACACTGGGTTGCCATCTCGAGTGTTTCCAGAGGTCGCAGTCCTTTTATAGCCATATCCTTAAGAGCATCAAAGGTAGCATCAGGATGATCCACGGACCACCAGTGCACAGCTCTGCTTTCCGCTTGAGACCTCAGTCCCCGTACAAATTGTTCCTTTAACATTTGATTTTCGTTAATGACGCTTATAGGGTTAACTTCTTTAAGAGTTCGCAGGGCCCCTTGCAAGCCGGCAAGCATAGTCCCTAATGCTGTCATCTGGTTTCTGGGAGCATTGATAGAAACTCATCCGGAGATCTGTTTCAGTGCGGTCCTCAAAGATAGTCTGTAGCTTTAAGAAGATTGCAAGCACTGATTCCTGATCTGCAGCTGTCCAAGTCTCTACCTCTCTCTCAGCAGCACCAGTTAATTGCCCTATTACTACTGCAGCTCTTTGCTTTTCTGTCATAGGGTACATGTCTATTATGCTGCATATTTTTCGCTTGAACCCGGCAGGGTGTCTGGCTTGCCGCTGTACTGAGGGAGCCACTTTGCTCCAGGCATGTATGGCAACGTTAGCGGTACTATTGGGACCACAGGACCAGGTAAGGGGCCCACATTTCTATCCTGCGCTGCAGCGCCAGTTGGTAAGTCATTGGGGCCGCCGGCCGGGGCCGCGCTGTCAGCTGGCTGCTGCGACATGTTTGCGCCCCCCTAGTTAATCGGAGCCTACCTTCTCTGAAGGCTGCAGCTCTGCAGGCACAGCGGTGGAGACAGGACCTGCGTCGCTGGCGCTCTGTCGTCAGAGCGTTCACTGGAGCTCTCCACAGGACCTGCCGCCGCGTCAGCGTTGGGGGCGTGTCCAAGGCTCAGCGCTCTTTTTCAGTACGCCCACTATTTTTCGTGCCGTGGCGCTGTAAATGGCGGTAAAATGGCGGAAAATGGCGCCAAAAATCACACAACAGCACACAGTCTTTTTGCACAAAACAGTCCAATAGGCAACACAGGACTCACAAATTGTAAGTTTCAAATCCTGTTCGTGACGCCAAAGATGACGCGCACCACATTGTACCAGGGCTATGGGGTACTCGGCACCGAGCCCGTCGATTTCTATGGGAGATGTCACTGGCAGCTGGACTCGGTCCGTGGCCCTGGGCTGTCATGCAATGGGGGGGTATTTACAGGGGATTATAGTAATAGTTTGTGACGCCACCTGTGGTGTCTGATCAATTTGACCAGCGCTGCAGGGTAGATCTCTGAGGGGATGTTATGGCAGCTAGATGTTAAGTCCCCCACAGGTGGGACTGGTCCCTCAAAGTCTATGGTGAAGCAGGGTGCAGATAAGAAGTCAGTCACACACAATGCAGTCTCTTTCCATACCTTTACTGATGTTGTTGCAGGTATGTCCCGGAGCACTGTAGGGTGAAGGATGCACATCCAGATTCCTCCACTTGATAGGTGTGTAGCCTCCTGTTCTCTCCCTTTCTTGTAATAAGTTCTGGCCTGCGTGTAGCTGGGCCTAGCTTAGTCTCTGTCTTGTACCTGGCTGACTTTGTTATTGGATCTTCTCTCTGAAAGAACAGGGTCCTGGATGGCCCGGCCGAGCCGGACTCCGTCCTCCTGATCCTGCTACGTATCAGCGCGGTGGTACTCCTGGGACTTGTAGTCCTCCAGGAACTCTGGTGTTCTCCTATTGGGTCGTGGAGATCCCTGTAGGCTCGGATCCCAGTGTCCGGCAATACTTGTTGAGATGAGCTATTAAGGCTCCTCTGTCTCATTAAATTCCTCTCGCCTTCGACCTATCTAGGTCCTTCTATGATCACACACGCTGGCAGTGGTGAGCTGCCTCTTCGCCGCTCTCCAAGCGTCGGCAGTGGCACGCTTGCCTCAGAGCCACACTTAATTCAGCTCTGAATAGGCTGGAGTGACTTCTCTGTGTCACTCTCTACTAAACTCCACTAGCAGACTGAACTGCGCTGAGCTGCTCTGCTCTCTGCCTGAGCTCTGACTGAACTCTCCAAGCAGACAATCTGTCTGTCTGACAGTTTCTGGAAGTCTGATCTTATATGAGGCAAAGTGAAACTAAAAACTGGTTTTTATACGTCTTACGCAGCTCCCTCTAATGGTCTTTTTAGGTAAGCTGCGTGTGTGTGTGTATAATGACCTCTAGTGGGATCTTCTGTCAGTGCACCCTTCTGGAAGATGTGGCTTCAGTCACAGCTGGGCTCCACACACACACACAGGAATCAGCTGTAATCTTGAACTCACATAGGTCGTCTAATGCTTGTACATACAGAAGAGCAGAATATATTAAATCAAAGTTGATCCCCAGAAGACTCCCATTGATCTGCGAAACATGAGGACAGATGATTTGAAAATAAAGGAAGTGATTTCCTTTCCGCAAAAGAACGACAGGAGACTTTATGGGGTCTATGAAACAAAAAGTACCTAATTAATGAACTTGGCAATCTTGACATTTTCGATGCAGAAACAATTTGATATAGACTCATCTCTATTTGCAAGCAGTACCTTATATCTCAGCTTCCAGAGTCACATGAAGAGCATATTTGTAGAAAATAGAAAAATCTGGATTGTCATGATGTGAGTGAAGGTCAAATTTAATATTGGGATCACACCACGAGGAGTGAAAGATGAGCCCGGTCTTATTGTGTGGAGCAGGGACAATGCCATGTCACTTATCTGTAATTGTGGCTAATGTGACATTGTCGTCTGGTCTATTCTGCATAAAAGCGCTCATTAGAGTTTCATTTCCTGCTGCTCCTTCATTTCCTGCTAGTTCTCATTAATCCCAAGCTTCAGAAGGAGAACTAGATCTGTTCTCAGTATGACAGGTGACAGCATAGGAAAATGGTGTAAGGTCTGCACATGACTGAAAAGTATATAAAACAAAGTATTATTATTAGTAGTAGTAGTAGTAGTATAATAGTAGTAGTAGTATTATATTACTATCATTTTATCATTGTTATTATTTTTTATCATTGCTATTATCATCATCATTATATTTTATTATCACTGTATTATTATCATTATTATATTTTATAATTATTATAAATATTATTAATATCATTTCATTATTATCATATTTTATGTTATTGTTATGTTATTATCATGTTATTATGTTTTCTATTTTTATTACATTACTATAATTTTATTATTATTATTATGTTATTATAATCATAATCATGATTATTATTATTATTATTATTATTTTATTATTTTTTATTATTATATTATCATTTTATTATCATCTTTAATATTATTATATTTTATTATCATTGTATTATTATTATTATTATTATATATGATTGTTAGCATTATATTGTATTGCTATCATATTACAGTCATGGCCAAAAGTTTTGAGAGTGACACAAATATTAATTTTTACAAAGTCTACTGCTTCACTTTTTCTAATGGCAATTTGCATATACTCCAGAATGTTATAAAGAGTGATCAGCTTAACAGCAATTACTTGCAAAGTCAATATTTGGCTAGAAAATGAACTTTATCCCCCAAAACACATTTCAACATCATTGCAGCCCTGCCTTAAAAGGACTAGTGTTGAGCGATACGATAATGTAAATATCGGCTATCGGCTGATATTAGCTCTATCGGCCTTTCGATAATTCGTTTCGATATTTTCGTCTTATCGAATACCGGAATCGGATTTGTCACTGTCACTGTGAGTGTCCGTCGGTCGGGTCTGTCAGGAGTCAGCGGCACTTACCTGGCAGAAGATCTCCGGCGGTCACGTCCTGGACTGCTTCATGGCCGCCATCATCTTTCCCCGGCGGTCACATGCAGTTTCTCGCGATAACTGCAGTGACTGCTGGGTAATCCCGGCCGTAAAGCAGTCAGTCCGATGACGTCACCGCCGGGGAAGCAGGTAATCAGCTGTGCTGTGCCGGGATGACAGGCTCTGCCTGTCATTCTGATGTAGCAGAGCTGGATCGTCGTGGGACACTCGTTACTATGGACTGCGTCGGTCAGGTGGTATACTTTTTTTTTTTCATTTTTTTACAGGAGATCGATGGCGTCGCAGGATGAGACTGTAATAAAAGTAATGAAAACTGTGTTTTTTTTTTTTTTATTAAATTAAAAAACTTTTTTATGAACACGTGGGTGGTCGGACCGTTATCCTCCACTTGTTGCGGGGAGGTTAAGGGCTCCGTCGGGTGAATGGAGTTATTATCCACAGCATGTAACTTAGCAACAGTGGCATAACGTGGTAATTTGACTTCATCCTCTCCCCAGTTGAGAAGACGCACTGGCACCCTCCCATTATGTACCTCCACTACCCCTCTGGCGGTTAAGAGTGTAGGTCTGTGCTCTGAACAATAGGGCTCTACTACTGCTTGGTAGTTCCGTCCTTTCAGACCTATTGCTGCTCTACACCAAATAAGCATTTCACTCATTGGGGTATCACAATGGGATTCGGGTCTGTCACCTGTACATTACCAATCTCACCACCGGTCAGTTTCACTTGCTGCTGGCACATCAGGGTTCGGATCTCCCTCCGGATCTCTCCCTTTTGCCTCGGTCTGGCAATTTCGGCGAGCTGTTGGAGTAAAAACACAACCTCCTCCAAACAGTTACTAATAATGTTAGTGCCTAAGACCACATTCAACCCATTTTCTTCATTAACAGTCTTTACTACAAGAAGTCCCTGATTCTTTAGCTCCACTCTCCCCACTTTTACGTCTACATCTTTAGCTCCCCGTAACTCAAGAGGGAGGCCATTAGAGGCATACACGGCAAAGTCAGGGTTTGGGGGTTGGAGACTGTCACTGGACCAGTACTTATTGTAGAGAACATCAGGTATGATGGTTACCTGAGATCCAGTGTCCAGCAGGGCAGGGATTGCGATCCCGTCCAGTATGATGGACAGGTATGGTCTTTCTCCCACAAACCTGCGGTTCCAGTCTGAGGGGCCTGAAGAGTCTATTCCTGGGTGTTGGCCCTCGGACCCAGGATTTGCTCGTTTAAAGGACACAGACGTGCTGGGTGACCTTCTCTGTGGCAGCGATAGCAGATGAGCTCTCGGCGAGGATGATGCTGGTCGCGGGTCCTTCCTGGAGGTGGCGTTGTCCTCCTCCTGTGGGGCGACGTCCTCCCTTTCCTTTTTTATGAACATTCACCCGTCCGGGTACATAAACAATTTAACTATTTACATACAGTGACCCTGTCCGGGTTATTTATAATTCTTTGGCAGGGGTGTTCCAGGTACCACCTGGTACTCTTCTGATGCTTGCCAAACATCCTAGGCACCAAGGACCACCAGGACCTGATGACGTCGTGTGGCCTGTACAGTCAAGTCGTGACCCGCTATCTGGGTCTGTGTGGCCACCTCTTTCATCTCCCTCCGGGTCTGGAACCCTATGTCCCAGACTGAACGAACCCCAGGGGGCCTAACAGGCGCCGGGTACGGGCCAGCTATACTTATCATGTCCATAGCTGGGGCTGCTGAGGAGACCACTGAGGGAGGCTGGGGAGATTTACGGCGTGGGGTGGGCACTTTTGCAGAGGCCTGGATGTGGGAGGCTGAAGGTTCCGAGGGTCTCACAGGTTCCTGACACTCTGGGGAGTAGGGGTCGCACCTGGTAACATTTAGGGCGTACCATCCATTGTAACCCCAGTGTCGGGTGTAAGTCACCAAGTCTCCTGGCAACAGGTCCCTCCCCGGGTGTCCTTCTGGGAGGTGAGCCTCCACGTCCCGCCGGTTCACAAAAACTTCTAAATAAAGTCCAGGCTCCTGGATGAAGCCCCAACCACCTTTCAATTTAAAGCTCCATACTGCACCCTTACGCCGCGGCTCCCTCACCGTACTTTTATCTTTTCTCATCCGGTCCTTATCTGCCCGGTCCTTCTCCAGCTGACGTTGGCGAAGTTTTTGGGATTCTCGCTGCTCCCTTTGTCGCTCTGGTTCCTTCTCCCAACGTCTCCACTCTTCCTCCTGACGCCGGTTGAAATTCTCCTCCACCAGCAGCTCCATGTCTCCACCATCAAACTGCAGCTTACAGTGTCTGGTTTGCGGCAGCTCTCCTGGCGCCCCCAGTCCTGGCAGCGCTCACCTGTGGAGGAAGCAGCCGGCTCTGGATCAGATGACAGTCGGGGCTCCGGTACAGGCAGGTAGTGCTCTGGTGCCTGCGCGGCCTCCTCCATGAGGACGGGTGTCGCTTCTTCTGTCTCAGCGACGGGGGCAGACAGCGGGATCTGGGGTGCTGCCGGTGCAGCATTTTTTGCACGAACGGGTGCCTCCACTGCGACAACGTCAACCGGATCACATTGCAAGGGCTGGGATGCCCGCACGGACTCCTCTACTAGAACGGGTGCCTCACCTTCCGGTACAGACACTTCAGGTAAGAGGGATTGGCGCCGCTCCAAGTTTAGTTTTAGGACACGCCAGCTGGCTTCCATCCTGGTGACCTCCTCCCGGTGCCGGGCCAGGCCTCTTAGGATATCCTCCGCTTCTTGCAGCGTAGGAGGGTTTCCAGGCCGGGTGCCCAACGGTGGTTCCGTGGCGATCGGGTCGCTTCCGTGGGGGGAGAGCTCTGACTGCTCCATCCCTTCACACTTCTGCTCGTGTCCATTAGCCATCTCTGCCAAGTCACATGTGTCATTAGCATCTGGAGAGGGCCCCTCTTTTGTAGTGAGGCGGGAGCTTCGTGTTAGTTTCCGCACACTGAGGAGGATGAGGAGGCGGAACTGAAGAGCTGTGGGGCACGATCTTACATTGCAGTACCATTTAGAGCCATCGTTTTCGCGTCACTGAGTGAGTGTGTACACCCATGAAGAGCACGCCCTTCTTCTTCACCAGTGCCTCGTCGTGACGCAGATATGGCGGAAAAATGGCAAATACATTCTCTGATGATTTTAGCAATTCTCAAGCACAAAACCAGTTCAATTCAGGCACACAGGACTCGCTTATAGCGAGCTACAGAATCCTGTTTGTGACGCCCAAGTTGAGTCGCACAGAGCCAGAGGTTTTTGGGGTACTCGGCACCGAGCCCGTCGACTTCTATGGGGTATGTCACGGCTTTACCCGGCAATTGAATCAGAGTCTATTTTACTATGTAGAAGTGTATAAACTATAAATCTATGTATATATATATGTCACAATGATATGTATATATATATATGTATTCTATGTGTGTATATTTAGTGTTTACAAGGAAATAAAGGGTTTTTTTAGTTGCGATATTTTGTTCCCATAGACTTACATTGGACTTCCGGTATCGAAATCGGATATCGACGATATTTAGTGCTATCGGCGATACAATTTCGATACGATATTTTTAGATATCGAGCAATATCGCTCAACACTAAAAAGGACCAGCTAACCTCTTTTCAGTGATTGCTCCATTAACACAGGTGTGGGTGTTGATGAGGACATGGCTGGAGATCAATCTGTCATGATTAAGTAAGAATGACACCACTGGACACTTTAAAAGGAGGCTGGTGCTTGGCATCATTGTTTCTCTTCTGTTAACCATGATTATCTCTAAAGAAACACGTGCAGTCATCATTGCAATGCACAAAAATGGCCTAACAGGGAAGAGTATCTGTTATGATTTGGTAGCTGAGGAGAGCAGGCAAAAACGGCAATACACCAGAGAGGTTGGAATCTATTGGATTGCAGTACCCTGACTAACCACCACAACTAAAGGCAGCCGTGGAGCGTTCCTACGTTGGTCCTAGACGCCTCGTCACAGCCTGAGAGGTTAACTACACCTAAAGATAGAAAGAGGAAAGCTATCTGCCCCGGAGCAGATCCCCAAAGAACATAGGAAGCCCCCAAACATGTAATGGCGGTTAGACAAGAGGAAATACAGACACAGACAGAAAATAGTATGAGCAAACGTTGGGGCCCAATCTGCCTAGACAGAAACGGATAGGAAGGATACTTACTGCAATCAAAAAAAACCCTAAAAAAAAGCCAACGCTACTAATTGCAAAAACACCTGAGATCACACGACCTCTACCACCTAAATTAGTTCTCTGGTGTAACAAAACTAAGCCGCAGCCACAGAAAAAACTGGAAAAGGCAAATGAACAAACAACAGTGGCTCCAGAGGAACCGAGAGGAGCCCAAGCCCCCGGGGAGGGGAACCTGGCCAACCTCACAGAAATGCAGAGAAATATGCAAATGATAAGCACAAAAACAAAAAACAGAAAATATCTTATCTGAGAGCAGGAGAAGAGGCAAGACTCAGCAAGCTTCCAAGTGAACCAGGAAACAACGTTGAGACAAGAACAATTGATCACCGGCAACCATGATGGGAGGGAACCTCCCTTATATCCAGCCAGTCTGTAATTCCTGATTGCCAATCCTCATTGAATGGTTCAGCACTGTCTGCAACCACCAGAGGGAGCTTCTGCTCAGAATTCATTTCTAACACATTCACAACAGTATCGCAGCTAGAAAGATTGCACCTCAGTCAACAATCTATCGCATCATCAAGAACTTCAAGGAGAGAGGTTCCATTGTTGCCAAAAAGGCTCCAGGGCGCCCAAGAAAGACCAGCAGCGTCAGGACCGTCTCTTAAAAGTGTTTCAGCTGCGGGATCAGGCTACCAGCAGTGCAGAGCTTGCTCAGGAATGGCAGCAGGCAGGTGTGAGTGCATCTGCATGCATTGTGAGGCGGAGACTCTTGGAGCAAGGCCTGGTCTCAAGGAGGGCAGCAAAGAAGCCACTTCTCTCCAGAAAAAACATCATGGACAGACTGATATTCTGCAAAAGGTACAGGCAGTGGACTGCTGAGGACTGGGGTAAAGTTATTTTCTCTGATGAATCCCCTTTTCGATTGTTTGGGACATCAGGAAAACGCCTCATTCAGAGAAGACAAGGTGAGCGCTACTACCAGTCTTGTCTCATGCCCACTGTTAAGCATCCTGAAACCATTCATGTGTGGGGTTGCTTCTCAGCCAAGGGAATCGGCTCTCTCACAGTCTTGCCTAAAAACACAGCCATGAATAAAGAATGGTACCAGAATGTCCTCCAAGAGCAACTTCTCCCAACCCTCCAAGAGCAGTTTGGCGATCAACAATGCCTTTTCCAGCATGATGGAGCACCTTGCCATAAAGCAAAGGTGATAACTAAATGGCTCAGGGAACAAAACATAGAGATTTTTGGTCCATGGCCTGGAAACTCCCCAGATCTTAATCCCATTGAGAACTTGTGGTCAATCATCAAGAGACGGGTGGACAAACAAAAACCTAAAAATTCTGACAAAATGAAAGCATTGATTGTGCAAGAATGGACTGCTATCAGTCAGGATTTGGTCCAGAAGTTGATTGAGAGCATGCCAGGGAGAATTGCAGAGGTCCTGAAGAAGAAGGGTCAACACTGCAAATATTGACTTGCTGCATTAACTCATTCTAACTGTCAATATAAGCTTTTGTTACTCATATGTTTGCAATTATTATATTTCTGTCTGTGATAAAAACATTCTCAAAACTTTTGGCCATGACTGTACATTAATTATTACTCTAATTATATTGCTGTTATTATTATGTTATTATTGTCATCATCATCATCATGATTATTATTGTTATTATTATATTCTATTATTATAATTTAAATAATATTATTATTATTATTATTATAGAAAAAAGTCTGAAAAAAGGAAACAAAACCTTTAGGAGGTCATATTAAACCTATACTCAGCGCTTACAATTTTTTTTTCATATTTGCACTTTTGTTTTTTTTTCCTCCAAAGAGCCATAACTTTTTTTTTAAACCATATAAGGGTTTGTTATATTTTTTTTGGCACAATGAATTGTACTTTTGAATGACACTATTCTTTTTACCATTTAATGAGAAAAAAAATTCCAAGTGTAATGAAATGGTGAAAAATTCCTCAATTCCACCATTATTTTTGGGGATTCATTTTTACACTATGCATTAAAAATGATCTGACAGTGCAATTCTTCAGATCAGTACGACCGCGGCGATACCAAACTTGCATAGGATTTTATTATATCATTAATGACTTAAAAAAATCCGAACTTTGTAAAAAGTGTAAATGTATTTTTTGTGTTTGTTTTATTTTACAGCCAAGTATCTGCTTAGTTGTTTAGTTTTTGGTGCAGGTCTGTAGTTTGTAACATGTTTATCTCTTTGTGTTGATTTTTTGGAGGTGGAGGTGAAGCAATTCACCAAAAACAGCAATTCTGGCATTTCATTTTTTTTTTATTTCTTTACGGCTTTTACCTTATGGGCTAAATAATTTTGAACTTTGACAGATCAGACTTTTATGGATGTGGTGGTACTGAATATAACATTATTTTTATTTATTTATTTTTGGATAGTTGAAAAAGGGGCAGAGTTAAACATTTAGTTTTCTTTTTCTTAAATTGTAACAATTTTTTAAATTAATTTTCCCTTTATTTTTTGGTTCCCTAAGGGGACTTGAACTTACTGCTGTTTGACAGCTTGTACTATTTATAATGATCGCCCATAAAGCCTGGCTTTTGGCTGGGCTTCCCAGGGGCACTAAGACCTAGCACTTGACCCTGCTCCATACACCGCACCCTCCATGTGTCACACTATAAGGCTGTGGTTCCACGGTCCGGAACCACAGCGCTTTGGACTGTGCGGAAATTCCGCACCGCCCAAAGCCCCGCCCCCTTTCTGACGCGCGCTCTTTCCGGAGTGTTTCCTTATCGTGGGAACATACCCTTACAGTGGGGAAATAAGTATTTGATCCCTTGCTGATTTTGTAACTTCACCCACTGACAAAGACATGAACAGTCTATAATTTTAAGGGTAGGTTAATTTTAACATTGAGAGATAGAATATCAAAAATAAAATCAAGAAAATCACATTGTATAAATTATGTAAATTTATTTGCATTTTGCAGTGAGAAATAAGTATTTGATCCCCTACCAACCATTAAGCATTCTGGCTCCTACAGACCAGTTAGACGCTCCTAATCAACTCGTTACCTGCATTACAGACAGCTGTCTTACATAGTCACCTTTATAAAAGACTCCTGTCCACAGACTCAATCAGTCAGACTCTAACCTCTACAACATGGGCAAGACCAAAGAGCTTTATAAGGATGTCCGGGCCAAGATCATAGACCTGCACAAAGCTGGAATGGGCTAAAAAACCATAAGTAAGACGCTGGGTGAGAAGGAGACAACTGTTGGTGCAATAGTAAGAAAATGGAAGAAATACAAAATGATTGTCAATCGACATTGATCTGGGGCACCATGCAAAATCTCACCTCGTGGTGTATCCTTGATTATGAGGAAGGTGAGAAATCAGCCTAAAACTACACGGGGGGAACTTGTTATTGATCTCAAGGCAGCTGGGACCACAGTCACCAAGAAAACCATTGGCAACACACTACACCATAAAGGTTTAAAATCCTGCAGTGCCGCAAGGTCCCCCTGCTCAAGAAGACACATGTGCAGAACGTCTGAAGTTTACCAATGAACACCTGGATGATTCTGTGAGTGATTGGGAGAAGGTGCTGGGGTCAGATGAGACAAAAATTAAGGTCTTTGACATTAACTCAAGTCATCGTGGAGGAAGAGAAATGCTGCTTATGACCCTAAGAACACCGTCCCCACTGTCAAGCATGGAGGTGGAAACATTATTTTTTGGAGTGTTTCTCTGCTAATGGCACAGGACTGCTTCACCGCATCAATGGGAGAATGAATGGAGCCATGTACCGTAAAGTCCTGAGTGACAACCTCCTACCCTCCGCCAGGACATTAATAACAGGTCGTGGCTGGATCTTCCAGCAAGACAATGACCCAAAACATACAGCCAAGGCAACAAAGGAGTGGATCAAAAAGAAGCACATTAAAGTCATGGAGTGGCCTAGCCGGTCTCCAGACCTAAATCCCATAGAAAACTTATGGAGGGAGATGAAGCTCTGAGTTGCCAAGCGACAGCGTCAAAATATTAATGATTTAGAGATGATCTGCAAGGAGGAGTGAAGTAAAATTCCTCCTGACATGTGCGCAAACCTCATCATCAACTACAAGAAGCGTCTGACTGCTGCGCTGCCAACAAGGGTTTTTCCACCAAGTATTAAGTCTTGTTTGCAAGAGGGATCAAATACTTATTTCTCACTGCAAAATGCAAATAAATTTATATAGTTTATACAATGTGATTTTCTGGAATTTATTTTTGATATTCTATCTCTCAATGTTAAAATTAACCGACCCTTAAAATTATAGACTGTTCATGTATGTCAGTGGGCAAACAAAATCAAGAAGGGATCAAATACTTATTTCCCCAACTGTATGTCCTTCCCTGCATTGCACTGATGACATAAACTGTGTAATACTTCATATTGCCTGTGGTGGGGCTGTAGGGAAATCGAGCACTTACTGTTGGAAAGGAGAGGATTATATCCGACAAACCAACCAGGTAAAATGTGAGAAAACATTTTGTTCAGGCATGATTAAGCCATGTTTAAAATAGATAAAACACACCTGATGCGTTTCTGGCCTGGTAAATGCTCCCTTAGCCGTAGGATGTTTTCATGGTAATGAAAGCAAACATATACCGGGGAAATGATCCAATCAAACAGAAGTCACAAATTTAATTACATTAGAAAGCACCAGGAGTGCATTTGGTCAACGTGGTGAAAACACTAACAAAATAAAAGAAAAGGAAAACATTAATATACATAAAATAAATGGTTTCTAAAGTTCATTCTTTTTGGATACTTAGTTTCCAATTTTAATATCCAGAATGCTTCTCTAATGGTAAGCTGCTTTTATCCATTGCCAACGTACATAGGGGGCAGTATTATAGTAGTTATATTCTTGTACATAGAGGGCAGTATTATAGTAGTTATATTCTTGTACATAGGAGCAGTATTATAGTAGTTATATTCTTGTACATAGAGGGCAGTATTATAGTAGTTATATTCTTGTACATAGGGGCAGTATTATAGTAGTTATATTCTTGTACATAGGGGCAGTATTATAGTAGTTATATTCTTGTACATAGGAGCAGTATTATAGTAGTTATATTCTTGTACATAGGGGCAGTATTATAGTAGTTATATTCTTGTACATAGGAGCAGTATTATAGTAGTTATATTCTTGTACATAGGAGCAGTATTATAGTAGTTATATTCTTGTACACAGGGGCAGTATTATAGTAGTTATATTCTTGTACATAGGGGCAGTATTATAGTAGTTATATTCTTGTACATAGGAGCAGTATTATAGTAGTTATATTCTTGTACATAGGAGCAGTATTATAGTAGTTATATTCTTGTACACAGGGGCAGTATTATAGTAGTTATATTCTTGTACATAGTGTTAGGGTCTGCGGAACGCACCTAATAGATATAGTAGAGAGGTGCGTTCGCAGCCTGGGGTCCACCGTGCAGGCGAAGCCCGCTGCTAGCAAGATGGCAAAGGTAGCGAACTCTGTTTTCCCGCAGAGTCGCTAAAATAAATGCCGTAGCGCGCTGTGGCAGTTAGTGCGAACTCTGTTAATTCCCAGAGCCGCTAACGGGAATGCCACAGCGCTATATGGCGATAGGTGCGAACTCACTTAACTTCAGTGAGCCGCAAAGTAAAATGCTAGGGCGCTGAACCAGCGTTATAAAGCGAACCCTGTTGCGTCACAGAGCCGCTGAGAAAAAGACTGTGTCCTGTTAACACCACAGGGATACACAGGTAACTGCTGTGCGGATAGCAGTCCGTGATCATGAAGACAGCAACACAAGTAAGCAATCTCCTCACTGGAGAAGCCGGTATTCTACGGGCTTATTTGAGCCGGGTCCCTAAACACAAGCACTCAAATCTCCTCACCGGAGGTGTCGGTATTCTAGGGGCTTATTTCAGCCGGGTCCCTAAACACATGCGTGCATGATCACACTGGCGCAATAGCACATAATGCAATTGATATTAGCGCATGGCGGCCCAGCCATGCCACCCTTTTATAGTAACAGCTACAGGACCTGCCAGAAACAAGGACCAATGAAACTTGTTCCAGAACACCAGTAGTCACAGGACCTTCCTGGCGGACCAATAGGAGCTGCTGCAGTACCTGAGCATGTGACCCCTGATCTCCAATGAGAGATCTCATCTTGGGCATGCTCAGAAAGGGAAAACAAGGACTTTGTCCTAAAGATGTCTGCTCGCCGCTAACCAGTACTGGCCACAATAGCAGAGCCTGGAGAAGCAACAGTAATCCTCTGCACACTGCCAGACTGGGCGAGATGCTGGCACAGACGTCTAAGCTGAGCAGAGTCCACTGCGGCCAGAGACGAATGGGAGACCGCAGCCGGAATGGCTCGAGATTCCCCTTGTGCAGAAGCGGGAACTTGACCCCTAACACATAGGGGGCAGTAGTATAGTAGTTATGTTCTTTTACATAGGGGCAGTATTATAGTAGTTATATTCTTGTACACAGGAGCAGTATTATAGTAGTTATATTCTTGTACATAGGAGCAGTATTATAGTAGTTATATTCTTGTACATAGGGGGCAGTAGTATAGTAGTTATGTTCTTGCACATAGGGGCAGTATTATAGTAGTTATATTCTTGTACATAGGAGCAGTATTATAGTAGTTATATTCTTGTACATAGGGGAAGTATTATAGTAGTTATATTCTTGTACATAGGGGGCAGTATTATAGTAGTTATATTCTTGTACATAGGAGCAGTATTATAGTAGTTATATTCTTGTACATAGGGGGCAGTAGTATAGTAGTTATGTTCTTGTACATAGAGCAGTATTATAGTAGTTATATTCTTGTACATAGGGGAAGTATTATAGTAGTTATATTCTTGTACATAGGAGCAGTATTATAGTAGTTATATTCTTGTACATAGGGGAAGTATTATAGTAGTTATATTCTTGTACATAGGAGCAGTATGATAGTAGTTATATTCTTGTACATAAGGGAAGTATTATAGTAGTTATATTCTTGTACATAGGGGCAGTATTATAGTAGTTATATTCTTGTACATAGGAGCAGTATTATAGTAGTTATAGTCTTGTACATAGAGGACAGTATTATAGTAGTTATATTCTTGTACATAGGGACAGTATTATCAGGTTTTTATGGGCCCCGGGTGAAAGAGTCTCAGTGGGCCCCTTTAACACAGACCACGATTCATGATGCACAGATACTGCAGAGAAATATGGGTATAGTACAATGCCAAATACTTCACTTCTTCTATTACATGAGTGATATCTATTGTAAATTCTACAATAGCTCGGAAACCGCCAAATCCTCACAGCGCAAAGTACAGTGCCTCCCCATCATCATCATCATTTCTCTCCCCATCATCATCATCATCATTGCCTCCCCATCATCATCATCATCATCATTGCCTTCCCATCATCATCATCATCATTGTCTCCCCATCATCATCATCATCATCATTGCCTCCCCATCATCATCATCATCATTTCCTCCCCATCATCATCGCCTCCCCATCATCATCATTGCCTCCTCACCACCATCACTGCCTCCCCCACCACCATCACACATACAGCACCACACACAGACAGCACCGCAGCACTCGCTCACATACACACACACAAAGCACCGCACTACACACACACACACGCACTGATACACACAGACATACACACCTCATATCTCACCTGTCCGGCGCCCGCGCTTACCCTCTGCCACAGCCGGCCACTGAATGATGACGTCATTCATTGGCGCTGCTGTGAGAGGAAGTGCGGGCGCCCTGCAGGCGCCCCCTGGAGCCCAGAGCAGCAGAGGCACGGGGAGAGGTAAGCATTGCACCGGCTGCTGCCGGGGCCCTGAACAAGTGGGGGGGCCCAGTGGCGGCGCTGGTACCGCTCTCATCTGCTAACGGGTGCCCGATGGTGAGTGGGCCCCGGCACTTGCCCGGGTAGGCCGGGTGCTGACGCCGGCCCTGAGTATTATAGTAGTTATATTCTTGTACACAGGAGCAGTATTATAGTAGTTATATTCTTGTACATAGGGGCAGTATTATAGTAGTTATATTCTTGTACATAGGGGCAATATTATAGTAGTTATATTCTTGTACATAGAGGACAGTATTATAGTAGTTATATTCTTGTTTATAGGGGCAGTATTATAGTAGCTATCTTCTTGTACGTGCGAGCAGTATTATAGTAGTTATATTCTTGTACATGGGGCAGTATTATAGTAGTTATATTCTTGTACATAGGGGCAGTATTATAATAGTTATATTCTTGTACATAGGAGCAGTATTATAGTAGTTATATTCTTGTACATAGGAGCAGTATTATAGTACTTATATTCTTGTACATAGGGGCAGTATTATAGTAGTTATATTCTTGTACATAGGGGCAGTATTATAGTAGTTATATTCTTGTATATAGGAGCAGTATTATAGTAGTTATATTCTTGTACATAGGAGCAGTATTACAGTAGTTATATTCTTGTACATAGGAGCAGTATTATAGTAGTTATATTCTTGTACATAGGGGACAGTATTATAGTAGTTACATTCTTGTACATAGGGGCAGTATTATAGTAGTTCTATTCTTGTACATAGGAGCAGTATTATAGTAGTTCTATTCTTGTACATAGGAGCAGTATTATAGTAGTTATATTCTTGTACATAGGAGCAGTATTATAGTAGTTATATTCTTGTACATAGGGGACAGTATTATAGTAGTTATATTCTTGTACATAGGGGATAGTATTATAGTAGTTATATTCTTGTACATAGGGGACAGTATTATAGTAGTTATATTCTTGTACATAGGGGACAGTATTATAGTAGTTATATTCTTGTACATAGGGGACAGTATTATAGTAGTTATATTCTTGTACATAGGAGGCAGTATTATAGTAGTTATATTCTTGTATATAGGGGCAGCATTATAGTAGTTATATTCTTGTACATAGGGGCAGTATTATAGTAGTTATATTTTTGTACATAGGGGCAGTATTATAGTAGTTATATTCTTGTACATAGGAGCAGTATTATAGTAGTTCTATTCTTATACATAGGAGCAGTATTATAGTAATTATATTCTTGTACATAGGAGCAGTATTATAGTAGAATCTTGTACTAGGAGCAGTATTATTATTATCTTGTACATATGAGCAGTATTATAGTAGTTATATTCTTGTACATAGGGGACAGTATTATAGTAGTTATATTCTTGTACATAGGGGGCAGTATTATAATAGTTATATTCTTGTACATAGGAGCAGTAGTATAGTAGTTATATTCTTGTACATATGAGCAGTATTATAGTAGTTATATTCTTGTAAATATGAGCAGTATTATAGTAGTAATATTCTTGTACATAGGGGCAGTATTATAGTAGTTATATTCTTGTACATAGGGGCAGTATTATAGTAGTTATATTCTTGTACATAGGAGCAGTATTATAGTAGTTATATTCTTGTACATAAGGGCAGTATTATAGTAGTTATATTCTTGCACATAGGGGGTAGTATTATAGTAGTTATATTCTTGTACATATGAGCAGTATTATAGTAGTTATATTCTTGTACATAGGGGCAGTATTATAGTAGTTATATTCTTGCACATAAGGGGTAGTATTATAGTAGTTATATTCTTGCACATAGGAGCAGTATTATAGTAGTTATATTCTTGTACATATGAGCAGTATTATAGTAGTTATATTCTTGTACATAGGGGCAGTATTATTGTAGTTATATTCTTGTACATAGGAGCAGTATTATAGTAGTTATATTCTTGTACATAGGGGCAGTATTATAGTAGTTATATTCTTGCACATAGGGGGTAGTATTATAGTAGCTATATTCTTGTACATAGGGGCAGTATTTTAGTAGTTATATTCTTGTATATAGGGACAGTATTATAGTAGCTATATTCTTGTACATAGGAGCAGTATTATAGTAGTTATATTCTTGTACATAGGGACAGTATTATAGTAGTTATACTGTTATACATAGTGAGGCAGTATTATAGTCTGAATAATTGAATTAATTGCAAATAGAATAAAGTAACGGACTTAGAACAGCTGTCCCTCTTCCTACTCCTCTTGGCAGTATGAATAACCTGTTCTGCCTTTAAGGTTTATTATTTTCCTTCTTCTTGTTCACATCTCACAGCTCTGCACAACTGCAAGCATAATATTTTTGGTGAGTATCTTCAGTAAATATATCTTGTACAGTAACTCGCTTTCACATTTCCATCTTTCAGGAGTAGGTGATGTGTTAAACAAGCTTGTTTTTCTTATTGCTTAATTAGCACATTTCTTATTTTCCCCTAACAAGGAATAGAAAAAAAACCCACATCTCCCTACCATATGGTAATAGAACTGTTTGAATTTTAAAAAATTGAGCAGAAGAAATGAACTAATAAAAAAATCACTTGAAATTCATGTTATACTGAGTATTCTCCAATTAGGCTAACCGTCTCACTGGAGATTGCTGTGCTGAGATGAAAAATCTATAACAGGGTTTGTCCTAGTTATCATGCATCAATCAATGTTTTAAATATTTTCAAAAGTTGTCAGGTTCAGTTCTGAAATGAGCCATTTCTTAATGATTTTGCCCTCCTGAATTAAAATCTGACAATGAAAATTTTTAGTTGTGTCTTATTTCAATGATATCAAAGTTTTCCTATTACTGCTGCATATAATTATTGTATAAATGTTTCAGTACCTTGAAATATTATTATTTTTGCAAGTATAAAGATTACAAATATGCTGTTATGCCAATTTTCTGATATTTTTTTAGAACAATTCAAATAACTAAAACCTGTCTGAACTAGGGTTGAGCATTCCGATACTGCAATATCGGGTATCGGCCGATATTAGCTGTATCGGAATTCCGATTCCGAGTTCCGATATTTTCGTCATATCGGATACCGGAATCGGGATTGTCACTGTCACTGTCAGTGTCCGTCGGTCGGGTCTGTCAGGAGTCAGCGGCACTTACCTGGCAGAAGATCTCCGGCGGTCACGGGCTGGACTGCTTCATGGCCGCCATCCTCTTCTCCCCGGCGGTCACATGCAGTTTCTCGCGATAACTGCAGTGACTGCTGGGTAATCGCGGCCGTAAAGCAGTCAGTCCGATGACGTCACCGCCGGGGAAGCAGGTAATCAGCTGTGCTGCGTTGCAATGACAGGCTCTGCCTGTCATTGCGATGTAGCAGAGCTGGATCGTCGTGGGACTGTCGTTATGGACTGCGTCGGACAGGTGGTATACTGTTGGTTTGTTTTTTTTTCTTTTTTTACAGGAGATCGATGGCGTCGCAGGAATGAGAGTACAATAAAATTAATGAAAACTGTGTTGTCTCTTTTATTTCATTAAAATACTTTTTTCTTGCTTTTTCTTTTTTTAAACATTTAAAAACTTTGGGATTAATAATGGATCGGTGTCTTATTGACGCCTCTCCATTATTAACCGGGCTTATTGTCACCGTGCAATCAACGGTGACATTAACCCCTTATTACCCCGCTTGCCACCGCTACAGGGCAAGTGGGAAGAGCCGGGTAAAGTGCCACAATTGGCACATCTTTTGATGCGCCAAATGTGGGGCTGCTGTAGCCTGGTATTATCAGGCTGTTGAGGGCCAAAATCCATGGGCCTTGACAGTCTTTTAATACCAGGCCGCAGCAGTCTGCATTTTACTTGGCTGGTTAACAAAAATAGGGGGGATCCCCACGCCGTTTTTTTTCGAGGGGATCCCCTATTTTTGTTAATCAGCCAAGATATGCAGACTGCTGTGGCCTAGTATTATCAGGCTGGCAAGGTCCATGGATCTTGGCTCCTTAACAGCCTGAAAATCCAGGCCTCAGCGGTCTGCTTCATCTGGCTGGTTAACAAAAATAGGGGGGACCCCACGCCATTTTTTTTTCGAAGGGAACCCCTATTTTTGTTAATCAGGTGACCCGACATGAAATGACACTTGGTGTACATAGGGTTAACCATGTCTTTTCATGTCCTTTGCTATCTAATTTGCACAAACAATTAAATCAGACTATGTGTGCAAAATTTCACACCTGTAGGGGTTAATTAAAGGTGTAAATTCGTAGCAAAAAAGTCCGTTTTTTTTACAACGAATTTACACCTTTAATTAACCCCTACAGGTGTGAAATTTTGCACACATAGACTGATTTAATTGTTTGTGCAAATCAGATAGCAAACGACATGAAAAGACATGGTTAACCCTATGTACACCAAGTGTCATTTCATGTCGGGTGCTTCTGTCTTTTCACTGAAGCCGGCTTTACCCGGCAATTGAATCAGAGGATATTTTACTATGTAGAAGTGTATAAACTATACATATATGTATATATATATGTCACAATGACATGTATATATATATATATATGTATTCTATGTGTGTATATTTAGTGTTTACAAGGAAAGAATGGGGTTTTTTTTTAGTTGCGATATTTTGTTCCCATAGACTTACATGGGACTTCCGGTATCGGTATCGGGTATCGCCGATATTTTAGTGATATCGGCGATACCATTCCGATTCCGATACTTTAGGATATCGGAAAGTATCGCTCAACTCTAGTCTGAACACTACTGCGAATTATAGTTACTGAAATTGCACTAGAACATTTGCTCCTCATTCAGTGACAACTCTTTTTTGCTTGTCTCTTGTACTCCTGCGTCAGAGCATCTCTTACAATTGTCCAACGGTAATTTGCAACCATTGATGGATTACATTTTCCTTGATATCTTTTCTCCATAGCAGCAATATCTTGGTTAAATCTCTTGACGTACTTGTCGCTCCATGCTCCACTGTTTGGTGGAAAAGAGTCTAGATGCGAATGTAAGAAATTCATAGAATCATAGAATGGTAGAGTTGAAAGGGACCTCCTGGGTCATCTGGTCCATGGACATGTTACAGCCAAGATCCTTATATTTTGAGAGTGTCCTTAACTGCATCCTGAATTAAACACAGAGTGTAATCAACAACTGCAACAAAATGTAGTGCACATAGACAAAGGGTGAGATGCAGGGCGGAAGAAGAGGTAAGTAATCCAAGAAGACCTTTGATATACGTGAAAGCCCCCAGACCGTAAATGTAGCAAAATGGGAAGAGTGCTGAGAAGGGGAACATGCAAACAAACATCAGGAGAAGCAAAGAAAAATATTTAGACTTGAGAGTCCTCAGTGGTTGATACCTTTTAATGGTTAACTGAAAAGATGGTAACAAATTGCAAGCTTTCGAGACTACTCAGGTCTCTTCATCAGGCGAAGACTAATACAACATCTGAAGAATCACATATTTATACACAACACAGCACAGAAAAAATGCAATAAGATAAGACAAGTGACGTGAAGTGACGTGAAGATACACATCTTTCCTACAGGAGAAGCAATAGAGAAAACCACAGCAAGATGATTGTGAGGACTTGTGGTCTTCCTAAAGTGAAACCGCAGAGCCACGACAATGACCCTCCCCAGGGCGAGTTGACCAGGTGAACCACGCCCTATACAGCGACCGAAAGGGGCAGGCCCAAGGGAGACTATCGTCGTGACAGCTGGTACCCAGGAACGAACTCGAGGAGACACAAGCGGGTGGCAGGAACAATTAACGACAAGGAGGGACTGGCCGAGACAATGAAAAACAAGCGGAGAACACGGCTGAGATACAGGAACACAGGCAGGGAGCATGGCTGGGATACAGGAACACAGGCGGGAAGCACGGCTGGGATACAGGAACACTGGTGGGAAGCACGGCTGAGATATGGGAACAAAGGCAGGGAGCATGGCTGGGATACAGGAACACAGGCGGGAAGCACGGCTGAGATATGGGAACACAGGCAGGGAGCACGGCTGGGATACAGGAACACAGGCAGAAACCGGCAAAGGCACGCCAGGATGTTGCCAGTAGACGATGAAGAAAGGAGATTTGGAGGAAGACTCGCTGGTATGATTGTTGTAAGCAAATTCTGCCCAAGGAAGCAAGCTGGACCAGTCATCCTGATGTGCATTGGAGAAGTGGTGGAGATACGTCACCAAGACCTGATTAATACGTTCCACCTGACCATTTATCTGGGGATGGTAGGCCGTGACTTTCATGAGATTACAAAGGGCTCTCCAAAATCGGGATGTGAATTGGACTCCTCTTTCCGAAACTGTATGTTGAGGGAAGCCATGAATCCGGAAGATATGTTTGATGAAAACTTTTGCCAACTCAGGTGCATAGGGCAAACCAGGCAGAGGGATGAAATGGGCCATTTTGGAGAATCGATCTACCACCACGAGGACTACTGTGCAACCAGAAGAACGAGGCAGATCGGTAATAAAGTCCATAGCTACGTGCTGCCAAGGAGTCAAAGGAACTGAAAGCGAGTGCAGGAGACCAGAGGGTAACTGCCTAGGAACCTTGTTCTTGGCACAAGACGGGCAGGAGGCTACGAAACTTTGGACATCTTGACGTAGACTAGGACACCAATAGTAGTGAGACACGAGAATGAGGGTTTTCTTTACATCTACATGACTGGCGAGTATGGAGGCATGTCCCCAATGTAAGACTCGCCTCCTGATGTTCACTGGAACGATCATCTTCCCCGGAGGTAGGGAGGTTAGACTGATGGAGCTACCGTGATGATCTTGGAAGGATCCAAGATGTGTGTGGGCTCCTCTTCGGTGTCGACAGACCGAAAGGACCTGGATAACGCATCAGCTTTGAGATTCTTATTTCCCGGATGGAAATGGGGCTCAAAATCAAAACGGGCGAAAAACAGAGACCACCTGGCTGGCCGAGGATTAAGTCTTTGTGCCGTTTGAATGTATGCCAGGTTCTTGTGTGGTCCGTGTAGATCCTAAAAGGATGTACAGCTCCATCCAATAAATACCGCCACTCCTCTAGCGCCAACTTGATAGCTAATAGTTCCCTGTCACCAAGGGAGTAATTCCGTTCTGAGGGAGAGAATGTCTTGGAAAAGAAGCCACAGGTAACCAGCCGACCAGAGGAAGATCTTTGGGACAGCACTGCACCGGACCCTAAGGTAGATGCGTCTACCTCAAAAATTAAGGGTTTGTTAGCCTCAGGACGATAAAGCACAAGGAGCTGAAGCAAAGGCCCGTTTCAAGGACAAGAAGGCATCCTCAGCCTCGGATGACCAATCATGAGGGTTGGCTCTCTTACAGATCAGAGAGGAAATCGGATGGGTCAAGGAGAAGTGTGGCATAAACTGCCGGTAGTAATTTGCGAATCCCAGGAATCGCTGGATTACCTTAACTCCATGGGGGCACGACCAGTTGAGCATAGCGGACACCTTTCCCGGATCCATACATAATCCAGAGTCAGAGATAATATAACCTAGGAACGGAAGGGACGACTGGTCAAAGGCGCACTTTTCAAGTTTGGCAAAGAGATGATTCCCCCTTAGATGCAGCAACACTTGGCGGACGTCTTTCCTTTGGGTAGACAGATCCGAAGAATACACAAGAATATCGTCTAAGTATACCACCACGCAGGAGTACAGTAGATCCCGGAAAACATCGTTAACAAACTCCTGGAATACTGCGGGCACAAGCCGAAGGGCATGACCAAATACTCATAGTGTCCATCACGGGTGTTCAACGCGGTCTTCCACTCATCTCCAGGAAGGATACGAATTCGATTGTAGGCCCCACGAAGATCCAGCTTTGTGAAGATTCGTGCTCCCTGCAGCCGGTCGAAAAGTTCCGGAATAAGAAGAAGGGGGTACTTGTTCTTCACGGTGATGTCGTTGAGACCCCGGTAGTCAATGCAGGGACAGAGAGACCCATCCTTTTTCTTAACAAAGAAGAAACCCGCGCCTGCGGGTGAGGAGGACTTCCGGATAAAGCCTCTAGCCAAATTCTCGTGGACGTACTCGGTCATGGCCTGAGTCTCGGCAGGAGACAATGGGTAAATCTGGCCCCTAGGTGTAGTAGACCCTGGCATGAGGTCGATAGGGCAATCATATGGACGATGAGGTGGCGGAGTCTCCGCTTCCCTCCTGTTGAAAACGTCCACAAAGGACCAGTAGGCCGAAGGCAAGTCTGTAGTCACAGAGGCAGGCCAAAAAGAACCCACAGGCTGGACGGAAAGCAAGCACCTTTTCTGGCAGGATAGTCCCCAAAGCAAAATGTCTCCAGACTGCCAATCTAGAATAGGTTCGGGAGTTCTTAACCACGGAAGTCCTAGGAGGAAAGTATGAGACAACGAGGGCAGAACGTAGAAGACTATCTTCTCCCGATGCAAGGCTCCGATTTGCAACTCTACCTCTTCGGTGACCTGAGTAATGGTCTCCCACAAGGCTTGCCATCATCCGAAGCTGTCTGCCGAGAAGTCTCCAAGGACCTGACAGGAATCTGAAATTTTCTGACCGCCTCGAGCTGAATGAAGATACCCACCATGCCCGAGTCAATGTAAGACACCTCAGAAAAATGACTGGAACCCATAATCAAAAGAACAGAGAGAGTCAAAAGCAGAGAGCAATCGCGAACACCTAGGAAGACCTCTCTTACCCTTCCTAGGCAGAGGCGTTTCCCGGCTTCATGGGGCAGGAACGAAGTAGGTGGGATGCACTGCTGCAGTAAAAACAGAGTCCATGTGCGAACCTCTCCTTACGGTGCTGTCCTACTGGCTTGAGACGGTCAACCTGCATAGGCTCAGGTGCCGAGGCCGCAGAGGTTGACATGGACAGTGAACGGGAGGGACTGCAAGTCGCCGAGGATAGGCGAGGAAGTCTCCTCTCTCTAGCTGACTCGCGAGAGCGCTCCTGGAAGCGAAGATCAATGCGAGTCGCCAAGGAGATTAGATCCTCCAAAGAAGTCGGTGTGTCCCTTCCCGTTAGTTCGTCCTTAATTCGAGCAGAAAGACCTTGCCAAAAAGCTCCTACCAAGGCCTCATTGTTCCACCCCAGCTCGGAGGACAAAGTTCGGAACCGGATGCCGTATTGCCCTACTGAAAAAGTACCTTGGTGGAGGTTGAAAAGCGACTCAGTAGTAGATGCCAAATGTCCAGGCTCATCAAAAACCCTGCGAAAGGTATCTAAAAAGGTCTGGATACTCGAAACAATAGAATCATCACGTTCCGACAGGGGGTTCACCCAAGCTAAAGCCCCGCCCTCGAGATGAGACATAATAAACGCCACTTTGGCTCGATCTGTAGGGTACTGCTGAGGCAACAGCTCAAAATGAAGACAACACTGATTCAAGAATCCTCTACACAATTTGGGATCTCCGCTAAACTTAGGAGGCTTTCCCAAACGTGGCGGGGGGTGTGAGGAGCAGGGTCACAAGGCAGAACGGCAGCAGCGGCGGACGACTGGAGGGAGAGTAGCCGGTCGTCCACAGATGCCATGTACCTAAGAATGTGGGCCTGGGTCTCACGCTGCTGAGCGCCCTCCTGTTGGATACCAGCCAACAGCGAGGCATTCCCTGGATCAGAAGTCTGCAGTGTGGACAGCCGGGTGTCCATGGATTTAATGAAGGTCATAATACGGGTCTGGTTTTCCAGTAAAAAGAGCAGCTCCTTTTGAGTTGCCGCTGAGGCACCAGTGGGGTCCATGGCCTGATTGTACTGTGAGGACTTGTGGTCTTCCTAAAGTGAACCCACAGGGCCACGACAATGATCCTCCCCAGGGCGAGCTGACCAGGTGAACCACCCCCTATACAGGGAGCGTAAGGGGCAGGCCCAAGGGAGACTATCGTCGCGACAGCTGGTACCCAGGGACGAACTAGAGGAGACACAAGCGGGTGGCAGGAGCAACTAACGACAAGGAGAGACTGGCCGAGACAATGAAAAACAAGCGGAGAACACGGCTGAGATACCGGAACACAGGCAGGGAGCATGGCTGGGATACAGGAACACAGGCGGGAAGCACGGCTGGGATACAGGAACACTGGTGGGAAGCACGGCTGGGATACAAGAACACTGGCAGGGCACTGGAGGGGAGACAAAAGGGAGAGAGCAGTAACAGCACCACGGAGAGGAAGGGATACAGGAGAACAGGGGACTTAGGCGAACACACGGCCAGCGTCACAGGTAATACACAAATGACAATCAGGCGCCGCCTGAGACGCGCGGCAGCCTGATATGGGAAGTGCCCGAGGACTTCCGGTTCATAGTCCTCCGGGGCCATAGAGGAACGAGCGGCAGAGCTCCGGGCGAGGTATCTGCGCGTGCGCTGCTGAGCATAACAGAGGGAGCGCGCCAGGACTCCAGGAGAGGCGGGGAGACAGGAGCGCGCCGGGACACCGGGAGAGGCCTCGAGACCGACGGCATGACAATAATCCTTGCTTAGGGAGCTGGGACTCCAAACATCCATATCACTTCCAATATGGTCAGCAAAGATTGCCTGTGCCAGGAGAGTATAAAAAGCCACATAAAAAGCCCATTTCCAAGATGTCATAGGACAAACCAAATGAGGAAGTGAAAACACCTGCATAGAACAAACACAACAAAGCAAAGTAATAGAAAGACAAGAGAATTATCAGCAGTTAGACAGAGATAACACAGAGAGAGAACCTGACCACACAGCCAGAGGTCACCAGATCGAGCCCCAGAGTTGAGCCATGACACCTGGACCTGCAACAAACCGAGAAACTCCTCCTCTTGAAGAAGCTCATGAATCTGCGGTTCAATAAAAACTCCTTCCTTTATCTTTGCTTCACTCAACCTTGGAAATTTATCAATGAAATACTTGAATGCTTTTGAATTTTTATCCATTGCATTTTTAAAGTTCAATATTAGGTCCAACTTGATATGCAATGATGATAACAAAATCTTACGTGTATCAACAGGTTCCGGATGCAGGACATTTTTACTCGTTCCTGGCTGATGTGAATTTTGGAGAGGCCAGTCTTTTATTTTAGTGATATTCTTTTGTACGACGTTCCCACTGTCATCGAAAGTAGCAGTAATTTGTGTATTGACCCTGGAAATCAAGTAAGAGGACAATCACCTTTAAGTCACCACAGAGGGTCCACAAATGTTGGTCATAATAACTTATCCCTAACATGTATCTATCAAAAGGCACATAAACTGAAATATAACTATACCTCACAAAGAACCTTACAGTATACTGTGCCACTTTTAAACAACAATTTTTTATTAGAGTCAAAAAGACAATCACTTAGTAAAAAACATCACATAGATATTAAGTAATACTGAATTCAACAGGCTACCGCCATCTAAAAAATAGGGACTGCTAACCCTCACCAATACCTATACATCCCATGTACCTCAGTGAAAAGTATGTTGCTGAAAATACCCAATGATTATCATGCTGGACTGAACCAGCTATATGAAGTATCACCGGCGTAAGCCTTGCCATAAACTACACTTACATGAGAGGTGGGTCAGGTGTGGTATCCCCCAGGCGCCTCAACGCGCGTTTCGTCTCTTCCTCAGGAGGCGAACGCTAGAGGAGGGGGTGTAGCGCATTAAATAGTCTGAGTGACCAATAGAAATCCTTCACCGCTAGTATCTGCAAATTAGTGAGCCTAATTGCACCCATGTGCTTCCGGTATTCCAACGCGCATGTGCCAGTTACCGTGTTTACGATCACCATGGATACCGCATCACATACCGAGGAATCCGAAATCACATGTTCCTTCCTACATACAGTGTCCTTCCGGTATCGTATTGCGCATGCTCCGACGACGTCATCCATACACAAAGACGCAGGGGGATCGCGGCCGAGGATCCTGGAACACATAACCCGTCATAATGACCCCCTCCTCTAGCGTTCGCCTCCTGAGGAAGAGACGAAACGCGCGTTGAGGCGCCTGGGGGATACCACACCTGACCCACCTCTCATGTAAGTGTAGTTTATGGCAAGGCTTGCGCCGGTGATACTTCATATAGCTGGTTTCAGTCCAGCATGATAATCATTGGGTATTTTCAGCAACATACTTTTCACTGAGATACATGGGATGTATAGGTATTGGTGAGGGTTAGCAGTCCCTATTTTTTAGATGGCGGTAGCCTGTTGAATTCAGTATTACTTAATATCTATGTGATGTTTTTTACTAAGTGATTGTCTTTTTGACTCTAATAAAAAATTGTTGTTTAAAAGTGGCACAGTATACTGTGAGGTTCTTTGTGAGGTAAATGTTGGTCATAGTTCAGGAACCTCAACAGTTTCATGTTGTCATAGGTTTCTTTCATGTGGACTGCATAGCCAACTGGAATTTAAGGTAGCGCATGGCCATTATTCAACAAGATGACTTTTAGGTTTGCTCTGGAAGAAAATATGAAGAGCCTCCATTCTTCTGGATCATGACTTATCTTCAGAGCTTCCATTAAACTGTTGATGTTGAAATCTGAACACCGCCTGCTAGGAGATTCCACTGATGTAACCTTAAAACTATGAGATCAGCTTTACTCTTGGACAGATCCAAATTTCTAACAATATTGTTCAGCTCACTTTGTGTTATAAAGTGTGGTTCTGTTGAGGTTTGCAGACAAAATGTCTGGGTCGTGAGCGGAAGATTCTTCATGACACCAAGTGCCCTCTTCTTCCTCACTTGAGTTGACTGAAAATGCTTATGGTGCTTTCGGAAGTGGACGTTCTTCTATATGTGGTACTGGGTGTATTACAGATGGAATGTTTCTTCTTCCTTGAAACTCCTTTCCTAATGGGGGGCGCCATGCAGAAATAGCAATTGGTAGTGTGATTGGTTGGCTCTCTCCAGATCATTGGGACTGCAAAATGCATAGATTGTCTCGTCCCATGCAACCACTGGGTAAGATGTGATCACATCTTTTGTAGCATATGTGTGGAGCCCAGCTCTTGTCCTGACTTCCTATTCTGCAGCCAAAATACAGGTTGTTGACTTTCCTTATCATGATAGTCAAGTTTCGCCTTTTTGATGCTAAAGTGACTTCTCCACATCTGTAGCAAAAACTTTGTTTTGTACACATATAGAAATATATCAATATGCTAAGAAAGTAAGCTAAGAAATCCTAAAACTGTATGCTTTACACAGAGAGCATTTATAAAAGTAGGTGATGCAACTGCAATTAGGATTGCGTCATCGGAGCTGAGTTGGCATTTTTTGATTGGTCACCCTAAGGTTGTGTGAGAAATTTCTCACGCAGCAGGGATGCCGTAAGAAAGATCACCAGGGCTCATCAGCTGATGAATTCCGGTAAACTTTATCACCACACTGCAGGAGCGATTACACGCTCCTGGGTGTGAGCCGGCTGTCCTTAAGAGCGGTCACATCAGTAATATCGTTCATTCGACAAAAAAAAAAAAAAAAGGTTACAGCTCTCAGAACATAGCTACGCAAAAACAAATTCATTTCTGTAAAATATTGTTTTTAGTCTGTGAAAGTAGCAAAGCATAAAAAACTATATAAATGTGGTATCACTGTAATCGTACCGACCCGAAGAATAACCAGGGGAGGAGTCCCGAGGAGAGAATTTTCATATTCCCAGTGCCTTCTGGGATAAGTGAAGAGTCTCAGCGAGCTCAAGGAACACTGGATTTTGGCTGTTGCAGCTGAAAGGAGGACATCAGTAAACCGAGTTTTGGCTTATATTTCACCGCTTGAATATCTCTTGAACAATAACAACATGGAAGAGGCCAGGAGCCATGTGGTGAGCTGCATTTCTTGCTACATGTTCACAGACTTACCAGTGGAAAAGCCAAACTTCACATGCCACAAATGCAAGCTTGTGTCCATGTTGGAGGAAAAGTTGCAAAATCTAGAAGAGAGGTTAGCTACATTTAAAACCATTAAGGAAGGTGAAGAGTTCTTAGACAGAGCAGAATTATCTCTTCATGGTACAGAAAGAGAAGAATTTTGAAGTGCACCTGAAGAAACAGAGGAATGGAAGCATGTGACCCAAAGAAGCAGGAGGATCGGGAGGCAGTCACCACCAATTCTGCTCAGGAACCAGTACCAAGCTCTTACACAGGAGAACGATGAAGAAATACATCAGGATAAGACTTTGGCCACAAACAATAACCTTGTACGCCCTCAGAGTCCTCCTGAATGGAGAAAGAAAACTGTTGTGAAGAAAAAACGGAGAGTTGTTGTCATGGGCGATTCCCTGTTGAGAGGAACAGAGGCCGCTATCTGCAGAACGGATATAACCTCAAGAGAAATGTGCTGTCTTCCAGGTGCGAAAATTAAAGATGTGTCTGACAGGATATCAGGACTCTTCAGACCTACAGATGACTACCCATTCCTGCTAATACATGTGGGGACAAATGACACCGCAAGAAACGACCTGGAAACCATCTGCAGTGACTTTGAAAACTTAGGTAAGAAAGTGAAAGAACTGGGATTGCAGGTGGTCTTCTCTTCCATCCTCCCAGTGGATGGCCATGGAACAAGGAGGTGGAATAAGATTCTGCAGGTGAACAACTGGCTACGTCGATGGTGCCGTCAGCAGGGATTTGGATTTCTGGATCACGGAGTGAATTACCTATACGATGGACTACTTGCTAGAGATGGGGTGCACCTTACGAAGACTGGAAAGCATGTATTTGGAAGTCGCCTTGCTACACTCATCAGGAGAGCTTTAAACTAGAACAATGTGGGAAGGGAAGCAAAACGCCAGCAAAAGCCATACACCTGACAAATACTATTAAGATTTCTGCTATTAGAAGTGAAGGGGAAGAACAAAGACAAAACAATCTAAATAATAAAAATATTGGAGAAAGAGAAACCAATCACAAACTAAAGTGTTTCTATACGAATGCACAAAGCATGGGCAACAAACAAGGAGAACTGGAGCTACTAAGGCAGGAGAAGAAGTATGATGTCATTGGAATCACTGAGACTTGGTGGGACGATACACATGATTGGAATACAAGGCTAGAAGGATACAACTTATTTGCAAGAAACAGACTTGATAAACGAGGAGGAGGTGTCGCATTGTATGTTAGAAAAGCGTATATCTGCACAGAGATTGACGCTTCAGAGACTGGGAGTTCTGTGGAAACTGTTTGGGTAAGAATACAAGGAGCGAATAATGGAAAGGACACCATTGTAGGCATTTACTACAGGCCACCTATGCAAGCTGAAGATATGGATGAACTCTTTATGCATCAAATGGCCAAATTCTCCAAAAAATATGACATAGTGGTCATGGGAGATTCAACTATCCAGACATTTGTTGGGAATCTCTCTCAGGCAAAACTAACAGGTCAAGGAAATTCTTATCCTCTCTTGCTGACAACTTTATCTTCCAAAAGGTAGGGGAGAAAACAAGGGGATCTGCTACCTTGGATCTAATCCTTATAAACAGGGAAGAAATGGTTGAGGAGGTAAGAGTGGCTGGGACCCTAGGAGGTAGTGACCATGCTATTTTAGAATTTTGGATAACAAGAGGAGGAAGACCTGTGAAGACTCAGACGTCAAGGTTAGATTTCAGAAAGGCAGATTTTAAGGGACTCAGAAAGAGAATTGGAGGGATCCAATGGCTGGATATCCTTAAGGACAAAAATGTCCAGGAAGGACGGAAAATCTTGAAAAATGAGATTCTCAAAGCACATTTGTTAACAATTCAGAAAAGAGTGAAGAATGGGAAGCATTTAAGGAAACCAGGATGGATGAACACAGAACTTAAACACATGCTAAAAAGGAAGAAAGAAATGTTTATCAAATGGAAAGAGGGAGGCATATCTAAAGAAGAATATAATGCCGTCTGCAGAACCTGCAGGGCACAAATCAGATTATCTAAAGCTGACAATGAATTAAGGCTTGCAAGTGACATCAAAAGCAACAAAAAAGGATTTTGGGGATATGTCAAAAGTAAAAGAAAAGTCAAAGATGCTATAGGATTTTTACAGGATGAAAATGATGAAATGGTAAGACAGGATGTTGAGAAGGCTGAACTGTTAAATTCCTATTTTGCATCTGTTTTCTCTCAGAAAGGAAATGTAACATCAACTGATCTTCACTGTCCTATTAAAGGAATAGAAGAATCCAGGATATCTATAAACAGAAAGACAGTGAGGAAACACTTAGCTAACCTAAATGAATTCAAATCTCCAGGTCCAGATGAATTACACCCCAGAGTACTGAAGGAGATAGCAGAAGAAATTCTTGAACCAATGTCCATAATCTTTGAAAATTCTTGGAGAACAGGAGAAGTCCCAGAAGAATGGAGAAGAGCAAATGTTGTTCCTATCTTCAAAAAGGGGAAGAAGGTGGACCCAGGGAACTACAGGCCGGTGAGTCTGACTTCTATACCAGGAAAGATCTTTGAACAAATTATTAAAGAACATGTATGCAAGTACGTGGATAAGAATGAAGTGATTAAACAGAGTCAGCATGGGTTTGTAACTAATAAGTCATGTCAGACTAACTTAATTTCCTTCTATGACAGAATCACTGACTGGGTGGATCAGGGAAATGCTGTAGATATAGTATATCTTGACTTCAGCAAAGCATTTGACAAAGTATCTCACACAATCCTTATTGAAAAAATGACTAAGTATGGAATGGACAAGGCAACTGTTAGGTGGATTTATAACTGGCTTAGTGATCGGACCCAAAGAGTAGTCGTAAATGGCTGCACATCCAGTTGGAAGAATGTATCAAGTGGGGTACCACAAGGCTCTGTTTTGGGCCCTGTATTGTTCAACATTTTTATCAATGATTTAGATAAAGGAATTGAGGGTAAACTGATCAAATTTGCTGATGACACAAATCTAGGAGGGGTAGCTAATACTAGAGAAGAGAGAGGATTCAAAAATATATAAATAAACTGGAGCAGTGGGCAGCGACTAACAGAATGGATTTTAACAGGGAAAAATGCAAAGTACTACATCTGGGAAATAAAAATGAAAAAAGCATATACAAAATGGGAGGAATAGGGCTAAGTAACAGCACATGTGAAAAAGACTTGGGTATACTAATTGATCACAGACTGAACATGAGTCAACAGTGTGATGCAGCAGCAAAAAAGGCAAATGCAATTCTAGGATGTATCAACAGAAGCACACAGTCTAGATCACGTGAGGTCATTATTGCCCTCTACTCCTCTTTGGTCAGACCTCATCTGGAATACTGTGTCCAGTTTTGGGCTCCACATTTTAAAAAAGACATCAACAAACTGGAGCAAGTTCAGAGAAGCGCCACCAGAATGGTGACCGGTCTGCAAACCATGTCCTATGAGGAACGGTTGCAGGATTTGGGAATGTTTAGCTTGCAAAAAAGAAGACTGAGAGGAGACTTAATAGCTGTCTACAAATATCTCAAGGGCTGTCACATTGTAGAAGGATCATCTTTATTCTCATTTGCACGAGGAAAGACTAGAAGCAATGGGATGAAACTGAATGGGAGGAGACACAGATTAGATATTAGAAAAAACTTTTTGACAGTTAGGGTGATCAATGAGTGGAACAGGCTGCCACAAGAGGTGGTGAGTTCTCCTTCAATGGAAGTCTTCAAACAGAGGCTGGATAGACATCTGTCTGGGATGATTTAGAGAATCCTGCTTTGAGCAGGGGGTTGGACCAGATGGCCCAGGAGGTCCCTTCCAACTCTACTATTCTATGATTCTATGATTCTATAAAGCTGCCTAATCACTTTTACCATACGGTAAAACGGCATAAACTGCCCCCCCAAAAAACAAATCCTGAATTGCTGTTTTATTGTTTTGATTACTAAAAATCAGAATGGTAAGGGATCAAAAAATCGTTCTGCAAAAAACAAGCCCTCACATGACTCTGTCTGCAGAAATATAGGAAAATTATAACTCTCAGAATATGGCAGTGCAAAAACTTTATTTCGCAAAAAAAATAGTCTTTTAATGTGACAGCAGCCTAACATAAAAAACAATATAAATCTGGTATTGCTGTAATCGCACCGACCTGCAGAATAAAGTCATCTAATTACTTATACCGCACGAGGAATGGCGCAAAAAATAAATAAAACCAATTCTTCACCTGCTGTTGATTTGTTCATTCGTCGCAACTCGTCAACTCGTCATGCAAAAAACAAGCAGAAATAATGAAAAATTATACATCTCAAAATATGGAGACATGCAAAAAAAGGGTCTTTTAGTTAGCCCTGTGGAAATGAAAAATTTTGGGTCAAAGCAACACTATTGCGAGAAAAATGTATTTTTTCATTTTCATAGCTCATCTTTATAAAATTCTGTGAAGCACCCGGGGGTTCAAGTTGATCACCGCACCTCTAAATATGTTCCTTGAAGGCTGTAGTTTCCAAAATGGGGGGATCTCCACTGTTTAGGCACACAACATGGCATCCGCTATCTATACCAGCCAATTTTGCACTCCAGAAGTCAAATGGTTCCTCTTCCCTTCTGAGCCCTGCCGTTTGTCCAAATTGAGGTTTCTGACCCAATGTGAGGTATCATTGGGCTCAGAAGAAACTGGGTAAAAAATTGTGGGGTCTATTTTCTAGTGCTGCTCCTTGTAAAAATGAAAAAATTGGGGCTAGAGCAACATTTTAGAGGAAAATTTACAATTTTTTTTTGCATTAACTGTGTAGCACCTGAATGATTAAAAAATGCCCTGACAGCAGTTTGAAGTATTTGCGGGGTGTTGTTTTTAAAATAGTATCACTTTGGGGGATTTTCCAGTCTATAGGCCCATTAAGTCCATTAAATCTGAATAGGTCCCTAGAAATAGGTTTTCTAAATTTTTAAAAAAATGAGAAATTGCTGCTAAACTTTTAACCCTTGAATGCTAACAAAAAAAATCCCCTAAAAAAATATTTATTAGATATATTTAAAAACACCCTTAGCAAAAAGTAAACCAACAAAGATAAAAACAACAAAAAGAGAAAAGAGAGCAAATTCCCATATATTACATCCAACCTAAATGGAAATTAGTAGCAGCAATTTAGGAAGCACGTTCATCATGGCATCTAGTCATAAGGACTGCTTCCTTCCTAATGTGGCCTCTTGATGAAACTGTGAGCCCACTATCAACACATCTACTCCTATAGAGTGCTTCCTTCATAATGTGGCCTCTTCGCGAGTCTATGTAAGGAGGTGGCGGGGAACCTTGACTGCCTTCTCTTTCTTTTGGGTCCTGTGCACATGTGGCGCGTGCGGCACCGTATTCTCTGATACCGCAAACATGTATTGAAGTGCTGTGTTTGTAATGCCTGTTATAATATGTAATGTGTACTGTGTATTGAGAAATGTGCTGTATATGCTTTGTATATAGTTAGTTCAGGGATTTTTAGGCGTCGGGATTCTCCCCCTGCACAGGGTAGATCCCAAGTCTTGTCTTCCTGTGTGTGGCCCAGCTATGTAAGGCACACAAAATCCAGGAAAATGCACAGGAAGGTAACCGCAAAAGCTTGTTATCCATTCACTTCACTCACACTTTCAGACACACCCACTAGGGGTATAAAAGGGAGTGACACGTAGCAGAGCTCATTCAAGTTCAAGTTTCCTGTCTGAGAAGAGCTCAGATCAGTCAGTTTCCTGTCTTAGGACAGTGCAGTTCAGTGTCAGTTCAGTCTGGACTTGGAGGAGAGAGAGAGAGGACTGAATCCTCGCAGAGCTAGCATAGCTCACCTGACAAGGAAGTGGAGGCTAGTACGGGTGAAGTGAATCATCCTAGCCTAGTCAGAGCTACCCTTAATCAGTACCTCAACAGAAGCTGAAACAAGGAGGATACTGAGAGCTGCTCAGCGAGCTCTGGAGAAAGCTGACATTTCCATCAAAGCTACAAGTGCTTATGCTAAGAGCGAGAGCAGGGCGAAGGGCGCAGTGGAGAAGACAGAGAGAAGTGCTTCAGGTACCAAATTATCTGCACTAATTCACCGGACACCGGGGTCCGAAGCGTTGCTAGAGTTTCAAGCTTAGTAACAAGATAACCAGAGGCTATCTGGACTACAGGTCGCAGAAGGTAGCCCTAAGCGTCAATACGTAAACTGAGTCAGGGAGAACAAGGACTTTTAGCAGGGCCCTGCATAGAGGGACTTTGTTCTTTTCAACATCTGATAGTCAGAGACATAGAAGGCTCCACCACAATGTTGGCCGGGCTTTGCAGCTATTGAGAAAGCTGGAGATTGCAGAGTTAACTTCGCTTCATGCAAGTTTGGACTCAGTTATATATGAAGTAAAGGAGGCCTCTAACCTGCTCAGCGGTATCCCGAATGTGCATTCTCCACCCCGACCAGCTCCCCGGGACCTGCCTGAACCATCTACCAGTAAAGGTATGAAAAGAAGCTGCATTGTGTGTGACTGAATTCTTAACTACACCCTGCATCATCACCATACACTTCCAGGGACCCGTCTCACCTGTGGGAGACTTACCACCCAGCTGCCCCATAACATCCCCTGTGAAGATCCTTATAGCAGCGCTGGTCCAATTGATCAGATACCACAGGTGGCGTCACGAACTACCTATCCTAATAATCCCCTGTATATATCCCCCATCGCATGACTGCCAGGGCCACGGACCGAGTCCCGCTGCCAGTGACAACTCCCATAGAAATCAATGGGCTCGGCTCCGAGTACCCCATAGCCCTGGTATCCACAATTGTGGTGCGACAGTCTCCCATTCAGTTCCGACCACAGCAGATGCATCGCTCTCGGAGTCTTGCTCAGACTGGGGCTGTGCGTATTGTTACTGCTGCCTCTCCAAGTTCAGCTATGGTAACTAGCAATAGACAGGATTCACTCTACTGAGCATGCTCGTGAGGTGACCTCTCGTTGGTGGTCGGCTGCAGCTGTTCAGGTCTTGTGCTGGCTCCGGATTGGCCAGCAAGCAAGGTCCTGTCTGACTGGATTTAGGCGCAGTCTATAAAAGGATCTTTGGGGCGTCCGTCGGTGCGCTAAGATCATTTTTCTTGGTGTCAGTGGATACGCTACCACTCTGTGTGCATGTGTGTTTGGGCCGAGATTCTGCCGCTCTGTCGGCGTGTGTGAACGTCCAGTTTTCTTTAGAGAGGCAGGTTGACCTAGCGCCTGTCACATGTGCTGCTTGGCACGGGATGTTTACAGGGCACAGTCAAACCACGTGCTTTGGAACACACCTTTTGCTACCGCTTTGCGGTCAGCTGAGCTTGTAGCACTTCATTTTGCACCACGCTGTAGTGCTAACGTAGTTAGTTTATTTTTGTTGCCACTCGGCGGTTTGCTGAGTTGGTACTCCTCGGCCGGTCCTCACCTCTCTGAGAAGCTATCATAGTAAGGTGACCCGTGCTCACTCAACACGGGGTGATGTTTAACCCCGTGTGTTCTAGGTGATCACTTACCGCTCTCCTCTGCCATTATTCACTAGCAGCAGGTTTTCATCACTGCACTAAATTAAGTCATTAATACAGTGCAATCCGCCAACCCTAACAGGAATAGAAGGAGTTAAAAAGGGGGCCGGTCTAATCGGCATATAGGTGTGACACGAGTCACTATAGTAAATATTAGTCCCAGAAGTGGAGAAAAAAAAAATACAATGACTAGTGATGAGCGAAAGTGCTCGCCACTGCTCGCTACTCACCCGGGTATCACTGTACTCGGTGTACTCAGCGAGAACCGAGCATTTCCGGTATTATTCGGCGGGAGCTCGGGTGTCCGCCCCGCAATTTTGCAGGGATTGTCTGCTACGCACTGTAATGCCACAGCCATCCTTGTTGTGGTATTACAGTGGTTGGCTGGCCGCACAGCGTCATCAGGTCTCTAAGAGACCGGACGCCGACCTGCTCGACGCATCCAGCTCCGCATTCAGACAGTGTAGGGAGAGTTGCTGCTGAGATAGGGAGAGATTTTTGCTTTTAGTAGTTAGTGTGCGTCTACCATTGTTCAGTCCACAAATCCAGTGAAACCAACAGTCCTTTTAAGGGCTAATTATGGGTTATATAGATTGCAGTGCTAGGTAGGCAGGGGAGTCTGTGTGCGCATATCCACATCAGTGCAAGGCATGCAGGCACTGTAGGTGAGTGTATAGATCTGACTGCATACTTCAAAAGGGTCAATTACTGTCTGATGCTGCCTATTATATATATACCTAGGAAAAAATGGACCACAGTTTGTTGTAAAAAATTTCGTATTAGCCCTTAGAAAGAATAAAAACTTGGGGCTAAAACAACATTTTAGTAGTAAAAATGTAATTCATTCTTTCTTCACCGCTCAGTGGTATAAAATTCTGTGAGGCACATATGGTGTTAATGTGTCGACCCGCCACCACAATTGTGGGTTACCAGGGCAATGGGGTACTCAGAGCCGAGCCCATGGAAGTCTATGGGGATTTTGTCACAGGTAGCTGTGGCTCGGTCTGTGGCCCTGGCGGTCTGGCGTATGTTGGGGAATATTTACAGGGGATAGATTTATATACAGTTCGTGACGCCACCTGTAGTCTTCTGGTAATTTATACCAGTGCTGCTGTAGATCTCTGAGGGGATGGTGATGCAGCTAGATGTCGGGTCCCCTACAGGTGGGACTGGTCCCTCAGATCGGGAGTTAGGTAGGGATTGTGCAGGCATGCAATAATAACTCAGTCTCACACGGTCAGCGTCTTTCCATACCTTTACTTGTAAGATGTTCAAGCAGGTCCCAGGGAGGCTGATGGGGTTGGTGGAGGATGAGCTTTGAGGCAACAGCTAAGCAAGTTAGGGGCCTCCTTTACTTTCAACACAATGATGAGTACAACCAGCTTGCAGCGTAGTTCTCTCAATAACTCCAGCTAATCTATAGCTGTACTTCCCAGTCAGGTTTGTGGTAGAGCCTTTCTGTGAGGGAGCTGAATTCTTATTTTGTCCTGCAGAGACTCAAAGTCTTCACTTCCCCTGACCCCAGTTACGTACTGACTATAAGGGGCTTGTTTGCCGCGACCTAGGGTCCGGTAAATCTCTGGTTTTCTCTTCACTATGCTTGTAGCTAATAGTGATCCTTCGGTCCCCAGTGACCGGTAGCAATGTGCAGGACTTTTCCAAGCCAAACGCACTTTTCCAATAATCTTCCTTCCACTTTGCCCTTCGATTTGCTCAACTCTTAATAGATAGTTCAGTCTTTCTTCCAGTGGGGCACAGCTCTGACTAGACTAAGGTGAATTAGACCACCTGTACCAGCCTCCACGTTCTGAACTGATGACAGGCTCAAACTGGACACGTCTACTCTGTCCAAGGACAGGAAACTGACTGACTAGAATCACTCCCTTCCACACCCCTGCTGGGTGTGTCAGAAGTGTACATGATGTCATGAAGAGACCTTAACTGTTACCTCTCCACTCATCCTCCTGGTATTGTGTACCAGGGCTACACATTCCCCCATGGTAAACGACAGCACTCCCGGGCTGTAAAATACAAAAGAGACATTTTTTGCTTATGCATGAAAACATTAACAATAACAGTAATGCGTCCCATCCGGGAGGTGAGGATATCTTGAACGTTGCAAACATTATAGAAAAAATACAAGTATTAAATAGCATTCAATAAATATACAGTATACTTGTGAAGGACCCGCACCAAACCTTCAACGTGGGTCCTGGGTGGGCTGCAGGACATCCAAACGCAGACCTCACTCAGTGCCACACCACACGGGTTTTTGGTTCAGAGGTAAGTCAAGGTTTCATGTGAAACCATTAAAAAGGCACTTTAGTGCAACTATTTACAGGATACAGTTTTTGGGCTGGCTCAGTCCTCAGCCTCTGAGTCCATTGTTAAACGAAGACATAATAGGGAAAACACATTTATATATACAGACTTTTACAATGTTCACATAAATTCGTTATAACTACTGCTGATATCTAATGGGTAATTTCCCTTTTGTGATTCTCTCTGATCTACGTGGTGTAGTCTCAGGTATATCAAGTTGCGATCTGTCTGCACTGCGTAACGGCAAACTATAGAACTGCCTTAATCTTTCTATGGATCTGGCAAGCGTACTGATGGCTGGGCGGTGTGAGTCAGCTTCACCAGGGGATCCCATAGTATGGGGCGCTGCTTCTGATGATCCATCTTGAGGTTCCACAGGTTGAGGTGTTGCTGGGATGGGTAACTCCTGAGCGGGCTCAACTGGCACCACAGGCACAACTGGAGGTAAAACTTCCTCTTGTGGCTGATAAAACTGCAACACTGGAATTATCACAGCATCTCCCAGTCTAGGCCAATCCGCAGGAAAATCTCCCAGATCGGTGTGTATGACCTCTTCCTTTCTTTCTCCTTGATTGAGGACAGGGTTCTTTTCACAACGCTTTAAGTGTTCTGGACACAACTTCAAATGATCTCTGGACACAGTGGTTGTTGTTCTTCCTCCGTCCTTACTGACGACACAAACTTTTCTGTTGTCATATTTAGAATCTTGTATGACGTAGGGTTCTTGCTCCCACTGATTATCCAATTTGTGCATCTTCCTTTTTCTTTTTAATACTACCTCTCCAGGCATCAAGGCTTGGCAGGAGCATTTCGGTTGTAAACATCTTCCTGTTTCTCCCGTGCCTTATTGAGACTTTCCTCCACACAGATTTGTACTCTTCTGTATTGCTCTTGCCGATTGACGTCCCAGTTTTCAACGGCGTCGTCTGCCTCCGGTTCTACCACTCCAAGTTCTAAATCCATTGGTAGTTTTCCGGGCCTTGCTCGCATAAGATAAGCTGGAGTGCAGTTAGTTGAGCTTACAGGTATATGATTATACAAATCAACCAAATCAGGTAGTAAATCCGGCCATCGATTCCTGTCTTCCAACGGTATGGATCTCAACAAGTCAAGGACAATATGGTTCATCTTTTCACAGAGACCGTTGGTTTGAGGGTGGTATGGTGTCGTTCTAATTTTCTTGCACCCGTACATATGACAGAATTCCTTGAATAAATCGGCTTCAAAAGCAGGTCCCTGATCGGTTAAGACTTGCTCGGGATACCCATGCGGTCTGCAGAAGCTTGCTTGAAAGGTCTTCGCGGCCGTCACTGCGGTCTGGTCCTTCACTGGAACAACTACCAGAAATCGGGAGTAATGGTCCACCATGGTCAAGGCGTATGAGTATCCAGATCTACTTGGCGACAATTTGACGTGGTCCAGGGCCACAATCTCCAGGGACGAGTCGTCCGGATAGGTTGCAGGGGGGCCTTCTGACTTCCGTAGTCCTTTCTTCTGAGACCACAGGGTCCACAGTTCCGACACCACCTTTCGATGGAGCTGCGCATCCCTACCCAGTAGAACCGGCATCTCAACAGGGTCTCCAGCTTTCTCCAGCCAAAGTGTCCTGCTTGATCGTGGTATGCTTCCAACACCATTGGGACGTCTGCCTTGGGGACCACGATTTGCCAGACCATCTCATGGGTTCTGGGGTTGACGTATCTCCTGCACAACTTCTCACGGTATAGGAACAACCTGCTTTTCTCGTTCCACAGGAGCTTGGCTGACATAGGTGCATCCTTTTCCAAGGAGGAACCTTCCTGTTTTAACAACTCCTTGATGCGGCTGACCACTGGATCACTGTCCTGAGTCTCTTTCCAGCTGTGATGGGTAAAGGATTTAATGTTGCACCATACTGCTTTCTGTGGACTCGATGCTCGTGGACTACCCCATTTCGATGGAACGCGGGTAGCTCAATTTCTTCCAGGTCGTCCGATTCTTCTTCCGTATCAGAGTCATGCGGCATTCGGGACAACGCATCAGCATTAGCATTCTTTCGACCTGCCCGGTACTTGATAGTAAACTGGTAATTGGACAACCGGGCCATCCATCGCTGCTCCATGGCACCCAGCTTGGCGGTTTCCAGGTGCGTTAACGGGTTGTTGTCTGTGTACGCCGTGAACTTATTGGAGGCCAGATAGTGCTTAAATCTTTCAGTAATGGCCCAGACCAGCGCCAGAAACTCCAGCTTGAAGCTGCTATAATTTTCCGGATTCCTCTCCGTTGGCCTGAGTTTTCTGCTAGCATAAGCGATGACTTTTTCTTGGCCATTCTGCTTCTGACTGAGAACTGCTCCCAGCCCTTCATTACTGGCGTCGGTGTACAACAGGAACGGTTGGCTGTAATCAGGATAGGTTAAGATCTCATCACCTGTCAGGATCTCTTTCATCTTTTGGAATGCTTCAGCCTGTTCTTTACCCCAATTAAAGGGAGGGTTTCTGCTCTTTAAAGATTGTCCTACCAGGAGGTCCTGTAAAGGAGCTGCCTTCTTCGTGTAATCTTTCACGAATCTCCTGTAGTAACCCGTTAGTCCCAGGAACTGTCGCACTTCCTTAAGGTTCTTCGGCTCCGGCCACTTCTGGATGGCAGTGACTTTCTCTGGGTCCGGCGCTACTCCTTCCGAACTGACGATGTGCCCCAAGTATTGTACCTTCTGCTTGAGTAGATGGCATTTTGAGGGTTTTAATTTCATCCCGTACCTGGACAGGGACTCGAATACTTCTGCCAGGTGCTTCAGATGGTCCTCATATGTCTTGGAATACACGATAACGTCGTCTAGGTATAGCAGCACGGTTTCAAAATTGAGATGTCCCAGACAGTTTTCCATCACTCTCTGAAATGTTCCTGGGGCACTGCTGAGCCCAAACGGCATTCTGTCGAACTCACAGAGCCCCATTGGGGTGGTGAAAGCCGTTTTCTCACGATCCTCCTCAGCCACAGCCACTTGCCAGTAACCACTAGTCAGATCAAGGGTAGAAAAGTAGTTAGCCGTTTTCAGAGCAGCTAATGATTCCTCTATACGTGGTAACGGGTATGCATCCTTGTGTGTTATGCGGTTCACCTGCCTGTAATCCACACACATTCTCATACTACCATCTTTCTTTTTAACCAGAACTAGAGGGGCTGCCCAGGGGCTACAACTATCCCTTATCACCCCAGCTTTCTTCATATCATTCAACATTTCTTTAGCCTTCTGATAATGAGCTGGAGGTATGGGCCTATACCGCTCTTTGATGGGAGGATGACTGCCTGTAGGGATGTGATGTTGTACTCCCTTAATTGTCCCAAAATCAAGGGGATTTTTGCTAAACACTTGGGCGTACTCTTGCACCACCCGTAATACCCCTTGCTTCTGGTGAGCGGGAGTGGTGTCCGTCCCAACATGGAGTTGCTGACACCATTCCGCCACCTGAGTTGCTGGGTCATTGTCCTCCGCTATTTGACAGGAGTCTAAGGACTCAGCCGGGAGAATAGAATTATTATCAACAGCATGAAGTTTAGCAATGGTTGCATAACGGGGTAAATTTACCTCATCATCTCCCCAATTGAGAAGCCGTACCGGTACTCTTCCATTCACCACTTCTACTACTCCTCTAGCAGTCATAAGTGTAGGTCTATGTTCTGAATGGTGGGGTTCTACTACAGCTTGGTAATTCTGTCCTCTCAGACCTATGGCTGCCCTGCACCAAATGATCATTTCACTCATTGGGGGTATCACAATAGGATCCGAGTCAGTGACCCGTACATTACCAATTTCGCCGTCGGTAAGCTTCGCTTGCTGCTGACACACCAGGGCCCGGATCTCTCTTTGGATTACTCCTCTCTGCCTTGGTCGGGCAATCTCAGCGAGCTGTTGGAGTAAGAACACAACTTCTCCCAAACAATTACCGATAATGTTAGTACCCAAAATGATATTTAAACCGTTCTCCTCATTTACAGTCTTTACTACCAGAAGCCCTTGGTCCTTCAACTCCTCTCTGCCCACCTTTACATCTACACATTTTGTTCCGAGTACTTCTACAGGAAGACCATTCGAAGCATACACAGTAAAGTCAAGGCTCGGAGGTTTAAGACTGTCCATTGACCAGTACTTGGTATATAGAGCATCAGGTATTAGGGTCACCTGGGACCCAGTGTCTAACAATGCTGGAACAGCAATACCATCTAGAATAATAGACAGGTAGGGTCGCCCGCCCACATACCTGCGGTTCCAGTCTAGGGGGCCTGACGGGTATTCTCCTGGGTGTTGGCCCTTGGACCCAGGTTCTGCCCGTTTAAAGGACACTGTGTAGACAGATGACCTTTCCGGTTGCAGCGGTAACAGATGATCTCTCGACGAGAAGGGTGTTGATCAGAGGTTGCTCCTGGGGGTGGCGTTGTCCTCCTCCGGGGGGGCGACGTCTTCTTTCTTCTCCGGTGCATCCACGGAACGTCCTCTGGGCAGTCAGCTAACAAGATCTTCCCTTCCTCTTCTTTCCGCAGCTGTAGGGCACTCATTACAGCAGCCAGATTTTTAGTCAGCTGGCGCACCTCTGAGCGCAGACAGTCCAATTCACTAGGAGGTGTCACCTGCGTTTTGGTTTCTGCCACTAGCGGGGAACAGGGGGTTACTGCCGGTTCCAGAGTGACTTCACCCTGATGATGTTGGGTGGCCACCTCAGGTTTGCCCAGGGGCCGCAGCCCTTTTATTGCCATGTCTTTTAGGGCATCAAAGGTAGCATCCGGATGATCTAAGGACCACCAATTTACAGTTCTGCGTTCCTCTGGGGATCTCAATCCCTGTATAAATTGTTCTTTCAGCATTCTATTCTCGTCGATAGCATTTAAATTGTTAATTTGCTTGAGGGCTCTCAGGGCTCCCTGTAGTCGGCAAGCATAGTCCCGAATGCTGTCACCTGGCTGTTGTGAACAGTGATAGAAGGCCAACCGGAGATCCGTTTCTGTGCGGTCTTCAAATATGGCATGTAGCTTAAGGAAGATCGCAGGTACCGACTCCTGATCAACGGTATCCCAAGTCTCCACTTCCCTCTCAGCAGCGCCAGTTAGCTGCCCTATTAGCACAGCAGCTTTTTGTCTCTCAGGCATGGAGTACATTTCTAGGATGCTGCATAACTTCCGCTTGAAGCCTGCTAATGTGCCTGGCTCACCGCTGTATTGGGGAAGCCATTTCGCCCCAGGCATATATGGGAGCGTTAGTGGCATGATCGGGACTACCGGACTGGGTGCAGGGCCTGCGCCCCCATCTGGCGCTACAATACCAGACGGTGCGGGATTGGGGACTCCGGCCGGGGCCGCACTGTCAGCCGGTTGTTGTGACATCTTAGCGCCCCCTTGGTTAAACGGAGCCTACCGGTTTCAGATGCTGCTACTTCACAGGCACCGCAGTGGGAACAGGACCTTCGTCGCAGGCGCTCTGATGTCAGAGCGTTCACTTCCTGTCGCAGGACCTGCAGCTCTATTTTGCGATGCAATTTGCGATGCGGATTGCAATGCAGATTGTGATGCAGTTTGCTATGCGGATTGTGATGCAGATTGCTATGCAGTTTGCGATGCGGTTTGCGATGCAGATTGCGATGCGGTTTGCTATGCGGTTTGCGATGCGGTTTGCTATGCAGTTCGCGATGCGGTTTATAAAACAGATTGCTATGCAGTTTGCGATGCGGTTTGCGACGCAGATTGCTATGCAGTTTGGGGTGCAGGTTGGGGGCGTGTCCAAGACTTTGCGCGCTTTTTCAGGTCCGCCCACCTTCTTCTCCAGCGCCTGAGGGCGCGAATATGGCGGCAAAATGGCGGATTTTAGCGCCAAACAATAGCAACAGTCTTTTTCATCAAAACACTCCACAGGCACACAGGGCTCGCAATGCTGCAAGTTTCGGATCCTGTTCGTGACGCCAAAGTTTTTTGTGTCGACCCGCCACCACAATTGTGGGTTACCAGGGCAATGGGGTACTCAGAGCCGAGCCCATGGAAGTCTATGGGGATTTTGTCACAGGTAGCTGTGGCTCGGTCTGTGGCCCTGGCGGTCTGGCGTATGTTGGGGGAATATTTACAGGGGATAGATTTATATACAGTTCGTGACGCCACCTGTAGTCTTCTGGTAATTTATACCAGTGCTGCTGTAGATCTCTGAGGGGATGGTGAGGCAGCTAGATGTCGGGTCCCCTACAGGTGGGACTGGTCCCTCAGATCGGGAGTTAGGTAGGGATTGTGCAGGCATGCAATAATAACTCAGTCTCACACGGTCAGCGTCTTTCCATACCTTTACTTGTAAGATGTTCAAGCAGGTCCCAGGGAGGCTGATGGGGTTGGTGGAGGATGAGCTTTGAGGCAACAGCTAAGCAAGTTAGGGGCCTCCTTTACTTTCAACACAATGATGAGTACAACCAGCTTGCAGCGTAGTTCTCTCAATAACTCCAGCTAATCTATAGCTGTACTTCCCAGTCAGGTTTGTGGTAGAGCCTTTCTGTGAGGGAGCTGAATTCTTATTTTGTCCTGCAGAGACTCAAAGTCTTCACTTCCCTGACCCCAGTTACGTACTGACTATAAGGGGCTTGTTTGCCGCGACCTAGGGTCCGGTAAATCTCTGGTTTTCTCTTCACTATGCTTGTAGCTAATAGTGATCCTTCGGTCCCCAGTGACCGGTAGCAATGTGCAGGACTTTTCCAAGCCAAACGCACTTTTCCAATAATCTTCCTTCCACTTTGCCCTTCGATTTGCTCGACTCTTAATAGATAGTTCAGTCTTTCTTCCAGTGGGGCACAGCTCTGACTAGACTAAGGTGAATTAGACCACCTGTACCAGCCTCCACGTTCTGAACTGATGACAGGCTCAAACTGGACACGTCTACTCTGTCCAAGGACAGGAAACTGACTGACTAGAATCACTCCCTTCCACACCCCTGCTGGGTGTGTCAGAAGTGTACATGATGTCATGAAGAGACCTTAACTGTTACCTCTCCACTCATCCTCCTGGTATTGTGTACCAGGGCTACACATTAATATGATCACTGCACCCCTAGATGAATTCATTGGAGAGTGTAGTTTGTAAAATGAGTTCACTAATAAGGAATTCTGTTGTTCTGGCACCTCAGGGGCTCTGCCAATGTGACATGGCACCCTCAAACCATTCCAGCAAAATCTGAACTCCAATACGGCGCCTCTACCCTTCTGAGCTTTGAACTGTGCCTCAGAAGTAGTATTCCCCTACATATGGGGAATCGGCATACTCAAGAGAAATTGCACCACGGCTTTTGGGGTCCAATTTCTCCTGCTTCCCTTGGTAAAATAAAAAATTGGGGGCGAAAGGTTATTTTTGTGGAAAAAAAATATGATTTTTTATTTTCACGGCTCTACGTTATAAACTTCTGTGACGCACCTGAGGATTCAAATTGCTCACCACACATCTAGATAAGTTCCTTGGGGATCTAGTTTCCAAAATGGTGTCACTTGTGTGGAGTTTCTACTGTTTAGGCACATTAGGGGCTCTCCAAATGCGACATAGTGTCCGATCTTAATTCCATCCAATTTTGTGTTGAAAAAGTAAAACAGCGCTCCTTCCCTCCCGAGCTCTGCCATGTGCCCAATCAATGGTTTACTCCAACATATGGGGTATCAGCATATTCAGGACAAATTGCACAATAACTTTTGGAGTCCAATTTCTCCTGTTACCCTTGGTAAAATAAAAAATTGGGGGTGAAAAGAACATTTTGTGGAGAAAATATGATATTTTATTATTACGACTCTACGTTATAAACTTCTGTGAAGCACTTGGGATTTCAAAGTGCTCACCACACATCTAGATAAGTTCCTTGGGAGTCTAGTTTCTAAAATGGTGTCAGTTGTGAGGGGTTTCCACTGTTTAGGCACATCAGGGGCTCTCCAAACGTGTTGTAAGGTTCTGTGTATCTGTTTCTGAAACTCAGTTTGTTCGTCGGCCATTTTGCTTTCTGTTTTGCTGCAGCTATCTTGCCCTCAGTCAAAATGGAGTTTTCCAGCTTGCATGTTCCCGCCCTGATTCTCTCCGTTTGCTTCTTAAACAGCCACAGCTGAGCAATCAGTGCTTCAGAATCTAGCCTGCAGTGAACCTGTGTTCTGACTCCTGAAGCCTTGGACCTTGTACTCCAGCCATTCCTACTGAGGAACTCTGAAGCACTTGTGGACTCTGAACTCTGCTCTTGAGAGCCTCACGTTTGCATGGACTTGCGGTAACAGAGAAGAAGATCTGAATCTGTTGTGGAGAGTTATTGCTGAGCTTAGATTACTCTGGCCTGCTGTGTCTCCTGCTTCTGTGTTTGCAACCTGTGTGTTTATTTTTGCCAATTTGTATGAAGCAATACAAGACTTTCTTTATCAACCTGTGTCTCAAGTATTTTCATCGCACCCAAGCACAAGACGCTATATGAACTGTACCACATACATTACAAGATTCTGAAGCCAAACGTTAGTGTCTGCTGGGTCTGGAAAGGCTTGTCTGCTGTACTGTGGATATCGGATGTCCGGTTGTACTTTCTGTGATGACAGTGGTTGTGACTTCTCACAACCATTCCAGGTGAGCAATTCCCTTAAGTTTTTTTTTTCTGCAGTGTTATCACAGGTAAACACTATTGTTTTTTTTTTTTTTTTCTCTTCTCTTTTTGTCTGCTGAAACTCTGGATATCAGATGTCTGGTTGAAAGCTTTCTGTGATGATAGTGGTTGTGACTTCTCACAACCATTCCAGGTGAGCAGTTCCCTTAAAGTTTTTTCTTTCTTCAGTGTTGCCACAGGTGAACACTATTGTTTTTTTTCTCTCCTCTTCTTCCAGTATCCTGTCTTAAAAGATCTGGAAAATGGAGGCCCGCATAAAGGAACTTTGTGGATGACTGATAATATCCTTGCAGATTTGCAGAATATAAAGACCCGTTTTACAAATCTTCAGGACCTAAATAATCACAATTTGCAAGTGGTTGGACAGACTACCCAGGATTTGCGAGCCAGGATTGAGGTTCTGGAGGGGCGAGTCCAGGCTCCTGCCGTGGCCCCGAGTTCTGGGATTCCCAAGTTGCCCCCTTTTCGTTTTGGTGGTGAACGTGAAAAATTCAGGGATTTGTTAATCAATGTAATCTTTTTTTTTCTGCACATGCTTCACAATTTCCTACTGAACGATCTAAGGTGCTTACTATAATTATGTTGCTTACCAACAAGGCTTTGATATGGGCAAACCCTCTGATTGAGACTGAGGATGATTGTTTGAATCACCTTGATGATTTTATTTCAGCCATGGGGCAGGTGTTTGATGACCCCAATCGAGGTGCAACAGCTGAAGCAGCCATGTTAGCTTTGCGCCAAGGTAAGCACTCGGTAGCTGAATATGCCTTGGATTTCAGGAGATGGGCCCTTGATACCACCTGGGACAATTCCGCCAAAAAATCTATTTTTCGAAAGGGTTATCCCCACTGATTAAGGATGAACTTGCTCGTGCCGACCCTCCCACTGCGTTAGGTGACTTTATTAACTACTGCATCCGTATTGATACTCGTTTAACTGAACGCAGGCAAGAGAGATGGTTCGAAAGCAATCGTACTAACCTTTTCCTACCTTCCTCTCCAGCTAAGGAACCTTTGAGTAGGATTACACGGGAACCTGAACCTGAACCCATGCAGGTAGACTCTTTACTACGACGGGTTAGTGATGCACGCAAGGAACATCGTTTTAAGGAGAATCTATGTTTTTATTGTGGTAAGTCAGGGCACTTTATTATTAACTGTCCCAGCCGTTCTCGCAAGACTACTGCAGCACTCATTCATTGTGAGTGTTGCGAGAGGGATCTGTCAGGTCCGAGCCTCAGGCTCCAGAGAGAGCTGCAGCAACAGATCTTGATTTCTCGGACTTAAACTCCGTTACCTCTGAGGACGTTGACTGTATAAATGCTGCCATCTTTCAAGTTTCCTCAGCGGTGTCCCAGCTGAGTTGTAAGAAAAACAATTCTCACTGTTTTCTTTCCATCAAACTCTGGGTTGACTCAGCCTGGGTGTCTAGCTCTGCTATGATCGACTCAGGTGCAAGTGGAAATTTTATGGATGTCTCCTTTGCTCTAAAACAGGGAATACGTTCAGTGAAGAAGGCTACTCCAGTACAGATGGAAACTGTGGATGGCTCCCTGCTGACCTCTGGACCAGTGGATCAGGAAACAGAGCCTTTAAAGGTTCTTATGGGTAAAGATCATCAAGAGAAACTGTCCTTTATGCTTATCTCTTCTCCTCACTTTCCCATTATTCTAGGGCTACCATGGCTGCAGGCTCAGAATCCTACCATTAACTGGGAGACCAAGGAATTACACTTTCCAGAGAAACAGATGAGTCCAAAAATTTCAGCTTGCTCTGTTCCTAAAGGAACCATGTCAGTCCCTGAACTACCAGCTGTATACCAGGACTATGTGGATTTATGTGACAAGAAGAACGCTGACCAGCTTCCTCCTCACCGTCCATATGATTGTCCAATTGAATTATTGCCTGGAGCAGAGATACCTTTTGGTAAGATCTACCCCCTGGCGGGGCCCGAGCTGAAGGCTTTAAAAGAGTACATAGACGAAAATCTAGCCAAGGGCTTCATACGCCCCTCTTCATCTCCTGCAGGGGCACCCATATTCTTTGTAAAGAAGAAAGATGGATCCCTGAGACCATGCGTAGACTATAGGGAACTCAATAAGGTTACTATTAGAAACCGTTATCCATTGCCTTTAATCCCTGAGTTATTGGAGAGAGTGCGACATGCCAAAATTTTTTCTAAACTAGATCTTCGTGGGGCCTATAACTTAGTCCGTATTAGACCTGGGGATGAATGGAAGACTGCATTCAGGTCACGCTATGGACACTTTGAATATCTGGTTATGCCTTTTGGTCTGAGTACCGCCCCAGCCACTTTCCAACACTTGGTGAATGACATCTTCGGGGATCTCCTAGATACATTCGTGGTAATTTATTTGGATGATATTTTAATTTTTTCTAACTCCACAGAGGAACATCATGGACATGTGAGAATGGTCTTGGAACGTCTAAGACAAAATCATCTTTACATCAAGCTTGAAAAGTGTGAATTCCATAAGACCGAAATTCAATTTCTGGGGTATGTACTGTCTACACAAGGAATTAGTATGGATGGAAGTAAAACCCAAGCCATCAATGATTGGCCAAGTCCTAGAAATGTGAAGGAGGTACAGCGCTTCATCGGGTTTGCAAACTTCTATAGACGTTTCATTAGAAATTTCTCTGAGGTAGTGTCACCTATCACCCAACTTACCCGGAAAGAGTCTAAGTTCTCCTGGACTCCCCAAGCCCAGGAAGCATTTTCCCGTCTAAAAGATAAATTTACCACTGCACCTATCCTAGTACATCCCAACCCAGAGCTTGCCTTCATAATAGAGGTGGATGCTTCAGACTGTGCCGTGGGAGCTATACTCTCTCAGAGAACAGGTGAGAAGAATGTCTTGCATCCCTGTGCCTTCTTTTCCCAGCAGTTGTCTTCGGCTGAGAAGAACTACAATGTGGGCAATAGAGAGTTGTTGGCCATTATTGCCGCCTTCAAAGAATGGAGACACCTTCTTCAAGGAGCTGCACAGCAAATAGTCGTTCTGACAGACCATCGTAATCTTGAGTTTATCAGGTCGGCTAAGTGCCTGACTCCTCGCCAGGCTCGCTGGAATCTTTTCTTAAACCAATTTAATTTTATTATTTCTTATAGACCAGGATCGCGCAATGGAAAGGCTGATGCACTCTCTAGGATTTACTCAGCAGAGACACGTCCAATTACTCCTCCTAAGACTATTCTTCCTGACTCTAGATTCCTAGGAGTGATTCATCATCAAGACCTAATTAAAGACATCAAGGAAGCATACCATGCGGATTCTTTTTTGGCTCAACCCCAAGGGACGTAAGTCTTGTCTTTAAGAATGGTGTGTGGATTCTGGGACAACGTCTGTATATACCTGAAACAGTCAGATTGAGAGTATTGCAACTCATTCACGATTCCAAAATAGCCGGGCATAGAGGAATTCTAAAGACACAGGAATTTCTTTCTCGTTTCTTTTGGTGGCCCACTTGTAGGAAGGATGTTTTGGACTATGTCACTTCGTGTGAGGTTTGTGCAAGATGCAAAACACCTCGCTCTTCACCAACTGGTCTGTTACAGCCTCTTCCCACCCCGTCCCGCCCGTGGGGATCCATTTCTATGGACTTCATTGTGGAATTACCAACCTCTCAAGGGAAGAACACTATTCTAGTGGTGGTTGACCGTTTAACAAAGGCAGCTCATTTTATCCCTTGTGTCGGCTTACCCACTGCAAAACAGACATCAGATTTGATGATTAAAGATGTGTTTCGTTTACATGGAGTACCGGATGAGGTTATTTCGGATCGAGGGGTGCAATTCACTTCTAGGTTTTGGCAAAATTTCTGTGCAGCATTGGACATTAAAGTAAACCTTTCTTCTGCTTTTCATCCCCAGACTAATGGACAAACCGAACGAACCAATCAAACCCTGGAGCAGTATCTCCGCTGCTTTATCTGCCACCTACAGGATGATTGGGTGGATCTACTTCCATTGGCTGAGTTCTCTTACAACAACTCTCAGAGTGCCTCCACTAAACAGTCTCCTTTTTACTCTAATCTAGGTTATCATCCTAACATTCTACCACGATTTCCCATAGAGACGCCTTTGCCAGCAGTGGCTGAAAGAGTCACGACTTTACAGAAGAATATGGATCTTCTAAAGGAGAATCTGGAATCGGCTCAGGAAAGGTACAAGAAGGCAGCAGATAAATTTCGTAAACCTGCACCAGCTTTTAAGGTAGGAGACCTGGTCTGGCTGTCAACCAGAAATCTTAAGTTAAGGATTCCATCGTCTAAGTTGGGACATAAGTACATTGGACCCTATAAAATCAGTAAGATTATAAGTGCCGTTGCTTGTCGTCTTCAATTGCCCAGAACTATGAGAATCCACCCTGTCTTTCATGTATCCCTACTAAAGGCTGCGACACCCAATACGTTTCCTGGACGTTCTTCTCCTTGCCCTGACCCAGTGCTAGTCGATGGTCAGGAAGAATTTGTGGTGGAAAGGATTTTAGATTCCAGGTTGTATAGAAATCAGTTACAATATCTGATTAAATGGCAGGGCTACCCAGTGGAGGACAACTCATGGGAGCCAGTCAATAACGTTAATGCTCCTCGCTTGCTCCGTCAGTTTCATCAGAGGTACCCACACAAGCCTGGTCTGAGGTCATCCGGAGGTTGTCCCTAAGGGGGAGTAATGTAAGGTTCTGTGTATCTGTTTCTGAAACTCAGTTTGTTCGTCGGCCATTTTGCTTTCTGTTTTGCTGCAGCTATCTTGCCCTCAGTCAAAATGGAGTTTTCCAGCTTGCATGTTCCCGCCCTGATTCTCTTCGTTTGCTTCTTAAACAGCCACAGCTGAGCAATCAGTGCTTCAGAATCTAGCCTGCAGTGAACCTGTGTTCTGACTCCTGAAGCCTTGGACCTTGTACTCCAGCCATTCCTACTGAGGAACTCTGAAGCACTTGTGGACTCTGAACTCTGCTCTTGAGAGCCTCACGTTTGCATGGACTTGCGGTAACAGAGAAGAAGATCTGAATCTGTTGTGGAGAGTTATTGCTGAGCTTAGATTACTCTGGCCTGCTGTGTCTCCTGCTTCTGTGTTTGCAACCTGTGTGTTTATTTTTGCCAATTTGTATGAAGCAATACAAGACTTTCTTTATCAACCTGTGTCTCAAGTATTTTCATCGCACCCAAGCACAAGACGCTATATGAACTGTACCACATACATTACACGTGTTGTCCGATCTTAATTCCAGCCAAATTTGCATTGAATAAGTCAAACGGTGCTCCTTCCCTTCCGAGCTCTGCTATGCGCCCAAGCAGTTGTTCCCCCCACATATGGGGTATCAGCATACTCAGGACAAATTGCACAACAAATTTTGGGGTTCAGTTTCTTCTATTACCCTTGATAAAATAAAAAATTGGGGGCGAAAAGATCATCTTTGTGGAAAAAAATATGATTTTTTATTTTATGGCTCTAAGTTATAAAATTCTGTGAAGCACTTGGGGGTTCAAAGTGCTCACCACACATCTAGATAAGTTTCCTTGGGTGTTTAGTTTCCAAAATGGTGTCACTTGTGTGGGGTTTCTACTGTTTAGGCACATAAGGGGCTCTCCAAACGTGACATAGCATTCGATCTCAATTCCAGCCAATTTTGCGTTGAAAAAGTCAAACGGCGCTCCTTTCCTTCCGAGCCCTGCCATGCCTCCAAACAGTGATTTACCTGCACATATGGGGCATCAGCGTTCTTAGGAGAAATTGCACAATAACTTTTGGGGTCCAATTTCTCCAGTTACCCTTGGTAAAATAAAAAAATTTGGATCTGAAATAAATTTTTTGTGAAAAAAAGTTATATGTTCATTTTTTAAATTCCTGTGAAGCACCTGAAAGTTTAATAAATGTCTTGAATATGGTTTTGAGCACCTTGAGGGGTGCAGTTTTAAGAATGGTGTCAATTTTGGGTATTTTCTATCATATAGACCCCTCAAAGTGACTTCAAATATGATGTGGTACCTACAAAAATATTTAACCCTTATTTAAAAATTAAAATGAAGGATACTAGGAAACTGAAATTGATACAAAGGGACTTAAAGGGGAAAATTAAGAATGCCCGTGAGGCGTTCCGAATTAAATTAGAAAATAAATTGTCACAGAACAATTCCATGGAGGTGTGGTCGGGCATGAAACAGCTAACTGGGTTTAAGGCAAAGTCGGAGCATGGGGAAGTGGATCTGCCCTGGGCTAATGAAATTGTGATGATACTGAAGCTTCATTTCTGGTGCTGTTTCCAGAACTCTCCCCCATAGTACTACAACCCCCCACCGTTTGCAAGCACAGGGCAAACTACCCCTCCCTCCTTTTCTCTGCAGCTCACGCTTCCCTCCCCCCCTGTCAGCCTGCACTCAGGCAGTGTAATGTGAGCTGCCAGTGCTGGAAGTTTTCCCGCTTCACCGCAGGGGTCCTGCATTGTCCGAACACGTGCTTTCTTCCTATAGCAGCCATGTTGGAGTATTCATTCTTTTTTGGTTAATAACACGGTGGGAGCATTCGCTAGAAACACGAACGTCACTGTGTTGAACCATGCGCCGATGGGCATCGTTCCCGTGGTACCGGTGAACCCGTAACTCCAACAGAGCCCGAGAAATGGAATTCTCGGGTGCCCCATGAGCTATGTCACCCAAGTTTGGGTTCATTTGAACCATTATTTCAAAGCAAGATCATTGATAGGTCTGCCATTATTCTGCTAGAGTTCCCCGCTGAGTTATGAACCTTATGATATCGCAGAGCTCAAACCATAGCTTGCAGCCAGGGAGGTGGCCAGAGGACCAGCCCTTTTTGTGAGGTCAGAAGCTGACATGCATAAGTCTTACAGTGAAGTTCAGTAGGGATTCTTTTTCTGCTGGGATGTGCTGAGTAAGAGATCTCCCAATGAACTATGACGTGTGGCTCCTTCCCCCAGCCTGGCTTGCCTGTAATGATCTAACAACCATGTGAGTTATCTTTCATTCTTAATCCCATTTTATTTTATAACTGCATCTGTACATAACGATATTGTCTCAGTTTGTTACATCTTTTTATATTATATAAGCACTGCCTGTTTTTAAGGAATAAACCTATAAATTTATTAGTTTGTTTCTCCTGCTCTATAAACGAATTTTCACGTGCCTGACGTACTACGCTACTGTTTTGGGGTTGCTACGGACCCTCTTGATAAATTGTGTATTAAGTCAAACCCGTAGCTGGTGGCAGCTAAAAGAAAGGGGTGTAAAGTGTTAATCTATTGGGTGACGCTGGCAGTGACGCAGCGGGGTTTATAAGGGTACTGCCTGGCTGCAGCCAGGAGTAATTATAATTCCCTCACTGCAGCGTGCCCAATAGCCAGCACACATCCAAGTGACCCGTCTGGCGACCAATTATCCTAGGTGCAGTTCCCTGACTGACCTGAGGGTAAGGGGGGCGCCAGAGAGCTGCAAGTTCCTAAGTGGAAGTGGGATAGTTATAAATCCCTGCAGTTTACTGGGTCGGACGGCAGCAGCCGTCGTGTGTGTGCACGTTCCATCACATGTGGTGGCAGCGGTGGGATCACAAGCCGTGACCCCCGGGCTACCGTGTGGCGGACTGTGTGCCCGTTCATCACATATTGGTGGCAGCGGTGGGATCACAAGCCGTGACCCCCGGGCTACCGTGTGGCGGACCGCGGCACCGTTCATCACATATTGGTGGCAGCGGTGGGATCACAAGCCGTGACCCCCGGGCTACCGTGTGGCGGACCGCGGCACCGTTCATCACATATTGGTGGCAGAGCGGTGGGATTATAGAGCATTAGTGATCTGGTTTGAGCAATCATTCCATTCACTAAAAAACTTGCACGGTTCTTCAGGACCCTGCAACTAAAGTTTTGGAGAACAGACTCAGTGTTTATTAGTCCTGAGACAATTGTGTGTACTTGCGGTTACCCCTCCCTTCTCTTTGTTTTTCTATCCTATCTTTTATTTGGCAAACATGGCTACAATAGGAGCAAGTTGGTACAAACTGCAGAAAAGGGACACTATTGCTGGAATATGCATTTCCCGAGGCCTTGACCCCAGGGGCCAAACCAAAGCTCAACTGATCAAGGTCCTGATGCCACAGGACCACGCTGAGAGCGAGGAGGGCACAGAAGCCGGCCCAAGCCAAGGTAGGGCGGCAGCAGAGGCCCAAACCCTGCAGGCTTACAACCAGGGCGGGATGGACCCTTACCTGCAGGCGGCCCTGGAGGAACTCCCCACCGACGACCGGGGGAGCGCCTGAAGCTGATTCAGCAATACCAGCAGGAGGCCCGAGCCGAGCGCCAAGCCCAGCGAGAGGCTGAGAGAGCCGAGCGGGAGGCTGAGAGAGCCCGAGCCGAGCGGGAAGCCCAAGCGCAGAGAGCCCATGAGCTGGAGATGGTTCAGCGAGGGGCAATGCCCTCCACAGCTCAGAGCAGTGTGCCCAGCAGCACTCAGAGTCCCAAGCCCCGGCCGGAGCACTTTCCCGTGCTGGAAAGGGACGGAGACTTGGACACTTTTCTGCGGGCCTTTGAGAAAGTCTGCAGACAGTACCGGCTGCCTGCCGACCAATGGGCCAGGTACTTGACCCCCGGGCTAAAGGGCAAAGCTTTGGAGGCGTTCGCTTCCCTCGCGCCAGATCAAGACAGTGACTATGAGGCCATCAAGCAGGCCCTGATCGCCAAGTACCAGCTAACCCCTGAGGTATACCGAAAGAAGTTCCGGAACCTCCAACGTGGCCCACATGACAGCTATAGCGATGTGGTGCAAGGACTCAGGAACCCACTTTGACCAGTGGATCCAGGGACTGTCAGTTGACACCTATGAGGAGCTGAAAGACCTGATGATCAAAGACCAGTTCCTGCATCTGTGCCCAGCTGAGGTCCGACAGTTCATCCTGGACCGAGAACCAGAGGACGCGGTCACAACAGCCCGGATCGCCGACAGCTATGAGGCCAACCGGACACCCGAGGTGCGGAAGCCCGTCACCACCCGCTGGGGAGGGGGTAAGCCTGCAACCAACCCCAGTGCCCCGCCAGTCGTCCCTCTGGAGGCACTATCCCCTTTGCCAGCGCCAGGCCTACATCAGACCCCCGCCAGTGTTTCTCCTGTAAAAGGACTGGACACATCAGCGCCACCTGTCCGGAGAGGCAGAAGAACCCCCCAGCCAAGGCCTCCGGGCCCAACGCCTCTGTTCTTTTGGTGGGTGGTGTGGTGGGGAGGGTTGATGACAACGTGCAGCCCGTCCGCGTGGGGGCCCGTCTTGCTACAGGCCTCAAGGACACCGGGGCTGAACGAACCCTCATCCGACCCGAACTGGCGGCCCCTGAAGAGTTGATTCCGGGGAAAACCTTAACTGTCACAGGGATTGGGGGTGTCCACTACCCCTTGCCGATAGCCCGAGTTTTCATTGACTGGGGTACCGGAGCGGGGTGAAGGAAGTGGGGGTGTCCGAAAACCTGCCCACTGATGTTTTATTGGGGACTGATCTGGGGAGGATGGTGGCGTACTATGTCCCTGACACCCCTTCCCAATCTGATGATAAGGTTAACGGTAACCATGATGTTGATGTTGATGATGATGGGAAACTGATTGTGTTACCTGCTAATGCTTTGCGAAGTGATGATGCAACTGATAACCTTTCTTTCCCTAGGACTGATGTTGATAGTGATGTATCTGTGCCATCTGAATCTGTTAACCCTTTCTCTGAAGTGGTAGATGTGTCCACAGGTACAGGAGCGTTCAGTCCCGTCGCTCTGCGGAGTGAGACGGCTGAGGAACCCCTAGCAGGAGCAAGCGATAGTGCTCAAGGAAATGGGGAGGTGCATGGGAACCGGGAGGAAGGTGACGCCATGACACTGACCAGTGCCACCGAGGAAGGTAACTGGCCCATAAGTAGCACTGCTCCTGAAGTGTTGGGGGTGGATGGGGAGGTAGAGCCCATAGCAGCGCAGGCTGATGGGTCTATAGAAATCCCCGGGGAGACTGCATATGTAGCTGCTGTCACCCGCAGTCAGAGTGCCCGGATCGCAGGTAGTGCCCTGCCATCTGGACCCTCCTCCGCTACAGGAGAGACTGAACCAGAGGTGGACCCAGAGCCGGTCCCAGAGGGTCCCAGTGAGGAAGGAACCCTGACGTCACTTCTGGCTGCCTCCAGCCAGGAGTTCCAGGCCGCTCTGCACTCAGATGCGAGCCTGGAGAACTTGAGGCACCTCGCCGAGACGCCCACCTCCGTGACTGATAAGGAGAGGGTGTTCTGGGAACGAGGAAGGTTGTACCGGGAGACAGTACCCGGAGATTCCCAAAAGGAGTGGTTGAGGGGGAAACAGCTGGTCGTCCCGCACCAGTTCCGAGGTGAGTTGTTGAGGATTGCCCATGAGATTCCACTCGCTGGACACTTGGGGATCAGCAAAACTAAGGCACGGCTGTCTCAACACTTCTATTGGCCCAAGATGGGGACAGATGTGACTAACTACTGCCGCTCCTGTATCACCTGTCAAAGAGTGGGGAAGGCGGGGCCTGCTCTTAAGGCTCCCCTGATCCCGTTGCCAGTGATAGAGGAGCCTTTCCAGAGGATCGCGGTGGACATTGTGGGCCCGCTGGCCGTCCCCAGCAGCTCTGGAAAGCAATACATCCTTACTGTGGTAGACTACGCTACCCGGTACCCGGAGGCAGTAGCTCTGTCCTCAACTAGGGCAGATAAGGTGGCGGATGCACTGGTGACCATCTTTTCACGGGTAGGATTTCCCAGGGAGATGCTTACCGATCAAGGGACTCAATTTATGTCTCGCCTAATGAAGGCTCTCTGCAGCAAAATGCAGGTGACGCATATGGTATCGAGTGCGTATCACCCACAGACCAATGGTTTGTGTGAGCGCTTTAACGGTACCCTCAAACAGATGCTCCGCATGCTGGTTGAGACCCAGGGACGCGATTGGGAGCGGTACCTCCCACACCTGCTATTTGCCTACAGAGAAGTCCCGCAGGCCTCGACGGGGTTCTCCCCCTTCGAGCTCCTGTATGGTAGGCGAGTCCGGGGACCCCTTGGGTTGATAAGAGAATCCTGGGAAGATGAGCCAAACCCCACGGAAGTGTCCATCGTGGATTATGTCATGCGCTTCCGCGACAAGATGCAGACCTTGACGCAGTTGGTGCATGACAACATGACGCAGGCTCAGGCTGACCAGAAGCACTGGTACGACCAGAACGCCCGGGAGCGGACCAACCGGGTGGGTCAAAAGGTGTGGGTGCTGGTTCCCGTACCAAAGGATAAGCTTCAGGCAGCCTGGGAAGGCCCGTACGTCGTGCACCAACAGCTCAACCCAGCCACCTACGTGGTCACGCTTGACCACACTCGGGGTAGGCGCAAGGCCTTTCACGTCAACATGATGAAGGCCCATCACGAACGTGAAGCCTGCGTCCTACCGGTCTGCAATCTGCCCGAGGACGGGGAAGAGGATCCCCTCCTAGACATGCTAGCCCAAGCCATGGCCAATGGGTTATCACGACGTGGCAAACCCGCTGAGGTGCGCATGTCGGATTACCGAGAGGTCATGCCTCCGTAGCGCCCTCTAAAGGGGGGAGGTGTGATGATACTGAAGCTTCATTTCTGGTGCTGTTTCCAGAACTCTCCCCCATAGTACTACAACCCCCCACCGTTTGCAAGCACAGGGCAAACTACCCCTCCCTCCTTTTCTCTGCAGCTCACGCTTCCCTCCCCCCCTGTCAGCCTGCACTCAGGCAGTGTAATGTGAGCTGCCAGTGCTGGAAGTTTTCCCGCTTCACCGCAGGGGTCCTGCATTGTCCGAACACGTGCTTTCTTCCTATAGCAGCCATGTTGGAGTATTCATTCTTTTTTGGTTAATAACACGGTGGGAGCATTCGCTAGAAACACGAACGTCACTGTGTTGAACCATGCGCCGACGGGCATCGTTCCCGTGGTACCGGTGAACCCGTAACTCCAACAGAGCCCGAGAAATGGAATTCTCGGGTGCCCCATGAGCTATGTCACCCAAGTTTGGGTTCATTTGAACCATTATTTCAAAGCAAGATCATTGATAGGTCTGCCATTATTCTGCTAGAGTTCCCCGCTGAGTTATGAACCTTATGATATCGCAGAGCTCAAACCATAGCTTGCAGCCAGGGAGGTGGCCAGAGGACCAGCCCTTTTTGTGAGGTCAGAAGCTGACATGCATAAGTCTTACAGTGAAGTTCAGTAGGGATTCTTTTTCTGCTGGGATGTGCTGAGTAAGAGATCTCCCAATGAACTATGACGTGTGGCTCCTTCCCCCAGCCTGGCTTGCCTGTAATGATCTAACAACCATGTGAGTTATCTTTCATTCTTAATCCCATTTTATTTTATAACTGCATCTGTACATAACGATATTGTCTCAGTTTGTTACATCTTTTTATATTATATAAGCACTGCCTGTTTTTAAGGAATAAACCTATAAATTTATTAGTTTGTTTCTCCTGCTCTATAAACGAATTTTCACGTGCCTGACGTACTACGCTACTGTTTTGGGGTTGCTACGGACCCTCTTGATAAATTGTGTATTAAGTCAAACCCGTAGCTGGTGGCAGCTAAAAGAAAGGGGTGTAAAGTGTTAATCTATTGGGTGACGCTGGCAGTGACGCAGCGGGGTTTATAAGGGTACTGCCTGGCTGCAGCCAGGAGTAATTATAATTCCCTTATTGCAGCGTGCCCAATAGCCAGCACACATCCAAGTGACCCGTCTGGCGACCAATTATCCTAGGTGCAGTTCCCTGACTGACCTGAGGGTAAGGGGGGCGCCAGAGAGCTGCAAGTTCCTAAGTGGAAGTGGGATAGTTATAAATCCCTGCAGTTTACTGGGTCGGACGGCAGCAGCCGTCGTGTGTGTGCACGTTCCATCACATGTGGTGGCAGCGGTGGGATCACAAGCCGTGACCCCCGGGCTACCGTGTGGCGGACTGTGTGCCCGTTCATCACATATTGGTGGCAGCGGTGGGATCACAAGCCGTGACCCCCGGGCTACCGTGTGGCGGACCGCGGCACCGTTCATCACATATTGGTGGCAGCGGTGGGATCACAAGCCGTGACCCCCGGGCTACCGTGTGGCGGACCGCGGCACCGTTCATCACAGAAATGAATGAGTTTTTCAACAGATTCACCAGCACAAGCACAGTGTCATCAGAAATGGGGGATGGATCCGGGAAAAGATCTGCAGCATTGACATTGGGGGATAAGCTGCCTGCTTTCACTGTCTCCCAAAGCGACGTGAGAAGACAGTTTAGCAGACTTGTTTTGGCAAAGCAGCTGGGCCTGATGGCCTCAGCCCACGTGTCCTCAGAGCATGTGCAAACCAACTGTGTACTGTCTTCCAGCACCTGTTTAACTGGAGCCTTCAATCACAGGGGTTACCAGAACTGTGGAAGACCACCTGCCTGGTGCCGGTTCCTAAGACCACTTTTCCAACTTCCCTACAAGACTATCGTCCAGTGGCCTTATCATCGCATGCTATGAAGTCCTTGGAGAGAATAATACTCGCCTACTTGTGCCCGAGGGTGAGGGCCTACACTGACCCCCCGCAGTTTGCGTACCAGCAGAGATTGGGGGTGGATGATGTTGTAATGTCTCTGCTACATACAATGTATTCGTTCTTGGACAATGATGGCACTGCAGTGCGCGCCATGTTCTTTGACTTCTCTAGTGCTTTCAATACCCTACAGCCGCTCTTACTACGTAATAAGTTGACTGATATGGCGGTAGATGAGGGGATGGTGAACTGGATAAGTGACTACCTGACAGACAGGCCGCAGTTTGTAAGGATGGGGGAGGTGGTATCTGGCAGTGTACGGAGCAGTGTGGGAGCCCCTCAGGGTACAGTGCTGTCACCCTTCCTCTTCTCATTGTATACAGCTGACTTTCAGTATAAATCTAATTTTTGTCACCTCCAAAAATTCTCAGATGACTCCGTGATTGTAGGGGGCATTGTGGGGGCCGGGGGGAGGAGGAATATAGAAGGGTGGTTTCTGACTTTGTGGATTGGTGTCAGACTGTCTAGAACTAAATTTAAAGAAAACCAAGGAGATGGTGGTGAGTTATAGAAGGAAAAAGGAGGATTACTTACCGATCACCATTGCTGGCCAGGAGGTGGAGATGGTTGAGAGCTACAAATATTTGGGGGTTCACCTTGACAGTAAACTTGATTGGAGGTGTCATACAGAAAAGGTTTACAAGAAGGGAATGAGCAGACTGTACTTTCTGCGGAAGCTCAGGTCGTTCAATGTGTGCAGTAAAATGCTGGAGATGTTCTACCAGTCCGTTGTAGCAAGCACCATCTTTTTTGCTATCATTTGCTGGGGCAGTAGTGTGCGAGTAGCTGGTGCTAATAAGCTCAACAAACTTATCAAGAAGGCAAGTGCAGCTGTTGGCCTCCATCTTGACTCTTTTGAGGAGGTATTGGAGGATAGAATTCAGAAGAAATGTAGGGCTATAATGAACAATAATAACACCCCCTATACGAGCTGTTCTTGAAGCAGAAGAGCACATTCAGCAGCCGTCTAATCCTACTAAGGTGCAAGAAGGAGAAATTCAGGAAATCGTTTGTACCTACTGCTATGGGGATGTATAATAATTTCCTAAGGGTGGTAGAAAATAATGACTGATGGCTGGTGTACTAATGTCAATTAACATTGTCTTATATACACCTGAACTACACACTTTTATTATTTATTTATTATGTAATGTTGGTATACCTGTGCAAGATTTGTGTCCTAATATTTTATGTACTGCTGTTTGTATTGCTGCTGTAATACTATAATTTCCCCCCGGGATCAATAAAGTGTATCGTAACTTCCTAACAAAAAAATTTTGGTTCCAAAATTGTGCTGATATAAAGTGGACATGTGGGAAATGCTACTTATTAAGTATTTTGTGTGACATATCTCTGTGATTTAAGGGCAAAAAAATTCAAAGTTGGAAAATTGCGAAATTTTCAAAATTTTCATTTTTTCCACAAATAAATGCAAATCATATCAAATAAATTTTACCAATACCATGAAGTACAATATGTCACGAAAAAACAATATCAGAATCATCGGGATCCATTGAAGCTTTCCAGAGTTATTACCTCATAAAGGGATAGTGGTCAGAATTGTAAAAATTGGCCTGGTCATTAACATACAAACCACCCTCGGGGTTAAAGGGGTTAAGTACCAAATTGGCTCTGTCACTAAGGGATTAGGTGGTGAAAAAAAAATCGTAATGATGATGGCGATGGTAATGGTGATTTGAACTTTTATATTTTTTTAATATTTTTTTACATTTTTTTTTTACTTTTTGCATGTTTCAATAGCCTCAATAGGAGACTAGAAGCTGTAGTACTTAGATCGGCTCTGCTACACACAGGTGGTGATTAGATCGCCTGTATGTAGCAGAAATGTTCACTTGCTATGAGCACCGACCACCGGGTGGCGCTCATAGCAGACCTCTGGTTGTCATACTAACCCATCGGTGACCCCTCGATCACGTGACGGGGTCACCGATGGGTGGGATTTCTGGCGCGCTTCCGGAAAGTGCGAGTCAAATGCTGCTGTCAGAGATTGACAGCGGCATTTAATGGGTTAACAGCCACGGGTGGATCGCGATTCCTCCAGCGACTGTTAGAGGCAAATGTCAGCTGTTCATTACTATTACGCCCAATGTCGGAAAGGGGTTAAAATTGGCTTCATCACTAAGAAGTTAAAATACGTTGTTCACAGCAGCGATTTCTATATGGAAATGAAGCCAAGTGTTGGGTATTAAATGATCAAAAATCTAGTAATAATGCCCCGAGTTCTCCCTCCAGTAATAATGCCCCCGAGTTCTCCCTCCAGTAATAATGCCCCTGAGTTCTCCCTCCAGTAATAATGCCCCCGAGTTCTCCCTCCAGTAATAATGCCCCCGAGTTCTCCCTCCAGTAATAATGCCCCGAGTTCTCCCTCCAGTAATAATGCCCCCGAGTGCTCCCTCCAGTAATAATGCCCCTGAGTTCTCCCTCCAGTAATAATGCCCCGAGTTCTCCCTCCAGTAATAATGCCCCTGAGTTCTCCCTCCAGTAATAATGCCCCCGGTTCTCCCTCCAGTAATAATGCCCCCGAGTTCTCCCTCCAGTAATAATGCCCCTGAGTTCTCCCCCCAGTAATAATGCCCCCGAGTTCTCCCTCCAGTAATAATGCCCCGAGTTCTCCCTCCAGTAATAATGCCCCTGAGTTCTCCCTCCAGTAATAATGCCCCCGAGTTCTCCCTCCAGTAATAATGCCCCTGAGTTCTCCCTCCAGTAATAATGCCCCCGAGTGCTCCCTCCAGTAATAATGCCCCTGAGTTCTCCCTCCAGTAATAATGCCCCGAGTTTCCCTCCAGTAATAATGCCCCGAGTGCTCCCTCCAGTAATAATGCCCCTGAGTTCTCCCTTCAGTAATAATGCCCCCGAGTTCTCCCTCCAGTAATAATGCCCCCGAGTTCTCCCTCCAGTAATAATGCCCCTGAGTTCTCCCTCCAGTAATAATGCCCCCGAGTTCTCCCTCCAGTAATAATGCCCCCGAGTTCTCCCTCCAGTAATAATGCTCTCAAGTGCTCTCTCCATTAATTTTGCCCCAAGTGCTCCTTCCAGTAATAATGCCCTCGAGTGCTCTCTCCATTAATAATGCCCCTGAGTGCTCTCTCCAGTAATATTGCAGCGAGAGTACCCTTTCCAAGTATAAATGCTTCCTGAGCAACCCTAATAGTTATATTTGATTTATTTGTAATAACGCCCCGGTTCCCTGTCTATAATAATGCCCCAGAGCGACCCCTTCATGAATAATAATTCATAAGTGGCCACCCAGCACCATTGCCTCCAGAATGCTGCAGTCCCTACAAAAATTAAAGTTCATACTGAACTAATTTTCTTCCCTGATCTTCACAGCCTGGAGTCCTCTTCTGTCCTTTCAGACAGTGGGCCAATACAAGCAGTGCAATGCAGTGCCATTATTGTGCCATGTGTGCTGGGTTGCTGATATGTTTCTTTACTCCTTATTTCCATTTGTGTTCTTTCCTTTGTGGTTTTTCTGCCTTCTGCCTGAATCTACAATGTGCACTTTCAAATAGGAATAAAGAAAACCACTGGAAGAACAAGGGTGTCCAGCCAATGTATATAATATTTTATCTAAAATCTATCATCTATCTATCTCTCTAATATCTATCCATTATCTATCTATCTATCTATCTATCTATCTATCTATCTATCTATCTATCTATCTATCTATCTATCTATCTATCTATCTATCTATCTATCCCATATCTATCATCAGTGGCGTAAGTACAAAGTTATGGGCCCAGGTGCGAACTTTCAAATGGGGCCCCCCCATGCCAAAATATTTTCCACCCAAATTCACATTTTCCCTATTAATTTCGTGCACTATAGTTTTGTTGCAATGTTGTATAGTCTGACCTAATACTGCCCTGTAATCCCTGAGAAAAATTATTTTATAACTTACATGTCCCTAAGCTAGTTAGGGTGATGTCTTCGGAAGTGCAGACACTCTGTCCGTTCATGTCCTCCCTCGTTCCAATTACAAGCGCATTCCCGGCATTTGACATCTATGTGCTGTTTCTTCCCGGTATGACACTGCAGCGCGTCATTTCTGATCCTGTGCGGTGTGTGGGTGCATTGCGTGTACTGGTCGGCTCCGGAGCATGAGCACTGCACATTCTGAAGCTGGTGAGTACACCCAATACTCCCCCACAATGCACAGGACTGGAAATGACGCGGATGCGCATCATACCACGAAGAAACAGCACACAGATTTCAAATGCCGGGAGTGCGCTTGGAATTAGAGCGAGGGAGGACATGAACGCCTAGAGCTGGGCGTAGAGGTGTATCTAGGTTTTCGAGTACCCGGGGCAAGGATTCAGCCTGGCGCCCCTCCCCCAAGCACACATGCAATTTGGACACTTAGGCTGGTGTCACACTTGCGAGAAACTCGCACGAGACTCACGCGAGTTTCTCGCATCAACCACCGCCACTCGGACCGGAGCATGTGGCTGCATAGAAATACATAGAAATAATAAATTTGGTCAAAAACTTTGTGTAATTATTTCATTAAAATAATTAATTAATGAGTGTGTGTGTCTTTTTAACCCTTTACTACTATAGTATTAATAATGGATAGTCGTCTTATTGACACCTCTCCATTATTAACCCGGATTAATGTCACCTTTCAATAGCAAGGTGACAGTAAACCCTTATTAGCCCATGAGTCACTGCTAAAGGCAATGGGAATAGAGAGGCTAAGTGCCAGAAAAGGCGCATCTTATAGATGTGCTTTTTTTGGGGTGGCTGGGGCCAGATGTTTGTTGCCAGGGGGGGGGCAAAAACAATGGTTCCTCTCTAGGCTATGAATATCTGTCCTCAGTCATTGGCTTCTCACTCTCTGGCAGAGAAAATTGCGTCGGAGACAACGCAATTTTTTTCTGCGATTATAGCCTTAAATTTAACCCTAGAGTTCCAAATTTTTCCTAACTCAAACTACTAAATTGATTAAACACTGACATATATAAATCATTTTGATATGACATGGTTTACTATATGTAAACCATGTGTCATATCATGTCGGGTTCTGTAATGATTTTATTGAAGCCAGCAATTGATTTTAGCGGCTATTATGCTATGCAGAACTGTATGAATTATAAATATATATACATATCTATATACACTCTTTGACAGAAGTTATGTCGCTTATCCATGTAATGTAAATAAAATCTTATAACCTGACTTTAAATTCATCCATTGGTTGTATAAATTCTTTGGAAAGCTGAAACCCTGAAACCCTCCGAAATGTGGTTTAGGTTAAGAAAATAAATTGTCATCAATGCAGAAATATTGATCATTTAATTGACACAGAATGGTCAGATTTTGGCAAGATAAAAGTTTTGTCGCCCACAGAAAGTAATGTGATATTCAAACATATAATTAACTTAAAATACAAATATATGTTGCATAACATTGGTGAATGAAGTTGTGGTGCTATTAGAGTCATATTTAATATTTTGTGTGACTTCCATGAGCCTGAAGGACTGCATCCGTGAGGTTCTACAATGGTTCATACAATTTATTAGTGAAGTCATCAGGAATAGCAATGAATGCAGTCTTACATGCCTCCCAGAGTTCATCTAGATTCTTTGGTTTTGTCTTCCAAGCTTCCTCTTTCATCCTACCCCAAACATGCTCAATGATGTTCATGTCTGGTGACTGGGCTGGCCAGTCATTGAGCACCTTGATCTTTTTTGCCTGGAGGAACTTTGCTCTAGATATGGATGTATGAGATGGAGCACCATCCTGCTGCAGAATTTGACCCCGTTTATGATTTGGAATGTAAGAGGTAGCTAATACTTCTTGATATTTTAGGTTATTGATATTGCCTTCCAACTTGCAAATGTTTCACACACCCTATACTGAATTTAACTCCAGACCATGATCTTTCCACCACCAAATTTAACTGTTTTCTGGGTGTATTTTGGATCCATACGGGCTCCAGTAGGTCTCCTGCAGTATTTGCGGCGGCTGTGGTGTAATTCTACTGAAGATTCATCAGAGAAATCCACCTTCTGCCACTTTTCCAGCGTCCATCTGTTTAGCAAGCTGTGGGACTTTGCAAATGCCACGCGGTTTTTTATTTGCCTTTTGTTTAGTGCTGGCTTCTGGGCACTGATTAGACCATGGAGGCCATTTCGAGACAGAATCCTACAAACTGTTCTAGTTGACACAGGGACTTGCTCTGCTGCAGTGGAAGAGGGGCTTGCTTTGGATTTTCTAACCAACAAACGTTCCTCCTGAGCAGTTGTCGTGTGGGGTCTGCCAGACCTGGGCTTGTCAAACCCATCTCCAGTAGTTGCAGTTCAAGTGAAGGTCTGGGGTGCTGGGTTTCTTTTTATACACACCCACTAATTAACCGATCATTTACTGAGCACAGATGAGGATGTAAACTAGGATTGGGTGCATTATATGACCAGGCGACAAAACTTTTGTCTTGCCATAATCTGACCATTCTGTGTCCATTAAATGATCAATATTTCTGCATTGATGACAATTTATTTTCTTAACCTAAACCACATTTCGGAGGGTTTCAGCTTTCCAAAAAATAATTTATACAACCAATGGATGAATTTAATGTCAGGTTATAAGCTTTTATTTACATAACATGGATAAGCGACATAACTTCTGTCAGGGAGTGTATGTGTCTCAATGACATGTGTGTATATATATATATATATATATCTATATATATATATATATACATGAGAAAAAAAGAATTTTTTGGCATAACCAGCTCACCACTTTGAAGAAAACCAGGAATAAGTCCACCCCGTGGTTGCAGTTCGCACGGAAAACAGATTGGGAATTGGGATAAATCCTTACATGTAAAGGAAATAGTATTATTTCTCCAGCGATCAGTCCAGTGGTCGGGTAAAATATAGCTTTTATTTATCCATTAAAAAAGTTCCATGTTTCTTCAATAACAATTTTGCATGTAGTCAATCCCTTTTGGACCTACCATTGGACTGATCGCTGGAGAAACAATACTATTTCCTTTACATATATATGTATTCTATGTAAAAAACCAAAGGAAGGAAACTCGGCACATCCCCCAGTATAAAAATACAAAAAGCTTTATTCGGCTAATCAAGCCATGTTAAAATGTATAGAAACCTACAAACATTAACATGGCTTGATTAGCCGAATAAAGCTTTTTGTATTTTTATACAGGCGGGTGTGCCGAGTTTTCTTCCTTTGGTTTTTTGGATTTCGGCTGTGCTCACCAGCGAAGCGTGCACCCACCTGTTCTACATTTTGCATTTGACCCAGCCCAGTGTGGTTTCTATGTGGACGACGTTGCAAGCTCCCAGACCTCTTTCTCATGTATTCTATGTGTATTTATCTATTCTTTCGATTCTTTATTAAACATGTCAGTGTGATTTTACTGTACAGAGCACTGAATTGCCGTCTTTTTAAAAACGGATCCGTCGAAAAACGGAAGAAACGGATGAAAAAACTGATGTGAAGGATCCGTTGAAAAAATGGATCCATCATATCAGTTTTTCACAATCTGCGACAGATCCGTCGAGCCAACGGATTGTGACTGACGGCAAAAAACTGATGTGTGAAAGAGGCCTAAGATGTGAGTACAATTGATCCCTGGGAGCCGGCGCACTGCAGCTCCTCTGTGCTCGCTGTCAGTTTGACAGCCGGCACAGGGAACAGCCGACTCCCAGTCTGGGTAGCGGCAGAATGCAGCCGCCGGGGAAGACACTGCAGATCGCCGCATTAGGCGGCCTGACTGCGCTCCCCTGCCGGCTACGCCCAGGGCGGGCCCCTAATCACTTAGGGCCCCGTCACAGCGGCGACCCCTGAGACCTCGGTAGTTACGCCCCTGTCTATCATCTATCTATTATCTATCTATCATCTATCTATCCCATATCTATCATCTATCTATTATCTATCATCTATCTACCTATCTATCTATCTATCTATCTATCTATCTATCTATCTATCTATCTATCTATCTATCATCTGTCTATCTCTCTACTATCTATATATTATCCATCTATCATCTATCTATCTGTCTATCCTACTATTATCTATCTATTATCTATCTGTCTATCATCTATCTATCATCATCTATCTATCCCATATTTTTTGAAAAGCTAGCTTTAATGTTGGGTGACCTCTCTAATGTCTAAAGTGAGCATTTTTAATTTTGTATACCAGTCAATGTTTAAAACAAAGGCACACCGATGAAAGAGGAGAGGAAGCAGAACATCCTACAGTGCTAAGAATTCATTATTTTATTATGTTCAAAAAGTTTTTATTGAAAATAAGAAAACACAATACACGATAAATAAAAGAAGCTGATGTTCTCCTGGAGGGATGTCCATCAAAGAGTTCATCTCTAGAATTGAAGCAGTTTATTCTCTTTTATTGAGGAACTCACCTTTATAAGAAGCCAGAAGTCTCATGATTCACTCTTGAAAATTACAACTTATCAGACGAATTATAAAAAATATCAATAACAAGAAAGAATAAAAGTTCCTTCTAACTCTGAAGATAATGTAAAGGGGATATCTAAGCAGAGACACTGATAACTCAAAGAAGGTTGTCCCTTAAGCAACATATATCACCTATCTGCAGCGCAGAGCGGTGATCCCCATCCTTTTTTACTTTGAGAGCCCCATTAAAGGCTGAGAGATGATTGTGAACCACACTCTATGCAAAGAAATCTTATAAGGCTCAAGTGATTATTTGTATTGGTTGTTTATAAAGCACTTATACCCCAAATGCCCCCTCATCGAGTACTAATGCCCTTGTCGCCCTCTTAAAAAGTAATAATGACCTGATGCCATATTATAAAGTAATATTGCTGTGAGCAGGCTTGGACTGGCCCACTGGGGAATCGGTGAATCCTCTGGTGGGCCCACTGACCAAAGTGACAGGCTCCTCCCACTCCTACTCAAGCACAGCTATGCACTGCTTGGTTAATCTGCATTCATAGCAGCATGCTCACTCCCTTATTCCGCTGTTGTGCTGGTGCTAGGTGTCGGAGTCAGACTGTCACCTGTGAAGCAACGTTACCGGGACTATACAGGTAGCATAAGACCAAAGTAAAGGCTCTGGTCTGTCCCTTGAAAAGCCTTTTAGGGCAAATCAGTGATACTGTTAGGAATAGCGGGTGGCTTTATACACATACAGGTCCTTCTCAAAAAATTAGCATATAGTGCTAAATTTCATTATTTACCATAATGTAATGATTACAATTAAACTTTCATATATTTTAGATTCATTACACACCAACTGAAATTTGTCAGGTCTTTTATTGTTTTAATACTGATGATTTTGGCATACAACTCCTGATAACCCAAAAAACCTGTCTCAAAAAATTAGCATATCAAGAAAAGGTTCTCTAAACGACCTATTACCCTAATCTTCTGAATCAACTAATTAATTCTAAACACATGCAAAAGATTCCTGAGGCTTTTAAAAACTCCCTGCCTGGTTCATTACTCAAAACCCCCATCATGGGTAAGACTAGCGACCTGACTGATGTCAAGAAGGCCATCATTGACACCCTCAAGCAAGAGGTAAGACCCAGAAAGAAATTTCTCAACAAATAGGCTGTTCCCAGAGTGCTGTATCAAGGCACCTCAATGGGAAGTCTGTTGGAAGGAAACAATGTGGCAGAAAACGCTGTACAACGAGAAGAGGTGACCGGACCCTGAGGAAGATTGTGGAGAAGGACCGATTCCAGACCTTGGGGGACCTGAGGAAGCAGTGGACTGAGTCTGGTGTAGAAACATCCAGAGCCACCGTGCACAGGCGTGTGCAGGAAATGGGCTACAGGTGCCGCATTCCCCAGGTAAAGCCACTTTTGAACCATAAACAGCGGCAGAAGCGCCTGACCTGGGCTACAGAGAAGCAGCACTGGACTGTTGCTAAGTGGTTCCAAGTACTTTTTTCTGATGAAAGCAAATTTTGCATGTCATTCGGAAATCAAGGTGCCAGAGTCTGGAGGAAGACTGGGGAGAAGGAAATGCCAAAATGCCTGAAGTCCAGTGTCAAGTACCCACAGTCAGTGAAGGTGTGGGGTGCCATGTCAGCTGCTGGTGTTGGTCCACTGTGTTTCATCAAGGGCAGGGTCAATGCAGCTAGCTATCAGGAGATTTTGGAGCACTTCATGCTTCCATCGGCTGAAATGCTTTATGGAGATGAAGATTTCATTTTTCAGCACAACCTGGCACCTGCTCACAGTGCCAAAACCACTGGTAAATGGTTTACTGACCATGGTATTACTGTGCTCAATTGGCCTGCCAACTCTCCTGACCTGAACCCCATAGAGAATCTGTGGGATATTGTGAAGAGAAAGTTGAGAGACGCAAGACCCAACACTCTGGATGAGCTTAAGGCCGCTATCGAAGCATCCTGGGCCTCCATAACACCTCAGCAGTGTCACAGGCTGATTGCCTCCATGCCACGCCGCATTGAAGCAGTCATTTCTGCCAAAGGATTCCCGACCAAGTATTGAGTGCATAACTGAACATTATTATTTGATGTTTTTTTGTTTGTTTTGAAAAAACACTTTTATTTTATTGGACGGTTGAAATATGTTAATTTTTTGAGACAGGTTTTTTGGGTTATCAGGAGTTGTATGCCAAAATCATCAGTATTAAAACAATAAAAGACCTGACAAATTTCAGTTGGTGTGTAATGAATCTAAAATATATGAAAGTTTAATTGTAATCATTACATTATGGTAAATAATGAAATTTAGCACTATATGCTAATTTTTTGAGAAGGACCTGTACATGTGGTTCGCGCATGAAAATGTAAAATGTTTATGATTAGTAGCAGTAGAGTGGGCCCTGTGGAATCCATTCCTCCTGTGGGCCCTACGTACTCCAGACTGACACTGGCTGTGAATATCCCCTTGAAAATAATACTTATTGAAGTGCCCCACATATAAATTAGTAATAGTCTGATTGGCCCCAGGTGCCCGTTATCGAGTAATGGTGGTATAAGTGTCCCGAATGCCCCCAACAAGCAAAAATGTCCCCATGCGGTTACCAATACAGTTGAGAGTGGCACATATATTAGGGACTTGTGAGCCATTAGTTGAGTACCTCTTGCTTAGATGATAAATGTATGATTGCGGGGCTTTCAACCAATGAGATCCCCACTGAACACGAGATTGAGGTCACCTGTGTGAAAAGATTGGTAGGGTTCATATTCATGGTTGTGGTTGAACATGCTTAGAACTACTCCATTCACTCTTTGGGTTCCTGAACCTTATGATTTGTGGAAGTCTCAGGAGCAGGACCCCAAGTGATTATACATCTATCCTTTATCCTGTGGATAGTTGATAAATGTTGTGTATGAGACAACCCATTCAAGGAGGCCGTACATTAAACCAAAGTCTCATGAGTCTTAAATGTTTGAGTGATGTTCATTTGGTGGTGTGAGAAAGAGAATTGGACATGTTGAATTTCAACATACACCATCGATTGATCCCGAGCGAGATAAGGTGCCTACCAGGGTGTCGGGCAACGGCTTACTCCTCACTGAGAACACATGCATATGTGGCCGAAACAAGTGTGTTCAGGAGTGTTTGGAGGAACGGTTTTTGGCCAAAAGAGACCATGGTTGACCGCTTTTAATAACCAATATCATGTCCTGGTGGTCAGTGTCTGATTTCTGTGACCTCCTACTGATTGCTACAACAAACTTGCAGGAAAATAAGAAAATGTTGCAGCTCTTTAACTATTGTCGGCTTTTTACGACTTTCTCCAGAAGTCACATGGTCATTACGGTCAACGGACAACCCGCCTTCAAAATGGCCCGACACTTTCCAACAGTCCTGACGCTTAATTCGAGCAACCTGACCACCGTTCATTGGACACTAATGGAATATCCAAGTCATTTACAATTAACTTTCCCCTAAGACAAACAGTTTCACCTTCAATGACCATTTATTTAGATTCCCTTGGACACTTTTTGGTTTACTTTTTTTGGGGCAAAGCTTAAGCATTGTGCAAAGTTCAGACAAAGCACCAACCACAATTGTTACTTAATTTTTCATTTCTATTGTTTTTCATTTTTTGTGTAGAAGATCCGTAAATACATAAATGCATATTCCGCCATGACACCCATTTGCCAACCAAAACATGATGAATATTGGATATGGCTTCTTCACATTGTACCACAGATCTGACAACCATTGTGACTTATGGCTCGTTTTCTGCGTGTTGTATAAGGTGGGCTAAGCAGACTCCACCGGTCATCGGTCCAGCTTGAGATATTAACTATGGTTGCTCTTCACATCCACAAGGGTTGCGTCAGTCAAGAACATTGTTTTTGATAGTCGTCAAATATGGCTAAAGATGAAAGACCTCAATGTAGAACCGTCTTCTAGATTGATCCCTAGAGCGTCAGAAAGTGACCAATTGTTTAAATCAAGTTTTTGTGTTAAGTATATATTTTTTTTATTTTTGCCAGTTGTTATTACATCACGGTTTTCATAAAAAAAACCAACAAAATCAAATTATTAATCTTGAAATTTTCACAGTGGCCACTGGAGCAATTTTAGACTCATACTTCCTGTGTTTTCAGGAAGAGTTTTCAGCAGTCTCATTATCATCACAGTTAACATTATAATGGCTTATAACACCTTTGTACACAGTCAATAACACAGGATCCACCAAACACAAAAGATGATGTCGCAGCTCACCTTTGCACACGGTCATTAAATACGTCAATAAAAATTTTTAGGTTTGTAATCTGCTCATTGTGGCTAATGTGAGTGTGCATTTCCTGAAACAGAAAGTCAGGGCCCGATTTATTATTTCATTTGCTCCTTTTTTTATTTGCATCAAATTCATCTTGCCATTTGTACCTTTTTTAAGTCTATTTTATGTGTTTTTCTGGGGTTTTTTTGGTTTGCCACTTCAGGCAAGGTTTAGAGTTTCCAGAAATTTTCGCTTGATTCATTATTTTGCGATATTTCAAAAAGTCACAAAATTGGTCGCAAATGTCCTCCAGCCAACCTTACACCTCCCTCCAGAGTGATTTCATGTATGGCATTAGCAATTTTGAAGACACTTTGAAAAACATGCAACTTTTTACAGAAGAAAAGTGATTGGAGACAGAAATTTTTTGCTTTTAACTTTGCAGAAAATTCTTGAACTGTGTGCGCCATTTTGATGAATTTGGTGCAACAAAAACGTCAGCGAATAGCACAAGATGAAAAAAAAAAAAGACTTCAAGAAAACCGCAAATTATGAATCAAGCCCTTAAGAGTCTAAAGAAGCCCAGCGGTGAGTGTGAAAAATTTCTAATTTTTATTTTTTAATTTGGAGTGTAATATGGGAAAAAAAAAATTGCCCACATTTTAAATATTTAACACAAAAACCTGATTCAAACAATAGATCATTATCTGACGACATGTTCCTTTAAAACACTTGCTTCCTGGATCAAAGTGGGTGAGTAGATATTGGAAAATGTACGATCTCCATCTGTAAAAGACTGAGCCCGCCGGTTTTACGTCCACCGGATGGTTACAACACATGTTCTTTTAGGTCCGACTCAAGAAGAGTCAACGCCATCGTTCTGCTATGTATGGCTACAGATCAAATTGTAACCACCTTTAACCGCAGTCACTATACTTGCTCTTCAGATTTAGACGGGTCAAGTCTTCTCACTGGGACAACCTGTGTTGCCTTACAACATCCGGAACATATGTACTTCAGAAAACAAAGATAGGCGCTCCCAGAAATCACCACAGTCACAATAATGATCACTGTAGCACCAAATGCTGGTGAAACCGTGTCCTCTAGAATGGACTGGAGACTGCCATTTGTGGTCAGGACTGGTGCTTCCGTGTGGTCATCTGAAAAAAAAAAAAAATAATAATAATCAACGGAATATCAGAATGGTCTTAGAAGTTGCAGCCCAGACATTAATTGCTAAAAATCAGAGATGTCCCATCGATGAAGGTCCCACCACCGGTTAGTAAAACAAGATAGCATTTGGCACTCGGAAAACACCGTGTAACTTTCTCCCTTGATGATAGATGGATTGCAAAAAAGTCAAGCAGAGCCAATGAGGAACATCTCCAATTTTTCAAAGAAAATGATAAAAGAACCATGACACATGAATTGAAAACCCAAAAAGTATATGACAAGATCTTCCTGATCAAAAGTGGAGATGATCGAAGCTGCCAAGGTTCGAATTTGTCAAGGTTATTTGATTTGCGTCAAAGTTATTTGCAGCAAATTGAATTGAAAAAAAACAAACTAATACTCGCCTCACCACTCACTTGTCCCGCCATCCGGTCATTCAGTCCTCGTCTTTTAGTCCTCGTCCTCGTTTAGCCTTCCATCATTGCTTGGTTTACTTTATGCCATATCTTCCTTCACCATGGAGGCCTTTGACATCACTGTCAGCTCCTCGGGGGATGGATTTCATGATGTGATACTATGGCACATTGTTACATCGGAGGCATTCTTGGTGCCATAAGACCCAGAATAGAGTAAAGCTTGATGAAGAGGATGCGCGACAGGAGGAGATAAAAAGAAGAGGTACAAAGGACTGGATGCTGAGGTGTGGGGTGTGGTGGAACAGGTGAGCAGTGAGGTGAGTATTATTTTTTTTTTAACCTCCTTCCGGCCCCAAAAAATGGTGGCTGCAGCTAGCCGCCACATGACTGAGTTCACGCAGACCATTACGTTTGAGGCCTACTTGGTGCTGGAAGCCTCAGATGATGTCGGAAAGAAGAGGAAGGCAGAAAGAAGAGGCCTGAATGCTCGGAGGAAAAGACAGCGACTCGCAAAAGGGTAAATGAGCGGCGAGGTGAGTATTCATTTTTTTTTACCGCTTTACCAGTCCTCCACAATTTAGCAAAATATCATGAAGTGAATTGCAAAATATTCAAATTCAGGAAAATCCAAATTTTTGGTAAAATTAGAGGAGAATTCCATTCAAAACCAAATAAATTTACTACTACAAATCATTGTCTTGCATTTGGTTTTAATTAAAAATTTAGCACCGTTTGCATCCCATAGCCTCTGTGTTTCATAGTCTCTTGCTGACTGCAGTGGGAGTTTACTGAGAATGTGTCAGTGAGCTTGTTTGGACAGCTGAGTTTACAATATTATACATATTACATAGTTTGATATTATGAGCAGTTTCAGCTGGTTTGTGGCCATATGAAAGTGAAGCTGAACTTTTGTGGTAAAAAATCAGCTGAGAGGAGCTCGGGAGAACAAAGATAAGAGTTCTAAACTTTCATGTCAGAACAAAGTTACTGATGGATTCTCAGTTAACTTATTCTGCAGCATTAGTTGATTAAACACAGAGGCTATTGAACTCAAGTGATGCAACATGTTCTGCAAAACACAACTGAAAAATAATTTTGAGCCTAAAATTTGTGCAAATAGTGAAAGGTTAATGTTCCATTACAGTTTAAAAGTGACCCTAAAAAGGAAAACCCTGACTCATTAAGTCTTGTTCCATTGAGCGATGGAGTAATAGGTGCCAATTTCAATAAGAGGTATATGATTTGTAATGAATTTGGCGCATTTTTCAGCTCCTGCGTGACCATCCATTACTCTAATATATTTTTTGTCTTAATTTATTACAACTTGTGCAAAAATTTTGAGACATTTTCAAAAAATTTGCACCAAAATTCTGGTATAAACTGATAAAATGGCACCATAGTTTTTTTTAAGAACTCCATAATTACCTAATCATTTCTATATGTTGAAAGGTATTAAGAATAATTTCAATATTATTGTGGGTGGCAATTTTGGATTGATACCCCACCTTAGAGGGAATTTATTACCAGGTTTTTGCTATTTCATCTGAGAGCCGCCTGATGTAGAGGCTAAGACCCTGCTTCCAGCGATGTGTCACTTACTGGCTGCTTGCTGTAGTTTTTTATAAAATCATTGCTCTCATCAGCAGGAATTTATCACTAGAGGACTAGTTTATCTACTGTCAGTTAGCCCAACCACGCCCCACCACTGATTGGCTATCTGCCTATACATAGTGTACACATAAAGCTGCCAATCAGTGGTGTGTCGGGGTTATACAGAGCTCAGCATTCAGAGAACTAATAAATCTGTAGCAGATAAAATAATTTTTTATCAACACTACGGCATCCAGTAAAGCAAGTGGTACATCGCTGGAATCGGCTCTCTGCCTCTACATCAGGCTGCTACACAGCAAACACCTGGTGACTGATTCCTTATAAGCTGATTGCAGGGTGTCCATTGCTATATCCTCCAGCAACCATCTCTGGACAGGACTGGCAGCAATTGATTAATGCCGAGTATGCGCCACCACAGGAGAAATGAAGCATTACACAGCGGCCATTGAAATGAACAATGCAAGAAACATATTTGTCAAAATGACAATATATTCTGAAAACCTATTATGTTGGTGGATGTTCTCACCGCCTTTAGAATGTCCACCAGATGACTTCTGAAAAATGACTTTGGCAAGGTCAAGGGTTGCGAACCCAATCTCCAGAAGAATAGGTAAATTGTAGGCCTTAAGAATCGGGACGAGCATTAACAAAGGCTGCAATGGATCATATATGTCATGATCACTGAAAAGTGACTGATTCTCTATTGTATTTCATCTGAGAGAGTGGAAGAACTCAGCATTGTGTTCACTCCTGCGGAAGAGTAGGGCTTTTCCATGACCTGCCTCTTGACCGAGATCTTGCCCTAACCTAGGGAACTAAAGCACATCCTTGACGTTACGCTAGTCATCTCAGCAGGTGGAGGCAGGAACGAAAAGATGTCACATATTCACAATCTCCTCTTTCTTTCTCTCGTCCTCCGCTCACAACTAGACATGAAGCTTTCATACTTTTCTTGACCTTGAAGACTTTTATCATTTGACTCGATTTAGGGCACACCCAATTCCATGTTCAGTTGGAGAGATGTTTTCTAAGGTTGACCGCGGGAGAAAAGTACCTGAAATTGGACTTAATCCTTTCTATGAATTTATATTTTAAGAACAAAAACCTATTTTAGTTGTAACTTTATGTTCTTTACGGGATGCATGACCCTTAAATCTAAACTAACAATCACACCGGACTCCATGCCGGTCTCTTCGCAGACTTCTAATGAACGTTGAACTGCAAAAATGTATTGGGAAAATCACTTTATTCTTCTTCCAAGTGGAAATTCTCAGTACCTGTATTGTCAGATGTGATTTTTTTTTTATGTGTTGAAAAAAGTAGATATTAAAAGTAGATAGTAGTATGAGCTTATTAGATACATTAACTTGAAAACTAAAGGTCAGACATGTCCCATGGTGGTCTTCTGGAAGATATCTCATAGGCATGGCACTATTAAATTCTTACTAAAATTCTCTTGTATCAGTAAGTCCAGATGTGAATCCTACATATTTGTTTGATTCACATAAAATGACTCCAAATGTTATCCTCCCCTTGTCAAACAAATGTAGGAGGTGGCAGGTCCCTCAGTTGCGCCTCTCCTCCGTCCATGTGACCTCCATGCATCTTATGTTAAAAAGTCTATGTATTGCCATGTGTTTTATGCTGTTGTATAATGCTATGTACCACTTATGTCTTAATGTTATCCTTTGTGTTTTACATGTTAAATGTGCTGTGTCTGCCATAAATGACTGTTGTGCTGTGTTTGTAATGCACATGTCTTGACCGCCACCACAATTGTGGTTACCAGGGATATGGGGTACTCAGAGCCGAGCCCATGGAAGTCTATGGGGTTGTCACAGGTAGCGGTGGCTCGGTCTGTGGCCTGGCGGTCAGGCGTATGTTGGGGGAATATTTCAGGGATAGGTATATATACAGTCGTGACGCCACCTGTAGTTCTCTGATCACTAAGACCGCGCTGCTGTAGATCTCTGAGGGGATGGTGAGGCAGCTAGATGTCGGGTCCCCTACAGGTGGACTCTTCCTCAGGTCGATAGTTATGGTGGGTTGTGCAGGGATGCAATCAAATAACTCAGTCTCACACATAGAAGCTTCTTTCCATACCTTTTACTTCAAGTTGTTCAGGCAGGTCCAGGGAGGCTGTTCGGGTGGATGAATGCACGTAGCGGTAACAGTTGAGCAGGTTACAGGCCTCCTTCTCTTTCCAAATGATGAGTGAGTCCAAGCTTGCCTGTAGCTAAGTTAACTCTATAGTTTTCAGCTTTTCCCACTAGCTGTACTGCCCGGCCGGTTTTGTGATAGAGCCTTATAAGTGGTGAACTAAGTACTTTCTTTTGCCGCGCGCCGGACTCAGAAGTCTTGTTCTCCTGACTCGGTTACGTACTGGCACTCTAAGGGCGGCTTTCTGCAACCTAAGGTCAGTAAGACTCTGGCTTTTCTATCACTATGCCTGGAGCTATAGTGACGCTTCGGTCCCAGTGACGGTGACAATGTGCAGGATAATCCGATCCTTAGGGCACTTCTGAACCCTTCCCACTATGCCCTTCGCCCTGCTTCTGCTTTCAATGTAGCACTGAAGCGTGAAGATAGAAAGTCAGTTTTCTTCCTTGGTCTCAGTGAGTAACTCTCAGTTTCCTCAAAGTTCAGACTGAGTAAAAGGTAACTCTGACTAGACTCGGGATGATAACTAGTCATCCGTTACTAGACTCCACTTCGTTGAATTGGCAGGAACTAATCTTCTGCTCACCCAGAGCTCTGACAGGAATCCTCACTGTCTAAGAAGAACTAGCCCTGACTGCTCTGTACGATGACAGGAAGCTAGACTGACCCTCTCCTGTGCTACACGTCACTCCCTATACACCCCTGTGGGTGTGTCTGAAGTGTAAGTGAGTGTCAAGCTTTAACTGTTACCTTACTGTGCATTCTCCAGATCCTGTGTGCCTTACATACCAGGGCTACACATTCCCCCTTGGTAAAATACAGCACTCCCGGGCTGTGAAATATAAGAAGAAAGACATTTTGTTTTTCATTTAAACAAGTAACATTTTTAAACTCTTCCCATCAGGGAGGTACGGATTTCTTGAACGTTGCATTATAACATTAAACATAGAAAAATACAAAATACTAAATAGACATTTTCATATAAATAGATGACAATATTCTTGTGAAGGACCCGCACCAAACCTTCAACGTGGGTCCTGGGTGGGCTGCAGGACATCTGAATGCAGACCTCACTCAGTGCCTCACCATACGGGTTTTATGTTCAGAGGTAGGTGTGCTGGTAGAGAATGCACAAAGTGCAACTATATACAAGATCAGTTCTTGGGCTGGCTCAGTCCTCAGCCTCAGAGTCCATCATGAAACATTTTCAAGTAATTTACATATCATAACAATACTTTATACAATTATCCATACTTAGTAAACTAGTTTGCTAGGACTACTTTTGATAACGAATAGGTATCTTCCCTTTCGTTGTACGTTCTGATCTACGTGGAGTAGCTTCAGGTATATTAATCTCTAACCCAACTGTTCTACGTAACGGCAAACTATAGAACTGCCTCAATCTTTCTATGGACCTGGCAAGCGTACTGATGGCTGGGCGGTGTGAGTCAGCTTCACCAGGGGTTCCCATAGCATGGGGCGCTGCTTCCGATGATTCTTCCTCTTGAGGTTCCGCAGGTTGGGGTGCTGCTGGAGTAGGTAACTCCTGAACTGGCTCAACTGGCACCATGGGCACAACTGGAGGTAGAACTTCCTCTTGTGGCTGATAAAATTGCAACACCGGAATTATTACAGCATCTCCCAGTCTCGGCCAATCTGCAGGGAAATCTCCCAGATCCGTGTGTATGACCTCTTCTTTTCTTTCTTCTTGATTGATGACAGAGTTCTCTTCACGAAACTTTAAGGGTTCTGGACACAATTTCAAATGGTCTCTGGACACAGTGGATATTGTTCTTCCTCCGTCCTTACTGATGATACAAACTTTTCTATTGTCATATTTGGAATCTTGTACGACGTAGGGTTCTTGCTCCCACTGGTTATCCAATTTGTGCATTTTCCTTTTCCTTTTCAATACCACTTCTCCAGGCATCAAAGGCTTGGCAGGAGCATTCCTGTTGTAAATATCTTCCTGTTTTTCCCGTACCTTGTTGAGACTTTCTTCTACACAGACTTGCACTCTTCTGTATTGCTCTTGCCGATTGATGTCCCAGTTTTCAATGGCGTCATCTGCCTCTGGTTCTACCACTCCAAGTTCTAAATCCATTGGTAGTCTTCCGGGCCTTGCTCTCATAAGATAGGCTGGAGTGCAGTTAGTGGAACTTACAGGTATATGGTTATACAAGTCAACCAAATCAGGTAGTAAGTCCGGCCATCGATTTCTGTCTTCCAACGGTATGGATTTCAACAAATCAAGGACAATGTGGTTCATTTTCTCGCAAAGACCGTTGGTTTGAGGATGGTATGGTGTGGTTCTAATTTTCTTACACCCATACATGTGACAGAATTCCTTGAATAGATCAGCTTCGAAAGCAGGTCCTTGATCGGTTAATACTTGCTCCGGATACCCATGCGGTCTGCAGAAGCTTGCTTGAAAGGTTTTTGCTGCCGTCACTGCTGTCTGATCCTTAACTGGTACAACCACCAGAAATCTAGAGTAATGGTCCACCATGGTCAAGGCGTATGAGTATCCAGATCTACTTGGCGACAGTTTGACATGGTCCAGGGCCACAATCTCCAGGGGACGAGTCGTCCGGATAGGTTGCAGGGGTGCCTTCTGACTACCGTAGTCCTTTCTTCTGAGACCACAGGGTCCACAGTTCCGACACCACCTCTCAATGGAGCTGCGCATCCCTACCCAGTAGAACCGGCACCTCAACAGGGTCTCCAGCTTTCTCCAGCCAAAGTGTCCCGCTTGATCATGGTATGCTTCCAACACCATTTGGACGTCTGCCTTGGGGACCACTATTTGCCAGACCATCTCGTGGGTCCTGGGATTGACGTATCTCCTGCACAACTTCTCACGGTATAGGAATAACCTGCTTCTCTCGTTCCACAGGAGCTTTGCTGACATAGGTGCATCTTTTTCCAAGGAGGAACCTTCCTGTCTTAACAACTCCTTGATACGGCTGACCACTGGATCGCTGTCCTGAGTCTCTTTCCAGCTGTGATGGGGTAAAGGATTTAACGTTGCACCATACTGCTTTCTGTAGACTCGATGCTCGTGGACTACCCCATTTCGATGGAACGCAGGTAGCTCAATTTCTTCCAGGTCGTCCGATTCTTCCTCCGTGTCAGAGTCATGCGGCATTCGGGACAATGCGTCAGCATTAGCATTCTTTCGGCCTGCCCGGTACTTGATAGTAAACTGGTAATTGGACAACCGAGCCATCCAACGCTGCTCCATGGCGCCCAACTTGGCCGTTTCCAGGTGCGTTAGCGGGTTGTTGTCTGTGTACGCCGTGAACTTGTTGGAGGCCAGATAGTGCTTAAATCTTTCAGTAATGGCCCAGACCAGCGCCAGAAACTCCAGCTTGAAGCTGCTATAATTTTCCGGATTCCTCTCAGTTGGCCTGAGTTTTCTGCTGGCATAAGCGATGACTTTTTCTTGGCCATTCTGCTTCTGACTGAGAACTGCTCCCAAACCTTCATTACTGGCGTCGGTGTACAGCAGGAACGGTTGGCTGTAATCAGGATAGGTTAATATCTCATCACCCGTAAGGATCTCTTTCATCTTTTGGAATGCTTCAGCCTGTTCCTTACCCCAATTGAAGGGAGGATTTCTGCTCTTTAGGGATTGGCCTACTAGGAGGTCCTGTAGAGGCGCTGCCTTCTTCGTGTAATCTTTCACGAACCTTCTGTAGTAACCCGTTAGTCCCAGGAACTGTCGCACTTCCTTGAGGTTCTTCGGCTCCGGCCACTTCTGGATGGCAGTGACTTTCTCTGGGTCCGGCGCTACTCCTTCCGAACTGACGATGTGCCCCAAATATTGTACCTTCTGTTTGAGTAGATGGCATTTTGAGGGTTTCAACTTCATCCCGTACCTGGACAGGGACTCAAATACTTCTGCCAGGTGCTTCAGATGGTCCTCATATGTCTTGGAGTACACGATGACGTCGTCTAAGTATAGCAGCACGGTTTCAAAATTGAGATGTCCCAGGCAGTTCTCCATCACTCTCTGAAATGTTCCTGGGGCACTGCTGAGCCCAAACGGCATTCTGTCGAACTCACAGAGCCCCATTGGGGTGGTGAAAGCCGTTTTCTCACGATCCTCCTCAGCCACAGCCACTTGCCAGTATCCACTAGTCAGATCAAGGGTAGAAAAGTAGTTAGCCGTTTTCAGAGCAGCTAATGACTCCTCTATACGTGGTAACGGGTATGCATCCTTGTGTGTTATGCGGTTCACCTGCCTGTAATCCACACACATTCTCAAGCTACCATCTTTCTTTCTAACCAGGACTAGAGGTGCTGCCCAGGGACTACAACTATCCCTGATTACTCCGGCTTCTTTCATATCTCGCAACATTTCCTTAGCCTTCTGATAATGGGCTGGGGGTATAGGCCTATACCGCTCTTTGATGGGAGGATGACTGCCTGTAGGGATATGATGTTGTACTCCCTTAATTATCCCAAAATCAAGTGGATTCTTGCTAAATACTTGGGCGTACTCTTGCACCACCCGTAATACCCCTTGCTTCTGGTGAGCGGGAGTGGTGTCCGTCCCAACATGGAGTTGCTGACACCATTCCGCCACCTGGGTTGCCGGGTCATTGTCCTCCGCTATTTGGCAGGAGTCTAAGGACTCAGCCGGGAGAATAGAATTATTGTCAACAGCATGTAGTTTAGCAATGGTTGCATAACGGGGTAAGTTTACCTCATCATCTCCCCAGTTGAGAAGCCGTACCGGTACTCTTCCATTCACCACTTCCACTACTCCCCTAGCAGTCATAAGTGTAGGTCTATGTTCTGAATGGTGGGGTTCTACTACAGCTTGGTAATTCTGTCCTCTCAGACCTATGGCTGCCCTGCACCAGATTATCATTTCACTCATTGGGGGTATCACAATGGGATTCGAGTCAGTGACCCGTACATTACCAATTTCGCCGTCTGTAAGCTTCGCTTGCTGCTGACACACCAGGGCCCGGATCTCTCTTTGGATTACTCCTTTCTGCCTTGGTCGGGCAATCTCAGCGAGCTGTTGGAGTAAGAACACAACTTCTCCCAAACAATTACTGATAATGTTAGTACCCAAAATTATATTTAAACCGTTCTCCTCATTTACAGTCTTTACTACCAGAAGCCCCTGGTCTTTCAACTCCTCTCTGCCCACTTTCACATCTACACATTTTGTCCCGAGTACTTCTACAGGAAGACCATTAGAAGCATACACGGTAAAGTCAGGGCTCGGGGGTTTAAGACTGTCCATTGACCAGAACTTAGTATATAGGGCATCAGGTATTAGGGTCACCTGAGACCCAGTGTCTAACAATGCCGGAACAGCAATACCATCTAGAATGATAGACAGGTAGGGTCGCCCACCCACATACCTGCGGTTCCAGTCTAGGGGCCTGACGGGTCTCCTCCTGGGTGTTGGCCCTCGGACCCAGGTTCTGCCCGTTTAAAGGACACTGTGGAGACTTATGACCTTTCCGGTTGCATCGGTAACAGGTGATCTCCCGACGAGGAGGGTGTTGATCAGAGGTCGCTCCTGGGGGTGGCGTTGTTCTCCTCCGGGGGGGCGACGTCTTCCTTCTTCTCCGGTTCATCCACGGAACGTCTTCTGGGCAGTCCGCTAATAAGATCTTCCCTTCTTCCTCTTTCCGCAGCTGCAGGGCACTCATCATAGCAGCCAGATTTTTAGTCAGCTGGCGCACCTCTGAGCACAGACAGTCCAATTCACTAGGGGGTGTCACCTGCGTTTTGGTTTCGGCCACTAGCGAGGAAAAGGGGGTTGCCGCCGGCTCCAGAGTGACTTCATCCTGACGATGTTGGGTTGCCACCTCAGGTTTGCCCAGGGGCCGCAGCCCTTTTATTGCCATGTCCTTTAGGGCATCAAAGGTAGCATCAGGGTGATCTAAAGACCACCAATTCACAGTTCTGCGTTCCGCTTGGGACCTCAGTCCCTGCACAAATTGTTCTTTCAGCATCTTATTTTCATCAATGACACTTATGGTATTAACCTGCTTGAGGGCTCTCAGGGCCCCTTGTAGTCGGCAGGCATAGTCCCTTATGCTGTCACTTGGTTGCTGTGAACAGTTATAGAATGCCATCTGGAGATCTGTTTCGGTGCGATCTTCAAAAATGGCCTGTAACTTTAAGAGGATTGCAGGCACCAACTCCTGGTCCGTGGTAGCCCAAGTCTCCACTTCTCTCTCAGCAGCGCCAGTTAGCTGCCCTATTAATACTGCAGCTTTTTGCCTCTCAGACATAGAGTACATTTCCAGGACACTGCATATCTTCCGTTTGAATCCTGCTAAAGTGCCTGGCTCGCCGCTGTACTGGGGAAGCCATTTCGCCCCAGGCATATATGGAAGCGTTAGTGGCATGAGCGGTGCGGAGTCGGGTCCTCCGGCTGGGGCCGCACTGTCGGCCGGTTGTTGCAACATATTAGCGCCCCCTTGGTTAAACGGAGCCTACCGGTTTCAGAAGCTGCTATTTCCCAGGCACAGCAGTAGGAACAGGACCTTCGTCGCAGGCGCTCTGATGTCAGAGCGTCCACTTCCTGTCGCAGGACCTGCCGCTGAGTCAGAGCCGGGGGCGTGTCCAAGACTTTGCGCGCTCCTTCAGGTACGCCCACCTTCTTCTCCAGCGCCTCAGGGCGCGAATATGGCGGCAAATATGGCGGTATTTGGCGCCAAACAATAGCAACAGTCTTTTTCACCAAAACACTCCACAGGCACACAGGGCTCGCAATTCTGCAAGTTTCGGATCCTGTTCGTGACGCCAAGTTGTCTTGACCCGCCACCACAATTGTGGGTTACCAGGGATATGGGGTACTCAGAGCCGAGCCCATGGAAGTCTATGGGGTTGTCACAGGTAGCGGTGGCTCGGTCTGTGGCCCTGGCGGTCAGGCGTATGTTGGGGGGAATATTTACAGGGGATAGGTATATATACAGTTCGTGACGCCACCTGTAGTTCTCTGATCACTAAGACCAGCGCTGCTGTAGATCTCTGAGGGGATGGTGAGGCAGCTAGATGTCGGGTCCCCTACAGGTGGGACTCTTCCCTCAGGTCGATAGTTATGGTGGGGTTGTGCAGGGATGCAATCAAATAACTCAGTCTCACACATAGAAGCTTCTTTCCATACCTTTTACTTCAAGTTGTTCAGGCAGGTCCCAGGGAGGCTGTTCGGGGTGGATGAATGCACGTAGCGGTAACAGTTGAGCAGGTTACAGGCCTCCTTCTCTTTCCAAATGATGAGCTTGCCTGTAGCTAAGTTAACTCTATAGTTTTCAGCTTTTCCCACTAGCTGTACTGCCCGGCCGGTTTTGTGATAGAGCCTTATAAGTGGTGAACTAAGTACTTTCTTTTGCCGCGCGCCGGACTCAGAAGTCTTGTTCTCCTGACTCGGTTACGTACTGGCACTCTAAGGGCGGCTTTCTGCAACCTAAGGTCCAGTAAGACTCTGGCTTTTCTATCACTATGCCTGGAGCTATAGTGACGCTTCGGTCCCCAGTGACCGGTGACAATGTGCAGGATAATCCGATCCTTAGGGCACTTCTGAATCCTTCCCACTATGCCCTTCGCCCTGCTTCTGCTTTCAATGTAGCACTGAAGCGTGAAGATAGAAAGTCAGTTTTCTTCCTTGGTCTCACTGAGTAACTCTCAGTTTCCTCAAAGTTCAGACTGAGTAAAAGGTAACTCTGACTAGACTCGGGATGATAACTAGTCATCCGTTACTAGACTCCACTTCGTTGAATTGGCAGGAACTAATCTTCTGCTCACCCAGAGCTCTGACAGGAATCCTCACTGTCTAAGAAGAACTAGCCCTGACTGCTCTGTACGATGACAGGAAGCTAGACTGACCCTCTCCTGTGCTACACGTCACTCCCCTATACACCCCTGTGGGTGTGTCTGAAGTGTAAGTGAGTGTCAAGCTTTAACTGTTACCTTACTGTGCATTCTCCAGATCCTGTGTGCCTTACATACCAGGGCTACACACACATACTAGAGGCAGGGACAGAACTAGTTAATATTATGGCCTGGGCCAGCAGCAGAAAGGGAACAGGAAACTGATGCTTTCTGGTCAATAGCTCAGGTACGTTAGCCCTGAGCAGGAGACGTATATTGGGGACGGGGCATTGCCAGCCTCCGGGAAGGGAGAGATCTGTTACCCCTGACTCAAGGACTTAAAGAAGGACTCAAGGACTTAAAGAAGGAGTTAAGGACCACAACACGGGCCCCAAGACTTTGGAAGGGCCCCCGCTGAAGGGACTTTAAGCATCCAGATCCCAGCGAGTGGACTACTGCGAACTTCGACTACTGCGGCCGTTGTGGGTCCCCCTGACGAAGGAAGACTTTCCGAAACGCGCGTCAGGGCGCGTTCTAGGCAGCATTATCACCACCATCCTTTTCCTCCCCGGTTTTTCAGGTAATATATTTATATTTTGGTCTCACTTGGTTGCTATTGGGACTATTTAACACAAGCATATATTGGCTTTCACTTTATCAGTGTTAATTGTCCCTTCCTTTTTTGGCACTATTTTTTTATATAGTCTTATCAGGTGTATTTAGCTTTTTTGTCACACTACACTGGGACTTATATATTATGTGTATTGGGTAACATAGTTTTTTTTCAGCATTTATGTTGGCATTATATTGCATGTTTATAATCGTTGTTTCCTGCACATATATATATATATTGTTTCATAATTTTGTACTACTTTTATTATTTTTTATAATTGTTTGTGCACTGGGCACACTTTAATTGTTTTTCAAATTCATTTTTATGGTTGCACATATATACCTTTTATACCTCAGTGTATTATTATCAGTATTGTATAGTTTGTGCACTCTGTATACTTGCCTGATTTTTATTTTTTGAAAAAAAGACCTGGGTATTGGATATTATTTTGGTGGTGTTCATGCTTCCTTTTTAATCTTGTATTTGATGCTTGTGCTATTTCTACATATTTGTATTGACAATAAAAAATTTTTACATTGTTACCTCTACTGCCTGGGTTGAAGTTTCTTCCTTTCCCCCTGTTTCTTTTGCACTTGGGTGTCCGTTTATGTTCACAGATTTACCAGTGGAAAAGCCAAATTTCACATGCCACAAATGCAAGCTTGTGTCCATGTTTGAGGAAAAGTTGCGAAATCTAGAAGAGAGGTTATCTACATTGAAGACCATTAAGGAAGATGAAGAGTTCTTAAGGGTATGCCACACTGAACAATATCGCTAACGGGATCGCTAAAAAACGTCACTATTTAGCGATCCCGTTAGCGATGTTGTTCAGTGCGGCATCTGCCAGCGACGAGCTTCCTGCTGTGATCTCGCTCGTCGCTGGAATCGTTCCGGACCCTATTTTCTCGTCGGCGCTCCCGCTGGGTAAGTATATATCGCTAGTGTGGCACCTTTTCTTAGCGATTTAGCGGTACTTTTGTACCGCTAAAGTCGTTAAGAAGATCGCTAACGGCGATAGCGTCGTTAACTATATCGCTAAATGTGGCCACATTTAGCGATATAGAAACAATCCCGCTAGCGATCGCATTAGTATGCGTCGTTATCGTGATCGCTAGCGGGATTGTTTAGTGTGGCAGTACCTTTAGACAGAGCAGAATTATCTCTTCAGGGTACGGAAAGAGAAGAAATTCGACCTGCACCTGAAGAAACAGAGGAATGGAAGCATGTGACCCAGAGAAGCAGGAGGATCGTGAGGCAGTCAGCACCCATACTGCTCAGGAACCAGTACCAAGCTCTTACACAGGAGAACGATGAAGAAATACATCAAAATAAGACTTTGCCCACAAAGAACAACCTTGTACGCCCTCAGAGTCCTCCTGGTGTCATGTGTGCATTGCCACGAAGATCGTCGCGGTTGCACGTTTTGACTTCTCACAGCTGAGTTGCTGTTTCTTTGTGTTTGGCAGCTAGGGAGTTAATTCTGTCTGTGCTCGGTGCTGGGACTGGGTGCAGTTTCTACCGGCTGCAATTGATTATTTGTTGATTGGTTTCCTTTAAATTCCTGGTTGTCTGCTTTGGGAGTTGCCAGTGAAACCTTCATGCAGACCACAGATAGGAATGAATCTGTATAGACTTAAGTTGTGAGCTCCTTAGTTGTTCTAAGCTCAACTTGTTTAGAGTTTATTTCCCAGACCATTTATGTTCCTTCGGTGTTTGAGTGTGTATGCAAGTGAGTGCTATCCTGTCTGTCTTATATGTCTAATCTGTGTATTTAGCTGAGATCAGCCCATATCCCTTTGGTGGTAATCAGGATCCTTCTTAGGACTGATTACAGGATTCAGGGTCTGACAGGAGACAGGGACTTGGACCTCTGAACCATTATCAGTACCTCCAAGGAAAGGGATTAGTTAGGACCCCAGTGTAGGGTCAGGTTAGTCCCCGGTCCTCCTCTTTCCTGTTACAGCTCATCAAGTCCTCAAGATTAACCCTGAGTTCAACTATATCGTTCCTGCACATCTAGTCCTCAAGATTAACCCTAAAGTTCTGCAGAGATTGTGTCAGGTAAATCTATTTTATACTTACATTCAGATGTTGCTAAACTATATGTTGTATAGAGTGTGGTTCCTGTATAAATAGTTTACTGACATTGTATTCATATCATTAGACAGCGTGACATTTTCACTGGCCCTAAAAAATTATCTCTAGTTACCATGGATCCAGTAGCCCAGCTGGCTCTGCAGTTGCAGGGATTATCCATGGAGCTGACGGACATTAAGTCCAAAGTTTTGTCTCCCCTGGAGCAAACCAGAGTTGAACCTAAAGTAGCTCTTCCAGATAGGTTCACTGGTGGGCGAGACAAACTTTTTACCTTCCGGGAGGCATGTAAATTGTATTTTCGGCTTCGGCCGCGATCATCAGGGAGTGATGAGCAGAGAGTGGGAATTGTTATCTCACTTCTTCAAGGGGACCCTCAATCCTGGGCATTTTCCCTTCCTCCGGGATCCCCGGCTCTACAGTCTGTAGATCAATTTTTTACTGCTCTGGGATTGGTATATGATGACCCAGATCGGGTCTCTCTTGCTGAGACCAAATTACGTAAAATACAGCAGGGAGATCGTCGGGCGGAGGAATTTGCTTCTGAGTTTCGTAGATGGGCCACGGATACTCAGTGGAATGACCCAGCTCTTAGGAGCCAGTTTTGTCATGGGCTTTCTGACAAATTAAAAGACGTTTTGGCTCAGTATGAGTCTCCTCCTTCTCTGGAGGCTGCTATGGCCCTAGCTATCCGTACTGATAGACGGCTTCGGGAGAGGGGTGAGGTAACTCCACTCCCTGTTGTTACTCCACCTACTACTAAAGTCCCTTATGTTGAGGTTCCCCTTGTCTGTTCGGATGAGCCTATGCAGTTGGGAGGGACATCTTTTCGTAGTAGGGGATTGGCGGCACGCCGCAGGACTACAAGGTGTTTTTTCTGTGGGTAAGAGGGACATTTTGTTGGAGAATGTCCATCCCGTGTCTTGTTAAGTAAAAAGTCGCCGGAAAACTGCTAATCCCAGGTTGTGTGGTGGACGACAACCTGGGAGTATGTATTTCATCCGCCGGTTCTTCTCAGTTCCTTGTACCAGTGGAGGTGGTGGTTGGTACTAGAGTGAAGAGAATGTCTGTTCTTCTGGATAGTGGTTCCGGGGCTAATTTGGTTGACGCTCAGTTTGCTCAGGCTCAAGGTATGCATCTGAATGTATTGGTCAAACCGATCCCTATTTTCTCCATTGACGCCAGGCCTCTCGGCCAAGGTAGCTTTGTTCATGAGGTTCATAACATTGACCTTCGGGTAGGGGCAATACATCGGGAACAATTATCTTGTTATGTGTTGGAAGGTCTACCTACTCCCATTGTGTTGGGACTTCCTTGGCTGGTTAAACATAACCCTGTGATTAATTGGCAGTCCAGAGAGATAAGCCAATGGGGTGAGTTTTGCAAAAACAACTGCATGAACACAGTCATCAGTGCGGTCGTGCCTAGTACATTGCCTCCTTTTTTGGAGGATTTTGGGGATGTTTTCTCTGAGGAGGGGTGTCGGGAGTTGCCTCCTCATCGCGTGTATGACTGCTCTATTAATCTACTTCCTGATGCTAAGTTGCCTAAAGCTAGGTTGTATAATCTTTCTGGTCCTGAAAGACAGGCTATGAAAGATTATATTTCTGAAAGTCTGGCCAAAGGGCATATTAGACCTTCATCTTCCCCTGTGGCCGCGGGGTTCTTCTTTGTGAAGAAAAAAGATGGAGGCCTACGCCCTTGCTTGGATTTCCGCGAACTTAATCGGATTACTGTTCGAGATCCGTATCCACTCCCTCATATTCCTGATTCTCTTCAATCAAATTGTTGGCGCCAAATGGTTCTCTAAATTGGATCTCAGGGGGGCGTATAATCTGATTAGGATAAAAGAGGGGGATGAGTGGAAAACGGCATTTAACACGCCAGAGGGACATTATGAAAACCTGGTCATGCCTTTTGGTCTGACTACTGCTCCAGCAGTATTCCAACATTTTGTTAATGACATTTTTCCCTACCTTGTGGGGGTGTTTGTGGTCGTATATTTGGATGACATTTTAATTTACTCGCCAGATCTTGTGTCTCACCAGGAGCATGTGAGACAGGTGTTGCAGATCTTGCGAGACAATAAACTATATGCCAAACTGGAGAAGTGTGTGTTTGCCGTACAGGAACTTCAGTTTTTGGGTTTTTTGGTGTCAGCCTCCGGTTTCCGGATGGACCCTGAAAAGGTGAGAGCAGTGCTTGAATGGGATCAGCCAGGGGATCTTAAGGCTCTGCAGCGTTTTTTGGGGTTTGCTAATTACTACCGGAAATTTATTTGTAATTTCTCGTCTGTTGTCAAACCTCTCACTGACATGACGAGAAAAGGGACGGATTTTTCTAGGTGGTCGGACAAAGCTTGCCAAGCCTTTTCCTCTTTAAAAAGATGTTTTGCTTCGGCACCCGTTCTCATCCAACCAGATGTATCTCAGCCGTTCATTGTGGAGGTGGACGCGTCTGACGTAGGGGTGGGTGCTATATTGTCCCAGGGTCCGTCCCCTGGTAAATGGCATCCGTGCGCTTTCTTTTCTAAGAAATTGTCGTCCGCCGAAAGGAATTATGATATCGGCAATAGGGAACTTTTGGCCATTAAATTGGCTTTTGAAGAATGGCGTCACTTTTTGGAGGGGGCAGTCCACCCGGTCACCGTTATTACTGATCACAAGAACCTGCTGTATTTAGAATCCGCTAAGCGTCTGAATTCCAGACAAGCTCGATGGTCATTATTTTTTACCAGGTTTAATTTTGTCGTCACTTATCGTCCGGGGTCTAAGAATGTAAAGGCTGATGCCTTGTCTCGCAGTTTCCCAGGGGCCGGGAAAACGGACGACCCGATTCCTATCCTTCAGGAGGGGGTGGTAGTGTCGGCTGTATGTTCTGAGCTTGAGGAGGAGGTGTTAGAGGCTCAGGGGGACGCTCCTGCAGGACCTCCAGGGAGACTGTTTGTCCCGAATCAGTTGAGACAAAAGGTTATTGAGGCACATCATAATTCTGCTTTAGCAGGACATCCAGGGAGTAAGGCTACTTTAGATCTTCTTTCTCGCCGATTTTGGTGGCCTAACGCTAATAAAGATGTTATAACTTTTGTCGCGTCCTGTGGGGTTTATGCTCGCTCTAAAACTCCTCATACCTGTCCGTCTGGGACCCTTTTACCTTTGAAACTTCCGGAGCGTCCATGGACCCATTTATCTATGGACTTCATTACGGACCTTCCTCCGTCGTCTGGGAATACTGTCATACTGGTGGTTGTTGACAGGTTCAGTAAGATGGCACATTTCGTTGCTCTTCCTGCACTCCCTAATGCTAAAACTCTGGCGCAGGTGTTCATTAGGGAGATCGTGAGACTTCATGGGTTGCCTTCTGATGTGGTGTCAGATAGGGGGTCTCAGTTTGTGTCCAAATTTTGGAGGGCATTTTGTTTACGTCGGGGGATGCAATTGTCGTTTTCCTCGGCTTTTCATCCACAGACCAATGGTCAGACAGAGCGTCTGAATCAGAGTTTAGAGACATATCTCCGGTGTTTTGTATCGGAGAACCAGGAGGACTGGTCTTCTTTCTTGCCTTTGGCAGAGTTCGCTCTTAACAACAGGCGGAGCGAGTCCACTGGTAAGTCCCCGTTTTTTGGGGCATATGGTTTTCATCCCCAGTTTTGTACTTTCAATGGGGGGGGTCCTTCTGGGGTTCCTGAGGAGGAGCGTTTCTCGTCGTCACTTGCTTCTGTGTGGCGAGGTGTATTGAATAATTTGAGTACGATGGGGAACCGTTACAAACGTATGGCTGATAGGAGGAGAGCTTCTGGTCCAGATCTGAATGTGAACGATCTGGTATGGTTGTCTACCAGGAATATAAAACTTAAAGTGCCCTCCTGGAAACTGGGTCCCAGATTCATCGGGCCGTACAGGATCAGTTCCATAATTAATCCTGTGGCATTTCGTCTGGAACTCCCTTCTACGTTTAAAATTCATAATGTGTTCCACAAGTCATTACTTAAAAGGTATGTGGCACCAGTCATACCGTCACCTCTACCTCCTCCTCCAGTGTTGGTCAATGGTAACTTGGAATTTCAAGTATCAAAAATCATTGACTCTCGTCTGAATCGCCGGTCCCTTCAGTACTTGGTGCATTGGAAGGGATATGGTCCGGAGGAGAGGACGTGGGTCCCTGCGTCCGATGTTAACGCAGATCGTTTGGTTCAGACCTTCCACAGAACTCACCCGGGCAGGCCTGGCCCTGAGGGTCTGGAGGCCCCTCGTAGAAGGGGGGGTACTGTCATGTGTGCATTGCCACGAAGATCGTCGCGGTTGCACGTTTTGACTTCTCACAGCTGAGTTGCTGTTTCTTTGTGTTTGGCAGCTAGGGAGTTAATTCTGTCTGTGCTCGGTGCTGGGACTGGGTGCAGTTTCTCCCGGCTGCAATTGATTATTTGTTGATTGGTTTCCTTTAAATTCCTGGTTGTCTGCTTTGGGAGTTGCCAGTGAAATCCTTCATGCAGACCACAGATAGGAATGAATCTGTATAGACTTAAGTTGAGAGCTCCTTAGCTGTTTTAAGCTCAACTTGTTTAGAGTTTATTTCCCAGACCATTTATGTTCCTTCGGTGTTTGAGTGTGTATGCAAGTGAGTGCTATCCTGTCTGTCTTATATGTCTAATCTGTGTATTTAGCTGAGATCAGCCCATATCCCTTTGGTGGTAATCAGGATCCTTCTTAGGACTGATTACAGGATTCAGGGTCTGACAGGAGACAGGGTTAGGCTGGAGATTTGGACCTCTGAACCATTATCAGTACCTCCAAGGAAAGGGATTAGTTAGGACCCCAGTGTAGGGTCAGGTTAGACCCCGGTCCTCCTCTTTCCTGTTACAGCTCATCAAGTCCTCAAGATTAACCCTAAGTTCTGCAGAGATTGTGTCAGGTAAATCTATTTTATACTTACATTCTGATGTTGCTAAACTATATGTTGTATTGAGTGTGGTTCCTGTATAAATAGTTTACTGACATTGTATTCATATCATTAGACAGCGTGACACCTGGATGGAGAAAGAAAAATATTGTAAAGAAAAAACGGAGAGTTGTTGTCATGGGCGATTCCCTGTTGAGAGGAACAGAGGCCGCTATCTGCAGACCGGATATAACCTCAAGAGAAATGTGCTGTCTTCCAGGTGCAAAAATTAAAGATGTGTCTGACAGGATATCAGGACTCTTCAGACCTAAAGATGACTACCCATTCCTGCTAATACATGTGGGGACAAATGACACCGCTAGAAACGACCTGGAAACCATCTGCAGTGACTTTGAAAACTTAGGTAAGAAAGTGAAAGAACTGGGAGTGCAGGTGGTCTTCTCTTCCATCCTCCCAGTGGATGGCCATGGAACAAGGAGGTGGAATAAGATTCTGCAGGTGAACAACTGGCTACGTCGATGGTGCCGTCAGCAAGGATTTGGATTTCTGGATCACGGAGTAAATTACCTATACGATGGACTACTTGCTAGAGATGGGGTGTGTGTAGCCCTGGTACACAATACCAGGAGGATGAGTGGAGAGGTAAAGGTTAAGGGCTCCTCATGACATCACATACACTTAGACACACCCACAGGGAGTGTTCAGATTGGGTAGTGATTCTGCAGTCTAGCCTGGACCTGTGAGGAGGAAGGAGCAGAGTCTAGCTCGGGTGGCTCAGGACTGAGTCATCCCACCTGTGTGCAGTTCAGAGAAGTGGAGGCCAGTAAAGGTGAGCCAGATTACCTCAGCCTGGTCAGAGCTGTGCCCCACTGGCAGACGGACTGAGACAGCTATTGAGAGTGTGAGCAAGTCGAAAGGCACAGTGGAAGGAAATCAGAAGTGCTTTAGGATTGAAGTATCCTGCACATTGTCACCGGTCACTGGAGACCGAAGCATCACTATAGCTTCACGCATAGTGGTAAAAGAACCAGAGGCTTACTGAACCTTAGGTAACAGAAAGCAGCCCTTGAAGTGTCAGTACGTAACAGGGGTCAGGTGGAATAGGAACTTTGAGCTAGGCCAAGCATAGAAGAACCTAGTTTCATCACTGGAAGGCTCCACCACAAAACTGACCGGGCAGTACAGCTTTGAAATAGCTGAAGTTTCAGGAGTGAACTACGCTTTATGCTGGTTGGACTCATCATCATTGGAAAGTAAAGGAGGCCCCTGCCTTGCTCAGCCGTTGCCTCAAAACTCATCCTCCACCAACCCCATCAGCCTCCCTGGGACCTGCCTTACCATCTTACAAGTAAAAGGTATGGAAAGACGCTGACGGTGTGAGACTGAGTTATTTAATTGCATGCCTGCACAACCCCACCATAACCATCGACCTGAGGGAAGAGTCCCACCTGTAGGGGACCCGACATCTAGCTGCCTCACCATCCCCTCAGAGATCTACAGCAGCACTGGTATAAATTACCAGAGACTACAGGTGGCGTCACGAACTGTAAATATATCTATCCCCTGTAAATATCCCCCCAACATACGCCAGACCGCCAGTGCCACAGACCGAGCCACCGCTACCTGTGACATCCCCATAGACTTCCATGGGCTCGGCTCTGAGTACCCCATTGCCCTGGTAACCCACAATTGTGGTGGCGGGTCGACACAAAAACTTTGGCTTCACGAACAGGATACGAAACTTGCAGCATTGCGAGCCCTGTGTGCCTGTGGAGTGTTTTGGTGAAAAAGACTGTTGCTATTGTTTGGCGCCAAATACCGCCATATTTGCCGCCAGATTCGCGCCCTAAGGCGCTGGAGAAGAAGGTGGGCGTACCTGAAAGAGCGCGCAAAGTCTTGGACACGCCCCCGGCTCTGACTCAGCGGCAGGTCCTGCAACAGGAAGTGAACGCTCTGACATCAGAGCGCCTGCGACGAAGGTCCTGTTCCCACTGCTGTGCCTGTGAAGTAGCAGCATCTGAAACCGGTAGGCTCCGTTTAACCAAGGGGGCGCTAAGATGTCACAACAACCGGCCGACAGTGCGGCCCCAGCCGGAGGCCCCAATCCCGCACCGCCTGGTATTGTAGCGCCAGATGGGGGTGCAGGTCCAGCACCCAGTCCGGTAGTCCCGATCATGCCACTAACGCTCCCATATATGCCTGGGGCGAAATGGCTTCCCCAGTACAGCGGTGAGCCAGGCACATTAGCAGGCTTCAAGCGGAAGTTATGCAGCATCCTAGAAATGTACTCCATGCCTGAGAGACAAAAAGCTGCTGTGCTAATAGGGCAGCTAACTGACGCTGCTGAGAGGGAAGTGGAGACTTGGGATACCGTTGATCAGGAGTCGGTACCTGCGATCTTCCTTAAGCTGCATGCCATATTTGAAGACCGCACGGAAACGGATCTCCGGATGGCCTTCTATCACTGTTCACAACAGCCAGGTGACAGCATCCGGGACTACGCTTGCCGACTACAAGGAGCCCTGAGAGCTCTTAAGCAGATTAATAATTTAAATGCTATCGATGAGAATAAAATGCTGAAAGAACAATTTATCCAGGGATTGAGATCCCAAGAGGAACGCAGAACTGTAAACTGGTGGTCCTTAGATCATCCGGATGCTACCTTTGATGCCCTAAAAGACATGGCAATAAAAGGGCTGCGGCCCCTGGGCAAACCTGAGGTGGCAACCCAACATCATCAGGGTGAAGTCACTCTGGAACCGGCAGTAACCCCCTGTTCCCCGTTAGTGGCCGAAACCAAAACGCAGGTGACACCTCCCAGTGAATTGGATTGTCTGCGCTCAGAGGTGCGCCAGCTGACTAAAAATCTGGCTGCTGTAATGAGTGCCCTGCAGCTGCGGAAAGAGGAGGAAGGGAAGATCTTGTTAGCTGACTGCCCAGAAGACGTCCCGTGGATGCACCAGAGAAGAAAGAAGACGTCGCCCCCCCGGAGGAGGACAACGCCACCCCCAGGAGCGACCTCTGATCAACACCCTCCTCGTCGAGAGATCATCTGTTATCGATGCAACCGGAAAGGTCATATGTCTCCACAGTGTCCTTTAAACGGGCAGAACCTGGGTCCAAGGGCCAACACCCAGGAGAATACCCGTCAGGCCCCTTAGACTGGAACCGCAGGTATGTGGGTGGGCGACCCTACCTGTCTATCATCCTAGATGGTATTGCAGTTCCGGCATTGTTAGACACTGGGTCCCAAGTGACCCTAATACCTGATGCCCTATATACTAAGTACTGGTCAATGGACAGTCTTAAACCCCCGAGCCCTGACTTTACCGTATATGCTTCTAATGGTCTTCCTGTAGAAGTACTCGGGACAAAATGTGTAGATGTAAAGGTGGGCAGAGAGGAGTTGAAAGACCAGGGGCTTCTGGTAGTAAAGACTGCAAATGAGGAGAACGGTTTAAATATAATTTTGGGCACTAACATTATCGGTAATTGTTTGGGAGAAGTTGTGTTCTTGCTCCAACAGCTCGCTGAGATTGCCCGACCAAGGCAGAAAGGAGTAATCCAAAGAGAGATCCGGGCCCTGGTGTGTCAGCAGCAAGCGAAGCTTACAGACGGCGAAATTGGTAATGTACGGGTCACTGACTCGGATCCTATTGTGATACCCCCAATGAGTGAAATGATCATCTGGTGCAGGGCAGCCATAGGTCTGAGAGGACAGAATTACCAAGCTGTAGTAGAACCCCACCATTCAGAACATAGACCTACACTTATGACTGCTAGGGGAGTAGTAGAAGTGGTGAATGGAAGAGTACCGGTACGGCTTCTCAATTGGGGAGATGATGAGGTAAACTTACCCCGTTATGCAACCATTGCTAAACTACATGCTGTCGATAATAATTCTATTCTGCCGGCTGAGTCCTTAGACTCCTGTCAAATAGCGGAGGACAATGACCCAGCAACTCAGGTGGCGGAATGGTGTCAGCAACTCCATGTTGGGACAGACACCACTCCCGCTCACCAGAAGCAAGGGGTATTACGGGTGGTGCAAGAGTATGCCCAAGTGTTTAGCAAGCACCCACTTGATTTTGGGGTAATTAAGGGAGTCCAACATCATATCCCTACAGGCAGTCATCCTCCCATCAAAGAGCGGTATAGGCCTATACCCCCAGCCCATTATCAGAAGGCTAAAGAAATGTTGCATGATATGAAGAAGGCCGGGGTGATAAGGGATAGTTGTAGCCCCTGGGCAGCCCCTCTAGTTCTGGTTAAAAAGAAAGATGGTAGTATGAGAATGTGTGTGGATTACAGGCAGGTGAACCGCATAACACACAAGGATGCATACCCGTTACCACGCATAGAGGAATCATTAGCTGCTCTGAAAACGGCTAACTACTTTTCTACCCTTGATCTGACTAGTGGTTACTGGCAAGTGGCTGTGGCTGAGGAGGATCGTGAGAAAACGGCTTTCACCACCCCAATGGGGCTCTGTGAGTTCGACAGAATGCCGTTTGGGCTCAGTAGTGCCCCAGGAACATTTCAGAGAGTGATGGAGAACTGCCTGGGACATCTCAATTTTGAAACCGTGCTGCTATACCTAGACGACGTCATCGTGTATTCCAAGACTTATGAGGATCATCTGAAGCACCTGGCAGAAGTATTCGAGTCCCTGTCCAGGTACGGGATGAAATTAAAACCCTCAAAATGCCATCTACTCAAACAGAAGGTACAATACTTGGGGCACATCGTCAGTTCGGAAGGAGTAGCGCCGGACCCAGAGAAAGTCACTGCCATCCAGAAGTGGCCGGAGCCGAAGAACCTTAAGGAAGTGCGACAGTTCCTGGGACTAACGGGTTACTACAGGAGATTCGTGAAAGATTACACGAAGAAGGCAGCTCCTTTACAGGACCTCCTAGTAGGACAATCCCTAAAGAGCAGAAACCCTCCCTTTAATTGGGGTAAGGAACAGGCTGAAGCATTCCAAAAGATGAAAGAGATCCTTACAGGTGATGAGATCTTAACCTATCCTGATTACAGCCAACCG